>CM067486.1:7935675-7983975 GCA_034552555.1 Semaprochilodus insignis
TGCTTGTCTTCCTAAGATGTATAAGAGACAGCTATGTGGTCCATTAATGGAAACTAAGCTGCAAAAAATTTAATTTTTATTTTTTTAAAAAAATTTAATTCAATTAATTTAAATTTAAATTTTAATCTTAATTTTAATTCATAGTTTTAGTGATATATTTACACATATCTGCCCATTCAGCCTATGGTAGTTTAGTTCGCTAATCCAACAGTGCTGGTAGCATCCTTTGCAAACAAAGGTCGCCTCGGAGAAGATTTCGAAAGCAATCTGATCAGTTGAAAGGGTTGGAGAGGGGTCGAATCATAGGGCTCAGGGAAGCGAAATGATCTTATCGTCGTATTGTGTGCCATACCGGTTGTGCGGATATTACCATAGCATGCTGGTGGCGGCAGTGGATAGGAGGCGGCACGCACCAGCGACATAAAGGATCTGGGAGACCTCCACAAACCACAGTATACGGGAGAACTGACTAATTGGTTGACATGTGCATACTGACACAAAAGCCATGGTTGCGGACATTCACCGAGCAGTGATGCCCTCCATGAGTCATCCTGTTGGTGCCAGCACCATGGGCAGACGGCTGCCCGACACAGGACTACATGCACGCAGACTGTTACAATGACTGCCCTTAACACCACATCAACATCGCAAAAGACTGCAATAGTGTCAGACCAGACTGCCATGAAGTGACTCAGAATGGCAACGAATCATCTTCAGTAATGAGTCCCACTTTACATTGACACATATCTGCCTATTCACCCTGCGATAGTTTAGCTCGCTAATTCAAGTCAAAGCTATAGGGAGTGTTACAGCCACACCTGCTTACTAAATGAAGAGCAATGCAGTTCATTGAAGAAAACATTCACAGTCTCAGGAGGAGAACGGATAAAGAGAAGTTTGAAAATGTTAATATCAAACTGAATCATGGTTACATCTGTAGTAAAAGACGTATCCATGATAAAATACATGGAATTATTCGATTACATGGAATTTATGTAAAGTACTCCCATTTCATATATATATCGTCGCTGTCCAGTGAAAAACATGTATCTCCATTTTTATCGATTTTGACTTTTATCCATCATATCAACACAGCAGCTGCTGTTTACACTGTGTGAAAGTTTCATGATGAACTGACCAATAGAAACGTCCCAAAACTGCTTGGAAAGACATCTGGTTCCATTGACTTACATTTAGGTTTTTGCCCTCTCCTGTAAAGTTGCCATTTTGGAGATACTTGGTTTACTTTGGACTATATATATATATATATATATATATATGCATAAATAAATTACCAAAGCAAGCTACATTATGTAAGTTGTGGGGATTTGCAGACCTCTCTGATGGAAATGTGTAATTGCCTCCAATGTGCTGAAGAGTATATATTTTTTTAACATCAGTTGTGCTTTGGACCCCTTTCCCGAGTGTATGAACCTGATGACTGCAAGTGTGTGAAAGGCTATTTAAAGAGAACTCAGTCAAAACGTGTTCTCTCAGGTTGTCCTCTTCTGTGTGTAATGTGGTAGTGATAGTCTCCTGCAGATGACACTGCACATGGATAACTGGGCTATAAATACCTGCAGGGTGTGGGATTCATAGATTGAGAAGAGGTGGTACAGTGCCGTGAATGTCTCTTTTGATGTGTGGAAAACGGGTTCAAAGCAGATGTTAATGGTTGGCAAAAAGGAGTGATTGCATTTGGCTGTGCCAAAGGCCATAGTGTGAAGAAAGTAGCTGAATGTGCAGGTGTATGGAAGCATATGCTTATAAGGGTCTACCAGCAGTGTCTAAAATCCCAGTCTACAGGAAACTCTCTTTAGAATTGTGCCAGGGAAGGCATCCACCAAATCTGACCCAACTGCACAATTCTTTGATGCAGGAGTGGCTGAACACTGATGTGGCTTTCATACAGAAACTAGTCCATGCCAAATAAATGGCTGTTATTCATGCTTGTGGAGGTATTACATGCTATTAGATATGTTTCAGCCACAGGTGGCCAATATTTTCAACCAATCTGGACCTTTTTTGAGCTTGTGCATGTTATGTCAATACTTAAAGATGCATGATATGGTCTAAAAAAGCATTTTTTTTTATCATATTGTATTTCCCTTATGACATAGCAATGCTTCTTTCTTCAATTCCATCAAAAACAATCTTACTCACAGCTTTAAATAAAAGGTCATAGCAAAAGAATTCGTTTTTGGCTTCAAATCTTTTGCATCAACACTCATCTTTCCTGATGTTGCTCTGCCAGGACTATAATGCAGTCATATTCCCATTTTGCCAGGGTTTTTTGCCTTCATTCATGCCTTCAAGTAATTGAAATGCATGCACAGCGTGGTCCATGTAAAATGATTGACTTGGCTAGTCAAAAACATTCTGCTTTTTGGTCCTGAAAAACTCTAACGCTGCTTTGGTAGTTTTCTCAGGTCATTGTGTTGCTGCAAGGTGAAGCACTGTCTGCTGAATTTTAAGACATTTGGTTTGATCTGAACAGTTAAAATGCATACCTACACTTCAGAATTAATCTTTTTTACTGAGATCATTGGTAGTCACATCATAAGTTAAAATAAGTGAGCTTGCCACAGCAGTTTGGCAGGGTTTTGTTCTCCATTATTCTCCTCTTTCCACCATTCCAGTACATTTTAAACCAATTCATCTATTCTTAAGGCCTAAACTGCTTCTTCTAAACTTGATGGCTGCCCGTGGCTTGTATCTTGTACCTTTTGACCTCTGTAAGGTAGTCTTCATACATATGTATGTTCATATGTACATGTCCAACTTAACAAATAACATATGCTGTACAGTACTGTGCAAACAAAGACTCCATCGATTTACATTTACGGCATTTAGCAGACACTCCAGAGCGGCTTATAACTGTGCTTACTGTTTCGTCATCTAGTACGAGTACAAGAGTCTGAAACTTGCTTTGAGCTTAGACACTGCCTGAACAAGGGCCATTGCTAACAACTAGAAAGAAGAATACAGCATAGTATACAGTATACAGCAAGTTAAATACAGCATAACAGCACTACCTAGCAACCCTAAGTCATCGCTCATACCTAGATAGAAGAAACGTTATGCTCAGTATAAGTGCAAAACAAAGCATTTCAGTATATACATCTATTACTGCTCACTTAGTACTTTACAAAGACATGGGTCTGCATTTGAAGACTGCGAGAGAGCCTGCTGTCCGGACAGCCAGTGGAAGTTCATTCCACCATCTGGGTGCCAGGACAGAGAAGAGTCTGGACGCTTGTCTACCATGTATCTTGAGGGATGACGAGTCAAGCCAAGCTGTACTTGAAGGTTGAAGGGCTCGAGGTACACACTGACTCTTGACCATTGCCATAAGGTAGGGATTGGCTGGTCCATGGCTTTATAGGCAATCATGAGAGTTTTAAATCTGATGCAGGCAGCTACAGGAAGCCAATGAAGGGAGCGCAGCATTGGAGTGACATGAGTGAACCTGGGAAGATTTAAGCCAAACTGAGCTGCTGCAACGGCCTGATAGCCCACAGAGGAAGACCAGCCATAAGCGAGTTGCAGTAGTCAAGCCTTAAAATGACAAGAGATTGGACTAGCAACTGGGTGGCCTCCTGAGAGAGGAAGGGTCAAATCCTCCATATGTTGTACAGAAGAAATCTGACCGAGTCAGTTTCGCAACCCCATGGATGTGATATAACAGAGGGGATATAACATAATCCACATGCATGAGCAAGGGCAAAGTCAATGGAAAATTGGAGCTTCGAAACTGGAGATAAGAAAGAAATATTAAAAAGATACAGAGAGGCAAAGACTTCTGACAATTGTGTAAGGGGTGGTAGACCATTAAAGCTTCAGATAAGTCCACCAAAACTTCAAACAGATGGTCAGATAAATAGTACATTCATCTTTGGGAGAGAGGAGAAAATCAAGCTCCACTTTTACTTCAGATCTGAAAAAATCCACAGGTGTTTCTGTCCATCCTTCCACTGTGAGAAGACACCTCAATATTGGAAACTTCATGCATGTTCATAAATTCTTTACAAGGTTTAGGGATGCCCTTATAAGAACGACAATAATACATGCAAATATTAAGCACTCGTCTTCAAAAGAATAGTTGCACCAGACGGAAGAGTCGGATTGCAGTGCTAGTAGGGTCTCTCAGTATGGCGTTGGGCCATCATGTTTGCTAATTCAACAAGGCAAACATCCCGGCATGGAGTCGTAGAGGTTCCTAATGGTGTCCTGTGATATTCCATCCCATGCAGCTTGAAAATTCTCACATGGCTCCTGCAGATTCTGGGGTAGGGTTGGAGGTGGAGTGACACCAGGCCTTCTGGACATTCATGTGTTACAACAAACCGTTTATCTTGGGGCTGACCACAGTGCTTCCACACACAGATTTGTGAACCTGCTGCTATTCCGAGTCACTCCATGGCAGTCCACGACACCACTGCAGTCTTTAGTGGCGTTGATGTGGTGTTTGTAACGGTCTGCATGCATGTAGTCCTGTGTCATACAGCCAGCCATCTCCCAGTGGTGCTGGCGCTAACTGGATGACTCATGGAGGGCATCACTGCTCGCTGAATGTTCACAGTCGTGGCTGTTTGATCAGTCAGGTACAGCAATAAGGCCCGTACTTTCTTACATCACATGCACAGCCGAGTGTGAAACTTGAATCATTCCAGTGTCTTACGATGTCAAACCCATCCACCAACTGTCATTCCTGTAGGCTGATTCCTTCTGGGTGCAGCTATTTTTTGATGACGATTCTGTAACAGTTTATTTTTCTTGAAACAGCCGTATGCAAATGTTAAAGAGGTTCCCGGGCCAAACAACACATTTTGTGTGCTGCCCATAGTATATAACCTATAACCTACAACCTTTGACAAGTTAAATTATGACTAAGACTTTATAAAGCTTCTTTTTTCAGACACATATCTCATTTACAAAAATGGCTCTTTAGAGGGTCTTTAGCGCTGGTGACACATGGCTTCCCCACTGTCTGTTCATTTGCATGCAGCTGTTAGTTTTGCTCTTTGGGGAGAGCTAAGAGGAGAAATAAACCTTCCGCCCCCTCTTCACCCTTCATCCACCCCTCTGAGCCCCCGCGTCTCCTATCTTCTAATCTCTCCTCAGCCGTTCTTCACCTCTCTTTCTCTCCCTCACCTCCCTCTCTCACCTATCTCCCATCTCCTGAACGAGCGGAATCTGGATCTGACAGCTGGACACGGGTTCCCCTGCTGTTCTCCGCAGGGGGGCCAGGTACCCCCTCTGTGCGCTACCCTCCAGGCACACTTTCAACCCACCCTTGATCGTGGCAGGGTCCCAGCTTGGACAAGAGCCAAATAGCCGAGCTCACACAGTTTCCTGTTGCGCCTGTCTGCAGAATTCACTCAGCCTCTGATGAGCACAACGCGGCTCTGAGACGGGACCCCCTGTGACGACAGGAGTCGTCCTACCAAACCCAGTCGCGCTCAAGAGAAGGAACTTAGTGTGGGATCATCGCTGGAACAAAGCTTTTCAAATGCAAAACAACTACCAGCGTGCCTTTAACTATCAGCATGCGTTCTCTGCTTTGGTATTCAGGAATGTAGTACAATTCCTTCTTTATACAGTTCTTTCTGGTGTAGAAAGAACACTTGGTGGATGCAACATAATGTTTTTTCTTGCTCCTTTTAAACAGATTGGTTCCAGTATGTATTACAGTTCCTCTCCATAGGACCTCATACTCTGGTTATTGCATCTTGCTCTGATATTCATGAATGCAATTCAAACTATTTCCTCAGTAGTTTATTTAAACCATAGTATATTGTATTGAACACATTGGATTTGATAACGTAATGGGACATGTTTCTTTCTCCCTAACATTTTTTTCAAATAAGTTTGAACTGATCCCAGTATGTATTATATCAGTATGTACCACTGATTGCTTTTAAGGCATTGTCCACACTCTGGTAATTGCACTAATTTCCACAGAGGTCCAGCAGACAATCTTTCTCTAGCAGCAATAATCAATGCTGAATTCAAATGTTCATTAAATACAGATTAACAGTGTATATTCCAGTGTTGATTAAACCTAATGTGGCATAGATAGCTGCATTGATATGTCGATATTTACTTGGTATTTTACATGCTAATGGCATGGATAGACTTTCCTGTTAAGGTCTTTTTAAATTGAGCCATAACTGCTTCACTACTCTGGAAGACGGCCAATTCAATCAGTTTCTCGGCACACTTTGTTACCCCCCTTTTATGTATTCTTTAGTGGTCAGGACCCCCACAGTGCAGGTATTAGAGTGGTGGATCATTCTCAGCACTGCAGTAACACTGACTGTGGTGGTGGTGTGTTGTGCTGGTGTGGGTAGTTTAGACTGGCTGCTGGAGTGTTTAGGTGAGGCCATTTCTTGCCATTTGTGTTTAGACACAGAGGAATTTGTCTTCGGCATTTAACCCGTCCATGAAGTGAAACACCCACACACACACTCTAGTGAACACATACACACTAGGGGCAGTGAGCACACTTGCCCGGAGCAGTGGGCTGCCCAATCCACAGGGCCCGGGAGCGATCAGGGGGATTGAATGACTTCAGTCGTTACTGTCAGGTCAGGGAATTGAACCGGCAACCCTCCCCTCCGGTTACCAGGCTGGTTCCCTAACCTCCAGCCCACCACTTCCCCCCCATAACTATCCAGCCAACATCATCCTGTGGGCAGCCTACTTAGTTTTTATATATTATTTTAATATATTATATATTATTTCTTCAGGCTACCTGAAGAAGCAGAACTTGTGTCAGGATGCGGCTACCACAGCGCTGGTGGCTGATCAATCAGAACAGAGTAGGTGAACTGACCAGTCAGAGCAAACTGGGCTCATCAGGACGCCGGGCTTAAAGACACAGGACCTCTAATAGAATGTTTTAGACAGATGGTGAAAACAGATAAACAGTATGAAGGCCCAGTTGATAACAAGCACAATAGGTCGCCTTTAATCAATGAATCTGTTTGTGACAGGGTTTTAAATGTTTCATTTTGGATTTAAATTTTAGAATGGCTGAATATTTTTTTATTTTTTTATTTTTTAAAGGAAGTTTACGGTTGCACAGTGGGTAGCGCTGCTGTCTCGCAGCAAGTAGGGCCTGGCGAATTGGAGATGCTAAATTGTCCCTAGGTGTGAGTGTGTGTGTTTCCTGCCTTCCGCCCAGTGAGCATTGGGATAGGCTCCAGCACCCCCCCTGCGACCCAGGAGGATAAGCGGCTTAGAAGATGAATGAATGAAACGAGTTTTATCCTGGTTTTGTTTCTCCATTATGGTGATGCTTTAGTCCAAAACTGTTGTTACACTGTTGTATCCTTTTGACGAGCTGTGCTATGCTAAGCTACCACAACTGTAGACTATGCTGAGCTACGCTGTACACTTTACAGAAAGGCATCACCATCTCTTGGGTATTTAAAGGGAATTTAGACCATTTTTAAAAGCATCTTTATAATTCAGTAATTGCAATGTAAATGTCCTCATTCAGAGTGATTTGATTCAGTAGTGGTGACGGGAACCAGGGGTCATGATATCTATTATAGCCATTTTACTTACTATCCAAAACCATCAGTGAACCTACACATGTCCAGTTTTTATATGCATGTTCTATAGTGGTAAAATAGTGGCATGTTCTATAGTGGGTACTATTTTGCTGTATAATGTCTTGCATGTACCTCTCTGCCAAAAATACATTTTTAAAAATATGTTTTATGTCAAAAGCTTGTCTCAGACTATCATAAAACAATGTTTCAGAGATCAGGATGCATGTTATGCCCTGCAAATAAATGACATCAGTCAAGAAAAAGCATCTTAAACATAGACAACATATCTAATGTTTCTAACTGACATTGCTTTTCATTCAACCTATTTGTATATTTGTATAATTTTTATATATACTCTACATATATTATATATATTGAAATAAGGAAACAGTTTTGAAATGGGTTAAATAATCTTTAGAACAGCCTAATTATGAGACAAAGTAGTTGTGCCTACATTTAAAGTGCTTTACTTGTCAGGATATTATTTGCTTTTCCACTGCGAGTTAACTCTGTGACAACGATACCCTGCCAATATCTTCATGCTGTTACTGCTGTCATGTGCAAAGTGATGTTTGCACAGAAGCTCCTCGCACTTCCTGTGGGGCTGGAACAGCAGGGCCTAGAGATTCTCGCTGCTCTTCGCTGCAGATGTACAGATGTTATCAGTAGGGCTGATCCAAGCTAGGATTCAAGCTACCTGCTAGGCCGTCTTCTGGGGAACGTGTGTCGTAGACAAGCTGCCACTTTTGATTGATCAGTATGGCACCAAATCCATTTTAAACTATAACAATAGAGGAAAGATATTCAGATTTTCTCCCACTGGCAGAGAGTTCTACCAAGAACGATGAAGTCAAATATGGCTGTCTCTCTGTCAGACACAGGAGGACATCTACTTTTCCAGGATTGTATTTATTATCATTAATATCATTATAATGTTTGTCAGTCATGAAATTGGTAGAAAAATGTCTTGTATTTCTTTGTTTCATTTCACTTATTTGATTTATATGGACAGTGTAGTTGTCTAAACGATCAATAGACACTTGTCCATACAAAGTCCATACGCGCAGCCATGTACAGTAATGTGCAAAAGCCAGAGACCACCCTTCACTTACTGATTTTCTAATGAAATGGTCATTAATCGAGATATTCAATTTTGAGAGGGAAGAAAAAAAGTTGAATATAATATCATTTTTCCAGTATTTCCACTCTATATCACAGCTTCCACTCTTTCAGGAGATCGACTCGGTCTTGGAAGTTGGCTGCATTTTCTGTTCTTCTCAATACAAATAATGCCATAATTTCAATGATGTGGTCTGGACTCTGGGGTGGTCAGTCTACTGTTCCAAGAACAAAAACAGCTTTCTCAAAGACAAAGGCTTTAGAAGCTGTTTATGGGTGATGGGGACAGTTCTGGGGGACACTCTACCATGGCTTGCACAGTTGTTTGTTTAGAAGATTTTCTCTGTATCTTTTAACAAAACATTTTTTAACTGCAATTTTGGAATCCCCTGTGTTTTCATGCATTTCCCTTTGAATTTCCTCTTCCTATTTGGAAGGAAATCAGGAAATATCTCCCTCTACATGCACAGTTGAAGGAAGGTAGCAGCTAATTGTATATTCATAATCCACAGTAAGGCTAGCGTGACCAGATGTCTGGGGATAATGCCCGTTTTTGGTGGCCTGTCCCCAGGTCCCCGGAAATGTCCCCATTTTTAACCGTATGTTCAAAGAAAGATGCAGTGGCAGAGTAGATGGGCAGACATCTCAGAGGGGGCTCCTGCTATCGACAGCACTAACCACTTCTACCCCTTGCTTGCCGCTCTGTAAAACTTGACCAGAAGCTAACAAGTGTCAAGTGAGTCCCCAAACATCACCACATACGTCTCTTCTAGACATGAAGTAAGCCAGGCATTAAAAACAAGGGTGGAGTTGCGGGACTTGAATCATTCTACCAGTTGATTTGTATAGGTATACAGTCTACTTGAATGTAGCTAACATGCCATCTACAAATAGTCCATCATTGTCTCTGGAGCTAGTTCAAGGATATGTTTAGGGTCTGGTTATTGGGCTATAGCCACTTGTCTGTTCTGTAGTCTCAGGTCTCTTTTTACTGCCAAAATATTTCATATGAATATGAATTACAGGCTTGTACAATCACTGAATCTTTCTGTGGCGTATAGAACAGTTGCCATGATTTGAAATACGTGAAACTGCCATGATCACCCCTTTTGAATTCCTTAGGTTAAAACATAGGCTATTTTAAGGATATATTGAATGCCATATAAACAAATGTCCGAGGTTTTCATTTCTGAAATTTGGTCACCTTAAAAAAGACATACATTAGCCGTAGTGTTGCAAAGTCATATTATTAGCCATTGGCTTTGGCAGCTAGATGGAGGAACAGGCCTTGAAGACGTGCTGAAAGAGTATCTACCAGGGAAAGAGGCAGCAACAGCATTTACTTGAATTTAATGGCACCTTTTCTCAAATTTGTTTGAACCAGAGTAAAATTACAACCCTGTAGAGTGTCATTGCTATCTTCATCACTAAACTTCCTATTATTTTTCTTTTGTCATTAGCTTGTTGGTCACTCCACCATTTCACAGTATGTGGGCCAACAAGTGTATCTCAATCTTGATCTAATTTAATGTAGTAGCATTCCCTGTGCTCATTAACTGTGCCTATGGATCACCAAACTGTTTATATACTTCCATTACTTCCATTAGTGGAGAAATGAGTAATGACTAACTCTTTTACTTACACTCATTTCCCCTTTCAGCCTTTATACAGTGCAGTAGGACAAAATAGTGAATTAAGGACGATGTACAGCTAAATTAGCTAATGCATGTTTGGCTAATGCACATTCACAATGTTGGCTAAGGCCCAGGGCTGGACTGGAAACTGAAATCATCCCTGGACTTTAGAACAGCCCACTATAAATCACACTGACCTAAACATGTCAAAGATGCTGTACCTTGGCAGAGAACTGGAGTGGACACTAGTTAATTAGCCACTGTGATAGTATATAAACCTTAAGCTAACCATCTATAGCTTCAGCATACGAACAGATGGAATATAATGGCTAACCCACCCCATTCACATACTTTCATTTCACTGTGTGTCTTGTTTATGTTTTTATAATACAAGAAGAGTGTCCATTCCACCTCCCCTACAACCCACCTTCCTTACTCGGGTGGGGGTTTAATCTTATCTACGAAGGGTTTGTGTGTCTGCAAGTTTTCATTCCAACAAAGCACGAGATCGGACACCCCGGCTCTACACCCTACAGTTTTTCCTTCATCTTATTCTAGCTTGTTTTCATGGTTGGTCTCATTATGCTTTGTTCTGGTGGGAGTAGCATTTGTGTAACTGACCAGTGGCTGTGATCAGAGAATGAAGAGGCCACTAACATGTTTAAGTATTTGCCTGGCACACCCTGTTTGTCCTAGGCGGCCTCCATTCATTTTATATAGGACTGCATAATACACATGCATGCGTTTCTCTCTTTCTCACTCTCTCAGAGCCCCGCCCACATAGTCCTCCCGATGGCCAGTCTGGCCCTGCAAAGGCCAGCGTACAGTATTTTGATCATTACACAGTATTAAGATATAATTAAATACACCCACTAACATCCACTTCCCTGTGTGCACGCACAGAGGTCTTGGACCTGGGTTCTTGTCTGGGATCAGTTCCAGCTCAGGAGAAATTGATTAATAGCGGTCCTAATTCAACAAAATGCTGACCGTGGACCCACATCGACTGTTTCCCTAGAAACGTGCTTTCTACTCTCATCATGGAGACGTCTGCTTAGGGGGGGAAAAAGATGTAATGAATAAGTCATTAGGAGAAGACTGTGATTGATGTGAGTGAAACAAATAAATTGGCAAGTGCTGCTGTTATGGAACGCTCCATCGAGTCCAGTCTGGTCCATTCTCCTTCAGACGAAAACACACTGGCCCAGACTGACCGTTATAGCTGTTACCAAGCTCTGGCTCAAATCTACAGATCAGCCGTTATGCAAACAAAGCAATTTAACTGTGTGTCTATTAAGCAAGGATACTTAATGTTTAGCAATGCAATGCAATGCATACACAGTTACCTATGCTACCCATGCTCTGCCCATAGATGTTCAGATGTTGGACAAGCGTACAGTATACAGTGCTGGCAAAAAAAAATAAAAATTATGAGACTCTTCCTCAGAAGCTGTAAGTTGCAGTACCTTACCCTCAGTAGTTACTAAAACTTTCAGATGCTGTAAATTAGTGAAATTCATATTACAGTGTTTTTATACTGTACGTTTTTAAGCTATGGAGGCAAATGAATTGACGTAAGTTTTTATTAACAACAAAATGGACTTCTAGTCACTCTAAAAGCAAATAAATATCCAAATATTTCATCTCATATCAGTTCATAGCTCAAAACGGCCCAATAATCCCATAGAAACACATTTCAGTTCAGTTCACTTCACTTTAGGTCTGGGTCCAGGTAAGCATTCAGAAAACACCAAGGCTCAATAAAGTGCAACAAGAAAACGATTGAACTCACTAACCCAGCTGCTTCTTGGCTTGACCTAGCATTACTCCAAGTGCTCCAAGAATAGAGATGAGAATAATATATTCCTTTTGAGCTGGCAATGTCTTTCCTAACATGCGTTCCTCCAGCCTTTTGCCCACTCCAAGACGACTCCCACCTCCTATTCCTTTTCCAGCAGGAAGCTAAATGCATGAAGAGTCCAGGTTCATGTTTAAACAGGAATCGACTAAGCAGTACAAAACCGACTGATATGAATCTATTTAAATATCTATATGATGTCACTTCACCCAGGCACCATGTTTGTTGTTGTTCTTTCAACTCTGGACTGCCCTCTAGTTTATGTATTGCTTAGCACCCATGTCATGTATAGGGGGCACAGAAGTATGTGGACAAGGACAGATACGTCGACTGAAGCTAGTTATATAAGTGTTATATAAAAGGAATATATAGCTGAGGTTTATCTTAAACCTGTTAAAGACATGGTTTTACTAAAGTTTAAGGCACAAGTATTGTAAATGTAGCGCATTTTCAGCTCAGACATTTTATTATGCCATATCTATAGGCCTATATAAATTCTAACTTCATAATGTTTTACGGACTTTGTGGCATATTTTGATTAAATGCTGTATTGCACACATTGAGGTACTGTACTGATCAGGCTTTTTCAGAATGCATTGTTCAGAGAAGCTAAAGATGGACTGTGCTAAGCTATCTTTAATACTGACTCCAGGGAAACATTAGAGCATTAGAGCATATGTGCAGCTTCTTGTGAGTGTGGGATATGGGGATTGTCCCAGTTGACTCCCAAATTGTAGTGCATGAGCAACAATGATGTTGCTTACCCTCTATGGGCTGGTTCACAGCCCCTTCAGTGCAGCAACATGCTTGTGACTTCTCTCACTCCACAAGTGAAATGGGCCTTTTGGAGGAGCAAAAGCACTGCACTTTTATCCCACAGCCCATCACAGGAGTAACACATTTACACATCCTTAAGATAACAGCCACAACTATTTACAAGATCGTTTACGTAGCTATTACCTCCAGCCTTACACAGAAACTCTCAACTCTCAAGACACCCAGATACACAGAAAGAGCCATTGAAAAACATTATCGATTACCAACACAGAGTAAAATATAATTAAATATGCAACAAAATGGTCTTCTAGTCACTCTAAAAGCAAATAATTCCAAATATTTCATCTCATAACAGTTCATATCTCAAAATGGTCTAAAAATCCCATAGAAACACAGTTCAGTTCAGTTCAGTTTAGGTCTGGGTCCAGGCAAGCATTCAGAAAACACCAAGGCCCAATAAAGCGCAACAAGAAAAAGATTGAACTCACTAACGTTGGTTCTTCCTGGCTTGACCCAGCATTACTCCAAGTGCTCCAAGAACAGAGATGAGAAGAAATATATTCCTTTTGAGCTGTCAATGTCTTTCCTAACAAACGTTCCTCCAGCCTTTTGCCCACTCCAAGATGGCTCCTACCTCCTGTTCCTTTTCCAGCAGGAAGCTACAGGCACAAAGAGTCCAAGTTCATGTTTAAACCAGAATCGACTAAGCAGTACAAAAACAATAAAACAATATCGGAGAGCAGTTATAGCAAGCAATTGCGCTGTCTTCACGTGTTAGTCAGAAGATCCTGCTTTCCACATGTGAAGCTGGAATTCCAGACATTTTTAGACTGATATTTTTGGCTGATATTATTGACCAGGTTTTATTTTGTTTGCTTTGTACTGTTTGTGGTATTACGTGATTTGTTCTGTTCTGAAGTTTCCCTGGAAGTTTTTCTATTGTTGACAGAGGACTAGTGAAGAGATATTGAACTAGGGCAGTAGAGTTTAACTAGGCAAGGAGCCAGAATGCTTTTCACTGAGTTTGAGCTGCAAGCCAGGTGACACTGTGGAAGTGAAGTCTGACTGAGCCGCGAACCGGGACACTTTATCAGAATAGCCGCGTTTGAATGAGTTTGACGAGAACACTTTTCTGGGTGACGCTTCCCAGCGGCAGGGGAATATAACTAGCCCACAAACCAGTCCCTCACCATGGTTGTTGAGTGTGACTGGGCCACAAGCCAGGACACTTTTCACTGTGGAGTTTGATTGGACTGTGAGCTCGATGATTATACAGTTCGGGAACTGTGTATTTGTTTAGATGTTGTTTTCTGTTGATTTGTTATGTACATGGAACTTTAAATTGTGCTTAAATAAAAAAGACACATACATTAATATAAATTAATATAAATTAAACTTATTACTGTAAACTTTTTATTGTTGTTGTTATTATTATTGTTGTTGCTGTTGTCGTTGTTGTTGTTGTCCTTATAAAGCAATCACTCAGAACCAAAGAATAATGTCCAGGGGTTATGCTTTGCAGGCATCAAAGACAAAAATACATCAATATTCATGGCTTATCCTTAAAGAGATATTAGTCCGCCCCCTCCAAATTAGAAGGTGGAGTATTTGAGCACTTTTGAAAGCCACAGCTGTTCAAGCAGCAGCCCGGATTAACTTGTTTTCTGACAGCCGATGCTTTCCATTACAGATCTAGACACTGTGACTCTGTCATCAATCTTTATTAGTTTTGGTGGCTGATTTCTCTCCAAGAATCCAAAGAGAAAGTCTGTTGACGTTATTACACGCTTGGCATCATTAGTTGGAGCGGGAGATTAATCAAACTGCAAACATTTGAAGTTCCCTGCGAACAGAGCGAATTAGTTCTACTAAGTCTAACATTCTTCAGCATTGTCAAGGAAGGGTTCTTTTCTGTTCAAATAAATCTCTCTTTAACAATTCAATGATTCGACTAAGTGGTCTCAGGCTGGTCCTGGGCAAAATGAAAAAAACTGTTTTAGCTCCTTCTTTCATAACAGTTGGGTTTCTTAATTGTTTGTCTGGTTAAAAGTAGTTTCCTGAAGTGCTTGTTCTTCTCCTGTCACTAGGAATGAAAACCTGTGGTGCTGTATAATGTACCTAAACAAACAAATTCAAATGTAAATGCTTGAATCTTCCCCAGGCAACCACACGCCACTGAATGGTAATAAGCACACTGTCAGGGCACACAGCCTGTTGAGGTTGTTTCCTTAAAGGAGCCATATTCTTCATTCTGCTTGTAAATTATTTTTATTTGGCATTTTTTCCAGCCTTTCTTCATCCCAAGGTTGATATAACAAGGTTTTTTATCAGATTTCTTTTTATTAATTGTATTGGTCTGGCCATCATGAAAATTCATCAGATTGAAAGGGTAACTAGAGCTTTTAAACTGTGCAAAAAAAAGAGAAAAGTTTTTTTGCACAACAAAGTATATATTAGAGGTGACAATATAGCAAAAATATAATATTGTGATATATCAAGAGTTTATGTGGTATATTAAGATATATATGGTTTCAGACATCTCATCAGTTGGAACTGTTAAGCGTAAGCCTGAATAGTCTTTAAGATAATCAGAAACATCCATTTAGTTGGGTGCGTCTAAAATTTAGACTGGTCCTGTATATATACACTCATCATCAAAAGAATAGCATATGAATGATTCAAGTTTCACACAAAGACGGTCCTTATCGCTGTGACTGACCCAACAGTCATGACTGCAGACATTCAGTGAGCAGTGATGCCCTGCATGAGTCATCCTGTTAGTGCCAGCACCATTGCAGATGGCTGCATGAAACAGGACTACATGCACGCAGCCCATTACAATGACTGCCCTTAACACCACCTTAACATCGCCAAAGACTGTAATGGAGTGACTCAGAATGGCACTGGGTCATCTTCAGTGCTCCCACTTTTGTCTTGGTAGAGACGACCAGCGAATCCGTGTATGGAGACACCGTGATCAGCACCAAGATGAACGGTTTGTTGTCACATGTCCAGAAGGCCTGGTGTCACTCCACCTCCAACCCTACCACAAAATCTGCAGGAACTGTGTGAGAATATTCAAGCTGCATGGGATGGATTATCACAGGACATCATTAGGAACCTCTACAACTCCATGACAACACATCTGGCATGTTGCGTTAGCAAACAGGATGGCCCACCACCATACTGGGAGATACTACTTCTGTATGTGTAGCTCAATAAATAATGGCCATATCAGTCTGGTGATCTTTATCTTATTTCCCAATAGCATTGCAATCCCACACTTCCTTCTGTGTCCAACTGTACTTGATGATGAGTGTATATAAATGACCTATGTTCTGATTGGTAGAACCCCAGTTTTATGTCTCATCCAAAAAGCAGTCTAAGATGAAACATTCCTTATAACATGAATGGGTAAGCTAAACTGCTGTAGGCTGAATAAGTTCTTTTGATTTTTGTGATATCAACAAAACAGAAACTGAAAACTGAAAAATGGGCTTTTATTGCATTAATTTCTGTTTGCAGGCTGTATGACTGGAGAGTGAACAGTGAATTTTAACACTTTATCAGTGTTTGCAAACTACACCAAATCAAAGTCAAGAAAAAAAGGGGATTTCCATGATATCAAAGCCTGCCACTCTGAGAATAGTTCTGAGGTAGACATATAGTTTAGCTTGATAAGAGCATAAATTTGAGTGAGGGTTCAGTGAAAAGCATCATTCTTTTATTATGCACCACTTCCATTCAGTTTTGATGTGTAGTATTCAGGTGTATTAGCATCAGCGGTTCCTTTAGCCTACCACTCTCTGGTTTAATATCTGCTATTTGGAAGATCAAACACCACCCGGAGATGGAATTTTTTAATCCTCCGCAACTTTCATCTTGTACGAACCGACCAACAGAAGTACAGAGTGGATACAGAGGGAGGGAAAGTTTGCAGACTGAGCACTATGCTACCACTGACCCAGATTTAGCTATATCAGCTATGACAAACAGGCCAATGGGAGCCACTCTTCACCCCACAGGAGCAAGACCTACTTAACAAGTCAAACAAATTAGGTCCTGATCAATCCAAAATAGCTCGGCCTGCAAAAGCACCATTATGTCACAACTGGACTAAAACTGTTCCAAATGTCGCCTAACACACAAATTAAACATATGACTTCTCATGAGATACTATACATGATTCATAAACACACCAAAACCAAAAGACTTGTTATTGCCATGGTGATCAACAATGTGCAGAATTCAGTAACAATGACCATAATACTATAATTGTATTAAGTAGGGCTGCAAATAATGATTATTTTGATAATTGACTGTCTGAAAATAAAAAATCACCCAAAAAATGTCATGCCATTGCTCCTACAACAGCTACGGTATAAATTAGAATTGGTTAAGCTGCAAGTGCTAGTTTAGCTAAGAGGCTAACATCTTAACACATCACAGAAAAGGTTAGCTTCTGTATTCCTGACACTCTAACACCAGTCACTTGACTTTGTTTGCTCAGACTGAAGTCTTTATCTATTAAACCTGAGCCACTGATGTATCAGATGGTCAGATTTTATTTGCTTTGTGGTATGTTAAACATGCTAGCTAATCTAGCACTAGCACTTACAGCTGACTAGGTTAGTACAGAGGATCAAGAATATCTTAGCTTAAAACACCACAAACTGCTGCATAGAGTCACTCCCTCACATTTACATATGATAGAAATCAAATGATCTCAGTTCCCAGGTAAGAGGTTTAAGTACAAAAGTATATATTACAAATGCAATAATTACACATATATGTTAATGTACCAGAAATGTACTTTATTATGTAATTAAGTATCTCTAAATAAATCTAAGAGGTGTCTTAATACAGAACAGTTAAGTACAATTAGTTCTATTTATGTATATACTAAATAGCACTAATGATTATATTTAGCATACTAAGTAGATAGTATATGAAAATAGCACACTTTCAGTATAAGTTCAAGAAAGTATACTAAGTATACTCAAATTAAATATACTTCAGAGTACTTTTTTTCTCCCGGGTTATATCGGAAACCAAGTTTCTAAAGAAAAGGCATCACATTAATTTCATACTTGGTGAAATTGATTGTGTTTTGACATTAAAGCAATATGATGTTTTACCTTATGAACTTTATTGGTTTTTTTTGGTAAATATGCTCTCATTCCAAATTTAATGACAGCAACACATGCCAAAAAAGTTGGGACAGGAGCATGTTTTTCCACTGTGTTATATCACCTTTCCATTTCACAACACTCAATAACTGTTTGGGGACTGAGAACCCAGACCAATCCAGTTTTGAAAAAAATTTTTTTTGCCATTCCTCAGTATACCCTTCTTCAACTGTATAATTGTACAGGTCCTGTGTTGTCATATTTCTAGCTAAATAAAACATTATTTTTTAGTGGTTAGACAAGTTGAGACTGAAGGCAGGTCAGTCAGTGATTGCACAGCCTTACATAATGTGGCCTGTCGCTGTAATGTTAAAATAAGTATGGATGTCCCTGACAAAGACATTGTCTAGAAGGCAACATGTGTTGCTCCAAGACACATTAATGGTGCCTCTACAGATGAGCAAGTTACCTACTAATCTCCCTCCATACCATGACAGACGCTGTGTGATCTTTAGACCCCTTTAAACTGGTAACAATCCACAGGGTGCTTTCTTTCTTTGGCCCCAAGAACACAAAGACCATAATTTCCTTGGTCTTAATGGTTGACTTATCAGACCACAAATATATATTTCCACTGTGCATCAGTCCAATTCAGATGAGCTCAAACCCAGAGAATTTGTTTCTGAACACTGTTGACATACAACTTCCACTGTGCACAGTACAGTCATAAAGTTGAATTTATGGAAACAATAGTGGCTTGTGATAAAGACAACGGTTTATCCAAGTATTCCTAATCCATTACAAAAGAATACCAGATATTAATGCAAGGCCATCTGAAGGGTCAAAGGTCATAGGCATTCAGTTGTGCAATAGCTGCCTGAAGAATGGTCTTCTTAAATGCATTTTTGCAAAGCGGCAGGCCTCAGATCATCATTGCTTATAAAGGACTAGGCTTTTTTGTTGGAAGCCCCTTTCATACCCTAGCATGATTGCATCAACCGTGTAAGATATGATTGAATATATAATGTTCCTACACTTAAACTGTTGCTGTTACAAGTTTTTTAGAACATGTTGCAGGCATGAATATCAGACTGAGCATATGCTTCCAAAAACACTGAAGTTAATAACCTAAAACACAGTTTGAAATGGTACTGTTTTTATTCAAATAGAGGTCAAAGTAGATTTATAAATCACTACTTTCAGTTTTTGCTTACTGTCCCAACTTTTTTGGAATTGGGTTTGTACACCTAGATAGCAAGAGGATAGTGCACCACTGTTGGCCCACTAATGGCGAAGCTGGTGGAGCTTTCTGGGCCCCACAGATGGTCAAGGAGAGTATTATACATAATGCCACATTTGATGGCTTGATTTCCACTCACAATTCAATTGACTTATTTTTTCCTTTTTCTATTCATTTCTTACTGTCGTTATCCTTTATGAATTACTTCAGGAAATGCCTTCAGGAAGTGTCAGCAACAACATTTTAACTAAATCTTCTTATATATCAGATCTAGTATTTTTTTCTCACAGTTGTTTGTAATATTTGTCATATCTAAAATTTGATTTTCTAAAATTAAGGGCTATACACATCAAAAATCTGTTTGTTGAGAAACTTATGTCTCTGCAGGATCGTAGGTGGATTGTTCGTAGGTGGACCAGCAGTAGTAAACAGTCAGTAGTGTGCCAACCTTATCAAGGTGGGCTAAGTGAATGTGTATGTCTACCCTGGCAACCTGTTCTAGTGTGTTTCCTGCCACTGAATGCTGAGATAGGCTCCAGCACTCCCCATGACCCAGAGGGATCAAGCGGTTTAGAAGATGAGTGAGAGTAAACATTACTAGGTACAGCAATTTCAGTGTTTTTATTTACTTCCCATAAACATAACCAGTTGGGTGAATGAGTAGAGAAAACTACTGCCCAGTTTGCAATTTACTATGCCGGGTCTGTATGGAACCGTTAGCCTGCTAGATAATTATTTGCTATGTATACTGCTATCCAAACTGTCCAAACATTGCTAATATAAAGTCTGGTATGTCTGGTAACTAGAAATCATTTGATGCCACAGATCATAATCTGATTAGCATGTTTTTAAGCTAGTATTTACATATTTTAGCGTCCTTTAGTCAAGCTTAATTGTGACATACTAAAAAAAGCTGTTACGCAGCGAGCCATGAATAAATCAAGGCTGACAACTCTCATGCTTTGGCACTCAATTACATCTAATCTCACTGCCTTGACACTTGACATTTCTCAGAGTTTTCTTATGTCTCCTCTCGGCACGATCTACTGATGAATCTGAACTTCTGCTTAGCACTTAAGCTTTTGCTCCTTAAAACACGCTGGGCTGGCAAAGGGTCTACTTGAATACGAGAGAAGGACAGCACATAATCTAAGCAGTCAGTGCTGGTCCATATGTGTTTAGATCAGTGGGGGCGGGATCAGTCTCCATAGCAACAGGAAACCAATGATGGCCCTCTGTGGAACAAATCAGTCCTGTGCTGCACAAACTGAGTAGCTCAATAACTAGACAGTTCTTCAATTAATGGGCAATAGGAGCAATAACAACATTCGTTATTCGTTTACATGCTGTAAAATGAACACAGTTCGAAACTGTAAGCAGTGTTAAAAGCAGGCCGCCTTTTCCTGTTTATCCTGGGTAGTTGTTGGCTTTGAAATCCATGCCTGTCAACGTGCAACCAGGTAAAGAAACTGACATGGCAGCTTTTTTAACTGCTCTATATCCTATATGATCTGTATTTGGAATGTACTATGACCTTGTTACAGCGGGATGACTAGTGGAGAGCAAACCGTTGCTAAGGAAAAACATGTATCTCCATTTTTTTTTACTTTTATGCATCATTATGAACACAGCAGCTGCTGTTTACATAGTGTGGAAAATTCATGATGAATGAACCAACAGAAATGGCCCAGAATTGCTTGGAAAGAAGTCTGGTTCCATTGACTTACATTAAAATTGAATTAGGTGTTTGCCCTCTCTTGTAAAGTTCAGTCTTTGCTCCTCTGAAGTCTTAAATGTTGTTACTCTTCATCAAGTCACTTAATGAAACAGAACATTAGTATATGGGTTAAGCAAAAATCTAATTCTGTTTTCATATGTGTTTTTTATATCATCAAAAGAATAGCTGCACCCAGTAGGAGGTATCGGATTGCAATGTTATTCGGAAGGAAGATAAAAGTCCCTGATCTTGTCCTGTGATAATCCATCTCATGCAGCTTGAAAATTCTCACACAGTTCCTGCAGATTGTGCGGTAGGGGTGGAGGTGGAGTGACACCAGGCATTCTGGACATGTGACGCGTGACAACAAACCGTTTATCTTTGCGATGACCACAGTGCCTCCACACATGGATTAGTTGGTCATCTCCACCAGGACAAAAGCGGGACTTGTCACTGAAGATGACCAGTTGCCATTCTGAGTCACTCAATGACAGTCTGGCACGACATCATTGCAGTCTTTGTTGACGTTGTTTTGGTGTTAAGGGCAGCTGTCGTAACAGTCTGTGTGCAAGTAGTCCTGAGTCGTGCAGCCATCTGCCAATGGTGCTGGCACTAACAGGATGACTAATGAGGGGCACCACTGCTTGCTGAATGTCCGCAGTGGTGGCTGTTGGGTCAGTGAGGTACAGCGGCCTGCCCTTATTATATCACATGCACGGCTGAGTGTGAAACTTGAATCATTTGCACACCTCACAATGCCAAACCTCCCCACAAGGTTTCATTACTGTTGGTTGATTCTTTTTGGGCGCAACTATGAGCGCAAATATTCTTTTCATTACGAGTGTATATTATATTGTTGCTGTTAAAAATTAAAAACAAGTATCCCCTATATCTCATGATTTATATTATCATTTAAAGATGTTGATGCAACTTTTTAGTAATCCTCGAGTTGAAATTTCAATGTTATGGACCCAAACGGCTCATGAAATGACTCAGAAGGCAAATGAAAACATGTCTGTTTCTGCCAAGAAGGTAAGATGGCCAAGAAACAGCCAAAGAGGAAAAGATCTGAAGATCAAAGATTGGGAAAGAAGTTCTTAGATCAGACAAAGGTGAAGAGCCATGTGAACATCAGTGTCCAACTTTGGACAGATCTCAAGAGTTGACAAGGCTTCCTATTCGTCAGTTTCATGTTCAAACTTTCCTGTTCTACCATAAATGGTGCTGCAGTTATATTCTGACGCCTGAGCTGCCTGAACGTAATTACTTCACTATTTAAGGTGGAACAGATCAATTCAAACAAGAAGCTTCACAAGTAGACTGATGCACCAGCCTGGAACTGCTGTACCATTTAGGGTGGAGCGGGAAAATTCAAACTNCCTGAGCTGCCTGAACGTAATTACTTCACTATTTAAGGTGAAACAGATCAATTCAAACAAGAAGCTGCACAAGTAGACTGATGCACCAGCCTGGAACTGCTGTACCGTTTAGGGTGGAACGGGAAAATTCAAATTTCTGCTGACGCTTGTGATAGCAACCAGTTTTCATTGCTGCAGCGACCGTAGCAACAGTGTTACGTACACTAATTGCTGTGTCGTTGTTCGTCTAATGTGGTACTTCTCTGTACAAAGGACAAATGGTTTTCTGAAGGATTTTATGGCCGCAATGATACAAATAAACAAGTTTGTTAGCCCAGTATCATTGACCGTTGCAATGTGCATCAGTAAATTTGGGGGTGGAGTGTCTGAAGGAGCACTCGAGTGAGGGCTGCATTGATCCTCTAGAACCACTACCTGCATCTGTAACAGTATTTGCTATTACTACTGTAGTAATACTAAAAAAAATACTGTCTGGAAAAACACAGAGACCTGCCTGACATCCCCATGACTCTATCAACCTACCACCACCACACACACAGCGCGCCCCCTTCCCCTGGCCAAGCAAGATATAAAAGCTGGCTGCCCTGATACAGTTTTATGGAAATACTGAAAAAGTCTTTGTGCTTTCACTGGAAAAATGNGACATCCCCATGACTCTATCAACCTACCACCACCACACACACAGCGCGCCCCCTTCCCCTGGCCAAGCAAGATATAAAAGCTGGCTGCCCTGATACAGTTTTATGGAAATACTGAAAAAGTCTTTGTGCTTTCACTGGAAAAATGTCACATTCGTGCTTCTAACACATTTCACACAAATACCAATATGTGCAATTATAATAAGCCAACACGGATGAGTTATCCATTATAAAAGCACACTTTTGAGTGCAGGAGGTCTTTAAAGTTTGACTATGCTATCACTCACACAAACAAACATAATATATATGTACCCACCTGACTAGTCCGCCAGCGAGCTGAAGTTCTGCTGCTATAACAGAATTGTACGTGCTGGATGCAAAACAGCAGGAGAATAAATTGTACTTCAGAGACATGTGACCTTTCAGGCATGCACATGCATTATAATTCCGAATGCTCCAAATATTGCCTTAAAAAAAAAAAAACAGGCTTTTCTGGAAAAAAAAAAAAAAAAAACTGGGATGTTTTGAAAATCGTTGTGGAGTTCCGTGATAGGACTCTTTGCTCTCACCTGCACAATTGCAAATTGACCTTGCAAGTGGAGTAACTGAAGCTGCATTCATTTTTGCTAATTGTTTTCAATGGCTTAAACAAAAGGCCCAAGACACCACTAGACATTCCATCCAGCTGTCGAGTTCAAGTGAATTCAAGAGAATAACTGAAATGTTAAATTAGGCTGCGTTTCCATTAGCTCAGTGCGAGAGGATAAAACACTACATCACATTCATAAAAACACTACTGAGAAATATCCAGCGAGTCTACAGAGACATCTTTAGTGCTGAGCAGCTTCTCCTTGCTGTTTTGTTTTATTTTATGGCTACATTGTGCAGCATGCGAGGGCCGAGACAGAACACGTTGGCTAACATAACGTGCCCATTAATCAGCTGCAGCACCTTCTGTCTGTTTATGTCAAATATCACTGATACTTTACTGTGATAAGATAAAGGTATGTTTTCATTTCTTCATCACTCATTGGTATCTGCTGCCTTCAGACATGCTTCATACATGCTACAGCCACAAAAACAGAAACACCTGATTCGTTATAAAACTCTGCTGCATGTACATTCATCACATTTCTCTTTTATCAGCCAAAATTGATGTGGTTTTATGCCAGTTTTACTGACTTTAGTCAGTATTTGCATCAGCAGTATTTTTGCTGGATTAAGATCCTTTTGAGACAGAGCAGTTTAATTTACCTGGCATCTCTTCTTATGTATTTATGACTCAGGTTTGCCCTTCAGTAGATTTCCAAACTACAGGTACACTTAGTGCCTAAGACTGATAATCCCAATGAATACTTCTGCTCTGCTTCCAATATTTATATCCTCCTACTCATACGTACCACTTGGGGCATGCTAAGCCTGATTAGGAGTTATGCCTGGGAGGGCATCACTGGAATTTCTTACACAGGCTATATTCAACACCGCTTATGTCGCTCCACACTATATGGACAAATATGGACACTCTTCCCTCCTAATTACTGTGTTCAGTTGTTTTAGTCACACCCATTGCTGATGGGTGTATAAAACCAAGTCATGCAATCTCCATACACAAACACTGGCAGTAGAATGGGTCACACTGTGGAGGTCAATGGTTTAAAATGCTGCAGTGTCATAGGATGCCACCATTGCCATGTGTCAGTTTGTGAAACTTCTGCTCTGATAGATCCACCTCAGTCAACTGTAAGTGCTATTACTGAGGAGCAACAACAGCTTAGCCACTGAGCAGTAGACCACACAAACTCACAGAGTGGGCTGCCAAGTGTTAAAGCACATTGCATGTAAAAATCCTCTGTTGCATCGTTCCAAACTGCCTCTGAAAGTGACCATAGCACAATAACTGTGTGTTGGAAGCTTCTTGACATGGGTTTGACATGGCTGAGCAGGTGCACACAAGCCTAAGATCACTATACACAAAGCGATGGCTATAGTGACACTGGACTCTGGAGCAGTGGAAACATGTTCCCTGAAGTTATGAATCTAACTTCACTATTCAGCAGTCTTATCCGGCAGAATGCTGATTCTGGGTTTAGTGGATTCCAGGAGAACAAAGGTGGCAAAAACCATATTAAACTGAAGTTTCTGCTTCTCACCATATGCACCTGACATAAATAATACAATTAACATGGGAGGGTTTGCATGCATTATTTTTTTATTGGCTGCATTTTAGGGATATATTGCATGTTGTGGGAAGACTAATCAGCAGAATTCCTGAATGACTAGACCTTGCTGTTGTCTTTCCATCTCCAGATCTACCATACCTTTACTATCCATATTTTATTTATTTATTTTTTTAAAAACAATTGTTGACAGTTTTTGCCCTCTCCTGTACAGCTGCCATTTTGGAGATACTTGTCTTTTATTTGATGGGTTGTGTGGCTAGTAAAGTTCCCACAAGCTCTTAAGTCTATCACAATTGCCTATAGGATGATTAATATCTTTGGATATCTTTCTCAGTATGGAAAGTGACCTCCCGACAATTACCAATTAAGAGATCTCCAAGCAGTGTATGGTGCTAACCTGAGCAGGCATCGTAAACCTGTGTGGTTTGCAGTAGTGTAGAAAAGGCATGTGCCTTCGTTTTATTTGAAGTGACTGATGCGAGCAACGAAATGCCATCAACAAGCCTCTGAATGCATGGAGGGTGAGACTGAACCAAAATTATGCAGAATATTCGAGCACACATTCTAAAAATTCAATGTCATTACCAACATTGCTACTTCTAATTGGCAACCAGCTAGGCATCTCAGGCAATCAAGGTTAAACAGCTGAAATCACAAAATACCACTTGTCACCTTGAAAATTGTTCAATAGAGTTTGTACATTAATGCAGAATGTGTTAATGAACTGGTGGCACTACGAGTCTAATTAAGCCTTAAAAAGAGCATAAATTTCCACATACAGCGAAGGGGAGACACCTGAAGAAGGAAACTAGTTCTCATTAAAACAAATGCACAAATATTTTTCCAAGACTTGCAGTCTAGTTCCAAACAGCCCAATGGGCTTTCACAAAAGCTAACCTAGCCACAGCGTGATGGGAATCAGACCCAGGCCGGTTATGAATCTTATCAGTGCATGGATCATCTGGGGACACAGAGGAAACTTCTACAATTTCTAACCTTTTGTCCTTTTTCTTTCTAAAACTTTTTTTAAGCCGCTGACATCAGCACAAGGGTGTAACCACAGTGCATTGTGTTTCTCTTTCCAGACAAGTGTACAGGGCCACATGGTGCGAGGATTGTTTTTTCCTTTATGTACGACGGGGACACTTTTAACCCTGCCAAGCAAATGCAAATTTTGACCTTCAATCTTGACGCATCGCTCCTAAGTTGATATTGTTCCATATACTGTTAGAGCCGTAAAATGTCATCCTCATTAGGCTGCAATCATTTCCCTGCGTAGTTATAGCAACGAGCTGCTGCGAAGAGAATAAATAGCTGCAACATAAATTCAATATTGTAAAGATTGAGAGGTAACACATTTGGCATATGATGTATCTCACTGTCTGCCCCATAGGACAGAATCCATCTTCCCTGCCAAGCGCATGCGTTTGATTGACAAACCATACACACAGTTGCCTGTCTGTTTACGTCTCAATCTCCCTCGCTTGTCCGAATCGCAAACTTGGCACTCCTTTGATCTGGATGTGGGAAATAAGATGATCTGTTGACATTATTGCAATGAATAATGATAAGTTCTTCTGAACACATTGTGTGTATCACCAGTACCTAGAACAGCTGCATGTTTCATTGAAAAGAAGTTTAGATGGTGCTACTAAGTGGTACAGCTGTCCAAATCCTGGATATGTCAGGAGTACAAGATTAAAAGATTCAGTTTAAATTGTTGAGCAAAATCAGTTTTGGTTAAAATATCTACATTTAGAGTGCATTAACAATTTCAAACCATACTTAACATTGTTAGATGGATTGGATGCACTTTCTTCATTATGTAACTCAGCTTACATTACCATGGTGCTGAATTCTTTGTAGAATTTCAGATCTGTGTTCCCCTAAGGTACAATAGAGCTTTAAAGGAGCAGTTTGTAAGATGACGCAGCCTGTCACATTCATATTTGAAACAATAAGGGGCAATATGTCACTGGAAAGTTGTGGTGTCCAGCACTATCGTAAGAAACAAGGGAACACACATCCCCTCCTCCTCATTGTTAGCATTAACAGCTGTTTACTAACCAATCGAGAAGAAATGTTCAGAAGTCCAGCATCAAACTTCATCCCTTAACTCTCCAAGAGCTGTTAACATTTGTAACTGCTCAGTTTTCTTCTATTTAAATCGCTTCTTTTGTTTGCTGCCAGATGTGGTTTCTTGACAGAAGTGGGAGCTCCCGCCATCATTGTGTTTACTCTTCCTTTCATTGGCTACACATCCTTAAACGGTCTAACCAGGAGCAGCACTTTCAGCACAATTGACAAAAGACTACAATACGCCATCTGGGCAGTGCTACTTATTCATCCTCCCACAACAAACTGATAGCAGACTCGACACTACTGCGACTCACTACCAGCTCTTGAGTGATATTACAAAACAGTGCAGGCTGGGGCTGGCTGGTTAGCATGCTAACTTCAGTACTTCAGTAGTTATCTCTACAACACAATACATAGATGTCTGTGCATACCGTCAAAATGGTTCTTTCTTTGCATTCTGTTTATAATTTTTGTTCATTTTGAAATGATTTAAACTAAAAATATTTTGCTCCTTTAATTGGGACTGAAACTCCAATCCTAACTCAAGCAAGACAAAATTTTGTCCAAACCCAACCTGAATCACATTATCAAGTCTAGAACTGAGCCCATGCCAATTAAATTCAGTACAATACACACTCAGAGCTGGTCTATCATCACCCAAAGTGTCACATAACACCTGACCTTTGTAATGATAGCACCTGTTAACGTATCCTGTTAAGGGCCAGTAATAGCCATGATTAGATCATTGATAAATAGAACTGAAAAAAGAAAATAATATAACAAAGTTTCAATTCTGATTTAACACATTTAAGCTTTTCAACATCTCAAATGGGAAAACATTCTCTAATCAACAAAAACGAAAAGTTAAATATGACATGTATTGTGTTGTAGTCAACAGAGTTGGAGGCAAAAATTCTTGTGCTGAAGAAAAGACAGCCCCAGCTGCACATATACAGACCAGACTTAATTTCCATTCAGAAACAACTCTATTAGCTTAGCTTAGACTGTTTCTACTGGTTACTGTTCTTTATTTTAATGAAGTATTGCTTGCTGTATCTGTATCTTATCGTACAAACGTAGAGATAGTGAGCTGTATTTTGAATGATGTTTACTGTGATTGGATATACTTTTCCTGAATAAATTACTGAAAAGCTTCTTGCTTTTTCTCCTGTACTTTTCTGTTACAGATTTGTGCCCGTTTTAGACACAAACTTAGACACAAAGTAATGAGATTACCTTCTCTAGGAAGTAATAAGTAGACTAATCCCATTACAGTTTGAAGAAGTTCTTCATTTATCATAAACTATTAATGAACTATCCCCACCACCGATGGCGAAAATATTATGATGTTATATGTTTGCCATAATTCCTACCCCTACGTTGGCGTATGCCCAGTGCCCTGTTATTACCAGCTTTCCTGAGTGTTGCCCTCTTTGTATAAGAGCTGTGCTCTTTAGGCCTTGATAATCACAGTGTGTGTTAAAATACAGCTCTCGTAGCTCTCAGTTTAATTACATTGTAGCATGGCAAGACTGGTAAGCCCTCACTTTGATCAGGCGGCGTGGTTTTCACTGGAGAGAAATGCAGCATGCAAGAACACCGGAAATCAAAACCAAAACACGTACTGTGGAGCTTTCTCATGACCCATATCTACTCCCCCCTGCGCACAAGAAACAAAAGCTGCAATTAAACAGGGCAATAATTACTTGAGGTTTGCTGTGCTGGATATTAAGAGCAACTCATGAAACATTTATTGTAATTATGTGTTAAAGATAGCAGCTTCAGTCTTCAGTTCACCTAAAAGACCTTTTGGTGGCTTTCCAGTTCAAACACAATACTACTTTGTGTCTAATAACATAGTTGGGGCAAAGAGCAATACGTTACTTTGGAGACTGAAAATTACAGTCATTATCTTGTATTTATCTTGTATTTCTGGAAATTGAATCCTGTTTTACCCTAAATTTAGATTCAGCTCTGTATTGTCTGGAAAGCTGAAAATGAGAAAACATATCATCTGGTCAGATGTATCTCAATTTCTGCTGCGACATTTGATTGGCATGCGATTTCAGAAATCTTCATTGTACAATAGGACTACATTCTTGAATTCATAAATTTACAGGGGAAGGAAGAATGTTCTTTTTCTCATTCATGTGACATTTCATCTTTGGATAATTTTGGACCACTTTTGGCCCATTCACCATAAAGTGTTTACACATTGTAAAAGCAAGTGGCATTATCAAATATACATTTTATTATTATATGCTCTGTTAGGTAATAATCCACTCAACCAATTATATGGCATCAACACAATAGATATAATCATGCAGGCGCAGGTCAATAGCTTCTGCTAATATTCAAATGAAACAATGGGGAAAAAATGGGACTTTGATTGCTGTATTTTGATGGTGGTTGAAGGGCTAGTTGAGTATCCTGTGGGGTTTTTCATGCACAACAGTCTCTAGAATGATGTGAAAAACATGCATTGTTGATGAGAGAGGTCAGAGGAGAATGGTTAGACTTATTTGAGCTGACAGGAAGGCTACAGTAATGCAAATAAACGCTCTTTACAACAGGAAAAGCCAGTGCTGGTGCCAAAATCTCGAACCATTCACTTACACTTGACCAGACCATCACAACTGTTTGCAAGATTTAAGTGTCTTTTACGAAGAGTCATGTGCTTTCTATAACCCCCTGCGCATCCACCATCATACTGTCAGTCAATATTAGAAGACTACAAAGCTCCCAGGAGCTTTCCTGGTGTACACAGTGGCATCCTGCCCCCTTGCAGTGTTTTCACAGTACACATGTACTGCGGGTTCATGGTTGTAGTTGCACACAACACCAGTTCTCTCTTGCCCCCATTCCCCTGCACCACTTTGGTTTCCAAATGTAGCGTTAGAAGAACTCGTGGGAAGCAATGCGCTGTAGACAAAAGCTCTTTTATTAAACAAGGCAGCAGCGAGAACTGCTGCCAGTGTTGGCTGAAACACCCAGGAAGGAAGCAGGTCACCAACAGCCATACACCATACATGGTAGACACTAACACTGCCCCAACTACCTCTCAGCCCAAACATAAAGATCACACAGTCTAGTTATGAGAGTTATAACTTGTTATAAGACATCTGTCTTACTGTGAGTCCAGTGCTTCGCATAACCCCCTACACGAACCTCTAACAGGACACTACAATACCAATCGAGTATTGTTTGAATGCTGCAGTCTACCTGATTATTGTTGCTATACATGTGCATCCCTATCCCTGTCTTCTAAAGGCTACTTCCAGCGTGATAATGCAGTACCTTGGTGGCCTCCTTATTCACCAGACTGGAATCCTGCAGAGCTCCTTTGGGATGTGGTAGAACGTAGTAGAAATTCACAGCATGAATGTACAACAGACAAATCTGCAGCAATTAGTTGATGCAGTCATGACAACAAGGACTCTAAAGAATGTTTCCTGAACTTTGTTAAATCCATGCCACAAATAATTTTTGGCTGGTTTGAGAGCATAGGAAGTTCTAGCTGCATGGGAGTAGTGATGATAATAAATTGGCCAGTGAATATATGGTGCAATTACAGACAAACATATAATCACAGACATTTAGTTATTTCTGAAGAGATTAGATATACGGTAATACAAGTTCAGTGACAAAAATCGGAGTAATTCAGAAAACAAGAAATAAACTAATTAAGAAAATAGCATGCCAAGCAAATGCTTCACTGGAAATAATATGGAAGCTATAATACTGTGTTATCCTGTTGGTAGATGTATGCAATGGAGGCCTTATTACCCCCTCTAGATCCTGCGACTGCTGCCATTGTTACATAATGTCCAATACTGTGAAAAAAGTCTGTTTTTTTAATGCCTCATCAAAAAGACTTGCATAAAGAAGAGGAAAGCCAAAAAAGCTAAAAGATTTCCCAAAACTAATTTCTAGAAACAATTATTAAAAGATATAGAGATACTAAAACTCCTATCAACTGCACAAGACCCAATAGACCATCAAAACCTTTTAAAAGCTTTCATATTTGAGAGAATCTTCTGGTGTTTTCAGGGCAAATGACTGGCCACACCAGAACCCAGACCTCTTCATCAATTAATGTGTTTGGGATTAGTTGGATAGTGCCAAATGCAACCAGACTGAACTTTGGAGATTTGTTTGAAAACAACGAATGACTGCAGGAAAGGATGGAGTCCATAATAAAGGCAAACAGTGTCACACTAAATAATAAAATATAATTATGTTATATTTAATTGCTGAGGCTTCTGAAATTTTAACATTATGCTGTTTTGATGGGAAATTAAATACATGATGGAAGTCCTCTGACCTTTGGCCTGTAATGATTCTGGAGAACGATTGGTGATATTTGAACTCAACAGCAAAACAAATGCACCTCTCTCTTTAGGGCTCCTTTAGAAGCTCTGCCAAGTTCATGGATATGCATTACCAAGGTGATGCAAACTTGTTTCCTTAGATCTTCATGGCCATAAACCCTTCACAAAACCTTTTGTCCATTGTACAAACAAATACCATGAAATAACAATAGAACAAATGACAACAGAGCAAGTAATGTAACTAATGTGCTACAATTTCTGCTGTAATGCTAACCAGTTGCTACCACAAACAGCACAAACAACACTGATGTATTGGTTCTGTAAAACAGTTAAAATAAGTTAATTTTACACACCTGTCTAGCAGAAACAGCGCTCAGAGAAACTTCCTCAACCCTTCCTGCCTTTCAAGTCTCAATAAAGTCAGCTTCTTTTCGTCTAGCCTCTTTTTCCAAGTTTTGACATTTAACCATAAATAATGCAGCTGTCGTATTCTTGTGTCTCAGCTTCTCATTTGAATGTTTACATTCCACCTTAAATGGTACAGCAGTTAGGCTACATTCTGGTACCTCAGCTTCTTATGTGCGTTTTTCCATACCATCTTAATTAGTGCAGTAGTTGTATTCTGTCATATCAGATTCTTGTTTAAATTCTTCCAATCCACCTTAAATAGTATAGCAGTTAGGCTACATTCTGGTGCCTCAGCTTCTTATTTAAACATTCCCATTTAACCTTAAATAGTAAAGTAGTTGCATTCTGTCATCTCAGCTTGTCTGAATTTTAAAATTCCACCTTAAATAGTGCTCCGAGGTGCCTGAAAGTAACTGCTGCACCATATAAGGAAAAGATCTGAAGTAGAAGCTGGGGCACCGAAATGAAACCTAACCATTGTATCATTTAAGCTGGAATGGGAATGTTCAAACAAGAAGCTGGTGAATAGGAAGCCAACTTTAGGAGGTCTCTCCACCTGTGAAATGCCTCACTGATGTTAAAATGGCTCTTTACGCTTGTCTGCTCTAAGAATTTCTCTCTCAGTATTTGTTTATCAGATCTTCTACTGTTTCTTGGCCATCTCTCCTTCTTGATAGTGTGTGTCTAACCCCTGCCCTTACTTCTGTCCTGTGTACAAACACAAACTCACTGGCTGCAAAAGTGTTGTGTGGTTTGACCCATTTACAGAGTCGGGCCTGTGTATGAACACCATATTGTTTTCCAGCATGCACATAGAACAAACAGCTAGTGGACTGTGTGGAGGTATTGTAGTATTAATAGAGGAGGGGGATGTTGGCAGCTGTGGAAAAGCTGGTGGTTGAAGTGCGAGTAAGAGTTAAAGTACAAGGTGTCACATCAGTACCCGGACAAAGGCCGAACACTCACATCGCAGTCTGTCTACATGGGTTCCTTTGTTTTTCTGTATGTCTTTCAGCATCACTCTCTGCCTTTCATTTTTAGCCATTCATCTATTATTCTACCTCTCTAGCCAATAGTGCCAACTTCATGTCTTCCACCTCCCTCTCCCTCTCTCTCTTTCTCTCTCTCGCTCTCCCTCTCTGGGTCCCTTGTGTATGTGTGCAATGGAAAGCATCTTTATGGTGCTCAAAGGGAATTATTCACAGTCTCCTCAGGGCTTTGACAAGGTCGTGGGCCCGCTTCCTCTGCCTCTGCCTGCTTCTGTTCTGAACCGTAATTGATTCGGTTAAGCAGCAAGAGAAAGAAGGTCGAGTCTGCAGTGAGGAAACTAAGGTCGGTGGGCTTGTGTGGACACATACTCAAAAGGCCCCCTTCACGGCCATATTCAAGCCAGACAAGCCCTAAAGCCACACCTTCAACCAGCACCTGTTCAGATGCTGATTGGGAACTAAGCAAGGAGGCTGAATTTTCAAGTGGATGTGTTTTGAAGCACAATCAATACCACCATGCTTTTGTTTTTACACCTTGTCTATTTTCGCTTGAGGCATTTATTGTCGTTTTCTTGTTATGTAGCATGGGTAACTATACAGGTCAACACATCAAAGATTCCAGACACTAGATAAATAAATAAATAAATAAATAAATAAACCCTAAAGTCCATGGTTATTATTATTGTCATTGCTAAGCTCAACTAACAAAAATGTAGACTGCTTGCATGTTTAAGGTGGTAGTAACTATAGTGCTTCTGCAGATGGTGCTTTACGAAGATGATCGGGGTATATATACCTGCGGGGTGTGCAACAGTGCAACAGTCTTGTTCCATGTTTGGAAAATGGGTCCAAAGCAGATGTTAATGATTGGCTAAAAGGAGTGACTGCATTTGGGTGTCCCAAAGGCCATAGTGTGAAAGAAGTAGTTGAGTTTTCAGGTGTACGGAAGTGTATGGTCATCCGGGTCTACCAGCAGTGGCAAAAATCCCAGCCTACAGGAAATTCTCCTCAGAATTGTGCCATTGTCCAGTCCATGCCAAATTGAATCATAGCAGTTATTCGTGCTTGGGGAGGTATTACACACTATTAGGTATGTTTTAGTCACAGGTGACTATTTTTTGTTGTGTGGTGAGCTTATATACTTAGGTCAAATTACCTGTTTTGTTGTGAAAGTAAGTTAACACATCCTCTACAGAGAAAACATTTAATGCACACTTACTGTTTATTTGCTGAATTTGACATTCTGCTAAAAATTATGAAGCATAAAATGTAAAATGTGGTCTGTGTAAAAGTTATATTTTATGTTTATTTTTTCCCAGTGTGTTAAAGGTTCATCTATTGCTCCAATGAACCCTTTTTAGTACCTTTATTTTTAAGAATGTATCTCAAAGGGAGCATGGAACGGAAAGCTATATTTTGATACTTGAATATTAAGAGTTCAGTACACAGAAATGACATGGCATAAAGATCACACACTGTTGTCCTACCTTCAAATACAAATCCCGTGTTTGTAAAAGAGGGCAGTAAAATCATCTGTTTCCTGTTATGCAACAGTCTTGACTCCACCCAAAATTTACAAATAGCAGGTCAAGTTCCAACAGCGGTGGTGGATTATACATGCAGAAATGTATCTTTCCAGGTTGTGAAATGGATGTCAGCACCTTTCACACCCTTTCCAACCTTCTCCAAAATGGGCTGAAGTTAGCTTCTTACCCGCCAGCTTATTAATCAAATGTTTCGTTCCACCTTGAAAGCATAGTGAGTAACAACTTTAATTTTCCTTTTGTTGATGTTGATGTTCATTTTATCTTCCTGTTTGTGTCTGTTTCAACAAGTTGCTTCTAAACCAGCCAATCAGAGCAGAGCTCATCAAAATATTCATGAGAAGACCATAAAGGCTATGAAGCACATTTCATTCTAGGGCCAAATCATAAGGTTTTAAAAACCACATCTGGGCATCTTTTGCTCCGACCAAAGTCATATACATTCTATGTGAACATCAGAGAACAATTTAAATTGCTGAAGAAAAAATGCATGCCATGGCACCTTTAACAAAGGCATGCAGAGTAACAGGGGTGTTAGTGGGTTGCAAGTGTCAAATCCGGACCCTCAAGTCCCCTGTCCAGATAGTCAAGTCTCGTGTAGTGTTTTAAATCAATGCATAAATGTTAAGTCATGAGTCAATACAGGCAGGGCTTCAGTGCTAAACAGTTCAGTACGCATTCTTCAGCAAATGTAATACCATTTCAACACTAAATAGTAAACAATATGGTAATAAGATCATAAGCAATTTAAGATAACACTTTATTGATCCCGAAGGAAATTGCAGCGTCACAGTACTATACATATTGCCCAGAAGAAGACATACATTACTAGAATAAATAGACTAAGAGTTACAAAAGAGCTATTAACAACAAACAGTAACAGTGAGCAGGGTACTAGAAAAGTACATATGTACATTAATCAAAATAAATAGAGCAGGCTACATAGGAGCCATTAACCACAGGTTATAAAAGTGAAAAGAGTACATATGCATATATGAAGTACGTAATGTACTAGACATATGCAGGAGCAGCCTTGGTGGATATTGCACTAATAAACATATTAAAAATAGAGATAGATATTTTTTATAAATATAGCACATTAGTAATATATTGTCACTGTCAGAATAAAATCTTGTCATTTAGTCCATTTGTGCTGTCTTGAGTGATTAACAATTTAATAGAAATTATTAAAAATAGTAGAGATGGTCCAAAATGATTTGGAATAAAACATTGAATACTTACATCATTACGTTTTTGAAGATACAAGGCTTGCCCAGACAGCCTTCATATGGTAGTGTATAACAGTATCATCACAGTTTAATTAATTCAGTAATTTATTTACTTATCTTTCTTCCAGATAGGTAGTTAAATCCATGGTATAACCACAACCACACACAAAGAGCGGTGCACCTTCAAATGAAAGTACTAGTGAATTATTGAACTGCATTGTTGATGATAGTTTTTAATGATGGGGAGTTTGGGGGGTATTTTTGGGCTCCTTTCTGACCCTCCCCCAAACTTTCCTTTGATTTTCTACCTGCAGAATTTATGTAGTGTGTAAGGATAAGCATTGCTGACCAAGAGCTTGGTTTGCTAGTTTTGTCCATCATGGCAAGTAGTACAAACTGAGGGTCAGTATTGTGATTTTAATGCACTGAATATAAAAGATTATGGTGGGAAAAAATGCATGTTTCCAATGACACTGAACATAAGCTTAAAAAGACAACAACAGAAACCAAAATAGCTGAACTGAAGAAAATTACCAAACAGGGACACCAAAATAAGGGTGCACTTGTTCTCAGCAGATGGTGGAGAAGCTAGTTAAATGGTTTAAACATATAACAGATAACGCTGTTTCTTTAACTACCTTGAGGAATCCAGGTAAGTTCCTGCAGTGAGGCTGAACTTTCTGTGCTTAGAGAGGGATTTTTGACATTAATTTGATATTTGCTTGTTTTCAACTTGTGGAGAAATAAAATAAGCATTGCATAACTATAGTATAGACGTCTGATAATGTTGCTGTATATCAATCATACTCTTGAGACCAGCATTCCTTTGCAAATCCATTTCAGATGAAAATAAACCAACTGTTGGGTGTCCTGTCTATAGCCAGAGCCTCCCCAAGTTTTGCCAATTTAATGTCCACTGGTCTTTAGATCAAATTCTTTTTTTTTTCCATTTTGTTAAAGATAAATTCATCAAATCAAACTCTAGTCAAAGTCAACTGATGATTGCACACCACTGCTGAGGGAAAACATCATAGTTGAAGTTGGAACATTTGCAATAAATTAAAGCAGATATTTTTCAGCTCACAACAAACTTTTAAATAATCTAAAATAATTAATAAATATCTTAAATAATTTCTTGCCCCATCTGAAAAAGTCATTTACACTTACTAATTACTGTAATGCAATCTTTGGGTGATTTTACAAACAAAACTAAATACTGGTGAGGTCACAAAAGCTCAAAAGCTCACAAAAGGACAAAAGCTCCACCCTATACATGATAGAAAAGGTTGCTTGCTTAGGTTAGCCTGTTTTGTGCATAACACGCAGGCAGAATGTACTTTAAAGGTGCTTGTAACTGGCACAAAACTGTACTTAGTCTAGCAAGGTGCAAGGAGTGTTTATTGTGCCCTTCCTAGAATTCCTAGGGTAACTTTTGTGCTGCATGATTTCCTTTGATTCCATTAACATTCCAAAGCCAGCTAAACATGAAAGACAAGAAAGAGTAAAATGGGGACTAACCATGAACTGGAAATGCACAGCACTATGAGAAATATGGACAGAGGAAATCACAGCAGCAGCGGAGCGTATCCACAAGCAGCCACCAATGGCTCTGCAAGGGTCCTTTCACTCTGATATGTTGGATGGATGACAGTCGACTACTTACTGGCTGGAAGTGCCAAAAGTTTCACTCTCAGCTTTACTGCTTCCCCTCTGACTGCATTTCTGACTTGCTGCCGACCAACGATGCATTTCTGGCACATTTTCTCCAAGTTCTCTTATCTATATAGTCATGGGAGATCAGCACTGTCCTAAGAACAATATTTGAAAATAGTCTAGTGGTGTAAAATGGACAATTTCAGAATCTTTCCATGTGAGTACCCTTATGATTTTCCCTTGGAGTGAAAGAGTATACCCGTAGCCCGTAGATCAGTGGCTTGCAATCAGAAAAGGATGGAACCACAAGGACTCCCAATCACTTACAATATGCACTCATCATCAGAAGATAGTTACACAAATAGTTGCGGCCAGAGGGAATGACCCGACAGGAATGAAACTTTAAACATTGTGAGACATGCAAATGGTTCAAGTTTCACGCTTGGCCACACATGTGACGTAAGCAAGACGTGCCTTATTGCTTTATCTGACTGACCCAACAACCTCGATTGCGGACATTCAACGAGCAGTGATGACCTCCATGAGCCATCCATCGGCAGACGGCTGCATGTTGCAGGATCACATACACACAGATCATTACGATGACCTTAACACCACGTCATCAAAGACTGCAGTGGTGTCGTGCCAGACTGTTATGGAGTGACTTCAGTGACGAGACCCACTTTTGTCTTGGTGGAGACGACCAACGAATCTATGTGGTCAGTGCCAAGATGAACGGTTTGTTGTCACACGTCACATGTCCAGAAGGCCTGGAGTCACTCCACCTCCACCCCTACCGCACAATCTGCAGGAACTGTGTGAGAATATCCAAGCTGCATGAGATGGATTATCACAGGACACCAGTAGGAACCTCTACAACCCCATGCCGAGACGTCCTGTACGTTGTATTAGTAAATATGGCAACCCAACACCATACTGACAGACACAATTTCTCTAGGTGTAGCTCAATAAATATTGTCCACATCAGTCTAAATGTATTATCATTTATTGTTCCTGGTAACCTTTATCTTCCTTGATGATGGTTTTCCCCTTGACCTGATTTTCCCATTGTTTCCAGTTTTCCCAGTTTGACCAGGTGAGGGCAATTGTCTCACTTCCTGATAGGCTTATTGTGTGGTGGATAGAGTAACATGTGATAATGCACAAGTAAAGGAATCCAGTAAAGCAATAAGTCAAAAACAAACCAAAATAAAAAGTTGACACTTTTTGTATAACATATCTATATTTCTGACAGGCCAAAACAAACATCCTCATGGACAGCACTGTCAAGATTTTAGCTGCTGTTTGCATTGGAAGCTTTTATCCTGTGTTTTAGGGATTCAATTCCTGATAAAGAACACATACATGTGCTTCATTCACCTTTGCACAGAATCAAAAATACTTTCAATTGTACTAGCTATACTGTTCCAAAGATGGTTTTCCATGCATTAACAGCAAAAATAGAGGGAAACTCTATAACTCTTCTATTATATTGACAAAATATTTTGAGACAAAGCCATTTGCAGGTGCAGCTAATAGCGATTCAATCCATATGGAGCATTTTGCTGAGGTTATGGTGTCATGCAGCATGGTAATTCCCATATGGTGAAGATGGCTTCATTTAGTAGAGTCCTCCTGTCCCAAAACCCATTGTTAGCATCTACTTCAACTGATGGAGGGCAGTGACTAGAGGGGAAGGCTCAGAGGTACATTTAAAACGGCAACGGGGAAGAAAAAAAAAAAGCTGTCTAGATGAGGAAAGGGACCTAGTTATCAGTCTACTGTGCAAGAGTACAGAGGCAGCCATGGATGGCAATGATGAGTATCGTCCAAGGAAATAAATTGGTGTGTGCAGATGGGAAAGCGCTGTTGCTATGCTGCAGGGTCGTATAGAAGGAGGGTGACATATAGTTTTAATGTGAGGTTTGGACACTGACGGGTTGGACGTCGTCCCTCAGCAGACTCGGACAAAGATGGCTGGTTCGTAGGAGCCCCAGAGGAGAACCATAATAGATCCACAGCACTGGGCTGGGAATGCCTTTACGCTCATCTTCAAGAAGATCTAGGACACACCAACCAAGCGATTTTTCCATCTGCATGAAAATAACATACAGAGCGTTCATTGGAGGAGCAACCACTGGAGAAAACCAGCTACAACAATAAACATCTCAAATCGATAACTACTTAAGTGGGTACCATCCGTGCTTTTGGCTGAACAAGTAATAACTGACAGTGATTTCCTTGACCTGCTGACCACGGTTGTAAATGTGACCTGAAGCAGCTGATGGCGCAGTTGGAAGCAGGGGATTTATTGGCCCCTGTGCTGTGCCTTGAATTGTTTCCTTTCTATTCAGCATATGGCCAGATAGCTTCCTAGCCATGTGTCATTCTTGACCTTTTGCCTTGTAGTGACATGTTGTAGTGCATACTACTCCTCTTTAGCCAGGTTTAACCTTGAGGGTAAAGGAGGGGGGATGAAGGGAAGTGTGTTCAGAATGCAAACTCCTCTTACCATCTTTCTATCTACATAGAGAATGTGATTATTTTACGGATGGCTTTAAATGCACTCCCTGCCTTTTACGTGTGCTAGAGAAAAGAAAGCTGCCCTCACTATTCTTTCAACAGTCCTAACGAAAATCAATGAAAAGCAGCACTGATTAAAGGCAAGGCCATCTTGAGTGGTAGGCAGAGCCCTTGGTGAGTCAACCTATGCAGGGCCCTTCTGATATGATTGGAAGGTCTTCCTATTGTTTATTTTCCTTAATACATCCTGTCCATTGCCATGTGCATTAGTTTATTGCCTTTGCTCCTCCCAAGCTTAGAAGTGTGCTTTCTCTCATTTGATTGGTGTATCAGAGGCATGATCCAATCAGCAGCCTCGTGTATCTAAACACACCGTCTTAAAAAGGCTTTGCCCAAAATGGCAACTAATGAAGGCTTTAAATGTGGCCACTGCATGGTAACAATTGAAGATGTTAGAAAACATTACTGTTGTAAGTGTTTTATTGTAAAGTTCTTTCAGTCAGGTTCTAAAGCAACATGCCAGCCATTGTGTCCTAATGGTGTCCTGCGATAATTCATCGCATGCAGCTTGAGAACAAACCGTTCATCTTGGCTCTGACCACAGTGCCTCCACACACAGATTCGCTGGTCGTCTTCACCAAGACAAAAGCAGGACTCCTAACTGAAGATGACCCGCTGCCATTCTGAGTCACTCCATGACAGTCTGGCATGACACCATTGCAGTCTTTGGGTGACGCTGACATGGAGTTAAGGGCAGTCATCGTGCATGTAGTCCTGCATCATGCAGCCGTCTGCCAACTAACGTTAACAGGATGACTCATGGAGAGCATCACTGATCACTGAACGTCCTCAATCGTGGCTGTGCGGTCAGTCAGGTACAGTGATAAGGCCCGTTGTTGCCTGAAACTTGAATCATTCGCATGCCTCACAATGTCAAACCTACCCACCAAGTTTCCTTACTGTTGGTTGATTCTTTCTGGGTGCACCTATTTGTGCAACTCATTTTTGACAGTTAGTGTAGTTTCTGTCTGTTTAGTCAGTTTGGTTTTCTGTTATTTATTAATTTATTTTTTATGTTTGTACTCCAAAAAGATACCATGGAGCTGTTAAACGATTAAAAATAATTAAAATAATTAATAAAAATAATTAACAACAATAATCACGTTTTTATTTTGATTTATTTGCTGTTGTTTTAGTCACTCAAATTTGACCCTAAATAAGAATTATTTTCTATATATAAATGCAGAAAATGTAAAAATCACAAGAACAGCATCTTTGAGCTCTATTATCTTTCCCTCATTCTGCTGTTATGTCTTGTTTTGAAGCTGTAGCTTTTCACTTTGCTTTTTTGCTGCTTGTTGATTTATCCATAGTTTTCCCAACAGCACTTTCCAACAGAGTCTACCAAAGACATCCCGCGGTGTTAATGTCACTGATCCAGCGCTGCTGGTGGATTTTGCTTAGACTCATAGACTCAATGTCCTTCACCATGGCAGTAGCTGGAAATAACTTTGGTTTCAATCAAGAGAGCCATTAATGGCTTTTAAAAGCTGCCTTCAAATGAAAGGGCTACAGCAACATACACCATGCAAGCATATTGGTAGTTTAAAAGGACAGAACAAATTGCATTATTGGTTTTAAAAAAAGGTGGTGTTAATTTTGTCACATTAATGCATTATTAATATGTCATTAATGTTGACTGCGACAGCACTCTGACTTGGGCCTAGAGGTCTGTATTCCCACATGACTCCTTCAATACAATATCTTGTGGCGTGGGACTAAATTTTACAGGAGCAGGCTGTTAACCCTTCCAGTCCAGGCGGAAGCATGACAACATATACATGTTGAATAATGCTTAGTAATTAAAAAAATTACTTAGTATAAAATAAAAAATACTTAGTAATACACTTATTACACTCTGAGTAATAACAATTGCAGTACTGTACTACAGAAATGGTGGAACCTTTAGACGGTCATTCGTCCTCAGTAAGGCCAATACAACACAATAAATTGACTGAAGGCAAGTCTGACATATGGCAGTCATTTTCAGTTGTGATTATTTTAGGAGAAAATAATTTATTTGTAATCAAGGTATGTCAAATATTGGATAATATTGGATGTTATTCACCCTTGTACAAGGCTGTGGGTGGGAGCAGACCTTTGCTCGTCACAATCTTCTCCGTTAGAGCTGTTATCTTTAAGAATCTATCCAATAAATATTTTGTATCTGGGAGACTCAAAGGGCATGGTGCCAAATGACTGATGCAAGATGATATGACCACAGAGACTCATATTCTAGCAGCTTTATGGTTACCTTGGCTGGCTAGCTATCGGACATGGCATAGCTGTACTATGGTAGTTACGGTACGGTAGTCCTCTTGAAGCAATTCTATTGTGTAGTGATGACTACTGCATGCCTACAAATTTCCAGCATTTATTAATATTTTGTCAGGGTTTTGTAAAATGTAGTGCATATGTTGTCATTTAAATCTGAGTGTTCTCTGCATATGCAACTCAGTTTTTTTTTTTTGCAGGGCATTGGGTCTTGTCAGCCACTGTATACAACAGCCTGTAGGCAAGAACATACACCTATCCTGTGTCTGTGCAGCACAGTAACATAAAGTAGGGAGGCTTATCAGTTATCCTCACATTACGCCAACTTTTCAGGCATCTGCATGTAGGTTATAAATGCATTATACCCATAATGAGCGGCCCTGGGGCGGTCTTGCGAGTTGCTTTCTCTTAACAAACAGCCCTGACTGAAAATCGACTAGACTCTCCACTCTAATTACATCACTTCCTGTTTGTTTCCTCCCAAAGGGGTTCTCTCAACCCTCCTCCAGTTCCAGAGAAACTTATAAATATGCATCAGCGTGAGCCTGCCTTTAGACCGCATCCCTAAAACGCACTAATAAGATCTAAACTGTTGCCTGAAATTTCCCGCTGCAGTAAAAATGCAATAAAGTTGTATGGCTTCGTGAAGAAGGTCATTAAAACCTGACGGAATGATAAATCCTTTCACCGAAACAGAGCCTGGAAATCCGGTAATAATGAAGTGCATCTGTTAAATTATTTAGCGCTTCTGCTACCAGGGGACTGTATGCTAATTAGCAGAACAGTTGTTAGACAAGATACTTTGAATCAATAGCTCCTAGGTGAGGCCACATGTTTGCTTTGTTGCACTGTAGTACAAGAAACACTTTTGTTTAATTGACATTATATGGACAGGGAAAAGGAAAGCAGCGGTGAATTGATTGTCATGAGGGATGGGTTACGCAGAAAAGTGAATAGCAACCTTGACAATCTGGCCTTTGTCAAATTCACTAACGAGACTAAATTACTCAGTCATTAACACATGATTACAACCTATGATGCAACAAGGGTAATGATAATAAATTAACAAGCAAATAAAATTAAAGTGCAATCATGATAAGGGGCTCCATAGTGAATTTATGCCATGAGCCATGGCTTGTCTAATGACTCTAGACATATCCGGATTTTACATGTGGCACTTACTGACTGGAGTCTTGCTGGAGGTTTGGTAGAGATAATGGCACCGAACTGCTTGTATGTTAGTTTTCTGTGTGTGAAAGAGAGAGAAAGAGAGGGAGGGGTCTAGGTGGGGTTGGGATGGCTCAGTGAACTTAGACACAGTGATGAATGAGCCAGTAGCATGGTGGGAGACCATAAATCAGTAGCTCCTCTTCTCTCCTCTCTCCTTTCCTTTTTTTTTCTTTTACAGGAAGTATTTCGCTGAACAGGCCCTGGAGGAATACCTCTCATCCTCATGACCCACACTTCCTGTAACAACTTTCTCATCCTACTGTAGCCCCCCCTTCCCCCTTCCCCCAACTTCTCCTCCCCCTATGCTTAATCTGCATATTTTAAGCTTTTCAAGAAAACAAACTGCTCAAATGAACTCACCCGGTAGGGAGTCCTCTATCTCTAAAGGCATCGCTTGGACTGCATGAATGATTCATTTAATGGTTAGAAGCTCATTTCTTTCCCACTGTGTCGTCTCTTGAGTTGTCGGCTGAAAGCCTCACTCACACCCCGTCAGGGTCCCTACTGCACAGGGGAAGATATTGGCATCTTAATGGATGGATACTCCCCGTATATAGAGGACGGGAGTGAGGAGTCTACGTTTAGCGCATTTCAGAGTTAGTGCAGCGTAGTGCCTTCGGGACACTGAAGATCCCTTTGCAGCATGTCACAATCTCTGGCCCAATTTAACACAGTTTGAATATGATTTTAATGAACTGATCAAAAGTGAAAATGCCTACTTTCATTGTCTATCGGAAGTGCTTAACTGTAAATATTCAGTGGGACGGAGCTACGGGCACTTTCTTGCCAAGAGCAGCTCTTTGGAGTGATGCCAAAGAACTCTTTTAGGTCTTATAAAGCAGGGGTTCTAAAACCGGTTCTCATTTTTGATCCAACTCAACACACAATGAATAGGGATACAGCAAAAATGTGGACCGTCTGGGAGGGGGTCCCTGAGGGCCAGTATAAGAACCACTGGTCTAAAATACTTTTCACTGAATGGTTATTTAACCGATTTTTACAGTAGCCATTGTTAGGTCACAGTTTCTCAGTATACCTCAGTAAAACGTCTCAGTGAACGCAGACAGCTCATGGATTGATGAAAATGTGGTTTATATGCAAATACTGGTGGCCTCCAGAGGGACTAGTTCTGAGGGTTGCAGAGCAGAATGTCCTTGGGTGACTTAGCAAGACTTCCAAATGGTTAATGAGGTTATTAGAATTACAGTGTACCAGACTCCCTGTGACCAATGGTCTAAAAAACCTGTATCCAAATTGCATACAATAAAACGTTCAAAAATACTAAATCTAACACAAAGTAGTTTTGGAGATTCCATCAGTAGAACTATTCTTGCTATTCTTCAATAATGTTGATGGAAGATATGCGTTATCTTTTCAGACAAGATGACCAAATGTGAGGCTACATCAAATCCTAGACACACAGGTACAGCTTGGTAGCAAGGGTGTAGGTTTGGTAGGGATACAACAACTCATTCTTTACAGCTACCCCCCCTTTACAGCTAATGCTGGTGCCTCCCTACGACGTCTGGTGACATTTTCATTGGATTTCTAGACTGAAATTCAACTCATAATTTGATAGATCCACCCATTTTATCTTGACTCAAGTTAGTAATCTGATTGCTAATCAACAGATGACAAAAGCCAGAAGCCATGTGTGGTGCACATTATTTTTTACAATGGAAACACTTGTGATGTTAGTTTTCAGTTTGAATCAACATGTCTATTGACTGGTTAGTTTACTACCTATTACTTATGCTCTGGGTGGTGAAAAATACTCCTTTCCTATTTTATAAAGAGACGGATTACGGATTAACAACCCTGATAAACACACAAATCATCTTGAAAATACAGTACTTGCACATTATGACTTGATATTTCAGGTAGCCCTCTCCTTTTCAGGCAATCAAATGCTAGCATACCTCGTTAGGTCATCATGGAGGCATATCATCATTTTCCAAAGAAAAAAAAAAACCCAAAATGGTAACTTTACAGGAGAGCATAAAAACAGTCTTTACTTTCAATGTAAGTCAATGTAAAGAGGCTTTAATTGAAGCATTTTGGGAGATACATGTTTTTCTTTGGACAGCGACGTTGTAATATTACTTTACTCCGAAGATAATGCAAAAAGGTTCTTTTGACCGTTCATAGTGATGATTCTGCTCTCCCAAAGCATCCATGTGAAAACCTACACCCTTGGTTGGTAGAGGGACTAAGCGTTTGCTTTTGGAAAATCAATATAATGTTTAATTATGATTGCGATGACCACATTTTCAGATGTATACGATTTGAACTTTAGGTCATATGTGAAGTAATACATACAGTAATATAAAGACATACAGCAGGTGAAATAAGTATTGAACACGTCACCAATTTTCTAAGTAAATATATTTCTAAAGGTGCTATTGACATGAAATTCTCACCAGATGTTGGTAACAACCCATCCAATAACACGCAAAGAAATCAAACCACATATGTCCATAAATTAAGTTATGTGTAATAATGAGAAATGACACAGGGAAAAAGTATTGAACAAATGAAAAAAGTGAGGTGCAAAAAGCCATGGAAGGTCATGACAACAGCTGAAATCTATCAGTAATTAGAAAGCAATCCTGCCACTTAGTGCAAATTAATATCAGCTGGTTCAACTGATGGCCTATAAAAAGGTGTCTCGTTACCAAGGTGCCACACAAGACACATCTCATGATGGGTAAAACCACTGAGCTCTCTCAAGACCTTCACAACCTTATTGTTGCAAAACATACTGATGGCTTTGGTTATAGAAGAATTTCTAAACTACTAAAAGTTCCAGTGAGCACTGTTGGGACCATAATCCGGAAGTGGAAAGAACATCATTTCACCATAAACCGGCCATGACCAGGTGCTCCCCACAAGATTTCAGGCAGAGTGAAAAGAATTATCCAAAAGCTGCCCAAAAGCCATGGACCACCTGTGGAGAGCTACAGAAAGACCATTTAACCGCCATGACCTGTATACACGCTCACCACACAAGACTCCACAGCTGAAGAAAAAGCATGTTGAAGCATATTTAAAGTTTGCTCAACAACATTTAGACAAGCCTGTGAAATACTGGGAGAATATTGTCTGGTCAGATGAGACCAAAACTGAACTTTTTGGATGCCATAATACACACCATGTTTGGAGGTCAGTGGGCACTGCATATCACCCCAAAAACACCATACCAACAGTGAAGTGTGGCGGTGGGAACATCACGGTGTGGGGCTGTTTTTCAGCATATGGCACTGACACGCTTCATATAATTGAAGCAAGGATGAATGGACAAATGTACCGAAACCTTCTTGATAAAAATCTGCTTCCATCTACCAGGATGATGAAGATGGAGGGTGGATATTTCAGCAAGACAATGATCCCAAACACACATCCAAGGAAACTCTCAATTGGTTTCAGAGAAAGAAAATAAAGCTTCTAGAATGGCCCAGCCGATCACCTGACTTGAATCCAATTGAAAACCTATGGAAGGAACTGAAGTTCAGAGTTCATAGAAGGAGCCCACAGAACCTTCAGAATTTGAAGAGTGTTTATGTGGAAGAATGGACCAAAATCACACCTGAGCAATGCATGCAACTAGTTTCTCCATACAGGAGGTGTCTTGAACCCGTCATCACCAATAAAGGTTTTTGTACGAAGTATTAAATACATTTCAGTAGTGTGTTCACTACTTTTTCCCTGTGTCATTTCTCATTATTACACATATATTAATTTATGGACATCTATGGTTTGATTTCTTTGTATGTGTGGATTAGATGGGTTGTTACTCACATCTGGTGAGAATTTCATGTCAATAGCACCTTTAGAAATATATTTACTTTGAAAATTGGTGATGTGTCCAATATTTATTTCACCTGCTGTATCTGTGTTTCTTTGCACGACAGGATCTGAGTTTACTTTTGGAAAGTGCACAGTGATTCCAACTGTCTCTGCTGTGAGGAATGGGAGCTATTGATGCCAGTGCCTCCACAGATTGGCTTTGAAAAATATGTTTATTTATTTCTACAGTCAAACTGGGTAAAGGATCGTTTGTCAAGCATATTAGCTTCATATGGCAAGACCGTAGCTAAGTGAGCACAAAACAGAATGTAGACAGAGAAAAAATAAACTAGACTAGATTCTCTTATGGTCTGTAGAAATTGAATAGGAACAGCTGCAGATCTTTTGCAATCTTCATTGTAATTGTCATGTAAAAAAATATATTACTGCATACACAGAGATTTTGATGAGGCTGGATTTTCTGTTCTGCCTTACATGGGGCCAGGATGTAACTGCTGTGCCATTTGAGCCAAAAAGGAAACTTTAGATAAGAAGTGGGGGATAGACAAGCCAACTTCATTTTGCGTGGTATATTTACTGCATGGCACTCTTGCTAGCTTGTCTATTGTCTATGCTGTTTTACTAAACTGTTGACTTTTAATCTTTATTAAATAGCTTTTTGCTACATTTTTGAAGCAAATATTTTAAGATTTTGGCATGCATGTTCATAGATAAGTTTGGTGACAGTCCAAGTTCAGTGTTTGTTACCAACGTGAAGGAAAACAACTAGTGTAAACTAAAGAAGCAAACTTCAGGTGAGGTCAACCATTCCCTGTGCAGATGTTTGCACACAGAGGAATTTGTCTTCCGCATTTAATCCATCCGTGAAGTGAAACATATACATATACATATACATATATATATATATATATATATATATATATATATATATATATATATA
>CM067486.1:7993898-8029806 GCA_034552555.1 Semaprochilodus insignis
GGGAACAAATGAAATACAGCACAGCGGGAGAGGAACTGGTGTTGCCGGAGCGATCGATATATGTATCAGTGGCTCTGAATGGCAGGCCTGCATCAAAGGATAGAAACGGCGGGGTGCAGCTTGTCCCACGCAAACTAAGAGGCTGCCGCTCAATCCCCGGCTTGCCGAGTATGTGTAAAGAACATCTTGCAAAAAAAGAAAAAAAAAGGCACTGTGGTTCTACTCTTTGCTTTCTCTGATGTTGCCTATGTACATTTCTTTGTGTGCCTGTGTGCGTACGTCCCCGTCAGCAGAGTGGTGGGCTGGCATACAGATAAGGGCAAGTTTTGTGGGTTGGATACACCCACTTTGTTTGTCTGATAAAGTGTGGTGTAACTGAAATATTGATCAGACTAAGGCTACTGAAATATTTACAGGAACACAGTGTCAAGTGGCTGATCTGTTCTGATGCAGTTTGTGCTAGTACTATCAGAGCCTATGCATGTTTCTCTAGTCACTCCAGTGAGCTATTATAAGCAGAAGCATACAATCAGAGCTCATAAAAAGAGAAGGGCTGCAGGTTATCATTCAGCTGCATGCTATTATATATCATCAGCACCGCAGTCAGTGCCGCGTTTCAGTTCTCCTGGCTGGTGGAGGAAACGTAATACGGTGTTTGTACTTACTTGCTTATCAGATCTAAAGTAAATGTGTAGTCATCTACAGTACTGTGCAACCACTCTTCATCCCTTTAGTTTGCAGTCAAAATGACTGTTAAGTACAAATTACACTGCAAAAATCAGATTTATTTCACACGTTACTTAGTAACGTGTAAGATATTAACACAGTGCATAAAATATATATTTTGTAATGCAATATAGGTTTTTCTAGACCATCAAAATTGCGACAAGTTTCTTGTCAATCTTATCAATTTCTTATGAATCATCAAAACTTCACTATATACAATTCTGCCATCTATGCGAACAACCATTGTCCACTTCACCTTCCAGAGTTCTCTTGCAGTGCTTGCACGTGAAACGAGGTGCCCACACTTTGTCTTGATCCCTGACAGGCATGCTGAAGCCTGCTCGCACATCTTAGCAGATGGTTTCACTTAGTACTTTTTCGCTCTTGTTTTCATAAATAGGCCGCTGACATAGCAAAATGCATCTGCAATCTAAATTAAATGTAGCAGTACAGCCACTACCCACTTACTCAGCTGGTACATAAACTGAAATGGTTGTTTTGATGCACCTCTATTTGTGCTGCTATGTGTACTACTGGACAGTCCCAGGCAGTTCTAGAAAGTTCTAAAACATTCCAGACAGTTCTATAAACTAAGTGTTCTCACAGTTCCAGAAGCTACTTGATGTCTACTCAGCACTGAATGTACCACAGATGTTCTGGAAAATAGAAAAGAATACAAACAGATAGATAGAAAAGTTCAAAAAATCATTATCCTGACCACAAAAGCAAAGATTAAGGGAATCAATAAACTTTTCTGTACATATTAGGCCTAAGGAATTAAGAAAACACACATAGTACCCAGGGACAGGGATAAAAAAGAAAATGAATGTAGTGATCTTTCTTTTTCGGTAGATCTAAGAAGAGTAGATATAGTGCTTTAGCACGGGGAAAGTCAAAGGAGTAAAATAAGTGGGAAAAAAACTTGAGAAAAATACAGGAGAAAATGTGACTTCTAACCACTGCGCAAAACCTGGCAGATCACCTAGACTGTCACCAGACAAACACTTACGTCAAGCTGTCATCTTTGGGAGAGAGGTAAAAGGTGGTTTTGCTTCAGATCTGAAAAAATCCAGAAAAAGTGTTTCTTTCCATCCTTCCACTATATGAAGACAGCTCAGTGCTATGTGTCTGAAAGGATGTCCAGTTGTTAAAAAGCCATTACACTGACACATCTAAATGTTAATCAAGCAAAGTTCAAAGTACATGGTGTTGAGAAAATACAACCAACTTCTGAGATTGAACTTTGAAGGTGTAGATGCCTTTGAAAAACAAGCAAGTTTCCTGAAAAGAATGAAAGCCATAAAGGAAGCAAAGGGTGGACACACTGAATGCTGACAAAATTATATTATGTTTAGTTGTTAAGATTTCATAAAATAAATAAAGAGTGGTTTCTGATTTTGCACGATACTGATACAAACCCAACCTCTAAAAATCAATGCAGGTCAAGAAGCTGTGGCTATTAAAAGATTATATAAACAGTAACCTCAAAGATAAGACCATGCTGACCCAGGGCATCAAACAACCCCAGTGTCCTCCAGCATGGATTCCTCTTTTATTAAACGATAAATCCAAGCCATAGTGGAGCGTCACATCTTCGGCTTTGAGGATAACGTCTGCGACTCAATCAGAGATGCCTCCTTTTTTGCTCTTTATGTTGGTAATTATCTTGATCAAGGATGCGCCGGGGTTTCAACGTCAATGGCACATTTGCTCACAATGATGTCATTCAGGAGCTTTAATTGCATTTAAGTTTAATCAGAACCCATTATATAATGCAAACAGAAGCAAGACCCCCCTAATACCCTGCTGCCTGCTTTAAGCCAGTGGAAAAATGAAATAAATCTGTCAGCTCCTCGAGCCATCAGAGATTAGCCGCCTTTTCCTATACAGAAGTACACGGTAAATATCAATAAAGACTTGTTTCATGCCCCGTCCCATCTCCAGGCTGTCAATACAATGTCCCATTTGCTGTTCTCATAAAACCTGGCTTTATGGCAGATGCAATGGATTGGTGAATAATTCATTAGTCTGCAACATATGCATGGAAATGCATATGCACATCATAACTTATTTACGGAGAGAAGGAGAGAAGGGGAAAATGTATATTGGTGTGTCAATAAATAGATAATTAAATAAACAAATAAATACCTTTGGACGTGTATATGTAATAATAATATTACATATTATAATACAAGATAAGAAGAAGAGTAGAAATGGTGCCTTGACACATAATTGGTGTGTAAAGTTTGGATCACTAATGTACCTAACAAATTCTACTGATCAGGACTGAACAAGAGAGGGAGTAAGTAAGGGTTAAGTAAGGTAGTAAGGGTTAATCACCAGTTAGGAATAGAAGAACAAAGTATGTAAGAAATAACCATAAACAAGAATAAGGCCTTGCACACAAAGGCAGTCTAGGCTAATACAGCATAAATACAGGAGGTGACTAGTGAAAATTCCATGTAGAGAAGGAAAAAGGCAAAGAAACAGACATATTGAAAAGTGTAAAGCCAGGGTAATACTGAATTGTTGCCTTGCTGTATTCTTTGCGGCCATATTGGCAGTCCTAAAAAGACACTGTGGTTTAGGAGAAATGCATAGTGAACAGTTAGCAGTTAGCATAAGAGTTAGCATAGCAGTTAGTGATTTCATATATATATATATATGCACGATTGAAATAAAACTTGTTATATCTCTAACTGCTATGCTAACTGTTAAACAAAAGGTCACACACTTTATGTTGGACCGCCTTTAGCTTTGATCACGGCACAAATTCGCTTTAGCATCATTTCCACAAGCTTCTGCAATGTCACAACATTTATTTCTGTCCAGAGTTGCATTAATTTTTCCCCAAGATTGTACTGATGTTGGGAGATTTGGACCACTGCGCAAAGTCTTCTCCAGCACATCCCAAAGATTCTCAATGGGGTTCAGGTCTGGACTCCATGTGGCCAATCCATGTGTGAAAATGATGTCTCATGCTCCCTGAACCACTCTTTCACAATTTGAGCCCGATGAATCCTGGCATTGTCTTCTTGGAATATGCCCGTGCCATCAGGGAAGAAAAAATCCATTGATGGAATAACCAGGTCGTTCAGTCTATTCAGGTAGTCAGCTGACCTCATTCTTTGGGCACATAACGTTGCTGAACCTAGACCTGACCTGAACTGCAGCAACCCCAGATCACAGCACTGCCCCCACAGGCTTGCACAGTAGGCACTAGGCATGATGGGTGCATCACTTCCACCGCCTCTCTTCTTGCCCTGATGCGCCCATCACTCTGGAACAGGGTGAATCTGGACTCGTCAGACCACATGACCTTCTTCCATTGCTCCAGAGTCCAATCTTTATGCTCCTAGCAAATTAAAGCCGTTTTTGCCGATTAGCCTCACTGACAAGTGGTTTTCTTAAGGCTACTTAAGGCCTGAGTTCTACTGTTGTTTTTCTACGATTTGATTTCACCAAACGTTTAAGTGATCGCCGATCACAATCAATCAAGATCAATCAATCAACCACATTCCTTCCTCGAAGATGATGTTTCCCCACCGTCCTTCCACTTTTTAATAATGTGCTGGACAGTTCTAAACCCGATTTTAATAGTTTCAGCAGTCTCCTTAGATGTTTTCTCTGCTTGATGCATGCCAATAATTTGACCCTTCTGAAACAGATTAACATCTTTTCCACGATCACAGGATGTGTCTTTCCACATGGTTGTTTAACAAATGAGAAGCTACTCACTGCATCAGTTAGGGTTAAATAACTTGTTGCCAGATGAAACATAATCACCCATGCAGTAATTATCCAATGGGAGGCTCTTACCTATTTCCTTAGTTAAATCCAGGTGGTGACCTTTTTTTTAGCCAGGCCATGTATATATGTGTATATATAATTTGTGTCTGTATGTGTGTGTGTGTGTGTGTTATGTGTAGTTTCTTGCCTGAGCAAAGACTGTAATCCATTTTGTATTGTTCTGAGCACTATTTACCAGGAGGAGGGAAAGTGTGACACAAATAATGGAAGTGAACATGCCACTAATTAGCATCATATAAACCTCAAAAAGCCTAAGGGGGGTCATACTATACATGTTTTTGAGGACCAAGGCCCATTTTGTCTATTGATTTCAATGGAACAGACTCATTTTTCATTTGTGTGCTGGGTGCTTTGTGTTTCATGCACTCTATGCTGCTCTCTGTTGTGCAGAGTACTCTATGTTGCCCTAAGTAGAAAAACAGTCCTACAGAAAACGATCAGATAGGTAAAGTGACGAACATTTTTCCAGGCTCACCAATCAGGCCAATAAGAAACCACAATGTGATAAGGAAAAGTGTGACTTGCAGTTTTCAGCCTTTAGGAAGCTGCACTGTGAACCTCTCTAAATCATCACTCATTTCCCTCAAACAACATCCAGTTGTTACGTATTCTTTGTTAAGTACTAGAATAAAATTACATTCACTACAATGGAATATGCTGCAATGAATGATTTTTGCTTTACAGATCAGGGTGAATAACTTTCCCACTGAGTTCAACCCAGACGTCAAGCATGCATCTGTCCTGAAGGCCCTTGTAAAAGAACAGAAAAAAGCAAACTTTAATAATCAATACGAAGAACACTAACGTAACAAGAAAGTCTGCTAACTTTACCACTGATGGAGAAGAAGTGGAAACAATGATACTCTGATCCATTATTAACAATAGAGGATCCAGCACTCCATACAGATGACACAAATCAGCACTTGGCTGAAGATCAGAATTGTCAAGGCTATGGTCTTCCCTGTGATACTTTATGGATGTGAAAGCTGGACAATAAACAACTGAGACAGGAAAAATATAGATGCTTTTAAGTGTTGTTGTTCGCAAAGCATTTTGAGAGTCTCTTGGATGGCAAAGGAAACAACCACACAGAACAAATCAAACCTCGAACAAATCAAACCTCATCTCTCACTTGAAGCCCAGATAACCAAACTAAAGCTCTCTTACGCTGGACATATTCTAAGATAAACTGGTTCATTGAAAAGGGCCATTATGGTTGGAAGTGTCGAAGGTAAAAACGGAAGAGGACGACCAGCAAAAGGATGGATAGATACAGTGAGAGGAGTCATGAAGCAGACATTCCAGGAACTTGATAGCACTTAACAATAATAATAACTTACATGTTTGATTGTACTACATTTGCATAAATGGAAATTAATGTGTTATTTTGGTTTTGTTTGCCAAACTGCTGCAGTAACACCTCATTATTCACTCTATATTTCATATTGGTTAACCTTACCACACTGTCCTCCCCTGAACTCATCGGTCAGGGGTTTTATATAATGTACAACCTGTGGTAAATGTGCGCCTTCACAGCTGTGACCTCTGCTCCCTCTGAACGTCCACCACTCTCTGCGCGCTCTCCCCACCTCCTCACTGACCCCTGCTGATTGTGTTCACTGCTCCACAGCCATATTTCTGATTTATGGAGAGAGCAAAGTGACTACATTCTCCCTGGGAAAGTGCTTTGAGGGCTCAAGGGCACAGCGGCAGTGCTTTGAGGGCTCTGACCTGAGGGTCTGTTTTTTCAGGGGTACCAAACTGATATTGATCCACAAACCTGGTGAGTAATTCTAACCAATGTGGTACCAGCTGCCTCCCAGTCTTAATGGATGGAATCCAACTTGCTCATTTACTCTACCACACTACACTATCTGACACCAAATAGATCACCACTAAAAGGCCAAAGCTCAAGAGATTTTTCTTTAGGTGTACACCATCGACCTACTACTCTACAGCGGTTAGCTCAAGCTGCCCTATCCATGCTCCAGCCACAATCACATTCTCAGCAAATACTTAATGGAGTGCACTGTTCATTTCATTCATTTTTGTTGTAATCAAACGGATGTTAGCATGGTGGCACATTTTTCCATAGGGTTGTCCAGCATCAGTGAATAGTCACTTCCTGCCAGGACAGCCTTAGACCAAAAGACACAAGGGGGCTTAAACACTTGCATCAATCCCCTGCAGATATAAGCATTAGATGACGGAATAGCATTTGAATATAAACAAATGACTAACGACTAATGAAATAGAACAAGAAATGTTGCCTGTTGTCTCTCAGGCATCTCAGGAACCACTGTATTATGATTTAGCTCAAAGGCAAAATCAGAAGAAATCTGGCTTCATCTTTGGGTACACAAATCTTTCTCAGAAACCATAATTTACTATAATGTGGACACAATATAATACTGCACATTGCATCATTGATCAGACCAAATTAGTTTCAAAATAAATAAATGAATAAATAAATCAAATATACCCAAGAGAGTCATAAGAGCAAGATCTGTCCTTGGCCCTGATCCAGCTTTTTTACCTTCCTGATACAATCCGTGTACTGCAATGTTAAGTACCGGCCATCCAGTCTGATCCAGTCCAGCAGTTTTTATAGATATACATGATTTAAGACACGCTGGACTGCCAATCAATACTACAATACAATCACTTGATTTTCACAAAATGTTCTTGATGGCACATAGTTTGGAGGTTTTGCCCAAGGAACATTCAAAGCGTAGCAGGCATTCACTCACATTTTATGTGCCAGTGTTTATATAAAACAAGATTGCACTTTAAAAATATGTATTTCCCCCAGTACACACTTTAAAATAGCTTTATTAACTTCTGAAAATGTGTCTCAATGCTGCTTGTTGTTGCTAAGATCCGTTTGTAACATCTCAACTGGATCATAACTGGTTGGCTTAATGTAACACATGGCCAGTCCATTTTTAACTTGCTAGGTTTGGTTGGATTGGTTCCCAAACTGACCATATCGATTTGAATGTTTCGATTAGCGACAAAATCATAGTCCAGCTCCGATGGATAGCATTTAAAAATGGAAGATCACTCACTAACTATCCAAAATTTGAAAACACCCTTTGACCTGTGACTTTAAACCTAAATTGCTTTGGCTCCTTCTACCAAATTCCCATAAAAAATAACTAAATAAATAATCAAACAAAGAAAAAATAATTAATGAATTAATTGAATTTAATTTAATTAAAAATTCATGAAAAAAGATTACAAAGATTATGATTTATTTAAACCCAACAGCATTAACTGATATAATAATGAGAAGCTAATAAGATAAATGCATACAAAATCATCATTTATAGGGTACTTTCTATTAGGGGTGGTTATACCTTTCAATAATTTCAATAATTCATTTATCATCTAAACCACTTAACCTCAAAGGGTCACAGGAGGTGCTGGAGCCTATCCTAGCACGCACTGGGAAGAAGGCAGAAAACCCTGGACAGGTCGATCATGAATTTAATTTTTAAGTAAAAAACTTTACTTTTGTCCTGTTTTTTCATGGCAGTACTCACACACAAAGAGTTATAGTTCTTTGTCCATATGGACAGCAGTTAGATCTTTGTCCATATGGACAGCAGTTAGATCCCATTGTTTGGAGGTAAATGTGTTCCAAAGTCTGAAACTCAGTGTGAAACTTGCAGAATTGTCACTATTGAACACACATTTTTCCCTGCAATTAAGGAACTGAAGATATCATGATTGTATGTCTGTGTACTACAGTTTTTGACTTCTGCTATTGATAAGCTAAATTTACTGAAACAGTCACTACCAAAATGTTAGGAGTGATCATGCAGATGGTGAGGGAGAATTGTTAAAGCGTTGAGTTAAAATATAACACTGAGTTTGTGGAAGTGTAATTCCTTTAATATATCCTCATTTTTGAGAATGAATAAGAAATAATTGAGTAGAATAAATATTTTTGCTGTCAGATTTGACCTTAAAATATTTAAGAACAAATACAGAGCAAACTCCATCTCATTCTGATTGCATTGACTGAGACTGTACCTCTCTATAGCCTGTGCACATGAATAGCACATGTTTTAGATTATCAATTTATCTGCTTAGGCCAGTTGTAAGTGAATGGACAATGTTTTTGCATGTAATACAAAGAGACAGATCTACTGTGTACATAATAGACATATATTTTGACCATTCGTATACCTATTGCTGTTACAAAAGTTGAATATGTTCTTTATTTATCCCACACACAAAAAAAAAAATTCATTTGCTGGCTAACCAGTCAGGGATCAACACAACTTTGCCAGCAGAGCAGGGGTGGCGGGGAGTTATGTGCCTTGGCCACAGACACAGTCATTTATATCCAGTCAGTCTTGGAACTTGAACTCATGACCCTCCAATTGCTCACCTCTATTTCCACTAGGCTACCATTCACCCCTTCTAAAATCATCCAGATTAAATTACTTTCTCAGTACATTTCTGTTTCACAAAACCTAAAACGCTGATGCGCTTAACTCAACTTTTTCTTTTAGACGCACAAGCTGTGATTAATTTTAGTGTTTGAGTACATGACAGCATGACATTTATGATGAACAGCCAGTCACATGAAACATGAGGAGGAGTCTCTAAAGAAGGATAAAGAAGTCATACTACTGAAATACGTAGAAAGTAAAAGATTTATAATGGTAAAAAAGCAACTCTGTTACCACTGCTACCAGGGTTGGATTGAAGTTTGCAAGCAATTCCGCATTGTGGGACCAGAAAAATCAGGACGGCTTAGAACATTATGTGTAATTTAAATGATATTCGTTACTAATACACTCATCATCACAACAACAGTTGCACAAACAGTTGCACCCAGAAGCAAGCAACTGACAGGAATGAAACTTGGTGGGTAGGTTTGTAAGTTTCACACTCGGTCATGCATCTGACATAAGCAAGGATGGGCCTTATCACTGCACTTGACTGACCCAACAGCCATGGCTGTGGACATTCAGCGAGCAGTGATGCCCTCCATGTGTCATCCTGTTAGTGACAGCACCATTGGCAGACGGCTGCATGACACAGGACTACAAGCATACAGACCATAACATCACGTCAAAATCGACATAGACTGCAATGGTGTTGTGGCAGACTGTCATGGAGTGACTCAGAATGGCAGTGGTTCATCCTCAGTGACGAGTCCTGCTTTCGTCATGGTGGAGACGACCAATGAATCTGTGTGTGGAGGCACTGTGGTGATGAACAGTTTGTTGTCACACATCATACATCCAGAAGGTCTGGTGTCACTCTACCTCCACTCCCACCACAAAATCTGCAGGAACTGTGTGAGAATATTCAAGCTGCATGGGATGGATTATTACAGGACACCATTAGGAACCTCTACAACTCCATGCCGAGACGTCTGGCATGTTGCATTAGCAAACATGGCGGCCCAGTGCCATACTGAGAGACTCTATTTCTGTATGTGTAGCTCAATAAATATTGTCCATATCAGTCTAAATTTATCATCATTTATTGGTCCTGGTAACCTTTATCTTCCTTCTCAATAGTACTGCGATCCCACACTTCCTTCTGGGTGCACCTTTACATTTGATGATAAATGTAAAAAATTAGCCAGTTATAAACAAAAAGAAAATAGACACCTTGTGGTAGTCATTGTCAATAGTAAGGCTCAAATTTTACAGCACATCATCTAGCAAGATGGAGGCTCCCCCAGAAAAAAAAAAACCTAAAAGGCTTGCTATGAAAGAATGTATTTGTGGGTGAAGCACAGTCAGGTTCATATGAGGAGTAAGGGGTCTGTCCAACGGAAGCAGTTTTTCGCCAATAACCCTCCCCTGTACCTGATTGGATGGTCAGGAAAATGCACACCGTTATGACTGGGTGGTTGGAATGCACCCACTCTGTTCTGCAGAGACCTCTACTTGTATTGGAGGTCCATTCTCACAAGATGCCATTCTGAGATGCATTAGACCCTAGGTAATACTAACTGGTTTATTTTCAGCTCTGCAAACACCTTACACCATATGAAGCTTTAGGTTTTTTGTGAAATGGGGTGTCACACCTGGGAGATACACCTGTGATCAGTGACACGAGTGGCATTGTCTCAGACTGACAGAAGAAGAGCAAAAATTGCAAAGATGCCATATGGTGCTTGATAACAAGCAGACAAGCAGAGCAGTGGGAAAAGAGTGATCCACAACTTTTACTGTCGGCTTCCATTTCGGCCCGCTCTGCACTCTGATTTTGTAATTTTGTTTGCCATTTCCATAACACATGCCACAACTGTGTGGCATACATTTCTTAACACTGTACTTTCTTCCTCTGTTTCTTTCTTTCATTCTTTCTTTCTTTATTTTGATTGCCTTATATTTGTGTGGTTGGCTGGAGCTGCACCTGCACGAAAGCTACTTGGCTTGCATCCTGATGCGGTCGACAATTTGCATTTTATAATTACCTTTGTTTTGTGTTGTCATTTCGGAGCGTTATATAATTAATCCTCTGCTTTGTGAATTTGGAATGTCAACAAGTTTTGAGCAATTAGCAAACCTGTTCACTAAACACAAGCGTTGGAACAGGCAAACAGGGCTTGCAAATATGATGAACATGACATTTTTCCTTTTCAAAGGCTTTACGGAATGCTTTCAATGGAATGCAATATCCTCAAACACCATTAACCTTTGCAGGAAACAAGCAATCGGACTTCTCTGCATCACTCATGCCATTTTATACTAGTGATTGATATCCCTGTGCTATACAGTACTGCAGAAGTCAGAGACCACCCTTCATTCACATTAAAATAGTCATTCAATGGAAGCTATTCATTTTTCAGCATCAGGAAAAACCTAAACTTTCATCAAAGTATTTGGTCAGTCCTACTCAGGAGACTTAGCACACCAAACATGATTCATTCATGGTACTTATTCAGACACCAACAAAGTAATTACAGGATGTGTATAGCTAATGATATCTTGAACATCAAAAGTAATATTTTGGACAGCTAAAAAAATCCATTTTTGCTAACTTTTTGTAGGCAGTGTAACTCACTGCGGTCTGGGGTCCTTTCCATGTGGAGTTTGCATGTTCTCCCCATGTCTGCATTGGCTTGGTCCAGGTGCATCCAAACACATGCAGTCAGGTGAATTACAGATGAATGTGTATGTCTGTGTCTAGGTCCTGCAATGGACTGGTGGCCCGTCCAGGGTGTTTCCTGCCTTCTACCCATTGAATGCTGAGGCAGGCTTTATCTTTACAGGATTATAGGGAGTTATGGCCCCTCTATCTAACTATATTCTCTGGGAAACTGGTGATAATGATGTTTGATATCTCATCTTTGAAACACTGCAGATTGGCCAAGAATAAAGCAAAACAGGCCAACAGGCTAGTAAAAATTGATGTACCTTTTCCAACCATCTCTGGATCACATTGCTAGGCTTCATGAAGGATATAGACCTTGAAATCAGCTGGCGCCATCACCTTCTGTCTTCTCTGAGGCGTCCATGTTGTTAGTGTCACGACAGCGTGAGCAGTGACTAGTATATATCAAGCTTAAAGCATCATCGCCGAGCAGTAGCAGTCAACTAGCAGACTAATCTGTACAACCCCTAATACACCATGTTCAGTGTGTAATGGCCTTAACTTTCAGTTGTTCAGAGAAAATACTGATTCTCATACCGCTGCAGCTCATCATGGAAAGGTATCGCACTTCATCTTTGTGATAATTGCCAAGAATTAAAATTCGGCGATGTGTCCAGAATTGTAGAAGACTTCTAAACACAAAACAATGTGGGAGTCCAACCTAATCAAATGATATAAAAACTTGGCCAAGGAAGACCTTAATGGATATCAAAGTACGGTAACAGAATTATAAAAAGATGGATACGTAACAATAATTCTAATCAATAGGGCTAGATTAGCCATATTATCTGGAGACTACCAACAAGAAACTGGCAAATAAACACGCACCTATAGCCGTACCTAGCAGCCATTAGTCTGTAGCTAGTGGGACCATGAGCTCCAATGAATGAAAATCTAACCCCCCCACTGAGCACTTGCTCTTTCAGATGCTGGCAGCTTTTAAAGAGGAAAATCAAAAGTGTTCCACTGAATGCAGCTGGGGAAAGCACCAACACACCAGCAGCTGCTTAACCCAGCAACAAGTACCTGCAGCGAAAAACACTTTCATCACTGTAGAGGTCTGGATTCTGGAGTGGTCAATCCAATGTTCTCAGAATGCTAGTAGCTTCTTTGCTTGCTTTTCATACTTTCTTCTCTTTAGGCTTTTCTTAGTAATGACTTCTTGACAAACAATGTTGTTTTTTTTGTTTTTTGTTTTTTTACTTATTTTCCTTTGTACATTATGACTGTTTTGACCACAGATTAAATAAATCAGACTCAGAATTTTGCACAGCATTATATTTTTATTTGAGTATATTTTGGTAGCACTTTTTATAAGTCAGGTATCCATAATACCTTATAAGTACATTCATAAATGTCTATAAAGCCTTCACAGTGCTTTTAATACTAAACATAAACCTTTGTGAATTAACTGTTTAGAATCACACACATAAATTGTTATAACATGTATATATTTTCCTGTTATTAACATAATCAGCAAAAGCGGTACCATAAAGCTTAATAACTAATGTTGTGTTCATTTACATAATGCTTTATAAAGATTCACAGTGATGCCTCCACTCTAACTCGCATGCTCTCTAATCCTTCAAAACGGAATGATTGTTATAAGCACATATAACATTTAATGAACACTTATAAGCTGTCTTTACAGACTTCATAGAGCAAAGACATATGACGTGTGTGGCCACCAACTGCGATTAACTGTACACAGCATATTTCATGTGAGCCTGCCTCACAAGTGGCCTTGCTTTGATGACCGGCTTCCTGAGATATTCCTCTCATCCTCCTTACTTTCAACTCTCCACGAATATCAATCAAAGAAACCACTATTTCCTGTGTGAAGCCCTGTACCAATTACAACGCCTGATCAATACTGCCTTTCCACACAAGAGCAGACCCTGCTGTGACATGGAACTGTGACTTCAAAATTGATTTCTAAGTTAAATATAAATATGTACATAGTTTTGGTGGCTCACAGTCACTGAGGTCTTGTGGTGGAGAGTAAATAAATCAATGGTTCTGATCATAGTGTAATTTAAGATACGTATTTTCTCTGCTTATGTGGGGATTTAAGAGTAATCCAAAACAAATCAGATTTCATAATTAAAGGAACTGCATTAGATGCCAATTTACTGCATCGATGTAGTGGGATAAATAGGATCCGCTAACGAGATGAAGATCCCTTAACGAAAGGCAGTTCAATGTGGCACATTCAATGTGACAATCAACCACAGATGGTGTTAAATGTCATTAAAGGGATTGAATTAATTAAATGGATACCGACTGAGTACAAAGAAAATCATACCAAGAAAAAGATATAAATGAACAGCAATCAAGTAAATTATTAAGATCAGGTTCTGAAGACATACCAGATACCAGTCTGTGTGCCATGCAGTCTACAGTCATATTATAAGGAACACGTTACTGATTGCAGGCCAGACTGTTACAGCACAATTGTTGGTAACACTTTCTATAAATCTTGTATCCGTCATCTCCAATAGGTGCATTCTAAAAATAGAATTATAAAGCATTCATAATGTTTTGTGTAATGTTTCATAAAGCAATCATTATACGTGACTTAAGCCTTTGTAACTGTACATAAATGCTCATAATCACAAATAAAGTACTGTAACACCACCGTATAAGGCATATTCAAAGATGTTTTTTTGGGACAACTTGTATTAGATGTTTGCTATATGAAACATACCTATGACAGAATGAGATTTACACTTTAAATTGTTATGACTTATTGATTAAAACAGGGTGGTATGGTGGCGCAGTGAGTAGGCCTGGGTTCGATTTCTGGCCGGGGTGTATGGGGTCCTTTCTGTTTGGAGTTTGCATGTTCTCCCTGTGTTTGCATAGGTTTCCTCCCAGAGTCCCAAGAGATGCAGTCAGGTGAACTGGAGATGCTAAATTGCCCCACTAGGTGTGAGTGTGGGTGTTAGTGTATGTGTCTGTGTTTCTGCCCTTTGATGGATTGGTGAGAGATGAAGTAGATAAAGTGGTTTAAAGAGTAAGTGAGTGAGAGTGATTACAACAGAAAAATAGTTTTGCTTGTGTAATGTTTAGCACAAAGTAAGCTTGAATAGATTAAACATCTAAAAAAATCTTAGCTGCTTTGAGTTTTATTTGGTCACTAAATTAACACCTGTTTAAAGCGCAATATAGATAGTCTCACTTTACCTAACATCTGTGTAAAGCACTTATACTGCTTTCTAAGCTGTTATGTGCTTATATTAACATGGATTAATCCATCAGATGATCAGTAACATCATAAGTGTTCATTAGATGTTATATGTTATATCATTTTCTTTTTGAAGATTAATTAGAGTGGAGGCATTACTGTGGGTCCTCATAAAGCTCATAACACAACATTTCTTATTAAGGTTTATGACTGGTTTCATTAATTATATTAATTATAGTAATATATATATAGCAAATGCTACAACACATTATGCAACTCCATGCTATGAAGCGTTATACTGTGGTGTTATAACTATTTATGTGTGTGATTTTAAACATTCAAGTACAGTTACAAAGGCGTATGTCTTATATTATAAAGCATTATGAAGACTTTATAGATCTTTATGAATGCGCTTTTAATGTAAGATGGACACTTGATTCACAGAAAGTGTTAACCAATGTTTCAGCCACATTCCCTTTAAAGGTTATAGGTAACATGGTGATAACATGAGCCCTACTAAATTACTGTCTAATATTCAGAGTTAAAAGACCATACTTGAATGAAGTGTGGTTCATTTGAAGCATGAACACAATAAAGACCAAAGACATTTACCCAGCCTGGGACAGCATAAACAGTCGTCTCTTATCGGCAGAACATCTTCAGAACATGGAAAAGACAAAGTTTTAATGTGCTTTATCATCTCTTCATAAGCTCTGAATCATTATTATAAAATGGATAGTTTTGGCTTTAAAACGAGGCTGAGGCACATTTGACTGCACACTTAAATTATGTGTAAAGTGACCAAGGTTTCTCTGTTCTGCTTTGTGCCTGAAAAACCACAGCAATGTATGGAATCTCGCTGCTTATTTGCTTTATTATCACAAGACAGATCAAACAAGAGGAAAGAACAGCATGATTTAAAATGATCAGTTACTGTACATCATAAAATCTGTCCAATCAGTCATGACCTTTTACCCATTTTGACTTTTCTTTCCAAGCTCCCCAGACGAAAAAGGTTTGTCACTTTATCTGTTTAAGGTGGTAGTAACTTCAGGCTCCTGCAGATGGCACAAGGACGATGGGGCTATTAATACCTGCAGGTTACAGTGCAGTGAATGTCTCGTTCGTTGTGTGGAAAATGGGTCTTAAAGCAGATGTTAATGATTGGCTGCATTTGTGCGTGCCAAAGGCCATAGTGTGAAAGAAATAGTTGAATTTGCAGGTGTATGGAAGCATACGGTCATACGGGTCTCCCAGCAGCTGAAAAGGAAATTCTACAGGAAATTCAGGGAAGGTATCCACCAAATCTGGCCCAACTGCACAGTTCTTTGATGCAAGAGTGGCTGAACGTTGATGTGGTCTACATCCAGAAACTTGCCCAGTCCATGCCAGATCAAATCACAGCTGTTATTTGTGCTTGTGGAGGTATTACATATATAAACCATAGATATACTCAATTCCTGCATTTACATCACCATTATCATCATCATAAATTGTATTTATATAGCATTTTTTCCATGCAGCGTTGAATAGGCGACTCGTCCAGACAGTCTCATAACCACAATGCACTGTCAACCAAGTGGACGGTCCAGGCCGTGTCATTACTGCAATGTACCATCACTCAAGAAGCCTGTAAGTCACAAGTAGAAAAATTCTTGGCCGTTATCTGGATGGATGTGATGACAAACCTCTCAGCCAGCAGGCGAACATCAAATCATAGACACAAACAAAACAAAACAAAACAAACAAAAACCAATATGTAAAGCGGCAGCCCTATTGCAATGGGACACACACAGGCTTCACCAACAACAGGGTACTTGACTGATTGCTGCAAACTAATCTGGGTCTCTATCCAGCCTAGGCATTTTCATTACAGACTTTGTAATCATCAATGCTTCGGCTAAACACCAGGAATCCAACCACACAAAGCAGCTGAATTGCAACATCAGCCCTTCAGTACTGTGGCACTTGTACAAAGTAACACGCAGGGAAAGCAGCTGCATTTTTATGGAAACACCAGAAGAAAGAAACATAGCGTACACTGAAACAATAAAAGAGGTCACCATTAGCCACAGCCTTCTACCTCACAGTGAAACACAGTGAAACACTGAAAGCTGCATTTCATGCACAAAACAACACAGATAACATATTTAAAAAAACTACCAACTACATTAACAACATAAAAGACCAACAAACAGTTCCTTTAATGGGGAATGTGCACCTCCGATGAACCTCCTCACATGGCCATGCCACTCGAGCTCCTCTGAGGCAGTCCGGCAAGTAGCGGGTTGGTAGAATATATATCTGCCTTAAATACAGATGATGGGAAAATCTAACAAAACCAGTAAAGTGGTTCAAAAAGTTTCCAAAATGACACCTAGCTAGTCTGTATCAGCTATTATCCTCCACCCATTTCAGACTGTCTAACAGCTAACATGCTAATTTATTATCACTGTTTTAACTGAGCGCGCTAGCCAACATTTTAACAAACAGCACATAAATTGCCAAACATATCAATTACATACAGGAGACTACACATACCAATGAATGTTGGTATATGTTCTAATGTCTGAGGATATTAGAAATGAACCATAACTTTCCTAATCTATTATTTTTTGGCTAGTTTTACATAAATGCACAGCTTACTGACAGTCATTGCAATTGAGATCGAGTACGTGGACCCTGGTCCTTCAAAGTTTCTCAGCTGTAACTACGGTTGGATACTGCTGATCTCTCCAAATGAGTTTGATGAAAAGAATGAATTTACTGTTCCGTGTGGACAACATTGCCAAACAAGAAGTACCATGTCTGATGTATGAATTGTTGAACCAAACATTTTGCTGCCATCAGTGCTGGTATGGCAAATGAGTTTAAAGCCAGAATGGGACCCTCCAAATACCAGGGAGTACTTTGCACATGGGTGCGATCAACAACTACTTTGTTTCGTGCACACACTCACAGTACTGTAAAACAACTGTACATGGTTTTCCTATAAAAATAGTTGCCCAGGCTGAATCTCAAATGGCTCCCTAATCCCTATGAAGTGCACTATGTAGGTCATAAAGCAATGGCTTTAACACCAAAATAGTGCATATGGGGAAAATAAAAGATAAAAGAGTTACTGAGTTATGGGCAAAAGTTACTGCTCATTTTATAAGCTCACCAGACAAAAAATTAGTCACCTGTGACTGAAACGTACCTAATAGCATGTAATACCTCCACGAGCACAAATAACATATGTAATTTGATTTCGCATGACCTGGACAAGTTTCTGGATGTAGGCCACATCCATGTTCAGCCACTCTTGCATCAAACGATTGTGCAGTTGGGTCAGATTTGGTGGATGCCTTCCCTGGTACAATTCTGAGGAGAATTTCCTGTAGACTGGGATTTTTGCCACTGCTGGTAGACCCGTATGACCATACGGTTCCATACACCTGCAGATTCAGCTACTTCCTTCACACATTATGGTCTTCACTCTATGGCCATTTACCACACATGGAACAAGACATTCACTGCACTGTACCACCTCTTCTCAGTTTATGAATCCTGTCACAAACCTTGCAGGTATTTATAGTCCGATCATCCTCAAGCAGTGCCATCTGCAGGAACCTTTTTTGTCTGGTGAGCTTATTATTAAATATTATAAATGCAGCAGCAGCAAAAAAACAAAAAAAAATAAAACACATATAAATACTGCACCTTTCCCACAACCCAAGAGAATAAGCAGTTGAATGAACGATTGAATAAATGTCTAAATTAATGAATAAATGAATGAATGAACGAACATGCCATATTCAGACCAATAATATAATAACATGTCTGTTCCTACGTGTTCTTTGACAATGTTAATGTTTCTTTTGACCATGTATGACTGACTTGTTACACTCTCGTTGAACACTTTGCCAGCTATCATCGCTGACAAACATCATCATTCTATCTTACCAAGGTAGCGGAAGAAATACTACAGCTGACATTCAGCACTTTTAGGAGGGAAGTTTTTTAATAAGCAATTTGAACTGTGATTTGAAAAAGTGATGGAGCATTGCTCCACTACTTTGAAAAGTGCTGAGTCAAATGCCAACCCATTGTTCCAGTGGTCATGCACCGCAGGGCTACTGCTGACCACATATCAGGTCCAGCAGCACCTGTGGTGATTTCGTTCCACTGATATAGAGGGCTGATAAATTGTGTGGCAACAGATGAGCTAAAGTTAGTCATTTTAAACTCACAAAGTGCACTTACCTGATAAACTGACCTTTCAGTTTATAAATTCCAAATAAATCTTAGATGGACATTATACCTCAGCTGCAGATTAAAATTCCTTTCCAATAGCCCGTTAATAGCCTTATATGTTGGGTCTGTTAAGGGCCTGTTTGACTGTCCATCAGCTTTAGTAGGAGCTGATACGAGAGCAGGATCAATACTGCAGCTTTTGAAATCGAGCAACTTTTTTAACAGGCTTTTGGCCATCCACATGATGGAATCCACTATTTACTAAGCACTCTGTGATGCAGCCCTATCCCTGGATTTAGCTGTTCCCACTCTATAAACAATCTGCTTGATCGAGAATATCTCAATTTCCCTTTTGAAACCATTCTAATGAACATGGAATTCTAATGGGCAGACAGCAGTTCAGATAAGTCATTACTACAGCCGGAGCAGGTCAGATTGCACCATTTGCACTTCCAATTCAAATGAAATTGAAGGAGATAAATAAATGATGCAAGGTTTAGTCCGTCCAGCATTTCGTGACATGAAATTCTTGCCATGGAACACAATCATAGCTTTGAGGTTTTGAACAGCAACAGAAAGCATGTGCTGTTTACACCCCTGCTGTGATGAAAAAGCCTCACCTGGATGCTCCGGAAATTTTAATAAATAGTGTCCCTGCATATCACTGTTGAACGTCTGGCATGATTTGTAATTAGCATCATGACAGCCAAAGCCTGCATGAACTCATGACCTGTTTCTTGAAGTTGTAATCTTGCCCTAAACCCATATTGAGATTCTTTACTCGCATGATCTCTCATGTAACAGTGCGTATGATTGACATGACTAAAGCTGGCAGTATACTTAAAACAATGAAGGAACCAGAACAAAATAGAAAGTTGTCATAAATACATGCATTTCTTTCTTACTCATGACTGCTAGAGGTGGACCAATGGCAGTCAGTTACCAGAGCATTCCGTTCAGCGTTCCGCACACTGCATCCACTCAAACAACCACAGCGTTTTGCCCAACTTGAAGTTGTAATCTTGTCTTAAACTCATATTGAGATTCTTTACTCACATGATCTCACATTTAGCACTGTGTATTTCATTTATGGTATTTAGCTGACGCTCTTATCCAGAGTGACTTCCAAGGTTATTCATATTACAGGTAGGCCAAGAACTCTTATTGGTGTAGCACAACACAGCCACCCAGACTGGGAATCAAACCCCGGTCTCCCACATGGGGTAGTCACTCACTGGCAGGTAGTGGTGTTATCTGGTGAGCTACACCAACCACTGGAACAACGTATGACTGACATGACTAAAGCTGGCAGCATACATCAAACAACTTAGAACTACCACCAAACACACTGTTTTAAATATGTGTATTTCTTTCTCACTCAGGCCTGTTCTATGTACTGATGCGGGCAACCATGTGACATGTGGACCAATGGCAGTCAGAAGGAGGTCTCAGAATAAATTACCTGGTAATTAGGAGTTCTGTTCAGCATCCCACACAGATTGCCTCCGCTCAAACCACCACAGCGTTTTACCCAGTGTTATGTTGCTTTGCTTCAAACTGATGTTTTTGATTGAAGTATATGGCCGGCCTAATGATGGGTTCAACTTTTAAGTCTTGTTTCCTTACCACCACTGTTTGTTGTAATGGCTCCACTTCTCTGGCGTCTGTTTTCTTGTTCATTTTTCTTTTCATTGACTAACTACCAGACTTTACAGTCATTTGTGATGTTGAAATAATGTGGATACATTGGCCAAAATGACAGGTCCGTGCATTAAAGCTTCCTTCAAAACCACTTATACCGAAAGCACTGTATATGATTTCAGCTCTGATTTTCCTGCACCATAGTGACTAGTCATTGCACATGCACATCATGGGACGTGTAGCATGAGAGGTTTAGAGTGGTCACAGATGTCCCAACATTTTCAAGAAGTCTCCCTAATGAATGTGTAATGCAGCGGGTCCCAACCTGGGTCCTTAAGACCACCTGTTCTGCAATGGCATCATGCTCTAACACATCCACTTCAGCTCAGGAATGGCTTATAAAGTAGCTGATTAGTAGGATATGATTTGTGTACAAATATGGTGCTGTCTCACTTCCAATAAGGTATTCCAGCCCCCCGGTACCTATGCTCATGGTCTTGACAAGCTGTGTGGGTTGTGTGTGGTTGCCCACTGGTTAATCTAAATCTCTGCTTGAGAGCTGCCTAGTGAGCCACTGTGTGGGCATCTGAATTACCCTGATCATCAAAAGAATGCAGAAGGAAGTGTCAGACTGGAATGCTATTTGAAAGGAAGATAAAGGTTACCAGGAACAATAAATGATGATACATTTAGACTGATATGGGCAATATTTATTGAGCTACACATACAGAAGTAGCGTCTCTCAGTACGGCTAGCACGACATGCCAGACGTTTCAGCATGGAGTTGTAGAGGCTCCTAATGGTGTCCTGCAATAATCCATCTTGTGCAGCTTGAATGTTCATGCATGCTTGTAGTCCTGCGTTGTGCCGCTGTCTTAGTGCCAATGGTGCTGGCACTAAGTGGATGACTCATGGAAGGCATCCGTCGGTTCTTCCTCTCTTCCTCTGGTTCTTGTAGGTCTCCCAGATACTTCATGTCACTGATGCATGCTGGTTCTTCTATCCATTGCTGCCAATAACCATCCAGCTTCCAGGAGCTCTACGATATGACCCTACTTGAACTCTTCTAACTGCTCGAGTTGCTTTTGATTTCTTCTCTGAGGCATACTTTACCTTCATACGATGCTTCCAATGCAACAGCATGAGTCGAAATAGAAAGCATGCCCAACAGGATGACCTTACATAGTCAATCAGGTACAGTGCAATTTTCCAGTTTTCATTCCTGTTGGTTGATTCCTTCTGGGAGCAACTATTTTTTCCATGCACCAAACACTAATGCAACAAGCAACTTGTCTTCTCTGCTGTAAGTGAGATGATTGTCATGTCATCCTGATGCATGTTTGTTTGGGCTGCGACCATGAAAACAGAGCTGAGATTGGCCGACTTGATCCTTACAGCAGAAAACAGCAGCTCTGTCAATTTTCTGGTTTCTAAAAGTGGGACCTGGTCTGAATATATCTGAATATACAGTAATTTTTTCTATAGCTAGGCAGATGATTCTTCTGGGTAGACATGGCTTATTTCTGAGTGGGAAACACCAGCCCACTCATAGACACACCCCTGACCATTGGTGTACTGTGAACACTTCAGTTTAAATCTGGAAATGTTCACATTATTGTTGGGGGAAAAGTCCCATCTCTAGAATTGCAGAATTTGCCTAAACCTAAACCATTTACCATTTCTGTCTGTTAAATGATGACTGTACTCTTCTTCTTTCCTTGATTCATTGAAAGATGCTAATGACAAGTTTTACAGATACTGAAAACATGGCTCTATAGCTTTGGATTGCCCCACAGCTTTCAGCTATGAAGTTCTGGATATCTAACTTTCTGAATATTGTTCTAATTTAATACCTTACAGTGACGGTTAATAAAGCCAAGCAAAGAACCATCAGTAATTGAGATAATCTATATGGTTATATTCAGATATTTCAGTTTTTACTTGACCTATGCAATGTCTACTGTCTGTTTGGCTGCTCTATATCATTTTTCTTTTATTTCTGGTCTGTGTGTATTCCTATCAATATATGCTACCATTCTGCCTTACCCTCCCCTACCCCTGTTGTAAATGGTAACGTTGATCACCAACAGTGGCCTGCAGCAATGGAAACATTGCCATTGTGATAACAACTAATGAAAACTGGTGATGATGAAAGGAGAGCTTTGGTGGTCACTTTTATTTAAGAAGAAAAACTCAGCATATTTGGGTTTATCCTGTATTATAAGAGCACAATATGAACATTTTGCAATATTTCCATTGGTATCAGAGGGCTTTTTGTTGATTGGCTGCCAAATTAGGTGGCCTACGCCCACCCCAAACCACAAAGAAAACAGCAGAGTGTTACAGTGTGTGGAATTGGGTTCAGAATTGTCTAACGCTTTGTTAAAACCTGGATGGATAGTGCTCAACAATCTTCATGAAAGAAATAAGGTAGAAAAAAATTGTGTGATCGTGATCTGAGATGTTGAATCATAAAAAATAACAGTATAATTCACAGCTCTATTCAATAGTGCATGAGTAAGAGTAGTATGTGACAAGAATTCAGAAGACTGGAACTCTACAGTTGTGTGGCCATAAGAAAGCCAGTTGTCAGTGGGGCTAATTGGAAATTTGCTAGGTAGCATAAAGATTGGACTCAGAAACAATGGAAAAAGGTCATGTGGCTACTAAAGTAGTCAGCTAGCTACTAAAATGTATTGAATGACCAGGCTGATGTCAAACTCTAGATGGAAATTAATGTTATGATTCTAACATGAAGCAGAAAGTCCAAGCTTCTTTGCTGTGTCTTAAATTTCATTCGTTTTATCCTTTTCTCTTCATCTGATTTCAACCTGAGGAGGATAGATGAGCCTGGGTTCCTGAGTTTTTCTTTGCCACTGTTGCCTTTGGCTTGCCCATGGGGACCTTGGGCCCAGATTCCATTCCTAATGTCTATACATGGACTCCTTTTCTTGTATTTTTTATTCTTAGAATTTTTCCATTAACTGCTTTTTTATAGAGCTGCTTTGAGAGGACATTAGCTGTAAAAAGCACTATATAAATACATTTTAATTTGATTTGATATTACAAATGTAAAACAAATATTAGTCGAGAGCCCCCTAGTCGCCAAGCCCTGGCATAGGCTAGTCTAGACCTAGACCTAGATAAGGCTTTTTGCATTGTCTATTGTAAAAAACTACTATACAAATAAAAATAACTGAACAAAACAGCATGACAACATGGAAATCACCACTCAGCGTTTCATGCAGTCAGGAGGAATACAAGTCAGAAAGGAATAAAGTCAAAAGCTAGTATTTCACAGTAAATAGTATAATCTGTATCTAGCAACGTAGGTTCATCATTAAAGGACAATGTTAAGTAATCGTAGATTCATTTGGGTGCCCTCTGCGGAGAACAATTAACTAGTACAATTAACACATGCTACCTCTTTTTTCATAGGTTACACAGGCTTTGTAAGGGTGTTATATAAAGAATGCGGAGGAGGCTTGGATTCTGACATGTAGACGCATAAAGTGTCAGCCAAGCAACACTTCAAATTCACACGCCTAACCACGCACACACACAAGATGGAGGCGTGTGGCTGTGCCATCATAGAGGCAGCAAGTGCTGTTGCAAAGTGCTTGGGCTTGCGCAGAGAATGAAGGGTGAGCCTGGATACATGTTTGATTAAATTACACTAATCTTCAAAAGAATAGTTGCACCCAGAAGGAAGAGTTGGATTGCAATGCTATTCGGAAGGAATATAAATGTTACCAGGAACAATAAATGATGGTATATTTAGACTGATATGGGCAATATTTATTAAGCTACACATACAGAAGTTGTGTCTCTCAGTATGGCGTCAGACATCTTGGCATGAAGTTGTAGAGGTTCCTAATGGTGCCCTGTGATAATCCATCCCATGCAGCTTCAATATTCTCACAAAGTTCCTAAAGAGTGACTACAGGCCTTCATGTAACACATGACAACAAACCGTTCATCTTGGCGCTGACCACAGTGCCTACACACATAGATTCGTTGGTCATCTAAACCAAGACAAATCACCAAGGACCCATCACTGAAGATGACCCGCTGCCATTCTGAGTCACTCCATGACCGTCTGGCACGAAACCACTGCTGTCTTTGGCAACGTTGATATGTTAACGGCAGTCGTAGCGGTCTGTGTACATGTAGTCCTGTGTTGTGCTGTCGTCTGCCAATGGTGCTGGCACTAACATGGAGGGCGTCACTGCTCGCTGAATGTCCACAGTTGTGGCTGTTGTGTCAGTCGGATACAGTGATAAGGCCCATCCTTGCTTACGTTACATGCGCAGCCAAGCATTAGACTTGAATCATTGGCATGTCTCACAATATCAAACCCACCCACCAAGTTTCCTTCCTGTCGGTTGGTTACTTCTATGTGCAACTATTTGTGCAACTATTCTTTTGATAATGAGTATGTAATTAGACATTTATCAAATGACTATAATTAAGACTCTCTATTTTGCATAATTTTGGGGCATGTTACTCAAATGATGGGGGATAAAAGTATTCTGACAATGTAAAATGAGACTGCTTATGTGACTGCGATATACATGTAAAGTCTATTCAGAATAGGCACTAGCAAAGGCTGAGAGGTGGTAGGAGCTAGCTCAGATTAAAATGACCTCTAGTTCTGCTTGTCTGGGTGTAGTCTTTGTCGTCTATGCCACCTCTATGCCACACAATCAGAGAAAAAGGGATTGCATCCTGGAAGCAATGGATCACATGCTTTGAAGCAACCAACCCTCCCTCTAAACAGCTTTCACTCAGAGGAGCACCACAGATTTTTTTTTAGTCATTGCAGTTAAATGTAGCTTGAAATTGGCATGTCTTTTTTGCCAGGAACAAGTGTTTGTGGACCAGAAACCATGAAAGTAGCTGTTCAGATACATTTGTTTGAACTGACCCAAAATTAAATATAGACTTTGACTCCTTGTGATGGTTAATTCTAAATTAAAGGCAACTATCCAATTGCAAGACTGAATTAACAGAATGAATTAAGAAGCCAAAGACCTTCCATTATGCAGATAGCGCATATTAACCCATCAACAATGCCACCCTGTAATACTTATATGTGGGTCGTAAGTGCTCTTAATGCTTCATTTGTATCCATATGCCTTAGGTCCACATTATGGGCTCACGTAGAGGCATTCTCCCCTGTGTAATTCACATGCTCTACACAATCTCCTCTGAAAACTGAAACGGTGTGGCGTCTGGACAGATACAGATATAATTACCAGCAGACTGTGGTCCATAGCATGGGGGGAGGGGGTTAATATTGCTACCTACACAGTTTCATAGGCATGACTCGTGAAGAGCTTTATATATATATATACACAGTATATATATATATATATATTAATCATTTAACAGCACCATTTTCCAACCCTCTTTCAATCCCATACAACGAAACAGCATGTTGCTGTGCTGTTAATACATATTATCGCTGTTGGAAGAAAACCATGCCCTGTGGTATCTGATTCTATTAGCATCCAGTCCAGTAAATTGAGAGGTGCTGCCACTGTGGATCGGATTGAAAGCTGGGAAGTTTGGAGGCCAGGGTAACACCTTGAACCCTTCATCATGTTCATCTAACAAATCCCGAGTGCAGGGCACATTTTCCTGCCGAAAGAGGCCACAGCCATCAGGGAATACCATTTCCATAAAGGGGTGTACCTGGTCCGCAACAATGTTCAGGTAGGTGGCAAGTGTCAAATTTGCCGGCAGAACATTGCCCACCATCACGGTTCCTCAACTGTCTTCTTCCCACAATGCATCCCTCATGCTCATTGTAAGAACTTTGTGGGTGTGATGGACTGTGGATTGTAACATCTCCTCCTACAACTATGCTTAAAACTGTGACTTCTGTAGAGCTTGTCGGTTAGAACCAGATGGGTTAGCCTCTGTTGCCCTGTTGATATATCTGGAGGTGTGGCTATGGGTACATTGCATGCTGTTTAGTGTTGTTGTGTTTGTTTAGGTTCGGGTGTACATGTTTTATGCGTTAATCTATATTGGGATGTGGGGTCATTGTGTGGATGTTTTTTCTTTGGGGGTTGGTCTCTGTCAGGGTGAAGTGTATGGTGAATGGTGTTTCCAGAGAAACACTAAATATAAGGGGTGTGCCGATATGATATTCAGTATAAGAAGTAGTCTAATGCAGGATTTGATATTGGAGGAAAAAGCAGAATCCAATATGATCCATTGTTAATTAGCCAACTGCCATGAAAATGCTAATCTAAACCTTTGCAGTTGCACTTTAAATTTAATGCTGTATGTTTGAATGGTCCTGACCAATCACAAATGTTGCTAAAAGATTTGTGTGTTAAAAAGTTTAGCTTTTAAAAGCTCCTCTTTCTCTCTCTCTCTCTCTGGTCAGGGAGAGAGACAGTCTGTAAACTGCTGGTGGTCCTACCCAAAATGAACTGCAGCTGTCCTTAATCTATGGAGGAGCATCCAAGGCATGCCAACAGGAATCCTCCACTACAGTATATATATACATATACACTAAAAAAAAAAATAATAATAATAATCACATTATTTTTCTGCAGTTAATCATGTTGAATCACAATTGTCTTATGTGACCCATCAAAGCAGTGTATGTGCAAATGCAATAACATTATTTACATTTTACGTTAACGCATGAGTGAACACAGTTTCCAGTTTAATCACTGATGTCCAGTGAAAGCATAAGTGGCTGCATGTTCCAACCAATGAGTAGAGAGCATATAGTTATATGATTTACGATATGATTTACGAGTTATTTATGATTCATTCTCTCTTGTGATAGTAGCTCCTGCTTTTGTTTATACAGCTTGTGGATTCTAGTCCTCTCGAGGGGAACTTAATAACTTTGTTATTGCTGTTGTTAGTTTACGGCTCGCTGATTTTTCTATATGTCTCCTGCCAGAAATGTAGAGCATACTCTGCCCAAGGTATCACTATAAAAAAGCGTTTTTAAGATGTATTTAAAAGAGAGGACTACAATTGCAGATTATATCATGGAGAAGCTGGACTTACGCAGGGACTACTATAGATGGTTTCAAAGGTCAAACTGTGCAAATGTGTCAAAGGCAAACTTTGGCAGCCCAAAATTTTTGGCATATCCAGATTGTATCCAGATTGATTTTTGATGGTGTAGAAAGCAAACAAACACATCTGCAAATCACATTTGGAGGTGGTTTAAAAAAGCAATTCCAATCAGATTTTTAGGAATGCATCCAAGTCTGGATGCTCTCAAAATTTACATCAACAACAAATCCAATCAGTCAAATCCAGAGTGATGGAAGTCTGAACAGAGATACCTATCTGATTCACAGCCATGTGTCAAGTCAAGCTGAGTGTTTTTATTGTCATTCCTAAACATAACTTGTATACATTGTAACAAAATGTCATTCAAATGTCACCGGGCAATAAATATACAGGACATAAATACACAAAATAATAAATACTATACAGGGCACATACATATAATGAAAAATTGGCATTTAGCAGCAGATAGCGATTACCTGTGTTGTGTCTTATTCAAAAAGGGCTGAAACACTTCTTATACCTACAATGTGGAAGGGTGAAGCTAAAATGCTATACGCTGAATAAGCAGATATATGGGTTTTGTATGAGCATTCTATGAGCATTCCAAGTTAGCTTGGCACTGAGGTAAAGTAGGTATTCTAAATCTCACCACATTCGTTTTCCTTGATTCAACAGTGAACCTTTCCGTTAACAGTCAAGGTCAGTTAGCACCGGCATGCTGGTTAAAAGCTTTTGTTGTTGTGTTTTAAAAGGGGACCCCAGAGAAGAGTTGAATATGTGAAGGTTTCCGTAAGACAGGCTAGCGGGAAGAGCAAACCCGCAAGACTTTGACTGGAATTGACTGAACCAGAATAATTGTATTGATTTAATTGTCTCAGTTTCCACTCCTTGTGATCTTGTCAAAAATCAATTGCTGAAATCTTCTCTCAGGTGGAGCATCTGACAGAATGATTGATGTGGGTAAAGTATATGACAGACATAGATACGCATTGGCGCACAGCCTGAGTAAAACAGGAATAGAATAGAGTTGGCAGTATGCTAGAAATCTTCCAAATTCCAAAAATTCATGTTTTTTAGTTTGGAAATTTAACCTTAATTCCTGCACACATTCCAAAAAAGTGACAGGACCATGTATACCACCACGTTTTACTACCTTAAAAAAACATTTGGGAACTGAGGACATCAACTGATTCAGTTTTGAAAGTGGATTGTTTTCAATCTGTCCCTTATAGTATTTTTCAGATGGCCAACCATGGACCTACATTGCAATATTTTGCACTTAACATTGTATCATGCATTCTGAATGGCAGACAGCCTAGCACCCACATTCTCGTATTACATGCTGTTATAATAGGTGTAATAGGTATACATAGATGTATCTGAAAAAGACATAATCTAGATGTCAGCATATGTTGCACCAAAATATGTCTATATATCTATCAGTGTTAATGGTGTTAATGGAGTATTGCAAGCTTTTCAAGTCAAGGTCACTAATACACCCCCATGACAGATGTTCTGTTCATCTGAATTAAAAGGCTGATAACAACCTGAATAATCGTTTTCTTCCTTGGCCCAAAGAACACAATGCCCAATATTTGTCCAAAAACAGATTGACTCATCCAGTCTTAAAGCAGTATTAAGTTAGAATTAGTATTTTTTGCTCTTGGGATCCCCCTTTCATTGCAGAGTGTATTTCCCTTTTACACCAATGTCATAAATACAAATCACATTTAAAGCCCCCCCCCCCCCCTCCCCCTCACCATAGACAGCTGGACATGTGCATTTATTGACAACCTGAAAGATACAGAAGTACCCTTCGCATGCACATGTATTATGCAGGCATATGGCCAGTAGAGATTAAACTATGTGCAACCTATGTTGTCCTACAAGGTGGAGTAATATGCTTTGTCACTCTCTCTTTTTCTCTTCCTCATGTCCCCCAACAACATCTTCCATCTCCTCACAGCCTCTGCAGTGGTGTCTGTCTTGGGTTACTAAGCTAGCTTCTTCTTATAGCTACCTGAAGACCCATAGTATTTGGTGTGTGTGATGTGGGCCCATAAAGCATTACACAGTACTCACCCAGAGGTCTCGTGCCAGCTCCTCAGAAGTTACATAATGCTGTAGCAGGCATTTATGGGTTGACATTGTCACAGGCATTCTTGCACAGGGTAGATGGTGAAATACCTAAAATATTTGCAATTACTTTTTAAGGAACCTTGTTTATAAGCTTTTGGATTATTTGCTGAATGGCAAGATGGCAAATGGCAAGCCCCAACTCCATCTGCATCAGCAAATGGCAAGCCCCCACTCAACCTGCATCAGCTACTGACGATATTTGTAGAACATTTTGCACTATTCTTAATTTCTCCTGTTCCAACTTGGTTGGAACATGTTGCAGGCATCAATTTCAGAATCAAAGTAACATTTATTTAAAAATGATTAAGTAGTTAAAATAAATCTTTTTTGTTTGTTGTTTGTTTTTTTGGTTTAATAAAAGTCAACATAATAAATACATTTATAAATCTCTGCTTACTGTCCATATTTGTACCACTATTTCAGAACACTCTCAATTTTACAGTTCATTGATTGCAAGATGATACTTTACATCCCCTTTGATATGAAGGAAAACTACAAGAACTGTATTTTTTAACATGCCACTTACACTTTCTCCCCTCTTCACTCATATCTGTCACGCCTCCATACACTCTGGGCTCCTGACATTTTTACACATTGCTAAATGGTACACTGCATTACTGGGGGATTTACTCACTGCTAGGTTGAAAGTGGTCTGTCATTCAAAATCATCCAGCCAAGAGTTGTTCAGTGACCACTGATGTACTGATAGGACAGCTAACGTAGATTGTGCAACAAATGGGCTACAATACTGTACACCAGCAAGGAGGATCTACAAGTGTTTCTAATAAAGTGGCCAGACAACAGATTCTGTATATGTATGTTAAACCACCTTATCCAAAGTTTCTCCCAAAATGAAGGGTAATGATAGTGAGGAATCCTGTCTTTTCTCCAGTATAGCCTTTACTCTACTGGGAAGACCTTACACTAGACATCGATACATTACTGTGAGGATTTGCTTGCATTCAGCCATGAAAGCATCAATGAGCTCAGGTACTGATGTATGGCCAAAAAAGGTTTTCAGTGGTCCTTCATCACTCCAAAGTACACAATGTCATTGTTCCTCAGTCCAGAGGTGGGCAGCTTTACATGAGGTGTAAAGCTCCCCTCCATTGGACTGTGAAACAATGAAATTGACATTTGGCATTCCACATGGCAAACTCAGGTTGTGTGTGACTGTTCCAGAACATCTTGTTCCACTAGCAGTCCTTCTATCAAGAGTCCATGGCTTTATGCATGCACTGTAACAGTTCTGTATGAGCAATTGATGTGTCTTATCATATACCACAATATACAGTATATCCACAAAACCAAGACACTGCTAATTAGCACATTTAACTATTTTAAGATCCACTTATTACTGAGTGTGTTACATGTATTCAGTATTCCAATCAGTTATCTGTTCCTCGAATTTATTCAGTTTTCTTGGAAAGGCCCAGAAATCTTATTAAGAAATCGAATAAAGAGAGCTGGATTTTTCAGTAATCAGATTTCTCAGTGCACGTATACTCTTGCTCTGCTTTCTTTCAGTTCTCTTAGTCTGAGCATGTGGAAAAACAGGCAGCAGTACCAGAAAAAAGCAAACACCTTTTAACACAGCACCCTTGAGATGGCAACAAAACACTTTTGGAGCAACGAAAACCAACTGGAACCAGCTACATGCTTCACTTTAAATATTTTTTATCTTCTAGATGGTATATATCCATGTTTCCTGGTTGGATATTTAAAAATTCAGTCTGATGTTTGAGTATGTTTACATCACTTCTTACTCTGTGAGTTTATTGGTTGGTTGCAAGCAGCTGCCTGACTCATGTTTCCATTGTCTAATTACTCAAGTGCATGTCAAATATGTATACAATTATACACACTTAGCTTCCATAACCTCCAAAGAAAAGCACTGCCAGTAGACTGGGCCAACCTACAGCTGTATAAGGTCACCATTCCTATTGCAAAGCATCAGCTGGAGAGGTATAAAGCTGTAGAGCATTAAGCTGTAGAGCAGTGAAACTGCATTCTCTGGAGAGATCACCGGAGCACCATTAAATACATTTGCGATGAGTTAAAGCATGTAACATAGTGTTAGTTGTTTTTATTTACATCAGATTTCCAGACGTCCACGAACTGGGTAGGTGAGACATGTACACTCTAAACCAGAAGCTACTGGACAGATATTAACACATAATATTCAGTCACAACTGCAAATACAGGAGCAGAAATATACTGAAACACCTGGGTCCAAGTAGAAGGCAGGGCTACATACACCAGGGCTATATACAGGTGAGACAGTTAACAAGGAGACAAGCAACAAAAACAACATTAAAAGCACATGGCTAAAGACAGACTACACCCAGGAAACCATGACATAACCACCCATCCAACACACAACAAATCGATGGGCCTGCACAGGAGGAGCAACACCTTGAAGGGCTGGAACAGAAGTAGCAACATCTCAAGGAACCGCCACAAGAGGAGCAGCATCTTGATGGGTTGACACAGGAGGAGCATTGTTTCAAGGGGGCAGCACAGGAGGAGCAGTAGACTGAGGGGCTGACAATAATGGAGCAGCAGCTCTAGGGGCCAACATTGGAGAATATCTCTATTAATGCTTGTTTGCATAAGAAACATTGCATGAGCAGGTGTCTACAAACTTTTAGGCATACAGTATAAAGTATATACAGCGTCATATCAAAACCTTAAAACTTTTATTATTTCTTTTTCACATCATTTAAAGCCACCAGCTTATTAATTAACATTCCTAAGATATGGGCCTCCTTCCAACTTCAACGTTCACTCCATCTTATATCAATACATATATGACAGAATGAGCAGGCAGGGAGGGTGGATACATGCACAAAGTCTGTTTGTTAGAGTACAACTTTGCTGTTAACAGGAGTTAGAGTGCAGGCAAACCTCTCGCAAAACTCTCACAATGCCAGACAAAGACAGAGGCCAAACAGAGTTGTATTTAAGCACAGAGGCAGACAAGGAACACCTGGAAGGGAAGGAGCCAGAAACTGTGAACACCTGAGGGGTGTGACATGAGGGCAGAGACAGGGAGGAGCCAGAACCAAAATAAACAGAAGCACATGGGAATAACAGGAACACGAAGAAAGGTAAACAAAGACAGAAACAGGCAATGAAGAAAGGCATGTCAACATACTTTACACTATATAGTCTATCCCTGAATATTACTTCATTTACCAGACTATGATTCTCTCCCATGCTTGCCATGTCTTAGATGCCAGCCCGTATTTGTTTTTATCAGATCCAATTGAAGATTGTTAAAAAAAAAAAAAAGGTACTCCTTGCATGTATTTGTCTATGGTGTACTCAATACTATACTATTATATCCACACTGGACGGCTCCACAGCTTGGGCACAAAGAGCACTAGGAGAGATAATATGGAGAAGTGAGCATATATATTTTAAATAACTGAAGACATTGCATCACTTCAAGGTCTAATTGAAAAATACCGCTTTCTGTGTAAAAGAGAAGCTGTTTTTCTGATTCACCTGATATCATATTGATATCTATACAAAACCTAATCATGAACAACATGGACCAGAAAGTGCAAGTAACAGGGATTCCTTTCTTTGAGTTTATGGACTGAATATCAAACTGCAGGTAAACATAAGTGATTGCCATGAGTATGCACATCCCACTTGAACTGTTTTACTGCTTTTTCATCTGATATGAAGGAAGTCGTGCTTGAAAGTTTGAAATCAGAAAGAAACAGAGGCAATAATTCATCAAACCCAAGGGACGTACGTATCACATTGGCCGTGTTTCAGAAAAACTGGAGTAATCCTTACCAACAGAAAATAGTCCATGTAAATAAGACAAGCACATGAAAGGGAGTGAAAATCACAGAGGAGAAAATATGGAGTTGTACTGCATAAAAATAGGATGTTTTCACACATCACATTTAGCCAATCTACAAAGTGTAGTTATGCATGTTTTTAACACATTATTAGGGTTCTGCTGTCAAAGCTGTAATCCAAAATTCACTATTAGAATTCAAATGGTTTCCTCTGAAATCAAGGCTGCGAATAGGGGGCTTGTCCTCTCTTTTGTGACAGTAACAGTGTCTACTCATCTGAGAACACTAGATTAGTGGTGTACAAACTTCTTTCAAAGGGAGCCATAATATCAAAATACCACTCTAAATTTCACTGGCTTTCTGGACCTCTGCTGTGGCCTAGGGTGCCCAATCCATACACTTTATTAGGAGGTTCCATGTGGTTTATTCATGCCAGCATCACCAATTAGTCAATGACGACTCGACTTCCATGACATCCAATTTGCATCTGACTTGAACTTGTTGGTTTTCATGGTCAACTTTGGTCTTTTTGACTGTAGTCTAGGCTTTTATAAATCATGGCAGCCACCTATAACACATTCCAAGGCTGAAGCTTCCTTCCATTAGCTACATTTAGCCCATGGACTGGACACCATTGTACTAAATTTTTGGAAGACTCTTGTGAGTATATGATGGCATTCAGCCACAAGATCATTAGTGAGGTCAAATAAACTCCACACTTATCACAAAGGTGTTCAGTGGTGTTAAATTGCTTGTGTACCTTTCTTGCCAATGCTTGACATTGGGCATGATGACCCTAGAGTGTTTTGTTCTACTGGCAATGCTTTTCTAAGGAGAGTATAGAGGGTCAGTTGAACACCACCGCCATCATAATCGCTTTAGGAAAACTCTTACATAACACAATTTTAGCTCTCTGTGTGAACTGTTTTGACTTTGTACTGAGCTGCTAGTAAGCAACGAGTGGTAAAAATGAAGAGGTGAGAACCTTGTGTTGTGAAAACTTTTCATGCCTCTCCACAAAGATGATCATGCAGACAGCACTTTCTTTATAAAAACATAGCACACAATGGTCACAATAAAAGAAACTATGTATAAACACAATAAAAACACTTAGAGATGTTGACATGACGGCTATGAATCTATCTGTGAAGATAAACTCCAGTTCACTTCCATTGAAATGTATTCTATCACTGTTATTGAAGCAAGCATACATGCATGAAGAACCTTCAAAATAGGCCAAAATTGCATTTCATTGTACCGTGAGAAAGAATAACAAGGGGTCTGTGCCTTAATACAAAAACAGGAGCAGATTTTTAACAATTTTCTTTATTAGAACTTTCATTTCATTTTAAGTTCTCTACAAGAGCAAAAGGGAGTTGAATGACTCCACAAATATCATTTTGCTGAATGTCCATAGACAGTTTTTTTTTTTTCACACGTTGGCAGATGCGGTGCTTCAGAGCAACCCTGCTCACAGCTGCGTGTTAGCAATCAATATTAAACACTACCACCTGCCAGGGTGTAAGGAGATCCAATCAAGTGAATGTGTGGCCAGTGATGTGTGGCGGTACACCAACGGCAGCAACCATCTGGAGTTTGTATCAAATTCTCAAAGTCAGCATCTACAAGAGAGCAAGTGATCATTCAAGATGTAGTGATAGCCAATTTTTCATGGACATTACTCAAAATAATTAACCCTCTTTATGTAGTCAATGCTGGTAGACAATTTTATTTTATATATTCTTTTCCTAAAATTATGACTCAATGACATACAAAAGACATTTACCCCTTAAGGAATGGAACCAGATGTCCAAGTGTTTAATGTATCTAAAAAATCCCTCACAGAACGTCTGTGGTGGACGAAATACACAAACTATGTAGTTGAGTTAAAAGGTAAAAATATTCCTCCATTTAGACCTCCACTTGAGTAAAAGTACAAACACATTTGGCTTCAAAAGTATAGAAATTAAAAGGTATCATTATTTATCATGGCTTTAATATCCTATTATCATTTCAGAAACAAGACTCCTGCTTAACTTCCTTACTCTCCGCCACTGCCGAACGTTATAACATGAAATGATTACAATTATGTTGCCTGATGCCTGTTGAGAATTTTTTTTACATAAAGTTTAAAACATATTTCAAATCTTTTCATTATATATATATA
>CM067486.1:8060984-8082463 GCA_034552555.1 Semaprochilodus insignis
AGTCATAAAGCCAAACGGACAGGCAAAAGTCAAAACCAAAGAGACAGTCAGAAGGGCAAACAGAAACATGAGACAAGTAAGGTCAGAATCACAACGAGTGCATGTGAACCAGGAGCTTTTAAGCAAACAGACGAAATGGGATGCAGGTGTGTGTAATCAGTATCCTGGCGAGGACGAGCGAGGATTCTGGGAGCTGGAGTTCGGGAACTCGGAGGTAGCAGGGAAGCCCGGAAGCGTGACAATATTTTATTTACACTACCAGTCAAAGGTTTAAACATGGCTACTCATAGAAGGGTTGCTTAATTTTAGATTAATGTTTTGCTTTAGAATAAAAGTTAAGACATCAAACTATAAAACAGGACTCATGGAATTATACGGTCTACCTTAAAAAACCTCCAAAATGGAACTTTACAGCAGGATAAAACAGCTTTCTTAACCTGCAATTTCTCTAACCAATTGGGGATCAATTCTGTTGGTCGGTCCATCATGAATATTCACAAAAATTTAAAGGGTAACTACAGCTTTTAAACTGCGCAACAAAATATATATCAGTGTTGGCCGATATGGAAAAAAATATATGTGGTACATCAAGAGTAGATGTGGTATATCAGGATATGTATTGTTTCTGACATCTCATCAGTTGGGACTGTTAAGCGTAAGCCTGTAGAGTCTTTAAAGATTCATTTAGTTGAACTTTTGACTGGTAGTGTAAGACAGCCTGGCGTCAACCAAAAGTAGCTAAAATCACACAGTCTCTGTTGTGATGCTAATGAAATTGGGACTGCTCCCCTTTTCAGTCTCCTCATTGCCCAACCATGAGCAAAGCTTGCCCAATATTGTCCAAAGTGAAATCTGCAGAGAAACCAACCAACCATCTTTGCATTAAAGTTGTCCAAGATCTTATAAAGGATGCGGGAGCTCTAGTTGGCTTCTAATTCACCAGTTTGTTTCGTGAATTTTTACATTCCACCTTAAATGGAGTAGCAGTTACACCCTGACACTTTTACAAGCTGCAGCATTTAAGGTGAAATTGAACATTAGATTAAGATGTTGCTGATCAGGAAGCCAATAACAGCCTTGTTGAACAAGATCAGTGAACAACCATGCAGCTGACAGTTCGGTTCCTTGGAAAGGGTATGAAAAGTGCAGATATCCCCCTCAAAGTCTGGATAAGTACATTTCTGCACATCTTTCACGTAGCTAGTCTATCATTTTCATTCCTGTTGCTCCACTGTAGATAAAAAATTGGGAGTGTAAAAATTGAATCAAGACTATTTATAAACGGTTTAGGATTTTGGAATTGACCTGTTTTGCCACCGCCCTCTTTTGCAAATGGATGATTTGTATTTAAAGGAGGAACAACAGTGTTTGAGGTTCACAGTATGTCAGTTCCTAGTACTGAATTCTCATTACTTAACTCTTTTTAAGTTTTCCCTTCTATGGCACCTTTAACGATAAGTGATTATGACGGATTACATTTGTTTGGGCAGTTAATCATAATATATCACATGTCTTATTTGCTTAAACTAGCCATTCTTCCATTTTAAAAGGTGTAGGTTATTGGATGCACAAACTAGACCTTATCATAATGTATTTATTACCTTCAACTGCTCAGTAACTGTGAAAGCAGGGTTCAGATCAGCTGAACATCAACAGAACTTCTAAATCAAGCGAGCGCAGGGTGAACATGAAAATAAGGTGAACATGGTGAGAGCTACAGTGACTTCATGTTCCAATTCCTCTGTGACTGTAGCCTTCTTGCACTCATACTGCTACATTGCATCTCTCTTTAAGGGGAACTGAAGCTTTCCTCTATTGCTATTCCTTTTGTTAGTTTCTCTCCCTGTGCACTGTCCAGGTTAGCCTCACAAATTACTGATACTGCGTGATCAGCGAGGTGTTTTTCTTGTAAATGTTACCCCAGACACAAAGCACTTCAGTGCTAAACAATTTCACAGGAGCTGGAAATAACTTTGAGTGGGGAGCAACTTATGGAACTTTCACAAGTCGTATTTGGATAAGAGTCTGCAAAGTGCGATTCAAACAGGTAGAATAAATATTTCATTTGACGCTGCTAGTAAATAGATAATTGTTCTGTTTACTCAGTTTATAACTTCTAGAATGTGATTTGCAATTCAATTATGTAAAGGTAATAGGTATTGTCTTGGGTTGATATTATGATTTAATATATATATATTTTTATTCTTTGATCATATTAATTGCTGAGTATGTATTCGAACATTTGTAAAACGTTGAGGTGTGTTATGCCCCACATTTACCCTTTGTCTTTCACTGGAGGGTGTCAAATTGTAAACGTTTTCGAGCAAGGAGTCACAGGACTACAAGAGAATACAATATAATAGTAGAGTATAATAGAGTAGAGTGGGATAGATCAGTATGCTCTCCATCTTCCAATCACAGCTTAGCAACAATTCTTAACTGGTATTACCTTGGCAGAACGCTTTCACCTATAGTAAGGTTAAGGATTTCAAGTTTACTGTGTTGGTTTCCATCATCTCTGTACATCTCAGCTGTCTGATATATTTTAACTCAACTATGTTATCTGCATTGGGCAGATGTTGGCCTGTGTCTTGGCTGAGTGGACACATGCTTTATAGTGAAGGGTGTTGTTAGTGAAGTGTAGTGTTGTTTTTTTTTGTTACTGCTGTTGGCAATAGCCTATAGTCCAATATTATGATGATCCCTTTAACTTCCTGCTCAACGTTTTGGTACAGCACATTTTGAGTCACTATATTTTAACAAAGAAGGTGCTAAACTTAACTTGATTGAGCCATCTCTACCAATCGGCAGAGGTACATAAAAATCCTCTGGAGGTCTTTCAGTACATACACCTTCACTGTTCTCATCTATAGAGGAAGCAAGCAACAAGTAAATGTAGGTGGTTTTTGGTTTTTGGATTTTAAAAGGTAAGCTTAGTTTCAGGGGTCTTGATGAACAGAATTATGTAACTTTATGCAACAAAAAGAAGTCTAATCAGGGTAAAATATGTGACTATGTGCTTCATTATTACTGCCCCAAACAAACAAACAAACAAACAAAAACATTAATTTTTTTCTTGATGAGGATATTAGAGGGATATAGTAGGATGTTAGCAATATTAGGATTCTTGTATTTGTACTGGCTTGAATCCCATTGAGATGTACTGGCAACTATTAGCCTTATTATTGGACCTAATTAAGCAGTTTGTGTTTGAAAACCCTTGAATATATCCAAAAATTCCTTCACCATGAGGTAAAAAACTCAACACAAGTTGGTTTTGAATAAATCCTTATCTTTAATAAATAGAATGGTCATTTAAAAGCTGCAAATAGTAACTATCTTTCTACCTATCTATCTATCTATCTATCTAGCTATCTATTCCAGTGACTCATTTCTCAAGAAGATGTAGAAAACCAAAAACACCTTATTTTAAATATTACAAATTTATTCAAAACCTGTTTCCGTTTAGCCAAACTGGCCCAAAATCAGAAGTAGTTTCAAACATGCGGACAAATGCAACATTTTCCAAATGCTATTTGAGAAGAGTTTATGATTGTACAGGGGAAAGAAGAGTATAAAGCCACCATGGTGCAGCCCTGCTGCCGATAGTGAGGCAGTCTGAGAGGACAGAAAATTGTAGATGTATTTACAGATAGAATGGTTAGCCTTCGTTTTGTGTCTAGTAGCCAGAAATGATGGTGTTGAAGCCTGAGCTGAAATCCAAAACAGGATTCTAGCTTTTGTACTGCTGGAGACGCAGTACCGCAAAGTAAAGGTTCATCACAGCATCATTCTAGTTCTGTTTACCTTGTACACACACTGACACAAACCATACAGAGTCAATTTGATGGCTGGTGACATTTTTAAAGTAGAGAGGATCAGGTGTTCAAGTGCTTTTGTTAGCACTGATTTGAGTGCAGCGTCTCTGTAGTCATTGAGGCAGGCTATTTTGTTCTGTTTTAGAACTGGGACAATAATAGAACGTTTGAAGCACTTGGGTAGCAAGCACAGGGCGAGTGATTGTTTGAAAATGCGCATGAATGATGGAACTCAGTGGTTGGCGCGACATTGTAATGTGACAGGGGAGGCTGGGACAGGTCTGGCAGCTTTTGGCAATTTTGTTTTGAGAATAGGTTGTAGTAGTACGGGGTGCAGCAGGGTGCGGTGATGTGTGATGTTAAAGCGATGGTTCAGCGAAACATCATATTCGATTCCCAAATGTAGCTGACTTAAGGCGGATTTAGTGTATGAAATTTGCTTTTTTCAGTTCTCTGCTGGAGCTTCAAGGCTAATGCAGCTAACAGGGTTATACCCCACCAATTAGCAACGTACAACCTGCATGCTTAATTCATCATAATGTTATGTTGGAAACATTGTGATGTTAAACAAATGCTCTTTACTGAACATGGCAACAGTGATGACAGCAAGCAGGTCATCTACAGATACAATGTTTCACGGTGACAGTAGGCACTAACACTTGACCACTACCCTAGCAAACAGCCCTATAGCCCAGCACAACACAGCCTCACAAGCACATTTAAGCTATCAGTTCTAGTTATTTACACGTTTAAATTCTCTCTTACTGTATGTCCAATGTTCTCCAAGATGGCTCTGTGGTCACCACCCACATGGCTATGATTTCCACACATCCACAGTTAAACAAGCCATAAGCGGGATGCCACAATACACTTTTCTCAACCCATGTGTGCTTGTTAAGTAAACGTATGTGTAAGTACTTTTTGACATTGTCCAGTACTGTGCAAAAGTCAAAGACCTTTATTAATATTGAATATTGAACTAAGTTCTGCAGAGGATAAGGATATTTGGTGCCAACACCATAAACAGCAGTTCAGACTAGTGATGATGGTGTAATCATATGGGGAAAGTTGTTTACTTGGCAAACTGTAGACCTATCGATGCCAATCACGCTTGATTGCTACAGCCTATTTGAGTATTGATGCTGACCATGTGCATCCTTTCATTGCCACAACGGACGACTGTCTAATGGCTAATGATGTTGCATCATGTCACAAAACAATCATCAAAAATCTCAGACTGGTTTTATGAACATGACATTGAGTTCAGTGTGAGTTCAGTCACCGGATCTGAATCCAGTAGAGGACCTTTGGGATGTGGTAGAATGGGAGATTCACAGCATGAACGTACACCTGAAAAATCTGCAGGAATTGCGTGATGTGGTCATGTCAACAGGGATCAGGATCTCAAAGGAATGTTTCTACCATCTTGTGGAATCCATGGTTTGAATTGAAGCTGTTTTTAGAGCAAAGGGAGTTCCTTACAAAGCGCTCAGTGTAGTATGGTCTATCTGTATATAGCTTCTTCCTATGGAAAGCTATATTTTTCACATGATTGAAACCACCAAACATCCCAAAGAAAAAATGACCCTGCCTCTACAAGGACCTGGACCACCTTCACCTCACCTGATGAATGCTCCTGATTGGTCCAAGAACTGATTTTGATCTGAAATCCCTGCATAAGTGCAGCTTAAGTTGGCATGGTTATGTAGCCTGGTGAACAGTGATCCACCATTGTAGAACAGAAAATCCAGGGCTTGACCAAACTAATCTCGTTGTTAGCTGGGTAAATGAAAAATCCCACATTGTGAAAGCAGCCCTCCCACACTGCTCTCTCTGATTATATACACTCTTCAACCATGGTCATCTGGACAGGATGGAAGTGCTCTTGTCAAAAGCTTGTGCGTCCCTGTGCAAACATCCTGAGCGTCCTAGAGTTCACTTACCCAAACAGAAGCTATGTCTGCCTCAATCTCAGTCTTTTCCTCCAATGACCCTTTCTTTTCAAACTGCCAAATTCCACTCCACTTCGTCCAGACCAGACAGCACTGCAAACAAGCACGAAGTGCCAAGAGGTCAGCAGTCAGAAAACTTGATTGTGACTCAAGAAACTGTGGGTTAGATTCAAGCTGATGGCTACTGTGTTACTATTGTGGTACTAGGATACTATTACAGGCCCAGTGCAAGACACATTAATTGACACCACCTTATATGATAGCTGCCTTGAGTGAACAAAAAGGCCAACAATATAATTTCCATGTTTACTTGTTATTAGTATGGTTCAGTCAGGCTTTAGTGTAGGCAAATGGTCAGTGGTGTGAGGTTATACTGCCCCCATATAAAAGACAAAATTAGTTGCCCCTGTATATGAAAATTACCTACAAAAAATGGCTTCCAGCATGTGCTTAACTAAAGACAAAGTAATTTTCTTATTACTCATGAATCTCATAATCACCAACTCATAGTGTTTTACGGGGCCAAAGAGACAAAGAGAATACAAAAGAGGAAATTTTTACAGGCCCCATTACTAGGGCCTCCCACTCTGCCAGTGGATATGCCACTGGCTACTGTGCTCTTCAGAAGGCTCCTAACCCAGCTTGCTTCAGGGGGATTGAAAGTTGCTTTGGGCCAAACTGCAAGCTACATGAAACTTCCAATGTAAATATAATAGAAACCTCGTTCAAATCCACTCTTTACCCATATCAACATTGACTTAATGCATCATTAGACATTAACAGGGTGGTAGCAAAATAAAAAAAGAAATATTTCAGAAAGCTTGATCTCTGTTTAATGAATTACAAAGCCAAACCCAGCCGTTTTTCTTCCTAATGCATTTTGATGCTTTTGTAATGATGAAAATATAAGATATTATATTATTTATTTGCACCCCATGTTTTATTGAGATGGACAGTTTTAGGTGTACTAATGATTGCTATACTTTCTGAGGGTTTTGTTCATTAGTCATGTTAGGATAACAGTGCATACTACTGATTGTGTTTGTGTATTGCCTCTGGTTTTAAAGTGGGGAACAACCCATGTCACATTTAGTTCAAGAGACAAATTCTCCCTTAAAATACAACAGCTGCTGCCTATCAAATGCTGCCATGAAGCACTTCCTGAGAACCTCGGTCTTCTGTTGAAAGTGGTACATTGTAAGAGAAATGTAACTTGTTTATGCCTGCTTACTAAAAATGCTCAGCTCATTGAACTTCTAACAGTAAATTAGGAGTGACAGTAAACAGTAATTAGTGCCTTACATTCTGATAACATGGTTTAAAGTTTGGTACATTTCTAATGCAATTTAAGTTACTCTAAGCTTACTTAAGTTAAAACACCAAATTATTATTATTACAGTGTTGTTTGAACCAGACAAGCTTTCTAATATGTACACATCGAATAAATAAAGCAATTAGCTCTAACGGTCAGTTTAAAATATTTTTAAAATGCTCTAAAATAATATGTTACCACCTAAAAGAAGGTAATTAAAATCAAATGAATTGTATGACTTATTACATGCAACTGAAGGTAAGTTGATGGTACAATGCAGTTTTTATGGTACACCCCCAGTGTTACAATAGCAGACAATAACCAAAAGCATGTTTTACTCTATGTCACGTGGAGACAGGATGAGGAGGCAGGATATAAGAGCAAGGATTTAATTAACAGAACAAATAAGACAAAACAAAACCAAAGAAGCAAAAAACACAAAGAAACACAGAACCAAGTTACAAAAACAACCGACATGGAGACAAACGACCGGCAGGGAGACAAAACACCAAACAAGAACACAGGGGACTACAGGGAGTATAAGAGAACAAAGACTAACAAGGAACACCTGGGAAGGGGCGTAGCTACAAACTAGGGACAGGTGAGGGGCCTGACAAGGGGGTGGAGACAGGAGGAGCCAAAAACCAAAACAAACAGAAGCACATGGAACAAGACAACAAAAGGCACATGGAAGTGACAAGACAAAAAGAAAACCAGAGAAAACTAGACTAGACAGGACGTGACACTCTAATCTATTTTAATATTACAAAACAAGCAATGTCCAAAAAAGAAAAAAAAAACACCACATACAATGAAGTCTGAGAAGGTGGCAGAAACATGCAAGACTTTAATAGTAAGAATCAGTGTTAGCAAAATGTCTTATGTATCAGTGTATGTAGGTGTATGTATCAGTAAGTTGACGGGGTAAATATGCTGTCAGGGCAAAATCTTGTATTATATTGTGTCAAAAAGTCATGATCAATGGACCAATATAAATGGTCAAAAAAAATATTTGAAATACATAATCTCTCCATTAATATTTTTTACAGAATTATATAAAATATATTGTTATTTTATTATATTTTATAGAAAATATATAATACATCTTTAGTGATGTTGACGTAGTGTTAAGGGCAGTCGTTGTAACAGTCTGTGTGCATGTAGTCCTGCATCATGCAGCCATCTGCCTATGGTGCTGGCACTAACAGGATGACTCATGGAGGTCTCATCACTGCTCACTAAATGACTGCAATCATGGCTGTTGGGTCACTCCGCACATGTCGGACAATCTGCCGGTCCTCCCAGATCCTACATGTCACTGGTGCTTGCCTTCTTCTTGCCAACAGCATGCTATGGTAGCATCTGCATGGTAACTGGTATATTGACAATACGTCAATAACAACATCCCAGCATACGTCAATAACAACGATGCAACCCATCTCCAACTCTTCCAACAGCTTAAATAGCTTTTGAACTCTTCTCTGGGGGATACTATGCATGCAAAGGATGCTACCAACACAACAGCATGAGTTAGAATGGAAGGAACTCACACCTTATATAGTCAGTCAGGTACAGCGATAAGGCCTGGCCTTCCTTTCGTCACATGTGCGGCGGATTGTGAAACTTGAATTATTCAAATGTGTCATGACGTCAAACCCACCCACCAAGTTTCATCATTCCTGACGGTTGATACCTTTTTATATATATATATATATATATATATATATATATATATATATATATATATATATATATATATATACACACACACAAGTAAATGTAATATATAGTTGTAGTTGTACAGAACTNTATATATATATATATATATATATATATACAGTGTGTGTAGTGATCTCTCTGCTGCTTATATGATTGGTTTCTCTCAGCGGTTTCTCCACCCAGCAATTTGTAGAGTTCAAATGTATTCTTCAGCACAAAGGCGGCGCTCCATCTCCTGCTTCTATTCACTCATATCATTTCTCAGAGGTCTCATTCCACTATTTCACCTGAGAGCGGAGATTAAAGTCTGAAAGCCTGAGACTATTAGCACTTGACAACAGTCAGGCCTCACAATCTCATATAAGGATAGAAAGCTGGCATTCATCCTTTTGCATCAACATTATGCTCTATGCCATGCTATCAGTTCAAAAAGGAATCCCTGCTAGGTTGAGTCTTTTTAATTGGCCCCACGTTAAGAAATTACATGCCTACTTTGATTTCATGCCCGTGTTGAGGGCCTGATTGTAATTGCCAGAGCATAATTGAGTTTTTGATTCTTTGAGGCTTGAAAAGTGTACACATGCTTAAGAATAAACACACACCCACAAACACACACACACACACACACATACACACAAATAGGCTGTATATTGGAATGGCTGTCAGCATTCATTACAGAGGCTTGGGATTTGGTCACATGACATCTACGAAGAGAATGGAGGGATGGAACGAAGGCCTCCCTCTGTGTTTGTGAAAACACGCTAGCGCAATGAGCCGTCCAAACAAGAAAGATTACCAGGTTTCCCTGCCAGGGATGTATTGTGCTTAAAACAGGCAGAGAAATATGGAGTAAGGATAAATAGGAAGTGCTAAACAAACCATGTTTCTATCAGCAGGCCAAGGTGAACCACATGAGCCATCTCCCAGGAGTCTGCTCAGTTCCCTTATCAGAAACCAGGTTCTTATCTCTTAGCTCCATAACAGTGTGCACACAGACACACACGTACACACTCTATTTCTCGCTCTATCTATTTCCCCACTCGCTCGCTTCCTCACATGCACATAAACACCTTCTCGCACCACCTCTAGCACCGAAATTATCTTCATCAGTGTTTGCCTGCGTGACATTTTGTTGCCTCTTTGTCCATCTTTGATAAAAGTCTGTATCTTGTAGCACTACCCAGAAGCAGAAGCGAGGCATGATGGGAGCTTGCCACTAACACTTTTCCCTTGGTAAAATAAATGTCTACAGCTAAACTTCTCATTGACAGGGCCTACACTCTACATCACTCTTGTGTTTTATTTTTAATGGGAGCATATACTATGTTTTTCTTTTAGTTTGCTTTTTTAAAAGGCCCATATCCTCGACGTTCCTTCTATTTTACTGAGGTCCACTTGATGTTTGGATGGCTTGATGTACCAAAAACAGTCATAAATCATATTTACTTTAAAAGGGCTGTGACTTTCAGACTCCTTTATTGTAGCTCGCACAAATTGCAGTCTGGGCTGAAGTGCTTCTCATGCATTACTGTGCAAAACCCCAAAACAAGTTATTTGTTTTCCAGCATCAGGGGAAAAAGCAGAAAACGCATATTTAACTGATGTTTAACAACTAAATCCAAAATCATATTTTCAGTATTGAATATGTTGTCTTTATCACAGTCTCCACTCCTGCTTTCAGTTTTTGCACCCCTCCAAAGTTCACTCATAGAAGTTGGTTGCACTTTGTGCTTCTCGATCCAATAACTTAACCTTCATTGACATTGAGATCGGGGCCCTAGATGATTAATAAACTCCTAACAGCAATATGTACGTAGACATATTGCTGATATGTTAATTTAAGCAGTCTTAATGTCACTTAAGACAACCTCCACTCAAAACCCAACCCCAACCCTAAGACTAAATCTAACCTCAAACCAAAACCTAATCCCAATCCTCATCCTGTCTCTAATCCTAACATTAGGATTAACCTAACATTAACCTTGATCCAAAAACCTAGTCCTAATCCTAACCCTAACCTTGACCTCAACCCTAAACCTAATTCTGACCCTAACCTTACCTAAAACTGAATCCAGTTAAACTCCACTTACAGGATGGTGTCAGCAGCATGTCTACAAAAGCTTGGTGGGAATGTCGAGGCGGTCTGTATTACACTTTGACGTTCCTCTTCCATATGGAAGTGGATAATCCTATGCTTAACTTCCCTAAATATGTAGACATATACTTAATAGCCATTTTGATAGAAAATTAAATAAATAAAAGGTAGTTTCGGACTTTCACACAGTACTGTTAGCGGGAGGGGCTGAATGGAGCAATATGGAAGATTTTCAGTTTAAAACATTCCAGTATAAACTAAAATTATGAGCAGACCATGAAGCGATAACAGTATTGTCGGTGTGTCAAAAGATATCTATGTATGAGTTCATAGAGACATCTACTGAAGTTAGCTTGCCAACCAGCTAGCCCAAGCCCATCCTGTCTTGTTATACCACTTTGTACCTCAAGAGGCGATGGTGAGTCACTATAGCATTGAGTCGACTCCAACATGACAGAATGAAGACGCAGCACTGCCCAGTCGGTGTATTCTATCCTTTTGTCAATCATGTTTTGGGTCTTGTTCCCATGTACATCATTGCATAAGTATTGCAGAATGAGGAGGTGGGACTGTTCATTTTCCTGGTGATATGTTGCCCTCTGTTGTTTGGAGTGTGAATTCGACAGGTTGCATCATCTTAGAAACTGCCATACTTTAGTCATCTTTACATCAAATAGTTTCATTTCAAAAGCACCATGATATTTCCCCCTTATTCAGGTAATAAACCCTAAACCAGTTCATATGATGGCTGCAGGTTTGGAATGCTATTGGAATGCTTTATGGGGTACTTGCTGTGCTGTTGCAGCTTTCCAGCCTCATTAACCAGTTATAGTCATGGCTTAGCATCTCTTGCATGTGTGATTCGCGGGTATAGAACATTTCACAGTTCTCAAAAAGTTGTCGTTTGCAGGTCTATAGCGTTGCGCAGGTGACACCTACAAGCATAAAATGCCGTGTGGTTGGCATCCGAAGGTGCAATGCATTTTAAACATGTCCTTTTTTAGAGAGCCTGTATTTTGCAGGTGTCGTTTGCAGAGAGAGAGTGAAGACATTGCAGGTGCCATTTGCATTTCGCAGGTGTCTCTCTTCACTCTGATGCACAGTTTAGCGTGCCGACATGCCCCCTGTGGTAGGTTCACAGTGTCCTCCAAGCAAGCCCAGAAAAAAATCCACCGTAAAAACGGCTTCACCGTCCAATTTCCCACATCCTGTCCTGCTCCGCTGATCCCTCCCTTAATGTCTCAAAATTAGACAAAGTTTCACGCCCCGGAGGGATCCTATAAAATCCCCCATCCTAATTAAGTAGTAATAGCAGCACAGACATCATTAGAAGGTGGTTTTAATTACTTTTTGAGATTAAAAGCAGGAGATTGGGTGCAGGAAAGGTTGTTGAGGAGCTAAATTTATATGATCATAAACATCTGCGTGCATGTGCACTTTTTTTTTTATTACGTTCATGCTGCTCAGGTTTAATGAGGAGTAACTCAGTGACAGGAACTTTCAAGCATCAGCAGTTCCCCGTTTATTAGCTGACATCAATGGGTGATGGAAGTCTATTTTATCTACTGTATTTTGTTTAGTGCTTTTTAAACGCTGCGTAAACAAGGTTATTGCTTAATCTTGCTTACAGAGTGCACGTCTGCATCTTTTCTCTTTGTAGCCCAACCGGCGTGAATATTAAACACTTTTAAAGCACAAAGCAAATAGCAGATAATGAGTGAGCTATATCCAATAAATAAATAAATAAATAAATAAATAAATAGTATATATATAGCAAAATAGTATATAAATAGCAAATTCTTAGCCAGATATCATTTTTTTAAATTAATTAATTAATTAATTTGTCTGCCCCCAAAGTGAAGGGTGTAAGAATCTTTTGGAGCGGATAAATTTGGAGACCATCCCATGAAGCCATGGAGTAATTACTAATTTCCCAATTTATACTAAGTACTTCAGGAGCACAGCTTCATAAACCGTATTTTGACTCCCAACACCGTATGGCATTCGTGCATTTCTTACTGAAAGGCTGTTAATGCCACCTGGTGGTAGAAAGATGTAAAAGCAGCATTTGAAGACCAAGATGTATTGAAGCTTATACAAAATGATCTTAAGAATTGCTGGCTTATTTTGTGGGTCGTTCTACCATTGTAATCACTAACAGTGTTCACCAACTTTTAATGAGATTAACATGAGAATTAACCACAGAAGTTTCATGTTTGTGTTGATGTTTGTATGATTCCTAAATTAACCAAAAACAAGTATGATTATTCTTCCTTCTGATTTCTTATTTCACTGATTTTACTGAAGTTGTCCAGTGAACAACAGTATGTCACAGTCGAAAATGACCTTACAGATGCCAAGGTATTATTTTTTTGATGACACTTTTATTTTAAGTGATCCATTTTAGGTGAAATGAACACTCAACAGACTCTTAGAAACATATCAACAACTTAATGGTACAGTGGCATTGCAGCATCTGAATTTTAAATAACTGTGTTAATAAAATGTGTTTATAATCTGCCAAAGTTTCATCAAAGTTTAGATTTGTAGGGGTTAATGTAAGAAGTTGTGGAGGTTAAGGTTAGGAGTAGGATTATAGGGGCAGTCTTAAGGCTAGGTTTAGGTAATATTGCTTTGTTTTGCTTAATGGAAGCAACATATTAAGTCTACTTCATGTAACATATCAACAATATAAGCTCACTGGATAAAAGATTAGTCACCTTTGACTGAAACGTACACCTAATACACTTAATAGTCTGTAATACCTCCCCAAGCATGAATAACAGCTGTAGTTCTGGATGTAGGCCACATCAATGTTCAGACATTGATGGCATCAAAGAATTGCACAGTTGGGCCATATTTGGTGGATGCCTTCGATGGCACAATTCTGAGGAGAATTTCATGTAGACTGGGATTTTAGCCACTGCTGGTAGACCCGTGTGACCGTACGCTTCCATACACCTGCAGATTCAGCTACTTCCTTCACCATATGGTCTTTGGCACACCCAAATGCAGTCAGTCCTTTTAGTCAATCTTTAACATCTGCTTTGGAGCCATTTTCCACAAATCAAACAAGACATTCACTGCACTGTACAACCTCTTCTCAACCAATGTATCCCATCGCTCACACCCGGCAGGTATTTATAGCCCCATCAGCCTCATGCAATGCCATCTGCAGGAGCCTAAAGTTACTACCACCTTAAGCACACAAGGTGACACATTTTTTGTAGTTTATTTTTTGCAATACTTGTAAGTAATGTTTTACCTTCATCCACAGTACAGTACAGCTTCACGATATTTACTAGGTACTTATTTAGGGGTTAATATTATATTTCGGATTAATTTGATAACATCATGTGTCACAAAAAGACAATATTGGTTATTTTCTTTATACAGGGTAACTTCAAAACTAAACTTGCAGGAAAAGCTACAATTGTTACTTTTAAAGGAGTATATTCTACACTAGAATCACATGTTAATATTGGTACCCCACTTGCCAGTACAATGGTAGAATGATCCATTCATTCACACTGGAACATGCAATTGAAGAAAATCACTTTACATTACTTATGATAATATTCCACATGCTATCATATGTTTATTTTGCTTGTAAATATGAAAACGATAAGCATGTATTGTTCCCTGTTCTACAAGAGGTCTCCTATAGATATCGGTTACACTTGACCCCAAATTAGTCCAGGACACAAAAGACAATGATTATGCCTGGTGTAATGTGACCTTACCTCTGAGTGACACAGTGCCCTGCCTGGCCCTCTGTCTATTTATAACAGTTAAATAGAGGGGCAGGGGGCTATATGCTCACCCACACAATTACTCATTTATACCAAAACAGCTTCACACTCACACCAGCAGGGCAGCGAAGGGTAAGTATGGACTAGACTAGTAATATTGGAATTTTGGTAGAGTAATCCCAATTATACTTTAAGTGCTTCTTAAGTGCATTCCACTAATACATTGCTTCTTTTGGAAGTGGTCGTCATTTTTCTTTTAGTGCAATGGTTTGCATGACATGGACTGTATATGTAAAGTGTTTTATGATCATAAAGTAGAACAAAATAATCTCTAGGGCAAGAGACATAATAATGGTTTTGTGATGCTCTTATTAAGCCTTATCAAGTCAGTAGCTGCTAAATAACTGGCTGCCTATTATTTCTTTATTACTCATAAAGCAATTTGGTGGGATTAAGCATTTTCAAGAGTCCTTTTAATTGCAGATTATGCAGCACAGTCTTGTGCACAACCCTTACCTAAGCACTGGGTCTGTATTGTGCTTATTTTCTTTTGAAAAATTAATCGCCAGTTTGTTATGAAACTAAATTGTTTCCCTAATTTAAAGTGACCATTTCTAAATAGCATATACTAAACATTTGCTGGATGTCTTAACGTGTCTAACATGTGTAATACCCATCTAAATGTACCCTGAAAATTCTTATTTCAGCCTAGTTGGTGCTTAATAAAGTAGTAATACGCAGTTAATTACAGCTACTGCTTTGATATGGTATAATAATAGCATAATAAGGAGATTATAATGTTTCCTTATACTGTAGTGTTACCCTGCTTGCAAAAATACCAGTAAGCTTTGTATAGATAATTCTGCCGTGTTATTGTCTGCTATAAATGTCACCAATTTCTTTTGGCAACCTCATAATTACTTTGTGTTTTTATTTCCTTTTGCATCTGAACTTTCAGAAATATCAACAGCAATGGTAAGAGTTTAAATGTCTCCTCACTCTGTTATTCTAAGAACTCACACAAGAAAGCAAATCTGCAAGACTATAAGGCTGCAATACATCTAGGCAAACAATATTGCATTTTTTGTTATATGTATATTCATATTGTTATATGTTTTCCCTCTCAAGGGCAGAAATGGAACATCTAGTACTGGTCTGCACAAGCACTGTGAGAAATGTTTCAACAAGCATTGTAAAGTCCCTGTGGACATCTCCACTTCCTGTTTGGTCATTTCATGTCGTCTGCACTGCGGGGCCACCTTCCACCTATGCAAAGAAGAAGAGCACCATCTGCTCTGTCCCAAGGCACTGGTACCCTGCCTTAATGCCCACTATGGATGCCCTATGTCCATGCCCAGGCATCGGCTTGCACAGCACCTGGAGATGTGCCCAGCCAGCGTGGTATGCTGTTCCCTAGAGTGGAACCGATGGCCTGTCCCTGAGACAGACAGCACCTTCTACAGGAATGCTATGCAGGAGCCCAACTGCATGGATCAGCTAGATCTAGCGATGGCTATAAGAGATCAGAAGCTCCTGTTTAACTCTATCAAGATGAACACGCTATTTCCTGAGCTGATTGAAACAACCAGTGAACCAACTATTGAGGAGCCATTTGGAGCAGTAGGCGGGATAAGTTCTGATGTATGGGATTCTGGATTATTACACATAGATGAAACTGTAGATGGACTTGGTGGTCCAGAGGTGCAGGAACTGACTGAGGAAGATCGTTTGGCACTAGCTAAGAGCAAAGATGTGGCCTGTCTGGAGAGCTACACCATGTGGGAGGGAATGTTCAAAAAGGAGATGGAAGGATGCATGCAAACAGTGAGAAACCTGGAGGACAAAAGTGTCCAGAACAAGAAGAAAGCAGGCCAATCTCCACCTGGTAACAAAGATGCAACACCGAGCCCTCAGGATGAGCACAAGTCCAATGATGTTGTGCCAGTGGATCTTACCAGGACTGGGTTTGCTCCTTGGCAAGATGGTGTCCTAGAAAGACTTCGCAAAGAGGTCAATATAGCAGAGTATAACATGTATCTAGTACATAATGGATGCATGCTAATAAATTTTGGCCAGTTGCCAGCTTGTACACCAAAAGAAAAAGACTTTGTTTATGGGAACCTAGAACCAATTGAGGTGCAGACAATCCATGCCTTTAATGTCCCCAAAAGCTTCACAGCCAAACGCAGCCATCTGAAAGATCCCTCACATGCAGCCAAGAAGGCTCACCAAAATGTAGACACATCTGATTTAGGAGTGTCGGTAGAAGAGCTTCCGAAATCAGATGAAGTCCAGACCACTCTACTGTGCTGTCTGGAGAAAGAACTGAAAGGCCACCAGATATGTGAGACTGTTGGAACAGATGGCCTCTATGTGGATCTGGGCACCCAGACCTATGACTTTCCTTCAGCTCCATTCAAACCTCACACAACGTTGGCAGACATTACAAAGCACAAATCCCCAAACCTCAGTGTGCAGGTTCAGACAGAGTGTGTCACAAGGAGACACAACAAAGCCAGCTCAGCATTTACTTACCTCTGCTGCCACACCTTCAGGCGAGATGAGTTCCCCTGGCACTTCCAAAATGTCCATGCAGACATCCAGTCTTGTCTTACAGGCTGGTTCATCCAGCGATGTCCATTGGCTTACCTGGGCTGTACATACAGCCAAAGCCGTTTTCGTCCCTCCATGTACAAGGCGACAGTGAGCTATGACCAGGATCTTGGGGTTTTTGGTCTTCAGCCACAGGTGGCGGCATCACTATACAAGGGTGTAAAGACTGAAAACAGTGAGCGAAAGCGGCCAAGGAACTTGGACTCCCTCAGTCGACTACCTTTTGAGATACTCCAGCACATTGCAGGGTTCCTGGATAGTATGTCCCTATGCCAGTTGTCCCAGGTCTCCCAGTTGATGAGAGAAGTATGTGGGACTTTACTGCAACAGAAGGGAATGGTGTCTCTCAAATGGGAGAAGAAGACTTACTCACATGGTGGGTCCTGCTGGAAGGCAAGGAAAAAGGTGAGATATCAGTTTCTATCCTGTCTATCCTCTTTCAACAGAACACTAAATGGGAAGTAGTTGATGTAGTTAAATCAAATTAACAGCGTCTGTGCTCCAGGACTGTAAATACTAAAGCCTTGAAGCGTAAAGTTCGCCAAGAATGGTCCCCCCGGGGACAGATTCATTAATAGTGTCACTAATTGCTGACAGTCTACTGACATTTTGGGCTGATGATGGGGCCAATTTAGCATTACTAAGGATGCTCCTATGCAATTTCAATTAACATAAAATAATATATTGTTTGGTTCTTGTTTGGTTCATATGCCTTTTGTATAAAAGCCAGTTTCTGCAAGAGCCAAAAAACCTTCAGGGGTAAACTGTGACCCATTAGTATAATTACACTCATCATCAAAAAGAATAGTTGCGCCCAGAAGGAAGATTCAGATTGCAATACTATACTGAAGGAAGCTAAAGGGTACCAGGAACAATAAATGCTGATAAATTTAGACTGATATGGTCAATATTTATTGAGCTACACATACAGAAGTAGTGTCAGAAATAGTGGGTGGAGGTGGAGTGACAACAGGCCTTCACATAGGTGGTCGTCTCCACCAAGACAACAGCGGGACTCATCCCCAAAGATGACCCGGTGCCATTATTAGTCACTCCAAGTTTGGCCCAACACCACTGCAGTCTTTAGTGACATTGACATGGTGTTAAGGGCAGTCATCGTAACAGTCTGCATGAATGTGGTCCTGCGCCCTGCAGCCATCTGCCAATAGTGCCGGCACTAATATGATAACTCAAGAAGGGCATCAGTAATCCGCAGTGGTGACTGTTGGTCCAGTCAGGTAGCATGATAAGGCCCGTCCTTGCTTACATCACATGTGTGGCCGAGTGTGAAACTTGAATCATGTCTCACAATGTTAAACCTACCCACCAACTATTTGTGCAACCATTCTTTTGATGATTAGTGTACTTACATTCTTGAGTTTGAGCTAAGTCAAAATAGGCATAACATATATATTTTTTTATTTTATTTTAAACCATACACCAAACCTTCAGCCAAGTTATGTCATGTGATCTGCTAAATCAGTATGTACATGCATTCCATAGTTTCCAGCTCTGTCTTGTCTTATTTTTAGCTTCAGCAATGTCTATTGCTGTGTGTTTTGTTCAAGATAAGCATTCTAAAAATGACTGGGTTCTGCTGTCTGATCTCAGAGCTATTTGGGTCAGAGTGCCATAGAGAGGGCGTATTCTATTGGTCACTCAGTACTGTAGTGGCTAGCCACACACTGTATCACTGTCTTCTCTTTTTCTCTCTCAAATGCCTTGATTAGAGGCTAGTCAACAATCTCATTGTTTAAACAAATACCCCAAACAGATCGATTCCAGTTGCTTATATTGTAGTGTGATTGAGCATGGGCCAGAGTGTTGGTCAGCGATATCACTCCAGAGGATATGCCCTTGGCTTTACTGAAAATGAATACAGCTAGTGCCATGGTCGATTAGGTTTCCGCATTATTGAGTGACAGAAGAATAGAAATAGTCCAACTGAGTGTTGGGAGGGATGAGACAGTTTGTTTTGGTGTGTCAAAAGTGAGCACCAGCTCACACCCTGAAATGCCATTGTGTGATAATTGGAACTTTAAGCATTGACTCTTAGAGGTGATCATCAATAAGTATGCATTATAAGAGCAATAGGCAAAAATAACAAGCATATTTTTTGAAGTGATGGCATCATAATCTAGTGTTTATTGAAGGGGCACTATGGCCATATTGAAAAAGTAATCACCATTATATTGTGTTTTAAGGAAAAGGAGGACCCTTATTGGATGATGTGTCTTGAAAGTAGAAGGAACTTCTAAAGAATTAAAACCATCATGGGTGGCCAGTTTTTAATTTTTAAGCTGTTTTCAGATCAACGGAGGGAATGGATTACCCAAATAAGGAGGATAATGTGCTAAAAGCTAAAAAACTTAGCGATGTTAAGTGGTTGGTGCTGATTTCTTGTCACTGAATGCCCCTGGGGGTTTGATTTGTGCAGGGGAATGTGAATTTGAGGGCAAATTGATTCTGATGCAACATTCTTGTTGCCCTCTCATGGAATGCACAATGGTTCGAATGGTTTTTGGAAGGAATAATCAAATGTCATTTTTGGTCAATTGTGACAGCCCAACTGCACATCAGATAATTAGTAGCATTAACTGTAAAAGAAGAATCTAATGTATACTACTTAATAGTTTGCAACTAATCTATATACCACAGTATAATATTATTCCTGAAATTCAGCTATGGTTTTTGGGTTTGGTGTGCCACCCCAAGATTTTCAGTGGGCCCATCTGGCCACTCTATCAGACATTTCTGGTGTTGCCACTGATTACACTACTGTTAGCTTGAATGTGTTTATTAGCCACAGATACTGTGGTATAGAATACTTCATAACAATAGCAGCAACATTCAGTAAAAACGTAAATTTAACCTAAAAGACATTCAAGAAACAACATTTTAAGACTGGTGTTTTTGTGATGGTAGACTGTGGAGTCAATGGCCAATTTACACTTTCAAAAAGTAGCAAAGCTTGGTGTATTAGTTGCCGTAGTGATCCTAGTACTTATTCTTAATAACATGCTAGTGAAATCTCTTGATAGTGACTGCCATGCTGTCCTGCAGGTGTGGGAGTTCAGCAGCCTATTCTCGCCAGTGGAAAAATGGATCTTTGATGATGTGCCCTCTATGGCTGAGCACCTTAAGGTCTGCCCCTATTACCAGACTGAAAGCAGGAGCGAGCCTGTGGCTTTGGCCAGCATGAGTGAGGTCATGGAAAAACCAGAGGAGGAAGACAGCCTGGTCAGTCGGTTCCTCAAACACCAATAAAGGACATGGAAACTAAGTGTGTGAGTGCTGTGTCTCCAGTGAATGCACACTTGTGTTGTGGAACACAAACATAATTAGTAAACCTGAGCTTTTGGTGAGTAGGTAAAAATGGAAGCTTTAGAAGTCTTCTGCATGAACATACTTTGTAATTATCATTGAATGAATATTTGAGCATATCTGATGTAATGCTTTCCTTTTTTGTTGTTTGGTTGCAAAGGAATACACACACTCTGGACACCTATCTTGTAGGTTTACCTTGCTGGATAAACCAGTCTAGTCTAGGAATGAAGAACTGTAGGCCAAGGTCCAGCACAATTGGTAACATGCCTCTGACTCTGGCACTCCAAGACTGGATTCCAGTTCCCCAGCAATGGCCTTCACATGTTTCTGACCACAATCGCTCTTGTCTGTATATTTTTGGATAGCGGACCACTTGTCCTAGTTAGCAACATGACTGTTATAAATGTACTTCATGCAACTAGTCAAAATTGTAATGCTTGTTGTTTCTCAAAAGCAAAAAATACGATTAAAGGTTTTTGACTAGAATGGGACAATACATTATTCCAAGGCTACTAAAATCTCCACAAACATACTTGTTATACAAGACAATAGACAATAAATAAAGACAAAGATAAAATTTATATCACTTTTTAATTTCAGTGGTCAAGAAGACAATTTCTGGATACAAAAAGCAGCTAGTATGTTGCATTGTGTGGGGAAATTGGTTTATTTCGAGAGCTCAGTTGCATCATTAATAGAAATGAAAGTTATTCGGAGTGGTTTGATGTGAAATGGTTCATTCTAAAAAAAAAAACATACCAAGTCAGAATTATTCTCAGTGGTGGTGATAGAAACCAGATATTCACGTCTAAAAGCTCCATTACAGGAAGTTTTGCTTCTCCATTAAATAGTCAATAATACACTGCTACATGTCTGAGACATTGTTGTATA
>CM067486.1:8082629-8095548 GCA_034552555.1 Semaprochilodus insignis
GGACAGTAATGAAGTAAATGTAATTAGTTACTGTACTTAAGTAGTTTTTTGTGTATCTGTACTGAAGTATTTCCATGTTGGACGACTTTTTACTTTAACTTCATTACATTCTAATATCTCTAATATCTCATTTTTTACTCCGCTACATTATCAACAATTTGTAGCTCCTTTCGGCTTACGAGTACAAACGTAACATGTCAAGACAAAACAAGCTTATTCATGGTTTATTAGCATCCATGGAAATGTCCATTTCAGGCCTGGACTACATCAAGGACCACCTGGAGGAAGGCAGGCAAAGCAGGATGAGGTTAATGCAAACACTGACTGACAATCACACATCAAAGCATCAGTGAACAGATCAAACATCTTGTTCCTGACTCTGTGGGTAAATAGACCACCATACAGAAATATGTACACATGAACTCGTGACTGGTGAGTATTTTTTTTTTCTGTATTTATACAAAAACTATTTCCTTCCTACAGACGCAATACAGCACAGGAGAACTCAGTTGTGAACCTGTTTAAAGTTTTTAAGTTCTTATTAAACTTAAACGTGTAACTAAGTTGCAAATATATATATAAGAAAACCTTTATTAATAAATGTAATTATTTACTGAACGCTTGTGTTTTTCATTATAATGCACCGCAGTATTATGATTGCAGTACTCAAGACAGGCCATGCGGTCCTGCATTTTACTATGGTTAAATCACTGCTGTATTGCTTTAATTTAACTTTCCTTGGATCAAAGTGTCCATCAACATACACCAAATCCCATCACTCAAAAAGCAGGATATGAAATTCATTAGTTTTATAGCTTTATAGCTTGAAGTTCTTTTTTTTCCAAGGGATTATTTCTGAAAAATTCCAACAATGAAAAGAGAGAGAGGGAAAAGACCTGCTGTAAAGGATAATGCGTGTCCTTTTAAATGAAAGAACCCATGTTCTGCCTTCTGCAGGCTTATTACAGGTTATTATTCAATCTTAAGGCTTTTTATCTAGTAACTACATGCTTAGAAAAGGGGGTTCTTCAACAGCTCTTCAGTTCAGGCAATGTTTACACAGTCAACCATGACAACCAAGTGTAAAGTCTTAAATGTGTGCATGTTTTCCTCAAGGTTAAATGTTTCATGACGGAGAACTCGTAGTAGAATATCGTATTTGTATAAGGATTTAGTTTAACAAGGGCTCTATAGGGTACCAAAACTGGTTCAGCTATTGTTACAAGTCAAATTTGAATATTTGTTGGCACTACATAACCATTTCAGCTTCTGAATTAAGTGGGAACCACCATGAAACTAAAACTAATAAAGCATATAGTATATAATATAAGTACATTTTCACTCCATAGTACTTCATTGTACTTAAGTATACTAATTTGCATCTCCAGGCAAAAATTAAGTGTCTGTATATATATATATATATTTTGTTTATACACAGTAAAACTAATACAGCATACAGAAGGGAGATCTGGACCTTCCTGACCTAGGTAAAAACAAAGTATATTTTAATTTATTAGAAATTGGCTTTAATATCAGTACAATAAGTGCATTTCAAGCACATTAATGTAATATATATTTGGTATATATAACAAATGCAACAATTAGAAGTACATTTGACCTCACTAGTATTTTAGTGTACCTAATACAAGTATACTAATTTGCACCTCCAGGCAAAAATTACGTATGTTTTAATGTACTAGAAATGCCTTAAAATGTACTTAAGTGAATCTAAGTGAATGTTAGTGGTGTCTCAGAATACTACAGTACAATTAATTCTGTTTAAGTATATTTTAAAAGTATATGGGATATTGAAAATAGCACACTTTCAGTACATTAATCGTGAGTATGAGGACGTATACTACATACACTTAATTTAAGGACACTTAATATGTGATCTACAGCACCAATAACGTCTACAGCCAGTGTGGTGCTTAAGAAAAGCATTAGGTATAACCGCTGCTTCCCTACAGACCGTACGGAGCCATGGAAAAGCGCTGGGCCTGACTATGACCTGCATGGAAAGTCCCTGCAGTGGAAAGTCCCTCAGCTGAAGCTGAAGCTGACAGATTGTGGAGGCAGAAGATCAGAGGGGGCCCAGGCAGACTTTAGCCCTTTGGCCAAGAAACACACTGAATATTACATTACATTAGCCCAGCGCTCACACGCTCGCACGTTCACACGTTCCTCCCCCTCCATAAAACACACATCCACATACATACATACTTATATACATACAGCACTGAGGAAAAGCATGAGACCGCCTCAGAAAACGAGACGCAGAGCTACAGCCGCACGCATACGTTTATACAGCCTCTTCAAACAGCATGTTCTGCTGATTTCCCTCATCATCTACACACAACAGCCATTTTTATGCTCAACTTCTAATTTTTTTTTAGTACTTTGAAGAAACATACAACACAAAAAGTGCCCGAACGTCAGCACAGGCCACTTCTCATGCTCTGATATGCTTTCAACACGTCACCTCTAGTCAATAAACTGAACGGTGTATCAGAATGTGCAGGAGTGCGCTCTCTGTAGAAGTGTTCACTTATTCACACTTGGACCGTGGGTGCCCCAACATTCCCATACGAAGCAATTCATCTTGGTAGTAAGCTTTGATGAGCTAAAAATAACCCTAATATTAAAATAAACTAGTTCTGTCAAATGACTGATGATTAAACGAAATTAATAGTGATTAATTAACCACATTAGTTTTGGGTTGTTAATTGTCATTAATCATGTTTGTCTATTAAAAGGCACAGCATTTGGTCTGAATTCGGTTTTACCCATATGTGTGGACATCAGAATGTATTAACTGCTGTTATTTATCATACACACACACACACACACACACACACACACATATATATATATATACAGTGTATATATATATATATATATATATATATATATATATATATATATATATATATATATATATATATATATATATTTATATATATATATCAGAACACATAATACTGGATGTACTATAACACATAAAACATATAATACAGCAACCCAGCTAGCAGGGAACATTCCTGGAACTTTGGCTTATGTTACCTACAAGTTCTCATAAAGGTTTGAAGAATTTTTTTTAGTCTAATGAACGAATAACGTTTTTAGGATGTTTATAACTTCAGATAATGTTCAAATGAGGTTAAACGTTAACTAAGACATATTGTTTTAACCGCAACGTCCAGAGGATGTTTTGAGGATGTTGTCAAGGCCACAGTNGAATTTTTTTTAGTCTAATGAACGAATAACGTTTTTAGGATGTTTATAACTTCAGATAATGTTCAAATGAGGTTAAACGTTAACTAAGACATATTGTTTTAACCGCAACGTCCAGAGGATGTTTTAAAGATGTTGTCAAGGCCACAGTTTATGTTAAATGTTAAAACACTTTATGGATGTTATGGAGACTTGAGATGACAAATTGTCTTTAGAGAATGTTCTCCCACCAACATGCCTTACATTCAAAATGTCCCGTTGAAAACATTAATGGAACATTGCATTGCAATTAGATTAGAAATCGGCATCAGAAGATCTGTCCGGTCATAGTTTGTTGTATTAGACACAGGTCTATACAGCCACAGACAAAGATCCATCAAAATACTTAAATCAGGTCTAAATGAAGGTCCTAAACATACTATTCAAATACTCAGGCTGTAGATTAGTACCTGATCAGACCAGCTCCAGTACCACATTTCCTTCAGCTTCTTTCTATCCCTCTACTTACATGTGCTTAGTATGATGTTATTTACTATATCAGATTTATATGAACTCAAAGCTTAATAAGACATCAATTCATTCAGTTTTAACTTGTGGTCAGTCTTTAATTGTATACCTCTAAAAATGGCAGGCCTAACTAGAAGATAGGTAGGAGTACTTCATAAAGTTGCCAGTGATTGGAAACACAAGGTCAGGGTTTCTGGGTCTTCTAAAGTGGATGGTGGTTGCGGTTTCTGAGGTCTGCAAGAAAACACACTCTTTTGGCGACATCTAGTGGCTGATTTAAGCAATACAACTATCAAATTCACTGAGTCATGCCAGATTGGCAGACAACAGCAATGTAACAAGATGTATATTCCTAGAGTAGGAATATTCCTGATGTTTTTATCCCCACATACTTTTTGTGTAGAGACATACAAGCTTTAAATAACTCCAAAAACTTTTATTTAATTCACACAGAACTGTTCTTATAGGACCACATGCATACTTTACATGAATATGCAATGGTTAACCCATTCAACTGCTTATGATCCAGTTATTACCTTAAAGATTTATTGCTCAGTAAATTGATATGTCAACTGTGTAGTTAAGAGAGTGAAGAATTAAAGGGTAAGCTCACATACAGACCCTTGTAGTTAATGAGATTGTCAACACATTTAAATGCATGTATATCTGCAGCATGTATGAATTTACATGAGGTGTGCAGTATTGTCTCTACTGCATCTCCGGCACTTCTGGGTTACGTAGTTTGCCGATGACTTCAGACAGCATGCGATTGCACAGCGCGGCGTAAGGGTTCAGAATAACAGCCTGTTGTCGAGCAAACTCACTGCCCATCGCAGCTGCTTGCTCAAAGTCAGCCCTGGCCTCCTCGTCCCTGCGTGCCAGTCTGAGCAGAAGACCACGTTGGACAAGTGCCTGGCAGGCTGAGCGTCCTGTGCCCTTGCTCAGGGAGATGGCCTGCTCCAAATCTTCGATTGCACCTGAGAAAGAGCAGAAGAAAAAATAAAGTGAGTGCTTAAGATATTATTTTGACCAATCTTTGTGTATGCTCATTTATATGAATGTTACCTTATTGCTTAGCAATACTAGCAATAGACCAAAGCAGTTTGGCCAAAAATATAATTTGCAAACTTTCCCCTTCCACTCAAAAGGAACCAGCCAAGAAATACTTTTTCTATACTTCTATTTATAATGGTATAGTATATTATAGTATATTATATAATATAGTATTCCATAATAAAATATGTTTTTAAGTTTATTTTATTGGGACTTTGGAAAACACTCATTGTTATTTTTAAAATGTTTTGTTTGAAGCTTTTCGTTATTGTAGCCACCAAAAGGTGTCTTTTTTTCATCATGTATGTTGTCAGCAAAAAATAAAAAATAGATAAAATAAAATAAAAATAAACAGAATATGATTTTTTTTCCTGGGTGAGTTTCTTCCTGAATAAAAAAATTACAGAACTTTTCTGGAGGGGGGTGAAATGTTGGTTGAGGACCCATTATGCTTTTGGTTTTTTTTCCCTTTCCTTTAGTGTGTTATGTGGCTTTTTCCCACACTCTCTCCCACAGAAACCACTTTTCTCAAATGATTTAAATACCTGTTTGGAATTCTCTCTAACATCATCTTGTAACAAAACCCTTACTGCCCGCCTACCAGCAAGCTTGGCACATCCAAACACAACACACAGAGAGCTAAACAATAAAAACTGACCACTCCTAAACGTCCTGCTCCAGTCTAGCTTGTGAAGGTGGATCAGGTCAACAGTTTGTTCTACATGACAATTATGGTCAGACTCTGGTTGAAACCGATACAGCAGAACCATCGCTTTTGTAAGAAGAGCCATAGGAACGTGGGGGTGGAACTTGTAGTAGGATGCTTCTCTGGCAGTTGAGTAATCAGAACAGAGTAAGCATGCTGACCATACATTCATATATATGCTACATGCTACTAATTAGCATGTAAAGACTGTAATAGGCATCGGGTTGGATTTCATGGTTTAAAACCTCAACAATATCTTTAATGTATTAATGTATTACCAAATTCTTCTGCATGTTGTGAGCAACTACAGATTTTGACCAAAGAGGTTTCCAAATCACCAAACGTTAAGTAATTGAAATTAAGTAAACGTTATTAATTTTTAGGATATCTAATTAAACCAAGCATTTGCTGGTAACAATGAGCTCCAAACAAACCCACAGCCCAAAACAACAATTATATACACATAATGTTTGTATACATAAACACATCTCAAACCTAGTAAACAATAACACAACAACAACAATATTGATGAAGGGGAGAGGCAGTACAGCCAGTAATGGAATGTCACAATGTATTATTTGGGACAGGTAAGGTTAGGCAAGTAAGGTGGGTGTAGGTAAGATGTACAGATATGACATTGAATGTTTTTGTGTTGTTTTGTTTTGTACACATCGGTTCGATCTGGAATTAATTACTTTGGCAGCTACATTGTGATATTCAATGTCTTTGTGTTTTTTGCTGAGATGTTAAGCCATTATTTGCTCAGAGTTGGGTCCTAACATTTGGCACACAGGGGAAATACGACAGGGCATGAAAACTGTGACAACCAACCCCCTTTCCCTCTCCCTGTGCAGGAGAACATTCAGGTGACAACTACATAGATGGCCTACCTTTAGTGTCTCCCTGTAGGCGCTTGGCCTGAGCTCGATTGTTGTAGGCCGAAGCTCTCAAGGGCAGTGTCTGAATGGCCTGGTTAAAATGATGCAGTGCTGTCTTAACATCTCCCGCCTCAGCAGCAGAAACCCCCTTCAGCTCCAGATCCTTCACCTGCTTCAGCAGAACTGGGTCGAAGGAACTGTCTGGAGAGATGGAGCGAGCAACATGGCGCAGACAGATAAACTGAGGGATTTGTAAAGTAACTTTACCTCGCATTGTTATGAGTACTTAATACTCATAGCGGATCTATTTTGAATTAATTTAATACATGCACATCCTGTCAGGGGAGATGCAGCCCCCACAGTCATTATACAGGCACGTTATAGAGCGGCTGTGCCACTGTTGTTTTCCACAGAACCTCATCATAGCTCAGGAAACTGTCAAAATATTCACAGTGGAGCTCATCTAACTTCATTCTTTGGTGCTAGGCCCTGACACAAATGCTGTCAGACTATTCTTCAGTTGAATATATAAAACCTCTTCATGAAGCAAACCCAAGTATCATACATAAGTTTAGTAAAATGTGGTAAAATAATTCATAGGTGAACATCTCTCAATGCAAGGCCATACACAACATGGAAAACAATTGGGTTTAAGCCCTGCTTTTCCTGTATTTTATCTTTTATGAAGTTTCTGTGGTTTATATTCCTCTTCATATGGCCACCCTGTGCTTTTAATACTGATATATGTAAATGTCCTGACATGGTAACTTCAGTGGGAATGGTACAAAATACAGTGGTCTAGGTTGTGGGGGGAACTTCACCTCTTGGACCCACTGAATTACACCAAAAGATTCCACCCAGAAGGAAGTGTGGGATTGCAATGCTACTCAGAAGGAAGATAAAGATTGCCAGGAACAATAAATGGTGGACTGATATGGGCAATATTTATTGAGCTACACATACAGAAGTAGTGTGTCTCAGTATGGTGTTAGGTCGCCATGTTTGCTAACCCAACATGCCAGACGTCTCGGCATGGAGTTGTAGAGGTTCCTAATGGTGTCCTGCGATAATCCATCCCATGCATCTTAAATATTCTCACACAGTTCCTGCAGATTGTGCGGTAGGCGTGGAGTGACACCAGGCCTTCTGGACGTGTGACCTGTGACAACAAATTGTTCATCTTGGTGCTGACCACATTGCCTCCACACATGGATTCATTGATTGTCTACACCAAGACAAAAGCGGAAACTGTCACTGAAGATGATCCGCTGCCATTCTGAGTCCTGCCATGACAGTTTGGCCATTGCACCATTGCAGTCTTTGGTAAAGTTGATGTGGTGTTAAGGGCAGTCGTCGTAACGGTCTGTGTGCTTGTAGCCCTTCATTGTGCAGGCATCTGCCAGTGGTGCTGACACTAACAGGATGACTCATGAAGGGCATCACTACTCGCCGAGTGTCCACAATCGTGGCTGCTGGGTGACTCTGTGCATGTTGGACATTGGTTATCTCTGGTTAGCGTAGGTCTCCCAGATCCTTCATGTCGCTGGTGCATGCCTCCTTCTACCCAATGCTGTCTTCTATCCACTTCTATCCTCTGCTAACAGCGTGCTATGGGAGTATTTGCACAACTGGTACAGCGCACAATATGTCGATAAGAACATCCCGCTTCCCGGAGCCCTACGACGTGACTCCTCTCCAACTCTTCCAACTGCTCAAATTGCTTTCAAATTCTTCCATGAGGCATACTTCACTTGCAAAGCGAAGTACACAACAGCACGAGTCAGGATGGAAAGTATGTGCAACAGGACAACCTTATATAGTCAGTCAGGTACAGCAATAAGGCCCATTCTTGCTTATATCACATGCATGGCCGAGCGTGAAACTTGAATCATTCTCACAATATCAATCCTACCCACCAAGGTGCAGCTATTTTTTCCATTTACATGAGTGCATGGTCACAAAAAAGTACTCATTTACATGCATCCTGGCTATTCAGCCTAAAGCCTACTCATGTTGAAGTAACAGGAGTGGTTTGGGCTGAATATAGTACAGTCATTCAAAATAGAGATTATTCACGTATAAATAACATATGTCTAAAAAATAAAGTAATAACCTGGTTGATTTAAGGGAAAAAGAAAATAGAATAAATAATAAATAATAAATAATAAAACTTTAAAAGTAAAAAAAAAACAGCATATGGAATATGAGCCTGTTTATGTCAATACAGTAACTGCAATGCATTATTTGATTACAAATATCATTTAATTAATATGGCATTATTTTAATTATTACTGCAATACATTTAATTAATGATGTATTATTTGCTTACTAACATTTATTAAGAAATAATATTAATGAGCAACGTTTCACATTAAATCTGTTGCATAAGGTCTATACCTTGGAAAACATTTCTCAGTTGAAACTGACCATTGGCCCACTGGTATTATAAGTTTGTCTTGAAGTTGAGTTTTTGTTCTTCTCTGCCTTGCATAAAATGATTGTCAGTTGTAATCAACCATATGCTACATACTGGGCAGAGAGAGATTTGAAAAATGATAGAGGATTCCTGTATTACAAAAAAAAAAAAAAACGTACCATCATCTGCGAGCTCTTCCTCTTGGTTTAAACCAGGGATGTCTCCAAAAGGGGTGGTAGGGTTGAAGATGGCCTGAAGAACTGCCTTGTCGTGTGCTGAAGCCATGCTGGATCAGAGTGGACTTTGAGAGGCTAACTATTCAAACAAACATGTCTTCAAAAGTGCAGTATGATGTCCCATATGTAGGAATAGGGGTGTTCTCTTCCTAATGTCTTCCAGACCGTCATGCTAACCAATCAGAGCAAGGGGTGGAAGCTGGAGGACTTTGAGATCATCTGTATTTGATTAGTGCTTCAAAGCCACAATCTCCATACACACTGGGCTACACTTACTGTAGTTTTCACCCAACTATGTGAATAGGCCTTACTGTTAGTAGGATATTCAATTTGTATGCATACTTGCCAAAGAAATCTGTGAATATTTTACTGTAAGCCACAAACAATAGGTCTGTAGACCCTGTGAGGATGTGTTAATGTTTGATAGGCTTTATTTAATGAATGCAAGACATTTAGTCTATTTAGTCTATCAAGAGTGAATGGTATCGATTACTATGGATTTGAAGCATTTGCTTGCCTTTTAGGGCCCATGCTGTCTATCGTCAGTTGGCCATGTGCTGCTATGGTTTTTGCAGTATGTCCAACACCGCTGACTTTAGTTAGCCCTTATCAGCATTACTTTGGCTTAGCATAAGTGTTACATAAAGTGTTGACAGAGAGTTCTACCTATGAAAGCAAGTGAATGCTTTGTAGAAGCATTTTTAACAGTAGAGCATTACTATTCGAATACTGTGGCATCTCGGTACTGGCTTGTTCGGTTGTAGACATGCATGTGGTGTGGCCATCCAGAATGTGTGGTTGTTGATGACCTGCCTGCAGTCTTAGCTGTTCAGTAGCACTTTTCACTGCTACTGCACTCAATAAAGAGCACTGCTGTATCTGGTCCACTCATACCAGTGCAACCATGTTGGTGTCACAGCAGGGCTATGAATGATCCACCACACAAATAACACCTTCCCTGTGGTGGTGCTGACCACTGAAGAACATAGACTAACAAAGTGTGCAGAGAAACATATGGACTACAGTCTATAATTCTAGAACTACAAAGAGCACCTATGTGGTAGGTAGACCTGATATGATGGACAATAATGGAGGAAACAAAGAGGTGTAGTTAATGAAGTGACCTGTTACTGTACAGTATATTGTATCTTTATTAGGTTTAGCATGTGCTAACATTCACCTTTTTAACTAGCAGGTAGGAACTAGTCCTGAGTTAACTAGGTAGAAAAATAGGTAAGAATAAAAAATGGCAAGTTTAGGGCAAAAAACAAATTTAATTTTAATATAAGTCAATGGAACCAGACTTTTTTCCAAGCAAATTCGGGCCATTTCTGTTGGTCTGTACAGCATGAAATTTTCAGACAATGTAAATTGCAGCTCATATGATCAAATGCCACATAAAAATAAACATCAACAAGAACAGAGATAACTGTTTTTTTCTGGACAGCTACAATATTCCTGTAATTTCATTAGATTTTTGGCATTTGGCCCGACTAATTATGATATATATTCAGAAACTAAATAGAATGAGTCAGCACAATGTTCTTATGTTCATGCAAAAATATCCCCAATGCCAATATGTCCTTTGATATTCCCATGCAGCATTATGGTGTACGCTCATATTCCTTGGAACAGATTTAAAACAATTAGCAATTAGATATTCATCCCTAGCTCCATTGTTAGGCATACACTGCATTTACTCAACCACGACGAACCAGAAGATTTACAACACTAAGCCTGTCTGATTCCTCTCTACGTCATACTTCTCACCCATAATCCCCTGCTTTACCCATAGAGCACAAGGTTGCGCGGATAACTCCCTGGCCGGCTTGTGATACACTGATGATGACAAATGAACAGAGAACAGGAATCACCTCCCTCTGCCCTTCCAACACTGATGTGCCTAACATCTGCATACCACCCACGCATATATTAGCATACATTTACATGGTAACATCTATTAAATTGAATCACTTATTCAAAGTAGGCTGGTTTCCCTCCATTACTGTGGCAAACTGTGCACAAAGTTTACAAAGTTGTCCTCTGCAGCACTGGTAAGGTTATGAATCTTAGAACTGTATTTTATGTAATTTTGGCTGATCAAGAAAGATTATGTCAGTATATATATTTTTTTTCCAATAATATAACACATATGAAGTTAGGAATCTGAGAAACCCCCTGCAAGATAATAGATAATAAAGCCATAGCCATGACAAATGGCGCTTTTTAAATATTTGTTCATTCATTCAATCATTCATGCTTTTTAAATAAATCATTTATAAAGGTTTATATGAAGCATTCTACTGACATATTTCAAAGTCAGAATTAAAAACAATTTTGTGGACTTTTACCCTAATAATCTTTAGGTATTTTTATTGAACCAATCATTTTGTCACTATAAATACATATAAATGTAAATGATAAATCAGTCTGAAGAGCCTTCTCAACATGTATCCTAAATGTACTCTGAATTTATTTTATTTATTGTACTAGAATATGTTATTTAATACATTCAGGACAGCAATATTCAGCCATCACTACTTTTCCGAAGTATTCTGCCCAGCCTTGTCCATGTTGTCTTAGGAACACTACCCTTCAGGAACGTGTTTTGCTCCTGGCTGCATATAATATGCAGTGCAGCCAAAGCCAAGGCAAAAAAAAAATTCATGGTTGCATAACAGAACAAAGAAAATAATTTGTTCTACTCTTCAGAAACAGACAATTAGCTTGCTACAGTGCTACTGTCCAATAACTCCTTTTATAGTCTAGGTGAATAACTCTCATAATCAGAGCAATAACCCTGCAATTCCAACCATTATAGATAACCACTGCGTTTTAAAAGATGAAAAACCCTTTCATTACTTCTTCCACTTATAATTATCTCCACCTGAAGATAAGCCAATATTTGCTTGTTCCCATTAGCTCAGACAAGGAAATGCAATACTTTCATAGACAAATTGGCAAATTCTGTGCTAAACACAGCAGTTCTTTGAAATGCTGAATGCTGTCATTTTCACAGATTGTCCAGTGGAGCATTTTCCCATTTCACCATGTGAGGGAGCTCTGGTCTAAGCAAATCGTATTCTCCTATGGTCCGGGCCATGAGATCAGAATGCAAAAGGCAGCTTGGGTAGTCAATTCAAAGGGCTAGTTCTTTAAAAGAGGTGGGTGGAATCCATAGACCAAGACACTGAGGGATTTGTAAAGATGCTGAACATGCATTGTTATTAGTAGTTAATTCTCATAGCAGATCTATTTTAAATTCCTCTTTGTCAGGTTAAATGCAACCCCATAGTCATTATACAGACACAGTGTAAAGGTATTCTGCCACCTCTGTTTTCCAAAACGCCTCGTCATAGTTCAGGAAATTTATTCATAGTGGTGTTCAGCATTCTTTCTACATATGAATTCCAGTTTAAAACAGTGTCTGCTTGATTGTACCATGTTAGTGTGCCTGTAGCACCACTGACTGTAACACCACTAGAAAAAGGACTACAATCTGAGCTCAACATTCATTCTACCATTGCAGTGGCAAAGGCGATATAAACATTCATATGTAATTCAACTGTAAAACATGTTTTTTATTTTTTCATATTCAACAATGTCAGTGCAGCTGTAACACCACGGACTGTAACACCGCTGACAAGAGTCCTACTGAGCTTCTCAAAAATATAGTCCACTGCCACGTTACTTTCAGCCATGCTGTAAACATACTGTATTCATGTTGTTACTTTATGTTCTTCATGAGTAACACCACTGACACAATGAATGCTTGACAGAAAAGACTGACAGTATTTTAGACAAGTGTATCAGAAATTTAGAAATTTAAAAAGAGGTGTGGACATTTTGACATTTTATATATATATATATATATATATATATATATATA
>CM067486.1:8097149-8108181 GCA_034552555.1 Semaprochilodus insignis
TATACAGGCCCACCAACTGCTAAACTACCTACTATATACATGATTATATGGTGGAAGGTTCATAAAACAAGGTTTTGAACTGAATTAGAATGAGGATTACCCTGATAAAAGGTTGTGCATGCATCACCTTGCACTGGTTGCAATTTAGGGACGCACCTGGTCATTGAAAGATCTATGCTTTTAGATATTTTGGCCCTTGTTTTTTTTGTTTTTTTTTCATATTTGGTCCATTGCCTCAGCTGCATGTCATGTATTATCATTGTTGATTCAATGCCTTTTTTAAATATTGGTCTTGTTTACACTTTTGTCCACTTCTGTGTTTGAAGTCTCCCAGAGTTTATTAGTTTTTGACACACATGCACAAGGCCATTCAATAAAATGTAACGGGCAGAAGTGAGCCTTCGACAAAATACGTGTTAATAATACTACAGTAATTTACTCATCATCGAAAAACAAAATAAAAAACTTTGCACCCAGAAGGAATCAACTTGGTGTGTGGGCTTGACATCATGAGAAATGTGAATGATTCAGTTTTCATTCTTGGCCATGCATGTGATGTAAGCAAGGATGGGCCTTATCGCTGTACTTGACTGACTAAATAACGTCATTCTGTTGAGCATGGTTTCCATTCTGACTCATGCTGTTGTGTTGGTAGCATCCTTTGCAAGCAGCCTCTGGGAAGCGGGATAGTCTTATCGACGTAATGTATGCCATACCGGTCGTGTGGATACTACCATAGCACACTGTTGGTGGCAATGGATAAAAGAAGGCACGCACCAGTGACATGAAATATCTGGAAGTCCTGTACGAACCACGGAGAGAGTGAACTGACAAATTGTCCGACATGAGCTCAGTGACCCAACAGCCACGAGTGCATTCAGTTGACATTCAGCAAGCAGTCATGCCCTCCATGAGTCATCCTGTTAGACATGCATGCAGACCATTATGACTGCTCTTAACACCACATCAACGCCGCCGAAGACTGCAATGGTGTCGTGCCAGACTGTCATGGAGTGATTTGGAATGACAGCGCGTCATCTTCACTGATAAGTCTTGGTGGAGATGACCAAAGAATCCGTGTGCGGAGGCACCGTGGTCAGCACCAAGATGAACGGTTTGTTGTCACGCATCACATGTCCAGAAGTCCTGGTGTCATTCCACCTCCAGCCCAACCACAGTTTAGCTACTAACTCCCCCTGCTCACTACTGCTTTGTTGCAGTCCAGCATGAAATGATCCATGATGGTGAGTGGTAACCTATGACTTCTGAGCAGGAGCGTAACTACAGTGAAACCTCTGGGTGGGGGTAGGGGGGTGGGGGTAGGGGGCGATTCACTCTCGTTTGGCCTCAGATTTCTGACTGGTCCAAAGAAAAAAGTCCTTGGTCATAAAGTTTCCTGGCTGCCTGCCTCAGCATGTAAGCAGTCCGTCCTCCAAAATTAATTTCCGCCTATGCCATAGTAAATATGTGTGTGTGGAGTTAAATACGTATGAGAGAAACGTCACTGCAAGATGAAAACTTTGCAAAGAACTTGTTCTCAGGGACGCTTCTAATTTCTATGCGAATCTGCTCTCATGTTGAATGCTGAGCGACAAATGCTGTTTTACCTTAATGAATGCGTCAAGCTTTCTTGGAACTGTACGGCAGCATCCGTTTGTGTGTGTGTGCTCATGGTCCCTGTGCGAGTGTGTGTGCATGGGTGCGTTGTTTGTTGCCTGCGGTGTAGTCTGAATGTGAGCATTAGCACCAAGCTATTACTGCAAATGTCAGTGCATCAGCAGCACTCTACCTGATTATGTCAATACTGGCTGACATCTGTGCTGTTCACAGATAATAAAGCCAAGGCTGCAGTGTGCAGCACATGACTGCAGGGCAAGAGGGAAATTAAAAGGAAGTAACGTACTGTTGACCTTGGAGACAGGTATTAGCCGGGGAGCTCATTCAAACCCGAGCCGTACCTGTTATTTCTCATTGTTTTCTATTGTTAGCATGTGAATGACCCCGCTCCTACTGCTGACAGTGTCCCTGCACAGGTGACATTTAAAAGCCATCGACTTGAGATGTGGGGTTGAATATGGAGACCTGTGGAGAGGGCTTCTCATTAATTGTGTCACCATTATTGTAGCAGCCAGACTTGTCCGGCTTGCCATCATCGACTGCAGCGTGGTGGGAATAAAGTCAAATGAACAATTCTGCAGCTATTTGCCAAGTCTGGAGGGCATTACCAGGGACAGACTACATTCTGTCCTTGCAAGTCATTAATTCATTTAAACGATCAAATGAAAACATGTATAAATCTCGCTCATTAAAAAAGGAGCATGCATTGTAATGTTCTTCTCTTGAGTTGAATGTTATTCATAATGGCCACAAACTTATTACGTAGCATTTATCGTTTTTCAGCCTCTTAATATGAAAGAGAGTTCTGAGTTTTGATCTGTGATCTGAAACATTAGTCCTCTCACTGTGCCACATAGGGAAAACACCATCAGATGCAATATATTTTTAATCACACAGAAATGCATCCAGATTATTTTCAGGTAATATATCAACATAGTCAAATGATGTAGTGGATTTTAGAATAACAGGCTATGGTGTGCATTTGGCACAGCTGAGAGATGTGACATCAAAGCCTCAGCTTGTTAATCCCTCCCTGCCCCATGCAGGTGAACACAGACTATAGTGGGTGGGTAACTGGGCTCCAGAGCTAAACACAGTGGGGTAGTGCGGAGGGGCAGCCGGGGGAAAGTGGAACAGGATTAGAACAAAGTAATCCTCTCGGTGGAGATGTACCGAGACGCATGCACGTACACACACGCATAAACAGGAAGGGTGCCAGAGGTTGAGCTGATAAACAGTTCTCTCTCTGTACTCTTCCCCATAGTTCAGTCTTCTTTAACCTGCCTATTCATTCCCACATATGCTGTTATCATGAGAAAGGTTTAAGCTGGGGAGCATTACATTAATGAATAAACTGTAAAACATGAAAAATGAAATATAATAATAATAATAATGCTAATAATAATGTTTATTTATAGAGCTGCTTTCATACTGTTGGCAGCTTTACAGAGCGCTTTACAGACAGTTGACATCAGTTATGGGGGGAATACTACTACTACTACTACTACTACTACTACTACTAATAATAATAATAATAATAAATATATTGCAATAAATAAATATTTAAAGAGGCTTTTTAATATCATCTTTGCATAAGTGCATTTTGGTTGAGATGTCATTGCGAGTGGCTTGATATGATTTGGTTCATTATAAATCAGCTTACCAACCCTGATTTCTTCAGAATGCCGGTGATAGCAGATGTCTGAAGTCTACATTTCATTTAGCACTGAAAACCACTAGTGAATCTACAGGTATCTCCTCGGTTTCTACATGTGATATTGTTAAAAATATATAATATATAATAATAGTAATAGTGGTAACCTTGAAAAATGTTTTCTTTGGGGAGTCTTTGGGGACTCTTTAAAGACACAAGACATGCATCTACATGCTTAATTGGGGGTTGGAGTGACTTTCCAGCAAAAAGTAAGCATTGTGTATCCCCCATCCACTGAGCTCTGGGTTCATGCAGTGTTGGATTGGTCTAGACATGCCATACTCAGTTTGTTCCTACCCATATTTAGATAAAAAGGTTCTAAATATTGAAGTAACGGGCATCTCCAAAATGGCAGCTTTACAGAAGAAAACAAAAATGTTCTTTACTTTGAATGTAAGTCAATGTAATTACATTTTACACCATTTGCATGATTACAGCAGTCAATTCTTAAACAATGTAAAGGGAAGCTACTGGGCTCAAATGTACAGCAATGGTATTTCGCTCATGTGGTAGTTGTGTACATTTGAATCAAGAACATTCATTACATTACTTCTGGTGTCTGTTGGTTTTTGTGCATACTGTTCTCTTGCTCTGTTTTCCCATTCTGTATTTCAAACAGCCACAGTGGATGAACCTGGCTGGGAAAGGGCATATGCTGTTCTGCCCCCACATGGAGCGAGAAGTATTGTTCAGAATTCAGAATTCAGTATTCAGTATTCGTTCTCAGGAACAAAGATGGTGGTTGCTTTGTGAGGTCAAGAGTTTGAGATCTCAACTTTTGGTCCCACTTTGCACTGTTCAGATTGTGAGATCTTATTCAAAGGGTTTTTTTTTCCTTTTGGCCTCACAAAGTCTGCAATACAGTATATACATGAAATTTGGGCATCTTGCCAGAACAAAATGCAATTGCAAAAATGCAAAAAAGCAATTCCTCATCAGACCACATTCAGTCTTTTATTGGAACCTTCTATGGCTCAGTGGGACCATGATTGGAGCTTTGTTGTCTGTAAACACCCTTGGTAGATAAGTGATACTCATAAAACGGGACCAAAATCAAACAGTATGTTTATGTATACATGTGGTTTCCGAATCAGAGTGTACCATGTGAAATCAGAGCCATGCAAGAGGAAAGTAAATAAGGTGGTGACTCTTAAGATTCTTTGGGCCTGTGAACACGATACATGAGAATAAAGGACTGTATCAAGGTTTAAACATTTCAGAGCAAATTCGGACTTTCTACAGGTCAAATCTGAATACACCAAAAGGAAAATGAGGAAAAAAATTGCTCCAGATCCATACAAATCCACCCACAGATTCAAACTTTTGGTTTTGAGCTTAGTACCCGTAGAATCCCTCACTGATATAGTTTAAACGTCCAGAGAGGACCAAGAAGATGAATTTCCACATAACGAATTCTCTGATAGTGCTTTACTACAGTACATGCTCTCATCTTATCAAACGACACTATAGAAGAAGACTGCTGAACGTGCTGACAAATAAAGAATGTTTTTTCTTCCCTTAGTGCTCCAGAGACAACACATGGTAAATAATGAATTGAATAACTGAAGGACATTGCTTACTGATTAACATTTTCTCCTGTCTCAGCCATTGTCAGTTCTTTCGAGCTATTGTTTGGCCTTAAAGTCACATTCCTTACCAGTTTCCTTCTGATGCAGTGCTTAGAAATGGTCTGATCTAAGCATTGTTTAGATCAGGGTCACCAACCCTGCTCCTGGAGATCCACTATCCTGCAAACTGTAGAGTCTTTTAGAGCTACTGCTGCCAAGTCTGACAACTCACATTTCTTACTAGTTTTCTTTCTGATGCAGCAGTCCAGTTTGGAGAAATGGCCTCATCTAAGCATTGCTTAGGTCAGGGTTACAAACCTTGCTCCTGGAAATCTACTGTCCTGTAAACTTTAGATCCAACCCTAATGCGCCCCACATGTTCCATCGAATCATTGCCTTCAGAAGTCTTTGATTAGCTGCAGAACAGGGAGTTCTCTCTCTCTCTCTCTCTTTCTCTATTTTTCATTGATTCTCCCCCTAACCCTTTTTTTGAACACCAATAGTCTTCGTAATTAATCTTCATAATTATTTACTTATTTTTCCTTGATTTATTTATACATGAGAACATTCAGATTAAATGTAAATACACCAAGGTTAGCCAACTTGCCAATTTTCAACTGAGCCCTGAATACAACCGAGGTCTCAAATATGAGCCAGGAACAATTTACATAAACAAAACCATCTTAATTAAGAACCTCACAGATGTAGCCTCTTTAACATTGAAACCTACCACTGAACTACAGTATTGTCAGCCACTACAGGAGAGCACTTGCAGTTACTTAAATGAAGTAATGTTTGCGAGATTGAAAAGGTCTGAGTGCTTAGGCAAGCTCATATTTCAGCCATGTCATTAAAAAATAATGACAGCTTTAGACTTTGAATAAAATACCTAATTTAAAGATTTTACCAGCTCGAGCAAAATAGGCAGGGTATCTTGTGTAATGTACAGTTTGAGTATTCTGACTGAATGCTAAGTTGATTTGCATGCTTCCAAACATTTAACATACGGGGAGGAAGACATTGCACATAATGTATTTTATGTCAATATGTTGACATAGAGATTGTGCATTAAACATGTGGAGAAAATGCCATATTTAAGTCTGTTTTCTATAGAGAGTTTATGTTCACTTAGAAAATCAATAAAACATGTTTTTTTGACCGGGAGGTCTTTAACCTTTGCCTATGACTGTGGGCATCATGCATAAGTCAGTAAATACAAAATAAAATAAAAAAAAGTAAATACAAGTGTAAGAGTTGAACCAAAGTTTAAGCAGTAAGCAGTAAGCAGTAAGCGGAGACTTCAGTTTTCCTAGATGCCAAAAAACATTGAACATTTCGGAGTTGAAATGATGTCGAAACTGCAGGACTGGTTAGCAAAAAAATTTTCTCGAATCCTTTACAGTGTTTGAATGCTATTGAAAATATTTCTGCTATAACAGCTATATTGCTCAGTGACAGTAAGATTTCACTGTGATTTAAGCCAGGTGTAAACTCAGTTTGATTATTTCAATCAATTGCACTACTGAGTCAAGTCAAAAACAACATCTAGTCTATTTGTTAGCCTATGGGTGCTATGACTTTTATTGTTTTACAAAAATCAAAACTTTGCATCTTGGAATACAAGATGCATAAACATTTTTGCATAAACTGAATAATGACATGCTAAAGAGTTTATTTTGTACTCAGAAATACACTACCATAGATTTGAAATGGTAAATAAATTTACCAACTCAGATTGTTACAATGGTGATTATAGGAAACAGGTGTCACAATGTATGCACTGCAAATATAGCCATTTTATTATGTAGCTATGGAATAAGTTTGGGAGATGGGCCATGCCATAAACCCGTTCTTCTTCCATCTAACGCTTAGTAAATTCACATTCTCACCTTCCATTTCCGTGACAGTTTCCTATAAGCTTTCCAGCTAATGGCGAACGCCGCCAGAAATTTGCTCCCCTCCCTCAACCATACATGGATTTTTATGAACCTTTAAGGCTCGTAATACAATGTCTCAGGCATTAGGCAAAGCATCCATAACCATTTCCAGCATATCCTCCTGTCGCATACCTGCTTTCTGTGAGGTAGCATTTAATGACATTAAACTTTTCAGACTTCTGGTTCCTTCCACCACCTGGGTGAATGATTCTGATTGGGCAAATTTCTGTAGGAGCTGTGGCCTGGCCGGGGGATGGGCCGAGCACACTGATGGCGAAAATCTCGACGAGGCCCAAAGACACACCCAGCGCAGGTCAACCAGTTTGCTCTATTTACACAAAGTATCAAACAAATCAAAAACACAATTTAAATCCAGCCCTCAGGCTCGCTCACTCTAGGGTGTGGTGTTAAGGCCACACATCCGTTTTCCCTCTCCACACTGGAGAGACTCAGTTTATTGAGGCACAATGCCCCGCCTTCTGATCCTGCACACCTGTGTGTGATCAGTGGGGAGCATGTGCCCACTTCTGGAGGGAAAGGTAGTGACTCCGCCCCACCCCTGCCACATAGCATTAAAAATCAAACCACAAATGACTTCATTTCCACATGAATGGCCATCTCAATGACTTGATTGTGCAGAATCTTGAAAATTCTAAACTCTTCCTGTAATATTTGACATATGCATTGTTGTCTGAATAAAACATCACATTTAAAAATCAGTTTAAATGTTTGATCAAAATTAAGGGCATAAAAATGAATTATTCTAACTTTGCAATTAACTTTTATGGATATGGCATCTGGTGAGGTGTTTCATTTTGATTATTCCATTGTTCTTATGTAGCACAACAATCTAAAGAACCAGCAGGCGTTCACTCTGTGGGAGCGAACATAGTTTGCAGGCACACATCAATCACATTTTATTCCTGAATATGAGCCTACAACTCTGCAGTTTCAATAAGCTGTAGAGTACTTGCCAATGGTCACCACATGACTACATGTGAAATGAATGGACAGTGGCTGTCTATTCAAACTCAGTGCTGAGCACTGGTCTGGGTGTAAGCTGAGCAGTGTGTAAGTAGGTGTATATTACACTCTTCTAATTCATTGCTCCACACTTTTAAGTGCATTTTAAAGAACACTCTGTGAATATGTTTTATTGATTTTCAACCACAACGGCCACAGCGGGTATTACAGCAAGTGTCTTACATGAGATATTACAGCTGCCCTTGTCTTGATGGTCTTACTTTCTTCCTGCAACCTAGCACACGATCTCCTGAGTACAGCAGCATTTATTAGGTTAGAACTCTGTACAATGATTGGCAGTTAATTAGGACCTGATTTAGCAGTAGCATGGACAAATCATAATTCCAAAGGCCAGCTTGGATGAAAAAAGGTTCCTTCTTTTGAAAAGTACTTCTTGCTTCAGTAGCCCATAAAATGCTTACTGTATAATCCATCTCACACTGTTCCCATGTTCTGACCTTTTGAAATTTTTGAAACTCACTGTTAGCTCTTTCTAGCTATGGGTTACAACTTAATTGCATCATCAGTATGCCTTATAGCTGCAGACTACCACTAGCACACTTATGTTAGACCAAGCAGTGCGGAGATAGTTAGCTTGAACAGGAGAAAGGTACTTGCTTTGTGCTTCACATGTAGCTGATTAAGTTAAAAGTGCATGCAGTTGATTTTGGCATTTAAATATGCTGTTACTATTGCAACTTAGTTCTGAGGCTTTTGCTGAAAGCCTATTACTGAAGGTTCTTATTTGCAGAGTGCAGGAAGAAACACAGCTTAGTTTTTAGGAAGCATCTAAATGGGATTCAGAAGAAATAAGTATTAAATGGTTTACAGGCCTGCATTTTCCTTTATGTAGTTTTTATAGAGTTTCACTGTCCGTCATTTGCTGTTCTTAACCCTGTAATCTGTATATACAGAATCCATCTGGCCGTTCAATTCATTTGGAGGTCTTTTTGTGCTACTTCTAGGAAGTCTATTAAGACCTACCCCATTTTCTGTTTAGTTATCTTTTGTTTTTGGTGGTTCATTAAATTTGATCAGAAATGTAACCTTGGATTACTGTAACTTTGTTATAGCACTGTCTATAGAGCAGGGATCTCAAACTACTGGCCTGCTTCATATAACCTATTTGGAGCTTATCTTAAATCTGGCCTGCAAATCTTTTTTATTTGTTCTACAGCTAAATGTTTGCATCTGAAGGCAATACAGTGCCTGTTGTCCAAAAAATATCATGAATAATTCAGACGTTTAACTAATCATTTTGCTTTGAATGACTTTATAGCTTTATTTTGTTTTGATTTTATTGGAGTAAATGATGGAACATTCTATTTGTCTCTTCCAAAACAATCATAACACTACTAAAACTTTGCCTATTGATTCTGTAGTGACAGTTTCTAATTTTGAGCAGTACTCAAAACACTAGCCAGTACATGACTTGCGAACACAGCTTTGAACAGTTTTTCATTAAAATACAAAACGTTAACTGAACTGCAGAAAATGTGTGCTTCGGTAATGACAGTTCTTAAGGCTACACACTGATTTTCAGACTTTTGGGACTTCCTGCACTAAAATTACAAGGGCAAATTATGTTTTGGCAGTGGCATGAAAGCATGCTACAGCAATTTTGAATGATTCTATATATCACCAAAAGGTTTCTTATTTTGTTACAAGACTGACATTGTAACAACAGCAACTCTTCTTGGTGTTATATAGAACCATTTCCAAAAAGGTTCTATGTAGAACCATATGCAACATGTTTTCCATCGATCAGAAGAACCATTTCACCATGCAAAGAAGCAAAGAAATGGTTCTTTTAGTGTTCATGGTTCTATATAGAACCCTTAAAAGATACTCTTTTTTAAGTGTGAAGCACTTGTTTGGTTGATCATGTTTGAAAACCCCATTGTGATGGGGTCAGTAAATCTGTCCCATCACCAAGACTGTGAAAGGACACCGGGGCATAGAAAGGGGGACAATGACGGGAGTGAAACTTAAATTATTGGAAAATGTACATAGAAGAAATACTTACCTTGTTCTGTCCTGATCCTCAGGGGAGCGCGGGCGCCTTCCAGGGCTACCCTTATACAGGCCGGTAGAGCCCACGGCTGTGTGTAGAAGGGGGGAGGTGGGATCCGAGAACCTGTGGGGAGAGACAGAAAAGGGTTAGGAGTAAACTAATATAAATAAGTGTGATTACCGGTAAAAGGGAGCTTCTTGTTATGTGTTGTTTGTATTGTGTTTATTGTCCTGAAGCTGCTTGGCTAATGTTTGTTTGTTCATCCCCTCACTAGCCCTGGGGAATGGTTTGGGTTAGCCAAATGGGGCGGGGCTAGGGGGTTAAAAGGGGGGGGTGTCTAAATGGCCTAGGGGGGCCGCCGGCACAACCTGGCTGATGCCTAGCCAGGAATATCCGTTGTAGACTGCTCGTATGCTTGAAAATACCTCGTTTCTGTCTTAGTCTTTTTAGTCGCAGTGCAACCTGTTTATTTTATGCTTCTACTCTTTTCTTTCACTTTTTGCGTGCTTGTGTATAAATAAAACATCACGTGTGTGCAAGTTGAACTTCGGAGCCTCGCCTGATCTTTTCGAGGGGAACTCAGCCTCTGATCGTCACGCTACACGTAAACTAGTGCAATCCTGTGATCCCTACACCCCAACATTCCCACACCCATGTCAAATTTGTTAGGGCTACTTTTAATGTAAAGGTGTTTTTTGCAGCTGAAAGACATGAACCATTGCGTTGCATTGTATACATTTGATCAGCTAGTTTTGGTTTCACATTACAACTTAAAGAACACAACATATCCATGTCCTGTCACCACCACCTACGTAGGTTGTGTCTCTCTATGCTTGACATTAAATGGGTTGCAGAGATGCGTCTGATGTCAGTGAATTGTCAGTTGGGAGGGCAGTGCTTTCCATTTAAATGGATACAAATCAGTTAACAGTTTAATTTCAATGCTGCTATACAACAAATATTATGGTAATACTACCAGCAGCACCAGCTTCAAGCACAATAATCAAATGAATGTCCTCTATGTGCAAAAAAGACTACAAGCAATTAAATTACAAATTAAAAAATGGTCTCCTCTGCTCGCCATGTGCTACCGTTTTTCCTTCTCTGTTAGCTTTTTTTTCTCCTGCTGTTGCTTAATAGGTGATGATATCCTGCCTCA
>CM067486.1:8108266-8230253 GCA_034552555.1 Semaprochilodus insignis
ATGATATCCTGCCTCAGATTCTAGTAATTGGCCCGAATGTCTGAACCATCCGAAAAAGTGTTTTCATGCTGCAAACGAGCCAAACCATGGTTGAGTTGGATCTGGACAGAGACGCACCTCTTTTGGTCAGGCCACATTTTGGTCCTTTGGTCCAGACTATGGTTCAAGGCATCTTTTTTTAACTGGTTGGACCAGACTGGAAAATGTCTGAAGGTCTAGACAAATCAAGTTAGGAGTGAAACCACCCTATATCAATGTAATGAGATTTCTCATACCATAGACATACATGATTTTGGAGCATTTCTATTGGTCCATTTGACATGAAACATTGGCACAATGATTACAAGTATTAAACACAAGCACACTCGTACATATAGTGCTCGTTTAAGAAATGTCTTGGGCACTTCTGTGTTTCTCTCTTCACATTTCGAAAGTGGCTTTAAATTAATTATGCGTGGGTACATTATGAGTTGTCTTTTCATACTCACTTGAATGTAATGTGATGTAAGGCTCGGAATCTCTGTAGGGAATTGTGAAAATAAGTGCGGAGCAGAAGTGCCGGTGCTTCTATAAACCAGAAGCTCTCTGTGAGTTCCATTTCCACCAATTCCAAGAAGTGATGAAAAAAAGCCCAATGTGTATATAATGCTTTTTTCTCCCTTTCGCATGGAATGTGTGTATGTATCTTTGTTTCCCTGAATGATGTGTGTGTGTGTGCCACCTGTGCCCTCACTCTCTCAGTGCTCAGTGTCCATTTTGCGACCAAAAGGTCACCCATACACAGAAACTCTATAAAAAAGGACTCCACTCTGTAGACCGTTAGGAAAAGAGGAATGGGGGTTGTTCCCTTCACTCAAACTGGTCTTCTAAGGACTGCAGTGGTGTGGTATCACTAATCTCAAAAGTGCATTCTTGCTTCTTAACAATGTTTTTTTAAACTAGAAAGTCTAATTGACACAATTCATTCCGATTTTTCAGCTTCACGATGGCCTGCTTTACTGCCATTAAATTTTCTTTGGTCCTCATGTTGAAAAAGAACAGCCAGTCTCCAGATACACATCTATCATCAACCATAGCCATTGCATTTGTGAAGTGGGCGATATGCAGCTATCCAACAAACAAGTAATAAACCAATGGGCCAATTTCTTTTGGTCTCATTAAGAAGGAGTGCTGTGAATGAAAACAGAGACTAACCATTTTAGTTAAGTTATTAATTTTAGGAGATATTATGAGGAGAGTAGATATGAAACAATCTGCTGGGATAATACAGGGGAAAATCAAAACTGGAGTTCATTAAATTCTTTAATGTGCAAGACATGGTAGAAGACTAAAACTGTCACCATCCAATACTTAAAATTTTTTCATCATTTAAGAAATATGGCTAGAGCTTGGCTGTTTCTGTCTCAGAGTGACACAGAGAAACTTGTTCATGCCTTTGGTACAGCAGAGTTGATCACTGTAATGCCCTCCTTACTGGGGTTCCTAAGAAAACAGCCTAATCTCTTCATCGGGTACAGAACACAGCAGCTCAGATCCTAACAAAATCTAAAATGAGCACTCATGTTACTCCTGTTCTGCACTGGCTACCTGTATCTATTAGAACAGACTTTAAAGTCCTGCTACGGGTCTATAAAGCTCTATATAAATCTAGCACCTGCTTACATCACAAAATGTCTCTCTGTTTATTTTCCATCTCATGGTCTTAATAAAATGGAACATGCTCCTTAAAACGTATAGTTTCTGGTATTACTGATGTCAACTGTCTGTAAAGCACTTTGAGGTGCCAACGGTATGAAAAGTGCTCTATACATTAAAAATATGGCCATTATTATTATTACTTTAAGTGAAAATCTATCATTTATCATGTTTCTGTCCACCCTTTCGCTGTGAGAAGACAATTCAACTATATAGTTCTGAAAGGATGTGCAGCTATCAAGAAGCCCTCATTGAGAAAAGAAAACAAAAGAATCAAAGAAAAAGGCTTCTGGTATTCTTAAACAATGGACTGATAGATAGATAGATAGATAGATAGATAGATAGATAGATAGATAGATAGATAGATAGATAGATAGATAGATAGATACTTTATTGATCCCGAAGGAAATTTAGCAGCTAGCAGTTTTCACAGTACAGCACAGTCAAGACAAGACAAAACAAAGAGGGTTGTACAGAATGAACCCAAAACGGTAGGTACCGGCTCAGCAAAACAAATTATTAACTATTAAACTATAAACTGTAAATAGTGCAGTACACTATAGATGAATATATATCACTTATTACAATGAGGGAATAAATATGTACAAGAAAGTGTATCTACAAAAATACAAATATAACTGTAGAAAAAACAGTATAAAATGTGAAAAACCGGAGATAAAACGGCTGTGCAATAATAATAATAATAATAATAATAATAATAAATGTGCAAGGGGCCCAGATATCAGCAGATAATGACAATACTGAAAAAGATAATAAACCTGTGCATATATTGGTATTTAAGTGAAGTGTCTAGAGTGTCCAGGAGTGCAGATGTACAGGATATACAGTAAAGTGTAATAGTGCAAATAAACAAACCTCTGATTTAACATGAGGTTCAATCCTCATCTGTCCTCTTCCCTCTTCCGGCCCCGCTGGGAAGAGTTGTAGAGCCTGATGGCTCTTGGGACAAAGGATCTCCTGAGTCTGTGGAGCAGCTCTGTGACAGTAACCTGCCACTGAACTTGCTCCTTTTGTCCATGATGATGGTGTGCAGTGGCTGCCCATCATCTATAATGGACAGCAGTTTGTGCAGTGTCCCTCTCTCTGCCACCTTCACCACAGAGTCCAGTTCTGCACCAACGACTGACCCTGCTCGTCTGACCTGCTTGTCCAGTCACATCTTGTCTCTTTTCTTAGTGCTTCCTCCCTAGCACACCACAGCATAAAAGAGACAGCTGGACACCACAGTCTGATAGAACATCTGGACCACCTCAGAGCCCAGACCTCAACATCAACATGTTTTTCAGACTACTTGGATCACGAGATTCTGACTTCAGCTTACTGAACAAAAAATCACCTTGAGTGTTTAAGTTGGTAGTAACTTCAGGGAAGGGATCCATAGGTTGAGAAGAGGTGGTACGGTGCAGTGAATGTCTGGTTCAATGTGTGGAAAATGGGTCACAAAGTAGATGTTAATGATTTGGCACACCAAAGGCAATAGCGTGAAGGAAGTAGCTGAATTTGCAGGTGTGTGGAAGTGTACGGTCATACAGGTGACAGAATTGTGCCAGGGAAGGCATCCACCAAATCTGGCCCAACTGTGCCATTCTTTGCTGCAAGAGTGGCTGAATATCGATGTGACCGACATCCAGAAACTTGTTCAGTCCATGCCAAATTGAACCACAGCTGTTATTGGTATTACACACTCATAAGTTCTGATCATGATTTCTGCATTTTTACTAACAATAAAATCAAGTCATACTTAATAACCATTTTAACCTGAAATAAAGCAAATGGTGTGGTCTCTGCTTTTTGCACAGTACTGTACATATCAATATGCCTGAAGCATCCAGCACGTTAACCTCAGTCACTGTATAATTTCAAATCCAATGTGCAGAGTACAGAGCTAACACAACAAAAACTGCCATTGTCCATTTACTTACAGACCACGCTGTACATGCCTCGAGGCTCTGAATGAAGATGACTCTCTGCTGTTTCTTTCTTTTATGGTAATGGCTAGGCCTTCATAGATCGTGTAGCAGTTTATGGGCAGTAACAGAATTACAATGGCTTTGAGCCAGTTAGAGGGCACTAACTCACTCTCATTTGTACTAGTATACTGCTCACAGTGACGTAACTCAGGTGCAGTATGCTGTTGCTAAGCCTAGCAGGTTTCTGAATTTCTCAAAAGCAGAATTACTGACCATGTGCTTTGTTGGCACTTATTCATTCTTTGCAATATATAGCATTCTTAACATTCTTACTATCTAATCAAAACGTACTTTGTCAACCATTAATTTCTAATCTCTGTAACCCATTTAATTAAGCCTTATAATATGGTTTGGTGCCTTACATACTCTTTGCACAGGGTCTGTGGAAAAAAGGATATATTCAGAGAATTTAAGGCGTGTTTTAACATTCTATAAGCATTAGTATGATACAAAATGTTTATATGTGTGTCCAAGTATAAAAGATTATGTTATACATGTTTCCAGTACTTTGGAATAACCACTGGACATTCTCTGGGTGATTAAACCGATAAAAAAGATGAATTAAAAAAATATTAATTAATGCAACAACTGAAATATTATTAAAAATGTCAGACTATCAGGCAAAGTACAACTCAGGGGAGTGGAGTGTTCCTGCCATTCATGTTTAGGTGTGAGTTAGGTGTAAGAGAGAGTATACAGTGTGGGGCTCGCTCTACCATGTATGAATGGTAGAACCATCCATGAATCATCTATGTGCTAAGATGCATTCATTAAACAAAGCTCGGCTTATTAACAAGCCCTTCCTGAGGTGGACAACTACAACGAAGGAGGAAAACTGCTTAGTAAAGGCTTAGTGAACATGCTGCGTTTTCTTATCTTCTCCATGTAGACCTGGACCATGGAAAGCAGAACGTGCAACCAACTTTTGAAATTGAACCTTGCGTGTTTAAGGTAGTAGTAACTTCAGGCTCCTGCAGATGGTGCTGCATGAGGATGATAGGGCTATAAATACCTGTGGGGTGTGTGAGGGGATTCATAGATTGAGAAGAGGTGGCACAGTGCAGTGAATGTCTCGTTTGATATGTGGAAAATGGCTCCAAAGCAGTTAATGATTGGCTAAAAGGAGTGACTTCATTTGTGCATGCCAAAGACCATAGTGTGAAGGAGGTAGCTGAATTTGCAGGTGTATGGAAGCATACCGTCATATGGCTCTTCCAGCAGTGGCAAAAATCTCGGTCTATAGGAAATTGTGCCAGGGAAGGCATCCACCAAATCTGGCCATACTGTGCAATTATTTGATGCAAAAGTGGCTAAACATTGATGGCGGCTTCTTTTTTTGATTTGCAGTTTGATTTGCCATTTTCATGGGTGTTTTTTTTTTTTTTCAGCGAGGGCTTCTTGATAGCTACACATCCTTCCTGACCACCAGTGTTAGGTTGTCTTCTCACAATTGAAGGACTGACAGAAACATACGTTGATATTTCCAGTTCTGAAGAACTGAAGAGTGGAGCTTACTTTTTTCCCATCTCACAAAGGTTTAAGGTACTATTTGTCTGATGGAGATTGATTTGTTGTCTTGCACAGCTGTTAGGAGTCCCATTGTCTCTGTATCTGTTAACAGTGTTTGGAATTTGGAGTCTTGGAAACTCCTGTTATTTTCCTTTGACTTGGTCTTCTTCTTATGCAAGTGGAATATATTATATCGAATCTTCTCAGAATTATCTCCTGAAAAATGAATAACTTGTATTTAATGGCCATTTTGAATGGAATGGAAATGAATAAATGAAGGATGACTTTTACCCAGTAATGTATATAAACTCAACACAACATAATATCTAATATATTGTAATATGGATGGGGCCCTGTTTCTTACTGAAGACCAATAAAATGTAAATTATGCATTATCATTCAAATTGCTATTGAATCCTTACGATTCATTGAGTTTAATCAAGTAACGATGACAGCCTTATTACTATTCATATTCAACTTTGGAGAAAAATCCACTGAGACCACTGAGTTGCTTTCTCATGCATTCTTTGTAAGAATTTGCAACAACCACAGTGACTTTTGCAGATTCCAGATTGAAGAAAAATATGCTTTAGACAGAGCTATTCAATATATGTGAGAAATAAAATATCTCCCCCATTTCTTCCTCTACATATTAGACGTATAGTAAAATATGATAGGTGTATCAGAGTTCAGAGACTTCCTGGAACTCATTTCATCTTCGTGGCACATAATACCAAAAAGCTATTTTCCAAGGTCGGGTGCCAGCAAAGGACATTTCCAAATTAAACCACCCCTGAGCATGTCTTATACTCACTCCTCCTAAGCATGATTGATTTCTATAGTGTGTGAGTGATGTACTGAATGAAAGCTTGTGAATGAATGGAAGGCTGATCTTCCACATTTTCTGGGATGACCAGCCCACTTTATCATTACCATACTTTCAAAAGAAGCACTCGTAGTAAAGCAGAAGTCATGATAGGACTCTATATTTAGTAGTTTTAACCTACAGAAGTCTTTTGACCTTTTTGTTATTGTGTTGTGTTATTCCAATGTAATTACACAGTTATATGCTATGTAGATTTGACATAGTGAGACATGTGAATGATTCATGCTCGGCTGTGCATGTGACGTAAGCAAGGACGTTGCACCTGACTGACCCAACAGCCACGATTGTGGACATTCAGCGAACAGTGATGCCCTGCATAAGTCATCCTGTTAGTTCCAGGATCATTGGCAGACGGATGGCTGCACGGCGCAGGACTACATTTGCACAGACCATTACACCAACTGCCTTTCAAACTATGTCAACATCACCAAAGACTGAAATTGTGTCGTGCCAGACTGTCATGGAGTAACTCAGAATGGCAGCGGGTCATCTTCAGTGAGAAGCCCTGCTTTTGGCACTGTGGTCAGCACCAAGATGAATGGTTTGTTGTCATCCGTCACACGTCCAGAAGGCCTGGTGTTACTTCACCTCCATCACTACCACAAGATCTGCAGGAACTGTGTGAGAATATTCAAGCTGCATGGGATGGATAATGACAGGACACCATTAGGAACCTCTACAACCTCTAGCAAACATTGCAACTTGACTGTTTTTACAGTTTTACAGTTTATAACTAATCCTGTGCTGACCTCTGGGAAAAAGAATCAAATACAGGCAAATACTGTATTAAAACCTTACTGTATGCCTACTATAATGTTATAGTAACAGTCCTTATGCTCTGAGGGAGTTTTTCCTTGCCACTGTCACCTTTGGCTTGCTCACTTGGGACTTGGACCTTGTGGTCTGTAAAGCTGCTTTGTATAAAAAGTGCTATATAAACAAATTTGACTTGACTTAACTAATTACTGTACTAAACTGCTGTCAATGTGTAGTAATATAAAAATCCAGTTTTAACGGCCTTTAAAATACAGTACAATGGCATTGCTTTAAACAAACTTTACAATATAAGTCAATATTAAACTCAGTACTGAGTAATTTTTTGCAGTGCACAAATTCAAGGTGGACCAATGAGTCTTCACCAGGCAACTTTTTGTTGTACAGTGGGCATTGTAAGAATAGCCCTGTCAATTCACACCATTTTTCAAAAGTAGTTTAAACATACAGTAATAGGAATAGTTGAACACAATTAATCTGATATTCATCTCTGCCGTCAGAAAAAGTCTTTGGCAGTTTTACAGCAGTTCCTGAATAATTCTCCCATCTTTTGCCCACCTTTCAGATGGCTTACCAAATGTTTGTTTGATGTGTAAACTTTGTTAGGATTATGGCTCTCTCAAACGATTATGATATAAAACTTTCCCTCACACTTTAAATACAATTCCTAGCATGGGCTTTCCCTCATTTCCGCAGACACATCCAAATTTAATTAGATTCTCCACTCCCCTGCCATACCGCTACTAGATGTATCATCTTCTAATGTTTTTTGATCTTCTCACAAATCCCTGACTCTCTGCCAACAGCTCTTCGCTGATATAGAGAACCCATGACCGTCAAGAACTGTTTAATATTAATGTATTCTGGATCCTGAGTGCCACAGCTGTCTAAATGTTGGCCCCCATTGTCAGAAGATCACAAGTTCAATACCTGGCGATGCCACAGCCATCCAAAGGTCCAGAGTCCAAGACAGCACAAATTGGCCTTGCTCTTGCTGGATGTATGGGATGAACATTTATTTCTAACATCATGTAGTGCGATGCGAGCCAACACGCTCATCTGTTATCTGTCATAACAGCATTGGCAGACTCTCTCAGATGCATTTAGCTGTCTAATCAAAGTTCAGATAGAAGAGGTTTAGGTGGCACTTATTGTGATGTATTGGGTGCTAGTTTTGACTATTCCCGGCTTGGTAGCATTGTGTAACACGGAGATCAAAGGTCAGCTACATTTGCCTAAAGCTATGTTAAACCTGACACACACTATGGGATTATAAAAATCCTAACCCACAATTACCACCATTTTTTCTGTTCTTCCATCACTGAACAAGCCAAGAAAAACAAAAGGATGTGGATGAAGCTCACAGCACACATAAGTATAAAGTATAACACTCAAGTGCTACCACAGCTCCACACGTTTATCTGGAAATTCTGGCAAAAAAGGTGTAATAGCCTACAATGTGCAGAAAAACATATCGTAGCATCAGTTGCTTCCCTGAACGGATGAATCTGATAATTGCATTCATGCTGAAAGCATGTTCAAAGTGAACAAAAACCTGGTGATGTGCATATGCAAAGAACATATCATGTGGTTAAAAAAATTCCTTCGGAATTCAACCCCACACTTTTAAATTATTAATTCAGCCTTTACTTTTAGCCTTTTTTTCTCTTTGGATTTCATTTCGGGAACTCTTGTCTGTGATTCTGTGATATAAGTACTGGAAGCTACTTGAGTATCTTTCCGCTAGATACTTTATCACTTTTACATGCATAGAAAACAATGTTAATCGAATACACTTCATGACAAATACACTGAATATCTCTTCACACTCTGCTGTCCCTTCTGTGTGCATGCTGGAAATAATATGGTGTTGGTACACAGGACAGGGAAGTGGAGGGGCTATGTGCTGAATTCTGAAACGACAGAGAAGCAGCCAAAGAGGAGAAGATCTGAAGAACAAGGTTTAAGAATGAAGTTCTTAGGCCAGGCAAGTGCCAAAAGCCATGTTAACATCCGGAAGGTGTCTTCAGAGAGGCTAAAGGTGGCTTCCTTTGAAAGTTTGAACAAAAAGTTGGACAGGAGCCTGAGGTGCCAGCATGGAAGTGCTGCACCATTTAAGGTGAAACAGGAATATTCAAACAAGAAGCAAAGGCCTTGGAATGTGACTGCTGCATCATTTAAGGTGGAATGGAAAAAAATCAGACAAGAAGCTGTCACAAAAAAATGCTGACTTCTGCTTTACTGAGAGTTGAAAGTCATGAAATGGGATGAGGAGGTTGCTCTCACTGGATGAGGAGGTTGCTCCTACTGGACTTCTGCTTCAGTATAGTTTGGTCCTGTTCGTTATTGTTTGTGATAGTAACTGGTTAGCATCACAGCAGCATCACGTCAGCAATTGTAGTGACAGTTCACTGAACCAAAACCTAGCTAATGTTAGTTATGTTACTTGCAGTGTCGTTGTTCGTTGTTAATGTTTGACATTATATCATGGTATTTGTCCCTACAACACTGGAAGGGATTTGTGTAGGGTTTTATGGCTATGAAGATCTAAAAAATAAAAGTTGTCAATGCACATCCATGACTTTGAGAGATGGAGTTTCCGAAGGGCTCATCTTGGTATCAAGTTGCAGAGGTTCCTGATGGTGTCCTGTGATAATCCATCCCATGCAGCTTGAATATTCTCACACAGTTCCTGCAGATTTTGTGGTAGGGGTGGAGGTGGAGTGACACCACGCTTTCTGGACGTGTGGCGTGTGACAACAAACCGTTCCTCTTGGTGCTGATCACGGTGCCTTAACACAGATTTGTTGGTCGTCTCCACCAAAACAAAAGAGAGACTCATTACTGCAGATGACCTGCTGCCATTCTGAGTCACTCCATGAAAGTCTGGCACGACACCATTGCAGCCTTTGGTGATGTTGACGTGGTGTTAAGGGCAGTCGTTGTAACGGTCTGTGAGCATGTAGTCCTGTGTCGTGCCGCCGTCTGCCAATGGTGCTGGCACTAACAGGATGACTCATGGAGGGCATCACTGCTCATTGAATGTCCATAATCATAGCTTTTGAGTCAGTCAGGTACAACGATAAGGCCCATCCTTCGTCACATGCATGGCTGAGTGTGAAACTTGAATCGTTTGCATTTCTCACAATGTCAAACCTACCCACCAAATTTCATTCCTGTCGGCTGATTCCTTCTAGGTGCAGCTATTTGTGCAACTATTCTTTTGATGATGAGTGTATATTGTCTCTGTCATGCAATAACCCAGCATAATTTTTCTTTCCAGTTACACTTCATCTTCGTCTTATGGTAAAACTGCTTTATAAACAGACCAATAGAAATATAAATTATTATAAGAACAATTCTGTTACAGTAAACCTCCATTACAATCAATCAATCAATCAATCAATCAATATTTATTTGTATAGCGCTTTTTACAACTAACGTTGTCTCAAAGCAGCTTCACAAAAAAGCAGTTTAGACTATATAAAGGAAAAGAAAAACACAGAGTCCATGTACAGACGTAGGAAAGGAANCAATCAATCAATCAATCAATCAATATTTATTTGTATAGCGCTTTTTACAACTAACGTTGTCTCAAAGCAGCTTCACAAAAAAGCAGTTTAGACTATATAAAGGAAAAGAAAAACACAGAGTCCATGTACAGACGTAGGAAAGGAAATCCGGGTCCAAGCCCCCTGTGAGCAAGCCAGAGGCAATAGTGGCAAGGAAAAACTCCCTTGAGTAAGGAAGAAACCTCGAGAGGAACCAGGCTTGAGGGGGGAACCCATCCTCCTCAGGTCGATCCCGGCTGAGGAGAGAAAGACAGAACTAACAAGAAAAGGAGCTTAGAACATCTAGTAGATACAGTCTGATTTATCCAGGAGGCAGTAATTACGAAGATGGAGCCAAGTTAACAACATGTATCCTTCTCCTGTAAAAAATACAGACAGCAATGACAAACTGTTATACTCAAACACAGACACCCTATACAGTGAGATATATGATTTTAAGTATATCTGACTGCTGTAATCATTTCACTTTTTCTCTATTACGAATGTAATTGCTTCGCATCAGTCGATCCCCCAGCTGAGTGAAAGTAAAGCCACATCTTTACAGCTAATCACCTCGTTACTGCCGATTATGGGTTTGATGAAGCACATTGGAACATATTTATAACACTATGGGAGAACATATGCTGCCTCGTACCTGTTTCTGCCCAGAGAAAGCCCACGCCTCATCATCACCTATTCATTGCAAGGAAAAAAGAAAAGAAAAGAAAGAAAGAAATGCTGCCATGCAAGGATGCCCTTGAGGAAGTCGATCTGGCCACCACAGAAAGAGATCTGCATGTCTTCGGAGCTATGTATTATAAAGTTAAACGTGCAAAGAGGCTATCCTTTTTTACCTGCTCTGGGTAGAAAATAAGATTTTCATGGTGGAGCAGCCAGTACATTGAAGTTGCAAAGTAGAATGAATAACTCGGGGCCCGGAGCTTATTTAACACTTGATGTCATGCAGCTAGATCATTTTGTGCAGGCGGGAGAACTCGTTTGGAAAATGTAAAGTTCCTCGGAGTGAAAGAAAGGGCTCTAATCGGCTAGCTCTAGTTTACGCCTATATGTCAATCTCGGCCGACGCGCTCTACAGCACCTCATAAGGAAGCAGATGCGGATTTATTTGCAGTCATTGCATCCCCTTTGTCAATGGTAAGATGTTTGCTATTCAAAACAGATGCATATCCAGGCAGTCAATAACCTGTTTTTTTAAGCTTGTGCGGCATCCGTGTGGGCAGTTTCATACTTGACCACTTCTGTCATTTCTAGATCTTTCAAAGGGAAAATGTAACCAAATGTATGCATAGATATGCTCCACATCTGAATCCCTTCTTTCTGACCAGTGATCAGAAACATCTTTGTGTTTTTTTTCCCTTTTGTCACACATATGAACACAATGATCAAGCACCATCCGTGTATTCAAGTCAGCTGTTCTGGCTCACTGCTGCAATTATGCATATGCGCCAAGTGAGGGTGCCCAAAGATAAGACGAAAAAAAAAATCGCAGATATTGTAAATGTGCCACAGCAGGTCTCGAGAGCAAGTGGTTTATAAGCAAAAACCACTTGCTTTTCCCAAATCATACCAAAAAAAAAAAAACAAGGCAATATTTGATGGGTAAATCTTATTTCCTCTGAGGCACAACTACCTAAGATGTCTTGAAGAATACTAATAATAGCGGGCGCCTTGATCTCTGAAACCCAGAACGCACTGAGAATACATTTATCAGTGACTATTCCTTTTAACTGCAGTCATCGTGTTCTCATTTCATATATCTACAGTCAGTTTATATGCTAATTCTACGGCCTATTGACTAGCTTCTGAACCTGAATTTAAACTTCAGCATTATCGGTAGCAGTTTAGATTACCTGAGCCTTTACAATTCTTGGATTGCTAGAGATTACACGTGTTATATCTCTGCAGCCCAAGCCGCTGCGCAGTAAAGCAGATTTTCAAACCTGTTAACATCTCAGCTCTGTCAGATATACATGCATTAGCGCGTGCTGCCCCACCAGCATTACAGCAGCAGATGCAGATAAGAAGAGACTGAATTCGGGGTTATCACGCAGCACAGATCATTTGCAGCATTATCACCAAATCAACACACTAATGGATTTCTATGTGCTCGGGTTGGCACTGAAAGTGTAGAAGACTTGCTGGCTTCTTCCCCTCTCTCTCTCTCCGCCTGTACTTCTATGTCTCTTGCCCTCCATTGGTACTCATTTTGTAAATACAGTTGTTTGTTGCAAGCGCAGTTCCGAACCAAAGGTTGGGAGGAGTGACCTCATCACAGCAGCAATTAATCAGAGGAACGCGCTGAAGGTTTGCCCCCATTAATCTTACAACGATGAGGAGTTCATTAATTACATAGGCTTGAAGAGGGAGTTGGTTTTTAAAGGCGCTTTCTTCCACGGCGTCATTTTAAATGGCTCTTTTTTACGCCTCCATTGAGACGATGATTGGCTCTTCTTGTTCGCATCGTTTCAATGTCTTTTGATTGTCCCCAGCAAAAAAAACAAAAAAAAAAAACAAAAATCAAATATGTTAAGGCCTTGGGGTCTTTGATGGCTAACCACAGAGCAGGGCACACATAAGAAGCCCTTGAGGCTATAATGACTGACTATTATTCAGGGTGAATGTTGTACCAGAATACATTATGTGGTGGTGAAACGTGTGCCAGTATATTCATATATTCAGTCTCGATGCTATTATGCATGGCGATACTAATGCATGCTAATGCTAATACTTAGCACTGATTTGATGCTTATCAATTGTCTTTGCTTTGGTCTTGTGTATACATGAACAATCAAACCTGAGCTATAAAATGTTCCATTTCTATGTTGAATATATAATTCTAAGCAGATGAAACTCTCCGGATGATTCTGTCAGCACTTGGTGTTAGAATAAAAAGCTACATGTTCATATTCATAGAAGGGTGCCTGAGGAACATGAAGGGTCAGTACTTCAGCTGGTTTACTTGATGAATTTTTTAAAGTATTGATTTTAACCCTGCTCAAACTGTTCTTGAGATAAACTAACAGATGTACAGGAAAGCATGGGAAAGGAATCTTCTCCACAATTGACAGCTGTATGTTCTCTTTCCTAAGGCAAAAACGGTGCCTTTAGGACTCAGAAGTGCACAGATCTTCAGTAAGAGAAATCCAATAACGATTGTTGTTGACCTTGAAGCGGTACAGCTCTCCTCATGAGCTTCAACCACCAGAGAGACAAGATTACATCGTAGCATGAGCGCTAAAGTGTTCACATTCAAGCTGTTAGCGCTACTAGTTGTAACTTAGCCAACTGTAACTCATGCACTAACATGTATGCAAGCAATGTTTCAATGGATTTGTACTTGCCTGGATGTTTAGAATGACATTTATTCACACAAATGTTTTTTTCCTCAGTTCCGTTCCGCTCCTTCACATTTAGCTCCTAATGGCTTTTTCTGGGTTTAATTTATTCTGTTCTGTTGGTTCAGCACCTGAATTGCTTTGCCGTTACTCACACCTCTATAATTGGAGCTTTAACACTTCATTTTAGACCAAAAGGATCCTAAAAACAGAAGAATACAGCCGCAAAGCTGTGTAAAAAAGGAACAGGACAGGGGCTGATATGAAGGTTTCTGAGATCTGTATTGGTTAAAAAAAAGTGTATTCCCCTTGTTCATCAGAGCTGTTATTTTGTTTCGCTTCATTTTGATCAATAACTCAATGTGCTGAAACAGAACCAATTATACATAACACATTTTAACAGTGAAACTTAAGTTCTTGTCCGCATGTTATAACATGACATATCAACCTTTACATCCAGTTCCAAGCCTCTACTTCACTGTCTAAAAACTCCTATATTGTCATTCTACTAATTTAAGAGAAGAGGAAATGGATGTTGTGGATAAGCTGCAATTATTCAACCAAGGTAGCTAATGTTAGCAACGGTCAAACTGGCCCTTTATGAACACCTAAAATATTGTTTGGGGGTTTTATTGGGTGTTTCTCGCTATGAACTAAAATCTTCATGTTTTGGCTGTCAGACAAGGGCTGACGAAGATAGCCAACTAGCTAAGATGAAGATAGAGCTAAGGTGAAGCTAGGGCTTCCAAACTGGTTTTACAACACATGCTTTGCTAGTGAATGGAATATTAACTTCCATTGCTGGTAAGCAACCTACCAACATCCAAAACACCAAGTAATGTGTTATGGTTTTCTTTTAAAAACACAAAGATGCAGGTTCATAACTAGAAACACCCTATTTGTTTGTTAGGGCTACTGCATTTTCTAAGGCTCTTGACATTTGAATAGATCTGAGCCCAAAAACCTACTACAGGAAATGACTTCAGCTGGCAAGCTAAGTTACAGTTCTTAAACAAATGATGAACAACAAAGTTTGGTGCCAGTGGGCTGTAACGTCAGCTAGTTAACCTTGGTAATGCTAGCACCCACTGGCAGAATCCAAATTGGTCCCTTGGGGATAACCTTGATATAAGCTATGGGTTTTATATGGTGCTTCTTGCTATGAACCCCCAGTTTCATGTTTCGGTTGTCAGGCTTGGCTGTCAGACAAGGGCTGATGAAGATAGCCAGCTAACTAAGGCTAAGACAGAGAAAGGGCTAACAACTGAAAAACGGAGATGTGGATTTATAGCATGGAACACCCTATAAAACCCATAGCCTATATCAAAGGTATCCACAAATGGCCAGTCTGGCTTTTGTCAGTGGAAAATTGAAAGTGTAGAATGACAATTGGGTAGTTTTTTGGACTCATCTATTCAATGATCTATTCAAACAACAAGGGACACAGCACTGTGGCATGTGAAAATGAGAGCCTCAGTCAACGCAGTAGAGGCCTGAACATCTTAACAAGTGGATTGGAATTGAAAGAATGCATTAACCCTGTGTTAAGAATTTAACCCTCAAAGGTGCCTAACTAAAGATCACTAAAGACTGAAGAGGTTCCCAGGTGGTTGTTGCTTGATTTTGCGATCTGGAGGAGCTTTTGGACACAGAATTGGCTATTATGTCAAACTTAACAAGTAGATAGGTTCAATAAGATTGACACTTTTATCACTGCCCAGGTTATTTTTTTAATAGTCATACTCTTCATTCATGAAAGTAGTGATTCTTAATAGGCTTTTTGCTTGGCTCTACAGTTTTAGTATTAGTAAAGAGTCTTTAATTATGCAGAGATAAATTAAATCTTGAAAAGTGAATTTCCTGAAGAAAATGCAGAATGATTGCACAGCTGATTCTTGTTGCTAAGTAGTTGCTATTGTATCCCAGGTAGTAGCTAGGGTGTTGCTAGGTGGTTGCTAAGACATCTGAGATGGTCACTATGGTGTTGCTATGCAATTGCTATGCCCTCTTAAGTGGCAGCTACAGTGTTCTAGGTGATTTCTAGGGTATTCCAACTGGTTTCTGTGGTGTTGGTAGGCAGTTGCTATAGTATCCTGGGTAGTTGCTAGTATCTTGCTATGTGGTTGCAAGGGTATTTCAGCTTGTTGGTTTCCCAGGTGATTGCTATGGTGTTACTAGGCGGTTGCAAGGGTATTTCCACTGTTTTCTAGGGTGTTGGTAGGTGGGTACTATGTTATCCCAGGTGGTTGCTAGGGTGTTGCTAGGTGGTTGTTATGGTATCCCACTTGGTTGCTATGGTATTGCAAGGTGGTTCCTATGGTGTCCCATGTGGTTTCTATGACGTAGCTAGGCAGTTGCTATTGTATCACGTGTTTGGGATTACGTGTTCTTAAAAATAAACGTGAGTCTATGGAAGAATGCGTGATGGGGGAAATCAAGGATCAATGCTGTACATTGCACAATAACTAATTAAGGTTAATTAAGGACTTTATTTATATGGTTCCCCTGTAGATTTCCAATACACTATCTGAAAGGTGCTAACAGCAGATCTGTTAACTGGCAATAGGAGAGCATCTGTAGAGTGTTAACCTGCCATGAATAAACACTTCATTAGTTTCCATAATACAAACATTCTCTTTGGCTCTTGATTATGATCTGCAGATAAACATTTCCAGGCATTCAGCAGACCCTCAGTAAAATATAAAAAGGTCTCACTGTTTCTCCGATGAACACACACCAGCAAGTAATGCTTTTATTGTAGGCAACCATCAAGCAATCAGTATTATTTTGATTTAAATGCTACTGACCATCAACACATTTTCAGTAATATGCAGGTAGAAATGCTTGTAGAAAATCTTAGATATCTTTCAAGAACCATCTTTAGAAACCGTGATTCGTCTATGGCAGGGGTTGTATCCTAGACTCACATATGTTTTCTCCCTAAGGGAACGAATGTGGCTTAGAATTACCCTTTTACCCCTGAGCCCTTGGATCCATCAAGTACATTGCTTTTATAATGTAGACATGTTCTAATGAGAAATCTTTAGTGGCATACATAACAAACACCAGGGAAATACAGTCTGGCACACTGTGAAATTTGAGCTATTGAGTATTTTGAAGCTAGATAGATCGCTGTTGCATGACGTATACCAAGAGCTTCAGGCAAAAAAACAAAGTGTTTGGACATGAGAAACAGCAGCACTGTGTGATCAGGCTCCACTTTTTAAAGCCCTTTTGTAAATTTATGTATGCTACTAAACCGTGTCTTCCCTCCAGGGGTTTCAGCTGGTTTTGCACAGTGGCATATTGAGCATTCAAAGCCTATGAAAAAGGGTACTATTAATTTTGAGACAAAAGGGACAGGGGCTTGAGCAGGCCAGAGGCTCTGATTACAGTTACAGTTACACAGTGACCACTGATGCTTCACTATGAAATGTCCAGTTGCGAGTGACAAACAGGAGGAGTATGTTTGCTATTGCTCTTCAGTTTCTATTCAGTCGACCCTCAATAAATGAACTTTGTGTTTGCATGACCACGCTTGCTGTAGGAGGTATATAAGACTACACTTTCTTTATTTCCTTCCATGCATTTTGTAGGCATATTTTAAAATACTGACTGAAAAGGAGGTGGATAAATGTTTGTTGCTATAAATGAAACATGATAAATTATGATGGAAAGCATTTGCTGAATTTAAGCAGAATATAACCTGTGAAAGAAACATACCTATTAGGGTGTAATACCTCCATGAGCACGAATAACACCTGCGATTCTAATTGACATGGACTGGACAAGTTTCTGAATGTAGACAACATCAACTTTCACTCTTGCATTAAAGAACTGCGCAGTTGGGCCAAATTTGGTGGATGCCTTCTCTGGCGTTTTACTTGTTGTCCCACAGAGTTTCAAGAGGATTCAAATCTGGGTGTTTTGTTGGACAGTCCAAATGTATGAATGCTCCTGAATGTTCATCCAGGAGACAGGATGCAAGGGCAAGTATAACGAATATAACCAGAAACGGAAAACAAAAACACTGAAATTAAAAGAAACAAAAGACTACTGAGAACAAGAACCAGACTAACAAACAACAAACAGGGAAATAAAACACCAAGCAAGCACAAAGGGAACAACTGGGAGTCTAAATACACAAGGGCTAACCAGGAATGCCTGGGAAGGGGTGATGCTACAAACTAGGAACAGGTGAGGGGCATGACAAGAGGGCAGAGAAAGGAGGAGCAATAAACCAAAACAAACAGAAGCACATGGCACAGGACAACAACAGGCACATGGAAGGGCAAGACAAGACAGAATGTGACATCATCACACCTATCAGTCATATTTGCAGGCCTGTGTACGCTACAGTCTTGGAATACAGGGAGTGGAATGGTATATTCCTTGGTAAGATGATGAGCAAAAAGGCAAAACCTGGCTGTCCACCAGCTCAATGTAAATGCAGGCATTGTGGTTCAAATTTTCTGTCATCTCAACCAAAGTACCAATTCCGTATAATTAAAACACCCCCAGAACATCATTGAGGTGACTGTTTTTTGTCCGGGGAGCTTAATAATAGAAATGCATATCACTAATCATATGTTCCCTTTTTTGCCTGTCAGTGCGTTCTAGTGTTAGTATACTGATGAAGAACTCAACACATACTTTTACCTAGTCAAAGAGAAAAAAATCCAAGGGATATTGGACAGTAAAGAGGCGTATTAATGGATATTTCCAAAGCAGTTATGTTTGGCAGTCTGTTCTGTCTGTGTTCATGAGATGTAAAGCATAGTGATACAGTGAGAAGTTGGTTAAAGATTTCTCTGTAGACTCGCTCCACAGGATTCAGAACTGTTTTAGGAACCTGACAAAGAGAGTTTTATTTTCTTGTCCAGAGCCTAATTCACACAACAGTTCAGTTATTTGCATGCATTTGAGTTGACAGCTGGATGGAAACCTGGCTTCTGATAAACATGCAGTGGTTGCCTGTTTGGCTTTCAATGCACTTCATTTAGCTCAGGTCCAATCCCTACAGCCTATCCCCACACAGCAACCCACAGTTTGAAAGCCACTGTGGCATCAGTACAAAGAACCCTTTATTTTTAAGTGTTTTTATGCTCTTAGGGATCTGGAGTAGCAATTTTTCATAACCCTTTATTTTCATGAACACTTACTGGGGCTTTATAATAATAATAATAATGTTTATTTATAGAGCACTTTTCATACCGTTGGCAGCTCAAAGTGCTTTACAGATTATTAAATGTAGAATTTGAAAGATTTTGTTTAAAGATTGTTTAAGATTTTTTTGTTTAAAGCATCTGAAACTTAACTAACAACAGAATGTGAAGAAATAACCATTTTGTTGAAGTTAAAGACATGTCTGCTTAAATTAGTATGTGTCACTGTAGCATTGAGTCAAATCAGTACAGTATGAGAGGATGAAGAAGTAGCACTGCTTCAATAGATACCGCTGCCGGTTAGATCATTTTAGGACAGGCAGCCAATGAAAGAAACAGTAAATGCAACGATGGCAAAGCTCTTGGGAAGTGACCATTATCACCACTGCTGCCCACTTTTGTCAAGAAACCACACATATATACACACACACACACACACACACACACACATATATATATATATAGCTTTATAGTGCTGGAGACACTCTTGACGAGTTAAGGGATGAAATTAGATGCTGAAAGACAGAGTTTCTTCTTGTCTGGTAACGAGCAAAGAGGGAGAAGGGGGGAATTTGGATTTCTTTATTTCCTATGATAGGGAAAGGCACTAAAATTTTCAGGTGTTTGGACTGTGAATTTTACAAATTACTCCTTTATGGTTTTGTGCTTTGTTTAGTGCAGCCCAAATTAGGAACTTTTTTCAATGGAATATGAACTATGCGTTAATCTTTATTCATTATATGACATGAAAATAATTGGATTGTTATTTGCAATTTTTCACTACACTACAAATTATTTAATATGAGTTATTATTCATTATTATTATAAGCCATTATTCACAGTATAATGAGCAATTGATTCCTATAGGTTCCTAATAATATCAACTGAATTTTGGAGTAAATTGCTTTGGAGGTAATAAGAGTTTAATATGTAACTGATATTTCAAGAGTGGAAATTTGGAACTTCGGAAGTTGGTTTACAGTTCTATGTTCTAATGTTCTAAAAGAACTATAGATCATTTTATGTTTTTTTGGTAGCCATAAAAAATGCAAGCTCACAATATTTAAGTTTGTTTTAACTTTTTTTATCTACCAAATGCAGATCAATTGAAATTTTTTTCTTTCAAAATATCATAAACAGGTAATTAAAACCCTTAATGCTACCCAAACACTTCAGGCATAAAAAGCTGCCAATTGTGCTATAATAAGTTGAGAATTTAGGAGATGAATTCATAATAGGAGAAATCATTACTTGCTTAATGATATCTTAACACTGTTTATTGTATATTTTATAACTAATAACTAATAATACAATGATTTTTCCCCACATAACAGACTATGAGCTTTATGAACTAGGAATTAAAAAACTTTAAACTAAGAATCAACTGCCAGTTTGTAAAGTATTCTTTGTAGTAGTTGAACAATAAGGATTAGTATGCAATAAGCTTGGAATTGTAAAAGATTAATAGTTTTCTTTGAATTCTCTTTTGCAGGCAACAGATTCATCCGCTTAGGGATAGGGGTCCAAACCACAACCTATGTTATACAATGCTCTTCTGTCCATTGTTTGCAATAACACATTTCCACCAGAGAGGTCTCCCAATCCTCAAAACTTACACAGTGTAGCTGTAAAACAAAGTGTTACCAAATTCTTCAGTTTCCGGCTACCTATCTTTGTCTAGTCAAAGCCCAAAACACAGAGCAAACGAAATCCCATTTCAGGCATTCTGTTCCCTCCCTCCTTCCCTGCTGTGTGAGGCCATGTTTTGAGGGGACAGGCAGAAGACATGGGCGCTAAGATGGAATAATCACCACAGATTTCCCCCATCGTTCCATGAGTGACAGGCCTCATCGGCGAGGGGGATCAGCGTGTGTGACACGCGCTGACAAGCCGGAACTAATTTATTCTTCTCTTAAAGGAAATTCCATTTTTTAAATGTCTGTTGAACACACAATAACACACATCATGCAGTTAGCAAATTATGCAGGCACGTCTTCGCGCCAGGCCGACAATGAAAAATGAACTGCCAGTGCCGCACACGTCAACCCTGCCTTGTCAGTTCTCCGCAATTATTTTATTGTAATGAAATTCTGGGGCTGATTCGGCTAAGCCGGCGCGTGGTTAGTCAGCAGTGGGCCTCCGTCTCTGGAGCACTACAACCAGGACTGATTACGAAAAACAAGTAAGCAAATGTATAAATGGGTGTCACTTTAATAAATGTATCAGACTATGAAATCAATTACAATTGATCCTCCATTTATGAAACTTGGCAGGACCATTTATTATGTCTCTGAGGGATTGGGGTTTGATTAAATGGGCTGTCGGAGAAAGTGGGGGCCAGCGCCTCCCTTGTCAGACAACAGTTAGTTTTTAAAAGTCTTTAAACAGCGTGTCAGGTGCCATTTATTTGCTTGGGCTCTGCCTTGTCAGGTGCTTTCCAACAGATGTCTCAGCGATGGCAGAATCAGCAGTTCGCTGAAGGCTGCTGGCAGTGTTTGCGCTTTGGGGAATTACATAGCACTATTGAGACATCTTCACTTGTCCTGGGTTTACCACTCCCTCTATTCGAGATGCTGAATTATTGAGCTAAATCCTTGGTTCGTGTGAAAGCAAATACGTTGATGTTAATTTTCCTGTTTGCAGATGGAAAGAATACAAAACCAGTGTGTTATGTTTTTTTTTTCCCTTGCAAACTTCCAACAACACTTTCCATGCAGCATTGCAGATCACCGAGGTGTTATATTGCCTAGTAATTTATCTCACTGAGGAATTACTCAGATGCATGAGCAGTTCCATCAAAGTGATTCAGATACACAAATATTTGTCCCGAACTACCACTATACACATTTTCCCAGTTATTTTTCATTAACTGTCGCATGCTTATTCATTCTTCTGCTTGCACACAAAATATTGACTCACGTATTTATGCATGGAAATAGCATTAGTAAATGAGCAAAGCTAAATCAACACCATCTTACTCGCTGTGTAATGTCTGGGTGACATTAGATACAAGAGAGTGAAATAAGCAGTCTTATTCATAGTCCTGTAATACTGAAGCATAATATTTTTATTTGATCGGACTTACTTATTAGCATCTATCTCAGATGTTCTAGGCAAAAACTTTCCAAATCTGTCCAGCCAGTGAGCAATTTTGTTGTGTTTCAGCCTCCAGCACACCTGAGCCAGGTAATCAAGAGCCACAGCATGTTGATTACCTGGCAAAGGCTTATTGGAAACTGCAATAGGACAAAAATTTAGACTGACTGGTGGTCCCTGTAGGCTTGATTGGAAACCTCTGTTTGAGGTGACGTGTAGTGAACTAAAGCCTGTAGTGTCTACATCAAGCAGGCATGCACCACAATAGGGGTGTGACACAACACCACCATCTTTATTTCTATCTTTTAGTGCTCAAAATATCTAATTTTTGGATTTGAACCAGAAGTGGGCGTGATCTGCTTCCAGGTACACATGTTTTCCTGGTCTGCTGAGGGATGGATGGCAGTAGCCTCAGCACATATTCTGCCACATTAAGTGGCGGCCATGATGATGTTTCATTTCAATGAGGAAATGTTAAAAGTAATTTAAAATATTGTATATATATGTATATGCTGATCGTTGCTGTCCAAAGAATAACAAGTATCTCCGAAATGGAAACTTTACAGGTGAGGGCAAAACAAAAATAACTTTAATGTAAGTCAATGGATCCAGACTTTTTTCCAGGTGATTTTGAGCCATTTCTGTTGGTCCATTCATCATGAAATTTTCACACAGTGTAAACAGCTGCTATGTTCAAAAGATCCATAAAAGTAAAAATCAACAAAAATTGAGATACATGTTTTTCATTGGGCAGTGACGATATATTAGGTGTAAAGTTGTATAATGCTAAAAATCATATGAATTATCAATTGATCTGAGAATCAAAGCATATTTCATTCAGCAAGTAGCTCACTAAAGTACAGGATATTGAGCTAGTACTTAACCCAGTTAATCTATAATTAATAATCCAAGTTCATGTGTTTTTAGGTCCTTTTAGCAGGACAGTTATAGAACTATAGGATAATGAACCCTTTAAGGTCAGTGTTAAAGAATGTCATACATAAAGGAATAAATATGTCAGAAACAGTGTGTGGGTAGCAATGCTCTGTCAATACATCAGATATACAGGCTCTGACTGATTGAAACCTAAGACATCAGTGGATGGTTAACAGCCATGCTCTTGTTAACACAGAGAAATGGATAAATGCTCCCAGAAGATATTAGGACTTACCAATATGAATTTATTCATAAACATATTTACAAAGTCTCCAAAAAGAGCAAGTCCAAGGCTGGATTACACAGCTTCTGAATGGGGTATGATGGCACCTGAGCCCTCCTTGGTACAACACTGCCTTTAAAGGAAAATAATTGAAAGTAAGTGTCTAGCATATGTTACAGCCTGTCTAGGTCTAACATAACCTAACTAAACATAAACAAAGACAAACCCCAAAAAAGACGGGCTACACCTTCACCTAAAGCCTTCAGTATAGGAATTCAACTACTGGTCTGAAAACGGCATTTACTAGCATAGCTAGCTGAACACATATGTGAGCCACAACAAACAGCTTGTTCAGCAGGGAGAAGCAACAAGGAGAACAAGGAGGGGCCAAGAGCTCTGTATCAGTCAGCCAACCAGAGCTCTGTATCACCTGCAAATCCGCAGCAGCACCTGAAACCCGTATGGAGAGAGAGCGAGAGAGAGCGAGTGAGAGAGAGAGAGTGAGAGAGAGAGAGGGCGAGAGAGAGAGAGAGAGAGCAAACACAAAATACCGTGGCTAGATGTAACACATGCAGCATTCCTGGGATTTATTCTTTTGTGCATGATGTCTTTTAATGTATGTCACGTACAACCTTGTTGACCTCAGAGGTTTACAGCTATGTTTAAGTCTGTATAAAACCATAATAATAAATGGGATTAGGTCTGTTAGGTCTGATGTGTAGAACAGTTGGAATAGAATAGAGATTATTATAAAGATTAATAAAACTGGTTCAAGTCTGGTTAGTAGAACGTTTTCTATAGAATTATATGATTATCGAGATCTTAATAAAGCTGTGTTTAGGTCTTGTTAGCACAGTACTTGTGTAGAACTATGGCATTATGTAAGATAATAATAAAGTTGTGTCTAAGTCTTGTTAGCAGGACAGCTGGTAATAGAACTGCACAAGTGTTAGGTTTAGCTGTGTTTAGGTCTGGTGAGCAGAACAGTTAGTGTGGAATAATTGAATAATATTGGAGGTGAATAAAACTATGCATCTGGTTAGCTTTCCAGTTGGCATAGAATTATTGGGTTATTTGAGAGATTTTAGTTATAGTTATCAACACAGTTGTGCTGGTTCTGTGGGGTTTTTCTGGTAGTGATGGAGTTGACTGGTTTCAACTTTTGTCCATTGACTTTCAAAGAATTCAAAAGGCTTTCGAGATATGCTGTGCTTCTGGTAGCAAGAGAGACATTTGTGTTGTTTAAGAAGTTGGCTGGAGATATTTTTGTGTATTGTACTTTGTTGTGTGGTCCTATGGGTTAGTTAGAGATGGTGCTACTGTCTACCATAGAGAGAAAGTGTAAGGCTAAAAGTGACCTTGACAGCCCTCAAACAGCTTGAATAGTACAGGGAAGTGGTTGCCTGTTCAGTGGAAAAGGGTTTGCCCACACGCACAATTTATCCCTATGGCACACTACAATACAGTAATTCCGAACACAACATAATGGATTTGTTACAATTCTAGACCTGAAGAGCTGTTTTTGGTTCCTTTGTTCATCAAACTTTGTTGTCTCACAACTTCGTTATGAAGTCAGTTGACCTCTAGGGTCAGAACCAAAAAGCTGCAGATACTGTGGCCCTTGTTGAGAAGCCAGGGTTATAAATGTTGGGAATCTCACCTACTGTAACAGCGTGACTACATGACCCATGACACGGTACCTGACGAATATTAATGCAAAGCTGAAGAGTCATAGAGTAACACTCACAAGCAATTGTGGCCATTCATATGGCCCTACATATGCTGCCACTGGTACTGAGCCAGTATTACCCTAAAAGAGGCTTTCATGCAATGACCCATTTAAAACACAAGGACTCCAAATGACACCCTTCAACTTTGTACTCCAGTCCCCGGCTTTCTGTTGAAATCTGAAGAGGCTAATTGTGGAGATCAGGTTATGGCCCACTCCACAATTATTGGCATGTCATAGCATTTTGCCGGAGAGCTGCTCCACTAAGAGTCTAGTCTAATCCACATATTGGCACGATGGCCGCACAGCTGCCTGATTCATATACTGGCCGGAAGCCAGGGGAATAGTCAGGACAGGAATTCTAAACAAGGTGCAAAAACATACACCGGCACAGTTGTGTGACAAGCTGTGAGTTCTGCCACTTGTTAGCAATTTGGAGGACTTCATTCCACAGCTCAGTGCATCCCCAAAATAAAAGCTTTTTTTTTACCTGCTTAGCTTGGCTATATTCACCATGTTCCTTGACCTTTTTCAGGCAATAAATTTCTCCTTATCAAACATAAATTCTGCAAGAGTGGGTCTGCATGAGAATGAAAATGATGGAAATGGAGAATTTATTTCTTCTCCCTGCCAGTTTTATAGGCCCAGGGTGTAATTACAAAATCCCAGAAATTACTCCATTACTGATTGAAATACAGAGGTGGCAATGCAGGGAATCCTAAATCACCCAACATACTCCACCCCAGCCATTGCCAGGCGACCGCCTTGCTGAATGCACTGGGAATTTTGCTATTTACTCAGCCATGGGATCATTTAGCCACTGGAGGTGGGCAGGACGTAGGAAGATATAGCTACACTGACATCATATTCTGGAAATGGATAAGCTCCCAGAGTTTGAGGTGATTTTTTAAGCCTAAACAAGGGTGTTTCTTTCTCCTTGTCTCCTCTGACCCATAATAATAGAGCCCATTTCTCTGCCTCAAGCGCAGTTGTGTGAGTCATTTGCCTATGATATGGAAAAGTAGGTGTTGTCGGTGCTCTTTGACAGAGTTTAAGCACTAGACCATAACTCTTGTCTTAATGACCTTGACCTTTATTACCCACGCTGCATGCTTCACATTTCTTCACCTCCACCACAGCCATGTGCAGTCGAGAGGTTATTTAAGAGTCTGCTTCTCCAAAAGTATCTCTTGATTTCTGTCTCAGTATGCACTTTGTGCTCATTGTGTGCTGCATATGAAAGGGAAATATATTTTTTGTCTATATATTCTAAAATATGAACCAAATATGTTCAAAATTCGTATCTCAAACAAAGGAATGAGGTTTTTAAAGAGGAATTCCATCCAGTTTAAAAAACTCATGTTAACCATAACATAACCATAACCAGCTACTTCATTAGGTGCACCTACATTGTATCTACACTCACTGTCCACCACCAGCTCCACTTACCATATAGGTGCACGTTGTAATTCTAAAATGATAGCCTGTTGTCTGCCCCTTTGACCTGTTCGTCAATGGACAGGACCCCTACAAAGCAGGTATTATTTGGGTGATGGATCATTTTCAGCACTGCATGGTCATTGGTCACACATGGTCACTGGTGGTCATGTGTTAGCGTGTGTTGCACTGGTACAAGTGGATCACACACAGCAGTGCTGCTGGAGTTTTAAACACCTCAGTGTCACTGCTGGACGGAGAATTGTCCACCAACCAGAAATAACTAATGTCTTGTGGCCAGCATACTGTGACCAGTGATGAAGGACTAGTGGGTGACCAACACAAACTGTGCAGCAACAGCCATTGTCCCTAACAACACCTCCAAGGTGGACCAAAATGGTAAAAGTGTCTAATTGAATGGCGTGGACACAGTGGACAGTGTTTAAAACGTTGTACCAGTGCAGCCCACACTAAACTGGTTCCGAACATGCTTAATGCATGTCATCAATATCAATGAGTCACGGATTTACAGCAGCTTTGAGATATGGGTTTGGTCTAATCCATTTGTAGTATAGAGGTATGATGTCCAAGACATTGTGTTCTTTTGTTAGTTTTGACAAGGTTTTGGCCAAAAATGTATTTTTTATAATTCATTCATGCCAGACTGGTACACACTGGGCATTGTAAGGTAAATTAGTTCCCAAAGAAAGCTATTTTTTAGCACTATATAACCATTATCACCAATATATTACGATAGTGTCAAAAAAAGACAATGTGACCACCCTTCATTTATTTATATTCCTAATAAGCTCACTGAACAAAGAATTAGTCACCTTGTGTGTTTAAGGTGCTATAACCTCAGTTCTATGTGTGGAAAATGGGTTGCAAAGCAGGTGTTAATGATTGGCGAAAAGGAATGATTGCATTTGGGACTGCCAAAGACCATACTGGCTTAATTTGCAGGTGTATGGAAGCGTACGGCCATACAGGTCTACCAGCAGTGGCAAAAATCCCAGTCTACAGGAAACTATCCTCAGAATTGTGCCAGGCAAGGCATCCACCAAATCTGTCCCAACTGCACAATTCTTTGATACAAGAGTGACTGAACACTGATGTCGCCTACATCCAGAAACATGTGTAGTCCATGCCAAATCGAATCACAGCTGTTATTCGTGCTTGTGGAAGCATTGCACACTATTAGTCACAGTTGACTAAATGTTTACCCATTGAGCTTAGGTATTTTTAAGAATCCATTCATGGCATAGAAGTATATTGTTGAAAGACAAAATAGAGCCCCAAATGTTCTATATTACAATATCATTACTTCAGTACTTTCTCTACAATGCATAATTTTACATACAACCCGAACTTAACTTTAAATGATAGTTATGGTATATTTCTATTGGTCTAAAATGGGGTGTCAGGAAATATTTGCACAAAGGCAAGGGCAGGTGGCATTTTCACACACCCTGCAAGAAAACTGCAACAAAAAAAGGTATCATATGATTCGTTAAACCAACATTCAATAACGCTGAATTATCCAATAATCTGCTATAATAATGAGCACAGAAATTCAAGCCATTGTTTTAGCATAACAAAAATGATAGTATTGCCCTGGTTCTCAAAGGAATAGGCTTTGCATGATCTGCATCACTACTCCAACCTGTTCTCCAGCATATACCCTGTACCAGACTGCTGTAGCAACTCAAAAGGACTATAATTCCACATTTACACAATTGATTATTTGGGTTTTACAGCATTTCGACATTTTATAGCCTCTCTTTTCTTGCAGCGTGGGCACAAAGATTTTCAATTGAATCAAACAATGCAGTCCGTGTGAGATATTGATTTCAGAATAAAAGTAGCATTATTAAGTGCGGCTGAGGGTGTGATAGCTCAGTTTGTATAGCAATGTACTCCAGCAGTGCAGCAGCACACAACTGGCATATTGTCTATAACACTGAGAGGTTTTCTACTGCAGTAATTCTTGAGGAATGGGTACTGTGTATTTTTCATGCCTCCTACACGTGAGATGTAATGACTTGGTGTCCAGTAAATCACACAAATAGATCGACTGGCATACCCGTGCTCCAAGCCACTGACTTCTCCATAATAAAAGAAGTAAACAAAGTCAGTCAGAGTGGTTTGATGAAAACTCCATTCTAGACAAACTTACTATGTCAGAACTGCTCACAGTGGTAGTGATAATAAGCAGACGCCCAAAGGCTTTAATGCTTCTAAAAGCTGCCTCACAGAAAGCTATTACAGTAAATGGTTGTGAATATTGGGCCTGATGCCCAAGACATTGTTTTGTTTTGTTTGTTGTGACAAAGTTTTGGCCAAAAATGTATATTTTAAAATCCATTAATGGCAGAGAGGTACATGCAGGGCATTGTAAGGCAAAATAGTCCCAAAAAGAAAACTACTTTTTTAGCATTATTTAACCACTCTTGCCATTCCATTACAGTACTGTCAAAAAAGAAAAAGAAACCACCCTTCATTAATTTACTTTCCAGGCAAAAACATCCATTAAGGGAAAATAATTCATTTTGCAGAGACACGAAAAAGCAGGAAAACAGTAAACTACACAGAAGCCTCAACAACTAATTATCATATCTACATTTTCAGTATTCAGTGTGCCTACTCTTTCCCTTCCACTTCTAGCTTCAGTTCTGAACAGATCTAGATTCTACACCTCCAAAGTTCAGTCTTAGAAGATGGTCTAGAATTTTCTGCTTCTTAGGATCCAAGTAAACCCAAACACATTCAATGATATTGAGTCCTGAAGTCTGGGGTGGCCAGGCCATAGTTACGAGAATACGCTCAGCTTTTTTTCTAAGCAATGGCTTCTTGATAGCTGACATCCTGACATCCTTTCAGACCCATAACACTGAGTTGTCTTCTCACAGTGGACGTAAGCACAGAAACAACTGTGGATTTGTGTAGATCTACTGTAAAGCTAAATTGCTGCCTAATTTTCTTTTCTCTCTCAAAGTTGTAAGTTCTGTTTATCTGATGGTGATAGTTTTGGTGGTTTACCAGGTCTTGCATAGTGGTTAGGAGTTCCTTTTAATAGCTCTTTGAACTTCAGCTTTGGAATTTTCATTTTTTTTCCTTCACTTTTGTACTAGTGGTTGTTTTTTGTGGGAAATGAAACAAATTACTTTTAGAACAATGCTGCCAAAAAACACAGGTAACAATATAGACTCACTGGTTCATTAGTCATTTTGAACAGCACATAAAACTGGCTATAATTGCATTGCAGATATTGGAAACCCTGGTTGCTATCAGCACAACTGTGAACAAATTAGTGTTGGTATGTTCAGCTGCAATGAACCATTTCATATTAAACCACTCTGAATGACTTTGTTCATACAAATTATTTAAATAGGTCTTTTAACTAACAGTGATCAAATTAAGAAGAAAAAAAGCAGAGATTTGGTTTCTTATGACACTTTTAAGGACCTTTCTAAAGGAATCTTTCTAGATGAGTTCACAAAACCTCATATATATCCAATGATGCTCCATAATTTGATTATGATGTGGGAGACTGCATAAAGTATTTATTCAGCTTGTGAGAGGTCTTCTCAGCAGTTGGTTTCTGATCTTAAGCAAGCAATTCTGAAAGCACATCTTCTTTTCTGTCTCTTAGCATAGCAGTCAGGTTATATTTTTTTTCTTTCTTTTTTTTTTTAACAGCTGGAGAGTTAATTATCTGTCTCCTCCATAATTCACCATGTGGTGGCTCAATCTGCAAATCCAGTACTTTTCAGAGCAGGTCACAGTTAGCCAATAGAAAAAGAAGACTCAAGAGAGACATCTCAAGTATACAGCATACGTGCATGCATACATGCATTGTACCATCTGTCACTCAAATGTAGTTCTCAAAATATTGTGATGTATTGCCTGAAATATTTCAGTTAGGACAAAAATGCATATAATATGTCCAGTAAAAGTGTCTATATATAGTGGGTATAAGTACAAATTATTCATATTTCAGGGAATTCTGCTTTCAGAAATCCCTGCTTTCTGTAATGTCTGAGGAGATTAGGTAAACATAAAGAAGGGGAAAGTCAAGCAGGAGTTTCTCAAAACTGATTTCTTCACTCAGTTGAAATTAGAAATGGGGCTATTCCTGCCAACCATGCAAGACCACCAAAACTGTCACTATCAGTTAAACTGCACTTAAAGCTTTCATTATGAGAGAGAAGCTCTACTCTTGCTTCAGATCTGAATAAAATCCCAGGTGTGTTTGCCCATCATTCCACTATAAGAAGACAACTCAGCACTATGCTGAGACAAACACACCAAAAAGAATAAAATTACATTTGCAAATCAAAAGTGGGTTCTAGCTCTCAACACTAGGTTCTTCTATTGTTATAAGTTTCATATTGTAGCAATGACAGAATCCTGTCTGGTGCTATATGGAACCATACTACACTACACATATACTAACGCATTCTCTATCAGTCTAAAGAACTTTTTCAACATGCAAAGAACCCTTTAAGCATGCAAATGGTTCTTTGAGTGTCTTTACCAAAATCCCCTTAAAATAATTTTTTAATGTGTCCTACAGAAAATACCAAATTATGCAAAAAAATATAGATGTACCATTATGGGTAGAAATACAAAATGCACATATACCTAATAAAACAAACAATGAATCTAGCTACATGGTAGGTTTGAGTGTATGTACACTCATCATCAAAATAATAGTTGCAGCCTGAAGGAAGTGTCAGATTGCAATGCTATTGGGAAGGAACAATAAATTATGATAAATTTAGGCTGATATGGGCAATATTTATTGAGCTACACATACAGAAGTAGCGTATCTCTCTGCAGACACCTTGTCATGGAGTTGTAGAGGTTCCTAATGGTGTCCTGTGATAATCCATCCCATGCAGATTGAATATTCTCACACTACAGATTTTGCAGTTGGGGTGGAGGTGGTGGAGTGACACCAGGCCTTCTGGACATGTGACATGTAACAACAAAGCATTCACCTTGTTGCTGACCACGGTGCCTCCACACATGGATTCGTTGGTCGTCTCCACCAAGACAAAAGTGGGACTCATTACTGAAGATGATCCGCTGCCATTCTGCGTCACTCCATGACAGTCTGGCAGGACACCATTGCAGTCTTGGGCGATGTTGACGTGGTTTTAAGGGCAGTTGTCATAATGGTCAACTGCATGTAGTCCTGCATCGTGCAGCTGTATGCCAAAGGTATTGGCACTAACAGGATGACTCATGGAGGGCATCACTGCTCGCTGAATATCCGCAATCGTGGTTGTTAGGTCAGTCAGGTACAGCGATAAAGCTTTCCTGGTTACGTCACATGTGCAGCCAAGTGTGAAACCTGAATCATTCGCATGCTTCATAGTGTCAAACCCACACACCAAGTTGCATTCCTATCAAGTGATTCTTTCAATTGATTCTTTTCTTTAACATATGTAACATATATATATATATATATATATATATATATATATATATATATATATATATATATATATACNAAACTGAAACCTGACATTAAATGATTAATCACAATTCCACCTTGTCAAAATGAGTTGACGTTCATGGGTCTCACACACACCAATTAATTACCGTACTTCACATATGAGGGATAAAAAATCAATTTCAATTTCAAACACCCTCAATCTGCCCATATAATAAATAATGAGAACTAATCAGGAATTAGCTCTGCGTATTCAGTGTCAGCTTGTTGATTTGTATTCTTATACTTCGCCGCCAATAATGATTTACTCTCTGTGCGAAAGTGAATGGCAGATTCCTCCTGCAGGGCAATCCCAAGGACTGCGACGATGGCCTTATAAATCATTTCGGTGTTTACTTGATCTTGGTTTTCACCCCAGCTCTGTGCAATGGAGAGAATAAATGCATATACAAGAGGTCATATCGTCCCCCCACCACCGCCCACCCCCACCTTCCCACAGCACTAGCAACAGTACTGTACACTCCAGTGCTTCTGCACAGTGCTTTGGCCAAATCTTACACACCTTGCATTATCCTTCTGCCTGCTCAGCACTGTGGACATGAAGAACTTTCAACTTTCCAACGGCAGCTACTTAAAGTGGCCTGAAAAAGAGCCATGGCCTCATGTTACACCACATTGTGAGTGTGTGCAGGCAGGCTGTTTTGCCAGGTTCTTCTGAGCTTGTGAGGAGATGCTAAACTCATGAATAAAATATATCTTCCTAGAAGTCATGCAGGACAAATGTTTATTCAGCTATTGTACAAAAACCTCAGAATATGGCCATGAAAAGCTGCTATTTGGACCATAAAAGGCGGAGGAGAATGAAGAGTATTTGCGCTTGATGCTTCAGAGCCAGCCTCTCTTAAACACAGTAATCCCTTACGCTCAGATCCTCTCTGATTTCCCAGGTGATTACAGCATGCAGCAAAGTCTCCTCCGCACCACGCTCCTCAATTCCAGCGAGCGAGGAGTCGAGCGGTAACAGGCATCCAACTCGCTAATCTCCCTGCGAAGCTGCTTAGAACTGCTCACTGAATACCCACTAAATGAAAAGGTGCAAACGCAAGTGATGAATTCCTTTATTTCAGATGTCTAACTGGCAACCTTGATGTTCTCCAGAGGGCAGCTTGTGCCTACTGTTTTTTTTTTTTAATGACTGTACTAACCTGTGGTCACTGCCAGAACAAGGTAACAATTCCAAATCACTTGTCAAAGGAACTGGAGTGATTTTCAGCCTTATCTCTATTTGAAACCTATTTGGAGCCTGTAATCTGCTATCATGGACTATAATTTCAATGCATTTCCCTGTACTTAGAAAAGAACAGAACACCTGTTGGCTTGAAAAAGACTTGTAAAAGAGTTTCACTGGTAAGCATGTATGTGAAACTGTGAAGACGTTAGAGACCACCCTTCATTTGTCAAAATTTCTCTTGCAAGTTATTCATTTTTCACTGTCAGTAAACCAAAAAAGCCACAATGCATTTATGAAAGCTATAAAAAAGCCAAAACAAGTAAATATAATACCAATTATCACCATATTTAGTGTTTCCCCTCTTGGCTTATTTTACAGAATTACACGTCCCATTCTTTGCAGTGGAATTTTGGGATCAATTTCTACACCTCCAAAGTGGTACGTGCACATGTATGATGTGAGCATCATCTAAATGCGTTGCTCGTCCTTGCTCGTGCAGGTTGCAGTTGTACTTGAAGTAGCTAAATTTGCAGGTGTATGGAAGCATACGGTCATAAGCATACTGCTCTAAAAATCCCAGTCTACAGGAAATTCTCCTCAGAATTCTGCCAGGGAAGGCATCCACCAAATCTGGCCCAACTGCCTAATTCTTTCATGTAAGAGTGGCTGAATGTTGATGTAGCCTACATCCACAGTTGTTATTCGTGCTCGTGGAGGTACGTTTCAGTTACAGGTAACTAATTTTATTGTTCAGTGATCTTATAGCACCAGTTTACATGTCCACAGATGTTGTTATCCACACGCTATGTCATCTATTCAATTCAATTCAACCACAATGGGAAAGCTGGGCTTACGTCACTCGATCAGGTATATCTTCTCATACCCTTTTTCCTCAGCATCACTTGTGCAACATGCTAAGCATTGAGCACAGAACTAAAAGGAAAAACCACAGCTTGGGCATGCTGGGTAGCCAGACTCTGTGCTATTGTCAGGGGCGGTGACAGGGTCAAGACAGTCCCAGAGTCCCCACTTTCTCATTAACACAAGCCTAATGGGTGTCAGCAGGAGGAGGGGGTGTTGACAGGGCGAGTGCGCAGCATTAGCCTCCCCTGGGTGTCCTAAAGCTCCTTGCTCACCGGGGAATAGGGCTTTAAGGCTGTCAGACGCTACCCCGGAGCACTATTTATACCACATGCAGGTTATATGAATGGGCCAAGGCTCTCTACACGACTGCTGTGCGGAATATTAGAACGAATGATCACTGAGGCACCATAGAAGTGGCTAAGTGAATATCATGGTAGGAAGTACTAACATAAAATTAACATTCATTCTTCAAAGCTTAGAGCCATGTTTAAACCAAGGACAGGGAATTTAGTTTCTTTGTATGCGTCTAATGTTTTAGTATTATGCCACTGGATAATGTAGCTTAGCATGAAAGTGTTTCACTGTATAGACTAATTGACCTATGCAGGCCCCTCAAACAAGTGTTTTGTCGCTGCTGTTATGAGGTTATAAAGCTCAATAAGCCACTAAAAAAAACTCAACCTTATGAGAAATTCATGAACCTTAATTTAGAGAGTGTTGTTAATTATTCTGTGTGCATGTGAAAGGTGGAACTATTATACTATATTATAGCATACTACATTAGTATGCTGGCAAATTCTACATTTCTGTTTCAGACCTGCCTAGTATTAAATAGCTACAACATCACAGTCTGGCACAGTAGCATTGCATTTTAACCTGGAAGGTCAGGGCTATGTAGTGACTCTAAACTGCATTGAAGTGCATTAAGCCTAATCATTTTTGTGTTGAATCTGTTTTTCTTTTTATTTATTTCATTTTTATTTCATATGATCATCAGTAAGTACTGCAGCAATTCTCTTTTTACATGTTTTGGTTGAAAACAGGATTATAGAAAATAGGAATGTCCTGAATACATATTTTTGGGGCTCTGGGGTGAATATTCTAAGCCTGTGTTGAAAGCACTTCACCTGCTGTAAAATCTGAATCTCCAAGCTAGCTAGCTGCTTTCTTCACAGAGAACTGTGGCACATGCAGAACAGCTTTGCTAACGTTCTACCAGGTCTGCTAGCCTCTATTAGCAGTGGGCCAGAGAATTACAGCACAGTGCATGCACGGTTTAACTAGCACTTCATGGAGGTGGTCTAACTCAAGGTGCGAAGGGCATATATTAAAGTCCTATTATGGTTCCATTACGTTGGGGCACTGTTTGCAGCTGATCTGGGAGTGCATGCTACCTAGAACTGCATTAGCATGACACTCAAAAAAAGTGCTGACAAAATGTGTTGTGATGTCAGTTTTTATTTTTTAAGAGAATAAATGTTTGTTGGGCTGTTTTGGTTATTTTTGTATATGTTAATAAGCCTGTATACAGGTGGCGTGGTGGGTTTTCCGGAGTAGAGCAGAGGGCTGCAGTGCTGAAGAAGCTGCTTTTCTTCTCACCATGTTTGGTGCTGTTTTTAGCAAATTTAAAATAAAGCTGCATTATGGACTGTAACTTTGAGTCTTCTAAGTTTCTTTCGAGAACTCAGAATGATTCAGCATTTTACAGTTTGCCTTTATTAGCCAGGCTTCCATTTAAACATTTTGAAAGCGTTATACACAGTTACTAAATGTCAGAAAGACAGAAAGATTTAATTCAGTTTAATTTTAGCAATAGATAGAATCATCTTTACAGCCATTTGCCATCATTTTATGGCCATGCTGTTTGTAGCTCAGAGACAGTGGGCAGGACAAGCAATAGTCCACCTAATGAGGGTTGAAATCTCTATACCCACCCAACGACATCCACCATTCACTTTCTATTCAAATTTGCCGTTCCACCTTAAATAGTGCTTGAAGTAACTGCTGCACCATTTCAAGTGGAAAGGGAAATTTAAATAAGTTCAAACAAGCCTAGGATTCAGCATTTCAGAATGTAGAAAGCAACTCTCAAAAAAAGTTATATGACATTATTGGACCATCTGTAGGGCTAATTGTGCCATCTGATTTTTTTAATTCCATCATGTGACATACGGTGGCCACATGGAGTATAGGGTAGTGGGAGAAACATTTGGTGTAAGCATTACAACAGCTCACGTTGTGTAAACACAGAATGGCAAACAGTTAGATGGAACAGAACGGAATGGAATCAATTACAGCTTGATACGTCATAGTTTATTTGAAAAATTCTTTTCCATCAACGTTTAGCGCATTGTGGCTTTAGCAATATTCTCCGAATAAAAATAATTCTTGTTGCGATATTTGGGTGGGTTTTTATGGGTTTTTTTTTTTTCTTTTCATTTATGGCTTTTTCATTCAGTTTTTTTGGTTGATTTTTAAATTTCACAAAAAAGTTGTTTGGAAAACTCACTATTGATAGCCTACATTTAGCCTATATATACACATTGCCTCATCGTAAAATAGGTTGCACTCAGAAGGAATCAACCAACAGCAATGACGCTTGGTGGGTAGATTTGACATTATGAGACGTGAATGATTCAAGTTTCATGCTCCGCTGTGTATGTGACGAAAGCAAAACCGGGCCTTATCACTGTACCTGACTGACTATATAAGGCCATCCTGTTGCGCATGCTTTCCATTCTTAGTCATGCTGTTGTGTTGGTAGTATCCTTTGCAAGTGAAGTAGAAGAAGAGGAGTAAAGTTTGACAGCAATTCAAGCAGTTGGAAGAGTTCAAGAGGGTTTGTATCATAGGATTAGGATTCAGCATTTCAGAATGTAGAAAGCATCTCTCAAAAAAAGTTATATGACATTATTGGACCATAGGGCTCCAGGAAATGGGATGGTCTTATCGATGTATTGCGTGCCGTACCGGTCGTGTGGATACTACCATAACATGCTGTTGGTGCCAGATGATAGAAGAAGGCGCACACCAGCGAGATGAAGGAGACTGGATCTGGGAGGATCCAGGATCTGGGAGACCTACACGAACCATGGAGAACGAAAACCGATGGATTATCCCACATGTGCTGAGTGACCCAACAGCCATGACATTCAACAAGCAGTAATGCCCTTCATATGTCATCCTGTCTCCCAGCATCATTGGCAGCAGGACTACATGCACGCAGACCGTTATGACAACTGCCCTTAACATTATGTCAGCATTGCCAAAGACTTCATGGAATGATTTAGAATAGCAGCGGGTCATCTTCAGTGACGAGTCCCGCTTTTGTCTTGGTGGAGACGACCAACAAATCCATGTGTGGAGGCATCGTGGTCAGCAGCAAGACGAACGGTTTGTTGTCACGATTCACATGTCAAGAAGGCCTGGTGTCACTCCACCTCCTCCCTGACTGCACAATCTGCAGGAACTGTATGAGAATATTTAAGATGCATGGGACGGATTATCACAGGACACCATTAGGAACCACTACAACTCCATGCCGAGATGTCTGCCATTTTGCGTTAACATACATGGTGGCCTGACACCAAACTGAGAGACACTACTTCTATATATGTAGCTCAATAAATATTGCCCATATCAATCTTAATTTATCATCATTTATTGTTCTTCTTAAACTTTATCTTCCCTCCCAATAGCAAAGAAATCTGACACTTCCTTCAGGATTCAACTAATTTTTTGACGATGAACATATGCAGTATATATGAATATCNTAGAAACAAAAAAGGTCACATTTTTGGAACATTCAACAGAAAATTATAAAACAGCCCAAATAGCACTCCCTAACAACTAAAAGCCTAACATAGCAGATTACCACTAATATTATTAGGTATTGCCAATGAAATTGACCAATTATGTTTTAATTTCCCAAGGTGGGACCTATTTTATGAGAAAAAAGGTCACCCCAGGCCTTCGGAAAGTCCTACATATGGATGACTAAACCTGACCAATGCACTCCAGTTAGGTTTTGAAAACAGCTATGGCAGGTCAACACAACTGCTGCACAGTAAAATGTATACATCCATATGTCTTTTATAAGCTTCAAAATACCAGGCTACAAGCTAGAAAGGTCAATACATGGTTCTATGAATTGCTGTTAGTTTAGCACTAACACACTGTCCCATTGGGGCACTAGCAGACACTAGCATTATTGGAAAGAAGACAGAAATGTGCTGCCTGAATTGAAGACCTAGCTTCAAAATACACATGCTTCACCACTGCCTAACTAAGTGTGCTACTGTTTTATAAGCTTGTCCAACCTCACAACAGTTGCTCTGAAAGAATGCACTCATGGGTGGAACATGGACAGGTCAATTATTTACACCACAACCCAAACACAGTAACAGAAGATGGAGGGTAATCGTGATTGACTTGACTATGCTACAGTGCATCTAGAGTCAATAGTGGAGGTCAGGCCAAAGAGTGGAGCCGTCTGTGTGTCTCCCAGTATCACCTCACTGACCACAGGATTCTATTGATCAGCTCTGCATCAGCATCTCATTCAAAAGAAAAAGCCAAGAAGGCACGCTTGTACATGACTGTTAACTGGCCTGGATTTACTCAATTTAAAAGAGGCTCTTCTCTTGGGAAGAAGAGAAGTAATTTGCTTTTTCTGAGGACTCACCAAGAGTTGCAGACCTTCTTTGAAATACACTACTGTTCAAGAGGTTGGAATCACTTGTTATGTTTTTCGTTTTTGTTATTTTATTGAACAGTAATATATACAGTTTGGATTGATTTTCATGTATTTCATTTCCAGGCCAAATGACCATAAGTTTTACACTGGGCAAAATAATATTCAGCTGTGACCGAAACAAATCAAATAGCGTGTAATACCTCCATGAGGACAAATTATAGCAGTGATTCAATTTGCCATTGACTGGACAAGTTTCTGTATGTAGGCCACATCAATGTTCTGCCACTCTTGAATCAAAGAATTCTGTAGCAGCGCCAGATTTGGTGGATGCCTTCCCCAATTCCGAGGAGAATTTCTTGTAGACTTGCATTTTAGCCACTGCTGGTAGACCCATATGACCGTCCACTTCCATACACTTGCACATTCATACACTTCCTTCACACTGTGGCCTTTGGCACACCCAAATGCAGTCACTCCTTTTAGCCAATCATTAACATCTGCTTTGGAGCCATTTTCCACACATGGAACAAGACATTCACTGCACTGTACCACCTCTTCTCAATCTATGAATCCCCCCACACACCCCGCAGGTATTTATAGCACCATCATACTCGTGCAACGAGCCTGAAGTTACAACCACCTAAGGTGAAACACTTTGTGCCCAGGGAGCTTATAGAAGCTTGTTTTCATTCAGTATTTAGATTGTCCACCCATTGCCTTCAGTAACGTCACCATTCTGTTCAGGAGACTTGCTTTCAGCTTTCAAAGAAACCTCCAAAGCTCACTTTTAGAAGTTGGGGTGGCCACTACAATGTTTTGGGAATACCAGCGCCTTCTTTCTTTGATTTGCAAATGTTCTTCTTTTTTTTTGTCTTTTTTCTTTTCTCGGTAAGGGTTTCTTGACAGCTACACATCCCTTCAGTTTTTTTTTCTCCCAGTGGAAGGACAGAAAGAAAACTTTGGAGCTTGATTTTCTCCATTTGAAAGATGAAACCTGTTATCTGATGGTGACAGTTTTGGTGAGCTATCAGATTTAGCACGGTTGTTAGCAGCATGTCGTTCTTTGTGGTTTATCCATTAATAATGGCATCCTCAGCTTGGTTCAGCATTGTGAACAGATCTGAAACTGGTTTCATATTCCTAAAAAAAAAATTTACTTGAACTTTTAGAATTGGAATTTAGAATTTAGAACCATTTGCCAATTATGCTTGCACACAGAGGAATATGACTTCTGCATTTAACCCATCTGTGAAGTGAAACACCCACATACATACACACACTAGTGAACACACAAAATGGGGGCAGTGAGCAGACTTGCCCGGAGCGGTGGGGAGGCCTATCCAAGGTGCCCAGGGAGCAGTTACATGCCTTGCACAAGGGCACTTCTGTCACGTCCTGTCGGTTCACCAGGCTGGTTCACTAATGCCCAGCGTAGAACTATATATAAACTACAAATTACATACTGTTCTGATTTAATTGTTAACTCTAGAACCCAATATTTATTAGAACAGAAAGGTTTTTTTTTACTATACAAATCATTTTATCATGTGTTCAAAACATGACATGAGGTCTGAATTGTTCTGGGATCCGGACTAATGCAGATAGCAAGAAGAAATGAGGAAAGGGAAATGAGATGAGAAATTCATCGGACTATTTTCCAAATCATCAGTAGGGTTTTATCCTGGTTATAGCTAGATATCTCCTAAGGGAACAGCTGGATTTAAATACCATTTGTAACGCTTGACGTCAATTCTGTTGCAAATAGATATTATAATAATGACATCAGTATGCTCCCTCACAAAACAGTTCCTGGTATCATAACATTCTATCCTTCATAGGTAAACATCTACATATTTCATCGATTGTTCACCAAACATAAATCCTACTTACTCTCCAAAAGCAGAACTCACACATTTGCATTTGCAAAAGCTCAATACCGGATCGCACGTTTACTGGCAGGGTATCAGTCGATAAACGGTGGAAGTGGGCTAATCCATTAAGCATTAATAAGGATTATTGTTGCGGCACTTTCTTCTGCAAAGTCCAATGCCCCCTCTCCCTGTAAGCACCCACCAGTCTTTACCAATCTCCTCCACTGACATTGATTGACTTTGTTTTCTGCTTTGCCGATGTAACAGGAGTGCTGCAAACATGCCTCCATCGCGTTTTCCCCTGCATTTGCATTTCTGAGAAGGACAGTGTAACCCAAGTCCTCAGGAGCCAAGGGAGATGATAAGACCCTCGTTATCAGCAGCCAGTTTGATGGCCTTGCAGTGAAATCGCTCACTAACCATTGTGAGACAGATGCTGGAAGTGATGGGGAAATATTATCAAGTTAAAGCAGCAGAGACAAGCAGATGACTATTCCATAAATGACTAGGACATGCCAGCAGCTCCAAGCTATGATTACACTGATAAGTATAATTTAGAGGGTATGTGCTGTAGGCCATGTATGAATGACTGAATAATAAGGCTGTAATAAGCCTGATATTTAAAAGAGTTCAACTAATAATCAATGAAAATTTGTTTTAAATTTTAAGTGATTAGTTATTATTTTTCATTATGATAATGTATAATTCAAATTCTCCTACTGGTCTCTCTGGACAGTAAAAACACAGCAAGATGGATACACCCATTATAGAATTTTTAGAACTATTGTTTACACCCATGGATACACCCATAATAGAAATTTTTAGAATTAATGTTTATCATATTTGATTTGACTACTTTTTAAATAGGCGTTTCTTAATAAAGTATGTAATCTGTAATAAGTAATATGTATGACTGTGAATGGTTTATTACTGTTCAGTCTTTGGTAAAATCCACATGCAATCCATTATTGTTTGGAATTTTTACTTGGAAAATCAACACTTTTACTAAGAACCTTAAACAAATATATTGATACGTATTTACTGTACTTCAGAAGAGAGCAATGTTCAGGCAACTCTAGGCTACTATACTACAATGTCTTACTTATTTGATGGTATTTGTAACCCTGTTTCCATCAGATAAACTGAAAAGCTAAACTCTTAAAGCCTAAATTTAAATCCTTAAATAAAAACAAGGTCCACTTCTGCTTGAGAATCAGAGTCAGATATATTAGCCAACAGTGACATGGTTTTGGGAGTTCGTGTCTTTCTTGTATGTCCAACATACAGACAATGTACACATAACGAACAGACAATCCACAATATACACAATACATACAGGAAATCCAGAATATACACAATACACACAGACAATAAACAATATACAACATACACAGTGTACACAGTATACCAGCAATATGCAGACTACATAAGGAAAAGTAATATACAGGAAATATATACAAGCAGTATACATAGGTTTGTGTGGCAGTACAAAAAAAAACAGTAATGTACACGTGTGGGGAAGATACTGTGGTGTATAATACAGCATGTGAGTGAAGCAGGGTAAAGTAACTCTGGAGAGAGCAGAAGCGACTATGGTCTATTTTACTGATTACCTGTTTATGAGGGTGATGGCATGAGGAAAAAAGCTGCTCCTATGTCTGGTAGCCTTGGTATACAAGGGTCTATAGCACCTATAGGGTGTAAGGAATCTGTGATAAATTTCCCCAACCCATACACCATACTGCCAAAAGTATTTGCTCATCTGTGAACTTGAGTGACATCCCATTCTTAATCCATAGGGCTTAATATGATGTCGGTCCACTCTTTGCAGCTATAACAGCTTCAACTCTTCTGGGAAGGCTTTCCACAAGGATTAGGAATGTGTTTACAGGAATATTTGACCATTCTTCTAGAAGCGCATTTGTGAGGTCAAATACTAATGTTGGACGAGAAGGCCTGGCTCGCAGTCTCCGCTCTAATTCATCCCAAAGGTGTTCTACTGGGTTGAGGACAGGACTCTGTGCAGGCCAGTCAAGTTCTTCCACACCAAACTCTCTCCTCCATGTATTTATGGACCTTGCTTTGTGCACTTGTGCGCAGTCATGTTGGAACAGGAAGGTGCCGTCCCCAAACTGTCCCCACAAAGTTGGGAGCGTAAAATTATCCAAAATCTGTTGGTCTGCTGAAGCATTAAGAGTTCCTTTCACTGGAACTAAGGGGTTTGAGCCCAATTCCTGAGAAACAACCCCACACCACAATCCCCCCTCCACCAAACTTTACACTTGGCACAATGCAGTCAGACAAGTACCGTTCTCCTGACATCCGCCAAACCCAGACTCATCCATCGGGTTGCCAGACGGAGAGGTGTGATTCATCACTCCAAAGAACATGTCTCCACTGCTCAAGAGTTCAGTGGCGGCGTGCTTTACACCACTGCATTAGACTCTTTGCATTGCTCTTGGTGATGTAAAGCTTGGCTGCAGCTGCTCGGCCATGGAAACCCATTCTATGAAGCTCTCTACGCACTGTTCTTGAGCTAATCTGAAGGCCACATGTAGTTTGGACGTGTGTAGCGATTGACTCTGCAGAAAGTTGGCGACCTCTGTGCACAATGTGCCTCAGTATCCGCTGACACCGCTCTGTCATTTTACGTGGCCTACCACTTTCTGGCCGAGTTGCTGTCGTTCGCAATCACTTCTCCTTTGTTACAATAGCACAGACAGTTGACTATGGAATATTTAGTCTTGAGGAAATTTCACGACTAGACTTATTGCACAGATGCCATGCTTTTACGGTACCATGCTGGAGTTCCTGAGAGTGACCCATTCTTTCACAAATGCTTGTAGAAACAGTCTGCATGCCTAGGTGCTTGGTTTTATACACCTGTGGCCATGGAAGTGATTGGAACACCTGAATTCAGTGATTTGGATGGGTGAGTGAATACTTTCGGCAATATAGTGTATTTGAAATGATCCATCCATTCCACTGGGCAAAGACAACTCAAGACTATAAGTCTAAAAGGACGTGTAGCTGTCAGGACGTCCTTACTGAGAAAAGGAAATGGACTGGGAACTCCAGTCCAGACCTCAACATCACTGCATGTGTTCTGGATTATTTGGTTTGTGGGAAGCAGAAAATACAACCAACTTCTATAAATAACCCTGTAGATGTCTTTGAAGAACTAAAAGCAAGTCATCTAAAAAGGAATGGAAGCCATAATAAGTGCACAAAGAATCAAAATCAGATATCTGAAATGCCCCACAATCCATGTATCAGTGCAGCGTCTCAATCCACTCAGCACAAGTCTGAATAAAGCAGAAATGATATGCATGGAGAGAAGCAAATACAGTTGGGGGATTGCATGAGGGTCAATTACAATAGAACTCTGAGCATTATGTACACCTACTCAAAGATATGCTTTAAAGCTATAATCAGACATTTCTAATTGTTCTAATTGTTTACATCTAATTGATGATAATTTTCTTTATGTAATCCAAGGCATAATGTTATTATCTAAGGGCCAGTGCTTTAGTTGCCAAGTTCTCAAGCCCACATAGCTGAGGTCTGTATCCCTTTGCTTACACAAACATTGCTTGACAATTTATGCTCTATCCAAGTTCTCAGAATTGAACATATTTAACCCTCTCATGACGCTTGGGATCCTGTAGACTCCAGACCCGCTATATAAGAAAAAATGTATGCACTCATCATCAAAAGAATAGTTGCACCAAGAAGGAAGTGTCGGATTGCAGTCCTATTGGAAAGGAAGATAAAGGTTAGCAGGAACAATAAATGATGATAAATTTAGACTGATATGGACAATATTTATTGAGCTACACAAATAGAAGTAGTGTCTCTCAGTATGGCGTTGGCCCTCCATCGTCTTGGCATGGAGTTGTAGAGGTTCCTAATGGTGTCCTGTGATAATCCATCCCATGCAGCTTGAATATTCTCACACAGTTCCTACAGATTGTGTGGTAGGGGTGGAGGTGGTGTGACACCAGGCCTTCTGGACATGTGTCGCATGACAGCAAACTGTTGATTATGGCGCTGACCATGGTGCTTCCACACACAGATTTGTTGGTCGTTTCCACCAAGACAAAAGCGGGACTCGTCACTGAAGATGACCCGCTGCTGTTCTGAGGCACTCCATGACAGTCTGGAACGACACCATTGCAGTCCTTGGCGACGTGATGTTAAGGGCAGCCGCCGTAATGGTGTATGTGCATGTAGTCCTGCATCGTGCAGCTGTCTGCCAAAGGTGCAGGCACTAACTGGTTGACTCATGGAAGGTATCACTGCTCTCTGAATGTCCACAATCATGGCTGTTGAGTCAGTCAGGTACAGCGATAAGGCCCATCTTGCCTATGTCACATGCGTGTCAGAGTGTAAAACTTGAATCATTTGCATGTCTCACAATGTCAAACCTACCAACCAAGTTTCATTCCTGTTGGTTGATTCTGTCTGGGTGCAACTATTTGTGCAACTATGTTTTTTAATGATGACTATGTTTTTTAATGATGACCATAAATTCATATGTAATTCATATGATGCTAAATTAAAGTTTAAAGAAAGAAAGTACATACATACGCACATTATACACATCTGTTTGATATACAGTATGATACACCGTAATGTAGTTTCATATACTTTGGTCCTGTAATTGGTGAGGAAGAAACAGTCGGCTCTGTTCTCCCTTATGCACCCACTTGTGCATGTAAACACACACACACAAATCTTTTAAACAGCCCCTCTTTTTCTTTCCAGGCTCTTTCTCACTTGCTTTCTTGGTTTTCTACTACACACAATGTTTTAAATATACATATACTGTTTGCACTGCTGCCATGATCATTGAAAGAGATTTGTCTAAAATGCCATGTGTCCCGTATCTTCTTCTTTATGCTGACTCTACAATACAGTGCGGTACAAAAGTAACACATTATTTAAACCAGTTTATCTGGGCAGTAAGTGCTTGAAAAACACTGTATATCTTTAGAATAACTGCAAAGAAAGTTAGTAAGAATTACTTGTGTTTTTGGTACCGACCATGGTGCCTCCACACAAAGATTCATTGGTTATCTCCACCAAGACAAAAGCGGGACTCGTCACTGAAGATGACCCACTACTGTTCTGAGTCACTCCATGGCAGTCTGGCACGACATCATCGTAGTCTTTGGTGACGTTGACGTGGTGTTAAGGGCAGTCGTAATGGTCTGTGTGCATGTAGTCCTGTATCATGAAGCTGTCTGGCAGTACAGCTGGCAGTAACAGGATGACTCACGAGGGCATCACTGCTCACTGAATGTCCACAATCATGGGTGTTGGGTCAGTCAGGTACAGCGATGAGGATCGCCCATGCTTACGTCACATGCGTGGCCGAGCATGAAACTCCTACCCACCAAGTTTCATTCTTGTCAGTTGATTCCTTCTGGGTGCAGCTTTTTGCGCAACTATTTTTTCAGTGATGACTGTAAATATTGCTATGTGAGCTAAATCACCTTTCATCATTTTATGAACTGCTGACAACCATTAAGTGGACTTTTTAAGAAGCAAAGTACATACATACACAAATTATACACATCTGTTTGCTATACAACATTAATTAGCCAGAATTACTAATAATTTAATTGTGTTAAAAAAAAAAAGTTTATTTATAATATCTTGTGAAAGTTTGGCTCCGGATTTCTCTCAAATGTCCTCAGCCATTACATGGATTTGTGAAATTTCATTACCAGCAAACCTGATTAAAGGATTAATTAACCTGGTCATGGATAATTGCATAACTACAGATTTTACTGTATTGGCAGGAGGAAAGGTTTGGAAAGGGTTTAGTGGTATTTGACATCCCAGTGTTATTTATATTTTAATATTTGGGTCTGTCTGCACAAATAAGCAAATGAACACTCTCAAATAAACACAGCAAATAAACACAGATTTTTTAAATATAGTTTTCTCAAGTGCCTGTGAACTTTTACAAGATGCCTATTTGACTTTTTTTCTACGCTTCTTGTAGAAAACCTCCAATGTAGTGATTTTAGATGTACATGTGAAAGAAATGTACATGGCAGGAAAGCTGTGTTAGTGTAGTCGCTAGTGTGAATATTAATATGACTACTGTGAAAATGAACATAATATCAGAGATATGTATGGGAACAGCTTTTGTTGGGAGGACACAGATGTAACTGTTTGGTTTTATGATTGGAAGTAAGGAAGATTTAAAGTGGCATAGATGCATAAAGAGAGGACAAATTATACTAATTGATTTTAAATTATATTGACTTGTTACGTTTTTTGTGTAAAAACATGACATTTCAAGGTAGTTTAAACTAATTGACTTTATTTGTTTTCAACAGTACCAGTCAAGACACAGGTATTCATAGAAGGTTCCCTTATTTTTAGCTTAATGCTTTGCTTTATTATAAAAACAAAGACATCAGACTATAAAAAAGCACTCATGGAATTATGCAGTCCACTTTAAAAACCTACATAATGTCTTTAAGATAACAGAAAACGTTTATAGTGTTTAGTTGCGTGTGTCTAAACTTTTGAACGGTACTGCATATATATGCTTATTCTAAACTTTTTGGCAAAAAAGTTCCAGAAAAGTTGGGACAGAGGCATCTTTACCTTCCCATTTAACAATGTTTAGTAATCATTTGGGAACTGATTATTACCTGCTGGTATAGAACACAATGTTCATTGTTTCCAAATATCAAACTGAAAGGTGGATTTATCAGCCCACCGCACATCTTTTCACTTCATGATGATGACTTTCAGCCCAAAGAAGTCGGCAGCGATTCTGATTATTGTTAATGCGTGGCTTCCGCTTTGCGTAGGCGTGACTTGCACTGTGTTTACTGACAAGATTTTTCCACCTATGTGGTTGTATTTATTACAGAAGCATGTTGGTGTTGAATGCAGTGCTGTCTGAGGGATCAAAAGGTCACAGGCATCCAATATTGCTTTGATTGCAAAGAGATTTCTCTGAATCTCCAACTGGAGAACATTGTTCATACACTGTTACTGTACTATGCAGCAGGGGTGACTGAGCCTTTCATTAATGCTTATTTTATAGCAACTATTTTATTTATTTATTTATTTATTATTATTTAAATATTTTATTTTATTTATTCACCAGCCAGCCATGTGAAAAGATCTAAAACAGGTGTAATAGTGTAACATTGTTCCTTTCCAAACATGTTTGCACCACATTTGGAATTAGCATATATTTACAAAAAAACTAAGAGTGCAAAAAGTCTAATTTTTACAGTTAAATACATGTAAAAAAAACTTTATAATCATGGCTTTGTGTTTTTTTTTTCAATTATCATTTTATGTAACTGTCACAACTTGTTTGGAATTGAATTTATAAGTTTCATGCTTTTTTTTTGGACACTGAAAAAATAATTACTTTAAAAATTCAACTGAATACTACACATATATTATTTAGTCTAAATGATCTTTTTTCCTCATTTACAGATTTCACATTTTTTTCAAACGTGCACCAAAAAATGTTCCCTGGACAAAACATTAATCACCTTGCATTTTTAAGGTGGTAGTAATTTCAAGCTCCTGCAAAAGGCACTGCACAAGGATGATTGGGCTACAAATACCTGTGGTGTATGTGACAGGTTTCATAGATTGAGAAGAGGTGGTACAGTGTAGTGAATGTCTTGTTCTATGTGTGGAAAATGGCTCCAAAGCAGATGTTAATGATTGGCTAAAAGGAGTGACTGCATTTGGGCGTGCCAAAGGCCATAGTGTGAAGGAAGTAACTGAATTTGCAGGGGTATGGAAGCGTACGGCCATACGGGTCTACCAGCAGTGGCAAAAATCCCAATCTACAGTAAAAGTCTCATTAGAATTGTGCCGGTAAAGGTATCCATCGAATCTGGCCCAACTGGGCAATTCTTTGATGCAACTTCAGATGTCAGCTACATTCAGAAACATGTTCTGTCCATGCCAAATCGAATCACACCTGTTATTTGTGCTCGTGGAGGTATTACATGCTAATTGGTATGTTTCAGTCACAGGTGACTATTTTTTTTTTTTTTGTCCAATAAGCTTATAAACAAAATTAAAGAGTTTAACTAGCATGAAATAATGCAGTGTCTGATATGCAGGCAAAAAAGTACTGTCTGGAACAGGCCTAAATAATGCAACAAGACGGTAGGTAGAGGGAAAAGTGCGAGGAGAATAGATGAAAGTGCATGAAGGTCAAAAAAGAACTCCGAGCATGATGTTTTTTTTTTTTTAATTACTGCAGTCCAGGCACACTGGAGGCTCGAGCAAAGCAGACTGTGGTCATGCTCAAGCAATCATGCTGGCCTTTTAGATTAAGCTATCAATTCTCCATTAAAAAAGGCAAGCTTAAAAAGGCAGCCAGCATTAGTAATTGTATTGTTCTTTAGTCTTGTATTAAACGGTAGACCTGTGTTTAGGTGCAAAGTTCGGTGGTCTTCATTTAAATGCAGTAGCGTCTAATCAGGTTGACCAGTCTTTATCCATAGACAAACTGACAGCTATAGCCTTTTGCCCAGAGTGAGGCCTTTGCAAGATTAATACATGAACTTCCCTCATGACTGGCCATGTCAGAATCAAATGGACACTGAATGTGAGGCTGCCTGGGATAAAATGCATGAATAATGCAATATCTGTCTCTTTTTGTGTCTGGAGCTAGGCTAATTGCAGTGAGCCCTATGCGCTGTGAAATAGTGGTGGGGAGGCAACATGTATTAGCTGCTAAATTAATCTAACCAAGGAGAGAGCTCACATTGCTTGCCAACCATGTTCCCTCAACAACAGCACTGAATCAATCAAGCCTAACTAGTCTCCAGCATCAAGGGAGGAAATAAAACCTCTTCTGTCCTCTTTTTGTCTTTAAACACCTGCTGCTCTTCTAATAGAGTCCACATGTCTAATAATAACAGTCTTACTCCCTTTTACTGATCGACTTGAGCCTTGAGATTGTGTACCAAAACTGGACACACAGCACACTGTGAGTGTATTTGATTAACAGCTCTTACTGCGCATTCAAATTTTACATTTTTAATTAAAGGATTTTTGGATTGGTATGTAAATACAAATGTTATTTTATGTAAATAGTGAGGTAAACCTGACGCAAGCAGATCTAAAATGGATTTTAGGGTTAATTTCAAAAGAATCAGGATATGGTTCGATAAAATCCACCAACCCAAAGCGAACAAAGGCCACCTAAACAGACATGGGCAGGACAAAAGCATAAGTAATAAACTGTCCAGGGTCAAAATACCTTGTACAAAGAGCACAAAGAGAAGACTAAAAAGATAAACCAAAATACAGATCATACACAAGTAGGCAAAAAGAAGACAACAAAAAAGGACTGCTCAGGAGTTGACAATACTTCACAAAGAGACTTGCAAACACAAGGGGTAACTACACAAACAGAGTTAATGATGAACAGGTGAGTGAAATAAAATTTAGGGGATGATGAACGGGAAGGAAGCTTATGATTGGTGGATAGTCGGCTGACGTCACGTGAAAGTGAATCTTGGGAAGTGTAGTTAATATTAGTCCATATTATTATTATTATTATTATTATTATTATTATTTCACTGTGATGTTTTTTTATATGTGCTAAATTCTTTGTACAATCCACTGTAATTTAAATTCGGATTAAAAGCTAAACCTGCTTGCAATAGCATCAATTCAATACCCGTAATTACAATCTTAACATGGCAAATTACTCTTCACTTATTTGGATTACAAGCTAAACCTACTTTCTGCACACAGGGGGCAAACACGTAATTTGATGCAGGAAGAAGAGGATGTTTAAGTTCAGTGCCAGTTAAACCCGCCAATCTGAAATCCTGCGCAGGTCTTTTTTTCTCCTCTCTACTGCTACAACAGCAATTACAAGGTGTGCCAAACAGCTCACATGTGCCTTTTAAATATACTAGTTACCAACACACTATTTACTGTACCTTAATGCAATGGCAAATCTGGCACTGCGTTTTATGAGTCTGGTCTGGTCATGTGCACTGTTTTATACATCCTGTTAGCTATGGGTGTGGCTGAAACATTGAACTCAGTAATTAGGAGGGGTGTCCACATACTTTTGGCCATATAGTGTACCAAAATGTGACTTGCTCTCCCTTAGTTAGACTGAACAGCCATTAAGGTCATGTATTTTGCATTTGCCTTTCTGTTTTTCTGATTGGGTCTATGTGTCTAATAATGGCCAGTGTTATTGATTAACACAGCCACTGGTTTAGACGAAACAAATTTAGGCTAAATCATCTACTCATTTAGAGTCATGAGTTTCACATTCCGCCTTTTATACACTTGCTAATTTTCTAATTTACTCCATGTGCCAGCGTTATTGAATTAGGTGGGCACTGGTATAGAGAAACTGAAAACTGACCATTTGCATGTAACAGACTTACAGAGCCTTCTCACAGTAAATTCCATATTGCATATTTCAATACATGTGATAATAAATATGAAATATGAAGCCGATGCTAGATTAGCCTCCTTTGCTGTGAGATGTTCAGCATATACCATATGGAGGACTGTCACAAACAGGGAGACATTCCCAGTGTTGCCTTTGACCAGAACACTGAGAACAACACCACTGGAGAAGGGCATGAAAAATATTCATAATCTGCATGCAGTTATGAGAAACGCTTTGCAGTATGTTATGTGTGTTATAACTGCAGTTTTACAGTCACACAATAAGAGGATCAGTTGATGAGGTGCAGATCATATGGCAATGGTGTAATGAGCTCTGTAGGTGGTCTTTTATATAGAGGAAAGTCAGTGCTCATAAAAGACACTCTTATCTATGCCATTGTGCTGGGTTATATAATTCAAACATCCTGCCAGGCGGTGAGACAGAAAATGTCCCCCTCGGTTCACTGAGGCATGAATGGACTTAGACGACCACAAAACTCAGCCTCTCTCTCTCTCTCCCTTTCTCTCTCTCACTGTGTGTGTGTGTCTCTCTCTCTCTCTCTAGCACAGGCCTGAATGCATTTTAATAATAATGCAAACATGCTCACCCTCACGTGGCTCTGCCCACTGCTCGACTCCTTCTCACTCAGCCTAAAAGCCACGGGTGAGTGATCACAGCTCCCAGTGTGAGTCAGTGGATGCACGCAGAGCTTGACATGGCACCTTTGCCCCTGTGTTTCAACTGCTCAAGCGTTTTATTCCTCCAGAAGAGTCATTTGGGGAAGCAACATGCAGTACGTGCAAACACAGAGGTTTGTTTTACAGCCAATTTCCTTCTGAAGTGATTAACATTATATATATCTTGGACTCTTAGGCTGCATCCAAAACTGCATACTCGCATACTACCACACTCACTGAGCGTTTTATTAGGAACATCTGCACAGCTACTCATACATGCAATTATCTAATCAGCCAATCGTGTGGCAGCAGAGCAGTGCATAAAATCCCAGGCCAGCGGCTTCAAGTACTGTTCACATCAACAATCAGAATAAGGAAAAAATGTGATCTCAGTGATTTTGACCATGGCATGAGTATTTCTGTTGATCGGTTGATAACTGCTGATCTCTCGGAATCTCAGAATAGCACGACAAATAAAAAGCATGCAATGAGCAACAGTTCTGTGGAAGGAAACGCCTTGTTGATGAGAAAGGTCAGCTGAGAATGGAAAGACTGGTTTGTGCCAGCAGAAAGGCTACAGTAACTCAGATATCCACTCTCAACAACTGTGGTGAGCAGAAAAGTAACTCGGAATGCACAACCTCAAGGCTGGGGCTACAAAGGCAGAAGACCATGTCGAGTTCCATGTCTGGCAGGAAAACAGAAAGCTGAGGCTGCAGTGGGCACATGTTCACTAAAACTGGACAACTGAAGACTAAGAAAAGATAGCCTATAGATGGTAGGGTCAGAATTTGGCACCAGCAGCGTGAATCCATGGACCCAACATGCCATGTGTCAGCAGGTCAGGCTGGTGGTGGTGGTGTAATGGTGTGAGGAATGTTTTCTTGGCACAATTTGGCCCTTTCACTAAGTATGTTTACATACTAAATTCATTATTGGATTTCTGCAGTTATTTATTTATTCAAGTGGTCATATAAAGAGCATGTTATTATATCTTAGATTGGACTAACATCTAGAAATCTGATTAATAAATCTGATAAAGGGTGTAAGAATCTGATTAATAAATCTGATAAAGGGTTTAAGTGATCATGTCTTTTTTAAGCACATGTACACCCGTACTCTGATTTCTTTCAGTATGCCCATGTAAGAAACAAAGTGTGGTACCAGAAACGGCAAACAGCATTTAACACATAATTTTGAGCATACTGAGTCTGGAATCTATTGACATGGCTATTTGTGGCAACAACATTTCAATCTTTGGCAATGTGGGAAGATTAGAATGATTTATTAATCAGCCACTCAGATATGCTACAAATTAAACCACCCCAGCTCCGCTGGTAAAAGTAATTCAGTTTGAATAGTGTTAGAATTGGATTACAACTCAGATGTACTTACCTTATCGTAGTACCTATTGTAAAAGTTATATTCCTAAGAACTATATGATTGCATTCTGGATCACTTCTGAATTGTTTACCACATATTCTTCTTCACAAAAAATGGGAATCTGTGTATGATTATTTCTGGAACAATCTGTATATGTGCAACAGTGATCAAGTACCATCTGCAATGGTGGTGACAGATTTGTACAGCAGAGCTCCTCTTTTCATGTAGCATACAAACAATCACCCTTTGCTTTCATTTCTCTACCAGTCCAAGCAATGACTAAAGTCAATTGTGGACAACGCATGGCTTTTTACACCTACTTGAGGATGTCCTTTAAAGCCATAATCAGGGATTTCTACAACAGGACAGTATGTTGTTCATTTTCAGAGATAATTATGTTCAGATGCTTAGGTTCAAAAGTACATATGTTCTATCTTATCACAATCCAAATTATGTTATTTTGTTTAGAAATCTCTGATGTATGTAGATACAGCTAAGCTAGCTCTCCCATTGTTTTAGCCATCAGGAGCTGAACTGCAAGCCTAATGTATTTAGCTGAAAGTGAAATCAACTAGTCGTATTTTGACCAGACAAAAAATTATTAACCTTGTGTGTTTAAGATGGTAGTAACTTTAGGGTCCTGCAGATGCCATTGCACAATATGAATGGGGCTATAAATACCTCTGGGGTGTGAGTGACGGAATTCATAGATTGAGAAGAGGTGGTACAGTGCAGTGAATGTCTCGTTCCATGTGTGGAAAATGTGTCACAAAGCAGATGTTAATGATTGGCTAAAATGACTGCATTTGAGCGAATGCATGGACGGATAGAATGGATGGAGTTTGCAATAACTCACATCATTAGTAATGGTGACAATGATGACATTAGTTACGCTGACATACCGAAATATTGGCTCAAAGAAAGTCTTTAAGCTAACTGCTACTACTGTTTTGGCAATTGCTGGTTAGATCTCCCCCAACACACACGCTATGCTACCAAGTCACGAGGGTGAAGGCTAGTAGTTATTTCCTCACATTAAGTGCCATTAAGGAGAACTGCCAATTGTGCATCATGCTGAGTGACAGGAGTTCATCATGGACTTCCATCGATGGACAACTGTAGTGATGCTAGGGAACATCTGCCACTGACAAAACAGGAGTGTGAGTTATTTAAGCCACCAATTACTTTAAGAAGGTAAACGAACCCCTAAAGCCTTTTCCTCAGTAGTTTACAGAGCTCTGCGTGTCTCTAAGCGCAATCTATTAATCTAGCTCATGGTCAAAAATAATGACCCACTGTCCTAGGTTGACAGAAATAGCTGCTATTCTCGGGGTTTATTCAAAACAGAAGCCTTTTCGCAGTGGAGTAATCAGTATTCATGAATAGATTACTTTTCTCAAAGAAACTCGCGACTGGCCCCGAACGTCCTCGTTTAGCAAGCAGAGCGCGACTCTCTGTCACACTTTGGGGGAGGCTAAGCATGGAAGTTGCACTCAGGCCTAATGAAGCTTCCTAATGGGGTCTCAGGTTGAGATGAAAGGAGACTGAACAGGGACTAGAGGTTTTGGTGAAAGAGGGATGGCAAAAAAAAGAAGGAGTAGTAGAAAAAAAATGAAGAGAAACATCTCCACTGCAGTCAAGTAGAAAATTGGAAGTTTAAGGATAGAGTCAAAGAAGACGGGTCATGGAAAGAGTGGAGTTGTTTACACTGGAAGGGAAAATGTTGCATTCAGGGAGACTGACAGAGACTCGGTTTGTGTATGAAAGATAAATGATTTTGAAAATGAAGCACAGCAGGGATCTGTTGTGGGCGTTTATGAGCGCAGCACAGGAGAGAGAGAGAGAGAGAGAGAGAGAGAGAGAGAAGATATTACTGGACTGGAAAAGAAATTCATCCCAAACACACAGAGAACGAGCGAGACAGCGAGAGAGTATGGTTAAAAGGCAAACAACAACAACAAAAAGGCATAAAAAAACATTATGTAATAATAATAACAATAATAACATAATGTTATTTATAAACGCCTTTCAAGACACCCAAGGACACTGTGCTGTTTAAAGCTGTTTTCTGAATGAGGAAATGGAGGTACAAGCACAGAGATATCGGGAAATAGTATTCCCGAGTTTCTAACCATATCCAAAATGCGTAAAGTGAGCCATATCTCCAAAAAGCATAAAGTGAAGTGTGCAACAGAAAGCAGGTGGGTTTTAGAGGACCAGACAGAGAACGTGAAGGTGAATACATCTGAATAAGAGCAGAAAAGTAAGGAGGTGCCAAACCATCCAAACCAAAAGCCGCATTTTATACTGTTTGTCGAGCTGGACAGGGAGCCAGTGTAAACATTTGAGAGTGGGAATTATATATTCCTATGTTCTGGTACATATACAAACCCTAGCAGCTGGGCAGCTGGGCATACTGCGACTTCTGCAGACTGCAGGCAGGAAGCCTATGAAGAAGAGCATTGCAGTAGTTAAGCCTAGGTGTAAGAAAAGCATGGATAAGGGCCTAGTAAAAAAAAACTGGACAATGTTCTTAAGATGAAATTATGTTATATTAACATATTTAATAGTAATATTTTCAACGTAGCCATCAAATGACAACGTGGGGTCAAAAATAAAACCAAGATTCCAAACCCATGCAACAGAGGACTTAAGAAAATCTTAGCCATTCAAAATGAATTTTGGCCTAATTAACATATTTCTAGCCTGCACTGTGGATGTTACTCAGTGTGTACAATAAAACATATCTATATTCTGACTTGATCAGAACATTCAATTATCAACAAATTTATGCAGTTCCAGAGGTGTGTACATGTTGGATGGTCGCACCACCTGACATATTTAGGCCTTTAATCCATGCATGCTTCAAATGATTTTTTTCCTGATAATGTATTCACTGCAGAGTTTTGTTATATACTGTATGACAATAATAAGTTCAGACCAGTCACCAACCCTCATCTTGAAGTTCTACCTGACTGGGTCCTAGCAGTGTTTTCTGTGTGAACCAAAGTCAAGAAACAACAATGCTCACAGATAAGTAACATTTTACATATGTACACATTATATATGTAACATATACATAGCGCTGAAGTCGAATCATCTCCTTCAGGTGGTGGGATAAGCACTGGGTGCAGGTAAGAGAGAAGCACAGATTAAAAACACTCATCTCAGCTCTTCACATGCCATTTTCCTCTCCTACACAGAAATGTGCTTAGCTTTTGTCTCTGTGCAAGTTAATATGCCTAAGCTGTAGGCATACTCTCTGGTGCTTTACATCCCACACATTTTACGATATGATATTTTCCAGTGTAAAAGTCATCTCTGCTTAAGTTTTAAAAGAGAAACTTTATCAGGGTCTTTTGGGGGTAATTCACTTAAAAGCAAGTAAAAGCTTTAATAAGAAATGCTCGAGTACAAATAAATAAATTGTTTATTGAAAAGTTACCAATTACTTTGAGTAAGGCTCCACATTGACTCCAAACTCCAACAAGCAACGGTAAGGTGTAGTAAAGAAGTGTTTGATATTGTAAAATATCAAACTAAAACACATATAAATGGCACAAATACAGCAATTTATCTAAAAATAGTTAGCAAGCCATCTAAATACTGGAAGCTAAGTTAACTAGCTAACAGGTTGCTCTTACAACTGCACATAGAGTACAAGCAGTAAAATTAACTAAGAGCTTTCATGTTTATTATTCTAAAATGACAAAATAAAAAGATAAATGGGAAAACAGCAATGTAGTTATTTTGCTAGAAGGTAAAGCCAGGCAACATCTGCTATACTGGTATTGTGCTGATGTTTAGCTGCTCGTCCAGCATTGTCATGTTTGTTGACCAGCATACCCCCATCCAAAACACCACATGCACAAGGAATAGCTGCACCCAGAAGGAGAAGGAAGTGTCGTATTTCAATGCTATTTGGAAGGAAGACAAAGCTTACCAGGAAATTTAGACTGATATGAGCTACACATACAGAAGTAATGTCTCTTAGTATTATGCAGCAGGGGTGGAGGTGGAGTGACACCAGGCCTACTGGACATGTGACGCGTGACAGCGAACCATTCATCACCTCCACACACAGATTCATTGGTCATCTCCACTAAGACAAAAGGTGGACTTGCCACTGAAGATGACCTGCTGCCATTCTAAATCACTCCGTGACAGTCTGGCACAACACCATTGCAGTCTTTGGGGACACTGACGGGGCATTAAGGGCAGTTGTCGTAATGTTCTGTGTCATGGAGCCGGCACTAACAGGAACTTCAACATGGTGCTGGCACTAACAGGATGACTCATGGAGGGTATCAGTACTTGCTGAATGTCCACAATCGTGGCTATTGGGTCAGTCAGGTACAGCGATAAGGCCCATTCTTGCTTATGTCACATGCACTTCCGAGTGTGAAACTACTATGTGTCTTCAGTTGCTGCTGACCGGCATGACAGCAACCCAAACCTTACATACTCTGATTTTGCTGACCTCCAGGCATGCTGCTGCATAGGCTTGATAATGTGATGTCATACCGCAGTGTTTTATGGGTGTTCCGCCATTTTGGTAGGCTCTTCAGTCTGAAGACACTTATTTTTCAGTCTGCTCTATGTAATTTTGGCTGATCTGTAGCTTATGGTCTCACTAAATATGTTTCTGAGATGACCAGCATGTGGACCTACGTGACTACCAAAGTAGTTCATGATTGAATTGAGCTACTCAGACACAGCTCTAGTTAAACAGCATGTATGAAGCATCGCAGTCAGCGTGCAGTCAAACATTAAGCTCATTTTACTGAAAGTTATTTCATTGCGGCTGAGTGAAATATGATGGTAAATGGGGTAAATCTGCAGGCGCCTGAGAGAAAGAACCATTTGTAAACTGTACATTGGCTCTGAGTGACTTAAAAGCAGCCACTTAAGCCTCACACCAGCTAGGAAAAAGTCTGTGAATGAAAGCGGAGGTAACATTAGCATGTTTAGATCATTAACTCCACTTTTTATCTGGGAGCTTGCAAGGAACCAGACCGTCATTAAGGTTAATATTTTATTGTGATGAATTTGTTTGACATTGCTCTAGAGTTGGTTAAAGTGTAGTCCCATTTCGTTTGATTCAGTATGAAGCAAGACAAGACTGGAAAAACCCAATAAAACAGCTCTCTTCTAAGCTCTCTTCTAACACATGAACAAAAAACAAACCCTGTCAGTATGGCAGAATGGTCCCATAATGAAGCATGACATACATTTCCAAGCCCTATGTTTCCTCAGGTTGGAAGCTGATTTAGCTAGCTAACAGGCAACAACAATTCCAAGTACAACTGTATGTGGGAAAATACAATAAAATAATTGTTAGATTTTAAGGACCGTTTTGTTTGTTATTATAAAATGACTAAAAAGTCAAGTTACAACTGAGCAGGCAATTGCACCAACATCAACACTGGTAGATTTAGAAAAGAGATTTCAAGCTTATTGTTGTAAATATTGCATATTGTTGCTGGATTTTTATACTGTTGTAAAAAGATGAATAGTAAAAGAACACACTACCACTACAGTGCAAATGTTCTATAACAAGAATAACATTACTTTCTACCTGCACTCCACCTTATGAGTTTCATCTGCTATAGGTCTCAGTTGGGGAAGTCAGGGAGAAATGTTAGAGACATAAAATGATGTCCATTTTTGAAGAAAGCACCAAAGGCCAGGAGGAAATGACCTGCCAAGACTACCCCCAACTAAGTATTGTTTATGAAGTATTGTTTTTTTGGGTTTTTTTTAGATATGAAATCACCCCTATATGAATCACCATTAAACTCTTAAACTCACTTCCTCAATATCTAGCCTGTCCATGCACTTTAAACGTTTGCTTTTTATTAAATTATAACCATATATTGTGAGGAAATTTGCTAAATATGTTATTCAGCACCCTCCACAACTCTTCACTCTTGCTGTATCACTTAGCCAAAGTGGCTTCATTAGGAGCTGCCGCTAAGAGAGTTTGTGATTGTTTTGCCAAGAAAGATGCAATTAAGACCTGCTGTGGATACATATTCTTCATTTTTCAGGTCGTTTGTCTCTGAAGTCCATTAATGATGTTTGTTAGGATTTATATATTAAAAGAATCATGATTCAATCATTACAACCATTATAACCATTATGCAACCATTTCCTGACCTCAGTTTATCCTTATATAGGCAGTTCTTGTTACTGTGCTTTTATGACTGATGCATGTCTTTACACCCCAAGATAATCAATACTCATTATGCTTTCTTTTGACACACATAGGCTTCCATAAAACCTTGCGGTGTAGCTATATTGAGGACACAGCCATTGTGACCAATCTAAAGGCCGCTGCACACTGGGCGTGTCCAAAAATTTGAAACCATTGTTTTTACTGGAAGTATGCAGGTTGACCTGCACTGGTGCTTAGTGACTCAGTTCAATTGCTCAGCGCATCACAGTGTGCCATGGTATATTTTGCCAGGTTAAATTAATGCCATATTAAGACCATAGCAGATCTGTGGTTAGCCCTGGTCTGTTAGCTAACATTACTAGCCTAGCCTTCTTCAGCTCCTATTGTTCAGCTAGAAAATAGCCAGTTTGTGAAGAGGCAATAAACGTAAAGCATGATAGGTGATGCTGAACATTTTTTCCATTTCATTTGTATCAGTTTATCAGTTCTCCCTGCCAGCATTCTGTAGTACCACTCTACTGTAAAGTGATGCTATGCTACACACTGTGCGGTGTGTCCAGTGTGCAGCAGCCTTTACTAATAGTATTGGCTGTTAAGGATACAAAGACTGTTCTGATGATTTGTTCTACCTTGTCGAAATGTCCTACCTTAGCACACATTTATAGGTTACCTCTGTACATGAAACTGTAGGTAGGATATTTTTCCTTAAGTCATTTAAAAAATACTGTTTTAATACTACTGGCATTAAAACTTTAAAGGTAAAACCATTTTTTTATTCGCCAGTTTCTTATTCAGATTTCCCATTCCACCTTAAATGACCCAGCCGTTGTTATTATAATGACTGATGCACTATTTGTGGTGGAAAAAGAGAATTCGAACAAGATGATGATGAATAGGTAGACAACTCGATGGGTAGGATAAAATGTTAGAAAACCAGTACGCTGGCCTGCAAAAAGGGTTCCACAAGGGTTTGACTGGTCCCATTTTCAATACCACCAAAACATTTAACAAGATGTCTGTTTAAGCTACCATCCTGGTAAATGTTCAATCAGAATCAGAATCAAGCTTTATTTGCCAAGTATGTTCACACAAAAAAGGAATTTGACGTTGGTTACAGCAGCTTCAGTGCACAAAGAGTAACAACATTACACACACATACACCCTAACACACATACACACACTACCTTACATACCTGTAAACCTTACACTACGTGTAGCTGTATATATATATTAAAGGGCAGCAGTCCGGACGTAGAGGCAGATTAAGACTTAAAAAATGCAGTACAAGAGAAACACCAGTCTGAGACAGTCAGTACAGCGTATGGAGTGATGTGTGATACTTTTTATAAACAGATAAATAAGATAAATTAAAAGTGCAGTACAGCAAGAACAGGAAGTGAGAAAGTGACCTGAATGTGGATTGTAATGGTCATTCAGCTGTTCATGAGTGTGATGGCATGTGGGAAGAAGCTTATCTGTAGCCTGGTTGTCTTGATCCTCATTTGACTAAAGCGCCGGCCTGAGGGAAGATGCTGGAACAGGTGATGGCCAGGGTGTGATGGATCAGTGATGATCTTCTCTGCATGCGTCCTGGTTCTGAAAGTGTGCAGATCCAGCAGAGTGGGTAGTTTCACTCCAGTGATCTCTGCAGACCTGATGATGCGCTGCAGTCTGTGAGTGTCCTGTTTGGTGGCTGAGCTGCCCCACACTGTGATGGACGAGGTGATAACAGATTCTATGGTGGTAGTGTAGAACTGTACCATCAGCTCCTGGGACAGGTTGAACTTCCTCAGCTGACGCAGGAAGTACATTTGAAACCATTGTTTCAATATCCTATTCTTGGCCTATGAGCCATAAGAGCTAACACCACCACTATTCTAACTTGAAGTTAAGACCCTAAAACATGCAATAATGGCCCGATGGTATTTATTTGTATTTGTGTTGGTAACTGAATGCTTCTGGTTTATATATATACACACACACACTGCCTGGCCAAAAAAAGGTCACACACTCTAATATTTTGTTGGACCGCCTTTAGCTTTGATCACGGCACGCATTCGCTGTGGCATCGTTTCCACAAGCTTCTGCAATGTCATAACATTTATTTCTGTCCAGAGTTGCATTAATATTTCCCCCAAGATCTTGTACTGATGATGGGGGATTTGGACCACTGAGCAAAGTCTTCTCCAGCACATCCCAAAGATTCTCATTGGGGTGCAGGTCTGGACTCTGTGATGGCTAATCCATGTGTGAAAATGATGTCTCGTGCTCCCTGAACCACTCTTTCACAATTTGAGCCTGATGAATCCTGGCAATGTCATCTTGGAATATGCCCGTGCCATCAGGAAAGAAAAAATCCATTGATGGAATAACCAGGTCGTTCAGTATATTCAGGTAGTCAGCTGACCTCATTCTTTGGGCACATAACATTGCTGAACCTAGACCTGACCAACTGCAGCAACCCCAGATCACAGCACTGCCGCCACAGCCTTGTACGGTAGGCACTAGGCATGATGGGTGCATCACTTCAGCCACCTCTCTTCTTACCCTGATGCGCCTATTGCTCTGGAACAGGGTGAATCTGGACTCATCAGACCACATGATCTTCTTCCATTGCTCCAGAGTCCAATCTTTATGCTCCCTAGCAAATTGAAGCTGATTTTGCCGGTTAGCCTCACTGACAAGTGGTTTTCTTAAGGCTACACAGCTGTTTAGTCCCAATCCCTTGAGTTCCCTTCACACTGTGCATGTGGAAATGCTCTTACTCTCACTATTAAACATATCCCTGAGTTCTACTGTTGTTTTTCTACGATTTGATTTCACAATTTAAGTGATTGCTGATCACGATCATTCAAGATTTTTTTCCAACCACGTTCCTTCCTCGGAGATGATGTTTCCCCACTGTCCTTCCACTTTTTAATAATGCGATGGACAGTTCTAAACCCGATTTTGTAAGTTTCAGCAATCTCCTTAGATGTTTTCTCTGCTTGATGCATTCCAATAATTTGACCCTTCTGAAACAGATTAACATCTTTTCCACAACAATAGGATGTGTCTTTCCACATGGTTGTTTAACAAATGAGAAGCTACTCACTGCATCCGTTAGGGTTAAATAAGTTGTTGCCAGCTGAAACATAATCACCCACACAGTAATTATCCAACGGGAGGCTATTACCTATTTCTTTAGTTAAATCCAGGTGGTGACCTTTTGGCCAGGCAATGTGTGTGTGTGTGTGTGTGTGTGTGTGTGTGTGTGTGTGTGTGTGTGTGCATATATATATATATATCAACTTTATTTAGCATTGACTTTGACTTGGTTTGGTATAACTATCCATCAGAACACTCAAGAGAAAGCTAAGCAGAAGGTTTTCATATGGATCACTAAAAATGAACTAATTGTATGTATGTTGTAGGCAGCGATCACTTACATTACTCTTGTTTATACCAGAACAACTTCAACATGTCATGAAAAAAGGCTTAGATGTGGGAAATGCTCGTATAGAAACTGGCAGAGCAACAAAACTGCTATGTAAGAGTGGTCCTTCACATATACGACACTGTCTCCTTGTTCCACAGTATTAGTTTAATGCACTTGAGATAGAACACTACTTTTATTGCTTCTATATATTTAGAACCTTCATATACTTTATGAAGAGAACTTCAAGCTAAAAATCCACCCACTTCATGCAAATTAAATTCTGTTGGCAGGTTCAATGAGAATAATAGTGTTTCTGCATGACCTGTGGCGTGAAGGGCTAGGTCAGTGCCAGCTGGAGTGTAAAGTGTGCATTAAGCATTCCCAAAGGTCTCATTCTGCTCAAGCATGGATGCGTGGGAGGACTTCCATTCTAATTGAGAGAGCCAAAAATAAATCACCCCCTTGGGTGGGAATCCCTTCCAGGGACGTCACGCCCAGCACAGTATGAAGGAGAGAGAAAACACGTTAACCACCATAAACTGAGTTGCCAGTTTATTAGACAATACCTACACATATGGACCATTTAATTTAGTACTCTTACTGTGTAGATTTAAAACTAGAAAAGTGCATTTCGAGAATGATTCGAGAACAGTTGTTGGGGTACTCCAGGTGGTTGCTATGGTGTTGCTATGTGGTTGCTAAGATGATGCTGAGCGGCTGCTATACTCTAAGGGTTGGTTGCTAAGATGTTGTTCATATATTGCTGTGGTGTACCAAGTGTTTACTAAATAGTTGTTCAGGGTTGCTAGGATGTATTGAAAATGAAAGTGAGTTTATGAGAGCAACAAGGAATGAAGCAACACAGAATAGTGCGGGTCAGTATGTCTGTTGATTAGACACAGTGGAGTGAGGGTCAGTATGACTGTGGATTAGACACATGGAGGAGTGAGGGTCAGTATGACTGTGGATTAGACACATGGAGGAGTGAGGGTCAGTATGACTGTAATTTAGAAAGTGTGCTTTTATACAGCAGTACTGCAAAATCAATTTATCTAAGAAGCCCCAAAGACTCCACAAATTGTACTTTAATACTGACAATTGTTTTAACCACAAAAGTAGAATACTTTTGTGTTATGGGCAGCACAAAGTATTTTGTATTGGACATTCCAGACAGAAAATAACAACAGAAAAAAACAGCACACATTGTCTTTTAGATACTCGCGCTGGTCAGCAGCAGTGGGAGTTGAAAAGCTGATCACCTCCAAAACCAGCATATGTTGTAATTGCTGGTGTGCTGGTCTATGAGCATGACCATGGTGGAGTGATCAGAGTACCCAGCACCAGACCAGCATAAACCAGCATAGAACATCTTGGCCCACACTGTAAAAAATAGAACTTAAGAATTAGTTGTCTATACTTGAAATAGTAAGTTGGTGACTGAACTCTAACTCAAAATGTTTTGTTCTGCTCAACGTTTACGAGAACATAAGAAAAACTTGAAAATTCATGTTGAGAAAAATCAACCTTTTAAGTCTGTTTCTGAAGAACAAGCTGCACAAGCATTGTGCCTGCCCCGCGCATGCTCTGTGAGAGGTTTGATCAGAACACGGGAAAAACGGTTGTGTCGTTTACCCTGGCTTGAATTTGAACCAGAGACATCGTTTGGATTTCACCCAAGACAGAGGTAAGTATCGAAATTTTTCAGAGATTATTTGAACATGTAAGCCAAATAACGGATGAAGGTGAATACGCTGTTGCGTTTTGATATATTAATATTAATTATACTAACTTTAGCAGCCACACGGAGCCAAGTAGCTAGCTAAATAACGTAAGCTAGTAGTGGCCAGGCTTTGCTTTTAGCTCGGTTAGCTAACTGGCTTAGCTAATTTTGCTCTTCGGTCCGTTATGTCTACCTCCAAATCTGTTTCCACCGTAAAGGCAACATCGAACTCGACGTAAAAACAACTTGAAAAGTGCATGCTGGTCTGAGCTGTTAGTATATTTGACATTTTGTTCTTGATTTTTCATTGAATAAATATCCAGAAATAATCAAACCTATGTTCTCTTACTCCGGAAAAGACAGAGAACAAACTATAACCAAATGTATTGCAACAATGCTTGTTATTACATTAAACAGATCATGGATGCTTCAAAGCACACATCCATACAAGTCACAGCAAAGGGAAGCCACTCTGTCTTTCAGTATTGACAAAATAAGGGACTAATAATTACTGGATGGTTATTTCAAGAGAAAACGAGGAGAGAAAGTCGAGTATGTAGCAAGAATCCACTACCCACAAAATATGTGCGCAACATCAAACATTAAAAGTTATTAAACATTGTTTTGGCAAAGCCAGTGTAGCAGCACCAGCTTAGTATATGGTTTAGGTTTTATTATAGGCTAAATGTCTTTAAGAAGTTCTAGGACTAAATGCATGGTTTGCGGCTGTCACCGCAGCTGAGCAAAGCTAAATCATTGGCTGGAAACAAACTTTCGATTACAAACCGCTCCAGAAAGCGCAGTACTCCCCAGTGGATCTCCTTCCATGTGCTGACAACTGCACAAATGGTACTGAAAGTAGTTTCTAAGATCACAGGACAGTTTATTGCTTCCCAATTATACAAAAGGTGGCCCACTATGAGAATTCATTAATTCGCTCATTCATTCATTCATCCCTTTGAAATACAAATTGGTGTAACTTACTCCAGTCCATTTACTACATTTACTACAAACTGCATACATCCAATAATCTCTCTGCCAGCATACATCCAATAAACATGACACACAATCACTCTCTCACAATTCAACATGGCTTAAGTGATTTAATCTCATTTAATGAACAACCTACTCTGTCAAATAAACTTCCATAACACATAGCAGCGGCCTGACCGCATGACCTCCCGAGTCCACTGATGCATGAGCATTGTGCAGGGGGAAACCTCTCCTGTCTCTGCCACCTAATCTTGAATTTATGGACTCTTCAGGTTCTGACCAGGCTCAATGCTTTTACGTGAGCAGATGTCTCTACCATCCTTATTAGAACCCACATGACCTTATTGCTATGCAAATACTGGTATCCTTCCAAGATTTTCAGGTTATTTATAACAGCTCTGTTTGTTTAGTTGTCCTACCATCACAGTAGAAATGTGTTAATGGTTAGCTGCAAAACAGTCAGTACCTAGCAACTGGTGCTCAGCACAATGATACAAACATTGGGAATGCTAGAACGCTTCTCAACCAGAAGTGGTTTGTACCGTCTGAACCAACTGTTGTGCATTTAAAATGACCAACTCATCCACTCATCTTCTAAGCCACGTATCCTTCTGGGTCAGAGGGGTTACTGAAGCCCATTCCAACTCTCTTTGGAGCACCCAAAGGAAACCCTTGAGACATGGGAGGAACATCTAAACTCCACACCCTGGATGCCCCAGCCAGGAATCAAAGCCAGGTCCTAAGTGCGGTTATATGCCTGTTTCGGTTGTATTTTAAGCAGGTGAAAACTTAACTAGAACTCAAAGTCTTTTTCTTGTTGGTTCCTAATAAAAAAAGGATTGCAGAACTTTTCCTATGCATGCGTCAGGTGTTAGTCACCCTCTAGCCTTTTACCAGTGGTCAGTTTGTGGATGGAAGATTATTCTTAAACCAGCAGAGGTATGTTCCTTATACAACTACTCAGCACAGTGGCATGTTGATGCCACTGCTTCGCTAAGAATGGGCCACCACTACCAATTATATCTGGTCAGAGATGGTCATTGATAAACTGCTAATACACTGTACAACAACAGATGACCTAAAGTCAAATAGCCCCTATATGGATCTTTATATTGAACAGGCTCAATGTTTTATTAAAATAATAATTGCTGAATTTGCAGGTGTATGGATCGTATGGTCATATGGGTCTACCAGCAAAAATCTAGCCAATAGGAAATTCTCCTCAGAATTGTGCCAGGGAAGGTATCCACCAAATCTGCCCCAACTGCATAATTGTTTGGGGCAAGGGTGGCTGAACATTGATGTCACCCACATCCAGGAACTTGTCCAGTCCATGCCAAATTGAATCGCTGCTCATATTTAAGCTCCTGAAGGTATTACACTTTGTTAGGTATGTTTCAGTCAGAGGTGATTTATTGTTTGTCCGGTGAACTTAATTGACATTGTTGCAGAAAACATGTACTTTGGTAGTGGGAGTTCTTAAGGTTACATAACTTTAAAACAATGAGACCTAATGTTTAGTATGTAGATATTGGGAGGCAGGGATGCACGCCCTGCACTAAAATGCAGGAGTGTGGCTAAACTAAGGCATGAATAACCAATAGAATTGCTTCAAAATGCTTGAAAAAATCCAGCTCCACTGAATTCCATTCAAAGTTACAAAGGCTTTTCTTTCTCCTGTAAGGGCACCATTTTAGAGAGCTTGTTGTGACAATGACGATATATTTAACTTATTACTAGCTTAAATAGATCATAGCATAATCCTTATTAAATATCTAAACTCCAAATGCATCATTGTCTTTATGTTTTACTGTGTAACCACAACTTGATGGTAGAACAGACCATATAGCAGGTGTTAATGATCATGTCCATCCAACTTTGGCCTGTTTCCAGCCATTAGATGGGAGAGAATCAACATTGCTTACATTCTGTAAGTCAGAGCCATTAAAAATATGCGCTCGATGGAGGAGTTTTGTTATTTGCTCCCTCTCTAGAATTCAATAATGCTGCACGTTTAAGCCGTTCCTTTGACTGAGCACTGATGAAGTACACCTCCACTGCCGAATTAGCTTTGCATGTAATTCCTGTGGAAAGACGGCATGTCGGAGCATTAGCGTTTAAAGCCCTCCAGAGCTGGAGGAGGTGTCTGTTTTGCCGTGTTGATTTGTTTACTTCCTGGGCAGATTGCCACCGAAACCTTCTCCTCACTCTCCGTTTGATGTGGAAGGTCCTTTAATCATAGACATGAACCTTTTGTGTTTGGCATTCCTATTTCCCGATATGAACATCTTCAAAAAGATAAGAGTGCAGGACTAGGGGGCACCCGTAAAGAAGGCCGCCGACTCAGATAGGTAGAAATCTTCATTATAAAGATTAAGGGTATTCAGCGCAAGGAGCTGATAGCGAGTGCAAAAATGTTTAATTTCATCCACATAACTTGTGTGATAAACGCAGCTTGGTTCCCTCGAGGACTTCAACTTATTACCGCTTGCTGAAAAACAGACAGATGTCCTGGCAGAGTGAATACATCCACCAAACAAAACCGGAGCACGAGCAGGGAGATCAAACAGAGTGATGGCACACGCTGCAGGAGACGCAACTAACTCTAGGATACTTTGAAACTGAAAACAGGGCTTTGTTAGTGAACGGCGCTTCTCGTCACCTGGGCTTGATTTTGACCTTCAGAATAGAAGCTGGTGTACACAATTGTCTATTCATTATGCACTAATCTTGGCAGTTTGCTGCAATGTTGTCCTTTTTAAGTCGAGATTGTATTTCGGTTGTGCAAATTGTCATGTAAATCAAGCTGGGCTTTCTCTTGCTATCTCTGCACAGCCTATCAGTGTGACCTTAACCACAGAGGGCAGTGGTCCATAAAAACAATGGGCTGATGAGGAAGGAAGCAGCAGAACTACTGCAAGTACCCTTTGGTTAGAACTCTAAAACGTGCACCTAATTTCAACCCTTAAAGACAACCTAAAAATCTAAACCTGTTTTTACCCTGTTAATTCTTGCTCTGGGTTACGTTAAGTGCAATCCATTGTGTCATATAAAAAAATGGCTAAATTATTGTTTTTTCATGATCTTTTATTGAAGTGTAGTGCCCACTTCTAATTGCCTGTCTCTGTCTAAAAAGTTACATCACCATACATCATAGAAACTACACTAATCTATAAGATCTTAGCATGCTGCCCCTCCCCTTCTGCCCACCTGTCCAATCACCAGCAGGAACACCCATCTTCACCTCTGCTTATGGCTTCTTGAACATGTATGTCTGCAGACCACCTTGTCTACCCCTTAAAAGTAAAAAAACAAACAAAAAAACAAACAAAAAAACACATTAAGATCAATCTTTCAAAAATGAATGAATCATGTTCCACTGTTTCACTTGGTAATGAAGAAAAATGTGTTCTGATTTACGGTTAACAATGACTTGTGAAGTGGAGATACTTGTGTAACAGTTTTACAGTTGTATTCTGGCTAATTAAAACACTGATTAAAACAAAACATTTCATAATATTAAAAACTCAATCAAATTTCATCAGTAGTTAAATTTTCAATAAACAAATTTCATCATTTTTCACTTCCATTATCGTTTTATAGACCAGTATAACAAATGAGTGATACAACTGTCCCTGGTATGAGGTGGTGGTGATAAACTTTGGACAACAGATGCTTTTACATATCGTTGCTGTCCAAAGAAGAACATGTATCTCCAAAATGGCAGCTTTACAGGAGAAGGCAAAAACCTAATTTAATTCTAATGTAAGTCAATGGAACCAGACTTTTTTCCAAGTGAATTTGGGCCATTTCTGTTGGGCCATTCATTATGAAATCTTCACACAATGTAAATGTCAGCTCATGTGATCAAATGATGCATAAAAGTAAATATCAACAAAAATGGAGATACATGTTTTTCATTAGACACGACGATATAAGAATTCCATGCAAACCATGGACTGATTGCACAATTCCATATGTCAAGTTTCTATGTGCAGGTATGCAAAATCTAGCTTCATCACTTTGTCTTGAATAAAAACTCTCAAGCAGCAAAGCACAGTGTTTTCTGTCTACCACAATCCTTTGCCCCAAATCAGGAACCTTAAAGAGGGAGGAAACGTGATAAGTCAAATTACAAAAGGAACCCATCACGCAACCCCACCAGTTCACTGGAAGCGACCCCAAAAACCACAGATTTCAATAATGCAAGGTCAGGTCAATTGGTAATCAGAATTAAAGTATCAGATGTAACTGTAAAAGTTACATAGACATACAGCACTGGCCATAAAAATATACCTTACTATGCTTCCTGCCAATTCCTTCAGAGGAAAAAAATCTGTTTTGCAGAAAAAACGAAATTGGATTAAATATAGTGGCACTGCCAAAAAACAAAATAACCCAAACAATTGCAAGTAGAGTATTGCGTGATTGGCACATCTTTGTTTCTCTGTCAACATTGGTTGGATGGCGAGATAAACAATTAACAGCAAGCAAAATAATCCCACTGAAGTAAACAACAAACCTCCCTCTTTACTTAGCGCATGGTTCCCTCTCCAGTTCTATTTACCATATTATGTTATCTGCTAAGCACACTCCAAGCTCTGCCTCTCTTGTTTGACATCTATAATTCGCATTTGCATAATAACAGAGCAAATATAATATATTTTTGGTCTGTGCCATGATCAGCGCACTGGAAATTTTAGCCGGGAACACATTAGCATTCCGGAAAAAACTTTCAATAGTGCTTTTAGTTATGTCACGAAGGTAAGTGTCCATGGTTTGGTTCCTTATATCAGCTGGAGAGCTGAGAGCTAACCCCATGTTCTAAAGTGCTTTTGGACATTTTATGACCTTCAAAGCTCAGTTTGAACATTATTGAGTTGCCCCGAGCAACGCAGCACCAACATTAGTTCCCATTAATGCTTATATGAGCTGAGATAAATGATGATCACCAAAAGTCTTGTCATGAATGCTAATTGACTGGTCCTCTCTCAGCCTACTTTACATGTGCGATGGGTGTTTTTTTCTTTCCAGCAAAAAGCTGTTTTTGAGGTTAAAAAGTTTTTGTTGTTGATTTATTACATGCAATTTAATCCTATTAGCTAATGTGCCAATGAGCTATTGAGAGAATGAGAGTGCGAGCTCACTATTGGTTAAAAGCTCATTTGGCCTCAGTAAATCAGCTGAGATGTTCTCAGCCAGGGTAGCCGGATTTCCAGATTGGCTCGCCATTCTGAGCTGAGAAATGTAGAGCCTGAGGCAATACAGCATCTTCCGCTCTCCGTGCAGATGGGGTTTGGAGGCCCTCTGGGCTCCTGGAGGGTCTCACGAGGATGTGGGCAAGGAGGTCCCGAAAGGCCTGCATAGATGCTATTAATGTGAACGCCTAGGAAGGACGAAGAAGGTCATGTGGCTGAATGTCTCTAATGAACCTTCAACAAGACCATGTCATTGTGGAATAGATAATAAAACGATTACATCTGTCACAATTAAATGATCAAACTTAATTAACAAACTTAAACTGATGGTCTTTAATGTACTTTCTCAATGAATCGGCAATGATTAATGGGCAATTTGCATGATTCCGGTGGCATAGCATGTGGGCAATTGCATACAGGTCCCATGTTTTGGGAGCAGTTTTTATGCACTCATTATAACCCTATGATTTGGATGTAGAATTAAATGTGATGAGGGGATTGAGGCAGGTTGCAAAGTGGCAAGGGGTTCAATTAAGTGTTGACCAAGAATCACAGTCAAATCAGGCTGGGGTCAAAACACAGGGAGGCAATATCAGAGACAAATCCATAATCACAAAAACCAAGATCCCAAAGCAGGGGTCAAAACCAGGGAGAACAAGTTCAAAGAAACACGGTCAGGAACACAAAGAAGCATGGCTTAGTACTCAGATCTTAAACAAACAGACTTTGCAACCAAGCAGGGCAAACAAAGTGTGTATATGTGAGTCTAAGTGAGTTCTAGATCAGCTGCAGGTGTATGGGAGAGGAGGAGAGTGGGCGGAGCTGGAAAAGAAGTCATGTGCAGTACCCCACAGGTCCATGAGGTGGCGGTATGTGACAGAAAAAAGGTGTTATCGCTTTTCTGGTGGGCTTATAAATAATTTGGTTAGCTCTTGCTCTGATTTGGTGGTTTATAATGAGATGCCACCATGATCACACCGAAGCAACTTGTTGAAATAGTCACAGGCAGGGAAATGAAATTTAACCTCCGTGTAAATAGGCTAGGTCGCTAATCAGTTATGCTAAAGTTAGTTACATGGAGCTTGTTAGAACCTAAAATTAGCTACTTGCTTTCTATCTTGACAACTACATGCAGTCAATATAAGTTGTTTGCTCACTATGAAACCTTCAGTTTAAGATGATCGGGCTTCAACAGTCAAAACATGACTGTTGACATGTGACAGTTCAGTCTCCTAGAAAGGGTATGAGAAGTGCTGACTTCCACTTCAGAGCCTGGAATGCTACATCTCCACACATAGTCTGCTGTAGCAGCTGTTGTCATTGTTTCATTCTCCATGATACTCGCCAGGCTTGGGGGTGTAGATATTATTGAGCCAAGACTATTACATTAGGATGTTGAAATTTGCCTGTTGTACCACCATGGTTTGCAAAGGCAGGATTTGCATTTGAAAGATCAGACAACAGTATTTGGAGAGGTATGGCAGTTCCATGTACCAAACTCTCCTTATTCATCTGTGCCAATACAGTTTTCCCTTCATATGGTATATTTATATGTAAATAGTATGATTGTTACTGAACTATTATATGTCAGTCCTGTTCTTTCTACCTGATATATAGTCATTGATGGGGCTTTGAAAATGCACCAGACTTTGTGACGCAATAAAGACACCCATTCACATGTTTTACTATACATACGCTATTTTATATTTCTACTGACATTGGCTCACCTTGTTTGTGCCTCAGATTAAGGGTGCACAGCCCAAAGGCTTCGCAATTAGGTCTGGGGGTGTGTTGGTAAACCTGTAGGTCTCTTAAATAAAAATAAAATAAATCTAATGACAATACACATTCCTTTTTACTATACATTTTTTACTACATAGATTTTTTTTAAATAAAATGTAATTTTCAATAATACCTGGTAAAAGATTAGCTAAAAGGACGTTATATAGTCTTCTTACTTTGTCTTTTACATATAAAGTATTTTGGGATCTTCAAAAAGTCTGTTTATACTGTTTGGCCCTTTTAAAAACTCAAAATAACAAAATAACAACATAATCAATTTATAACTTAATTTGTATCAAATGGAAACACTGATTGCCAATAGTGATAATACTAATAGCAATATTAGTAATACTATATAATGGATAATAATGTGATCACATGTCCAATCTCAGCTGGTTATGTTTTGCCATCTAAATGCTAACAGTAGCAATCCCAGTGAAGATATCATCATCCATCAAGCACAACTTACTTTTTCAACACAAAACGCTATATAATATACTGTATAATATATAATAATGTTGCCTTCTACAGTATTTAGCGTGTCCACATTTTATTACAGCTTCTGTTTTATATATATATATATATATATATATATATATATATATATATATATATATATATATATATATATTATTTAAAAAATATTATTATTATTTATAATAAGTTCAGTCTTAGAAGTTGGTTGCATGTTCTGCTTGTCATGATCCACATAATTACAACTGCATTGAGTGATCTTGAGGTCTGGCCTCTGAGACAGCCAGTCCATTGTTCAGAGAACACCACCTACTGTTTTAATGGCCTAACAGTTCTTGCAGTTCTTCAAGTCACAATCTCTCACTATTTTTTGAACTGCAGTTTTGAAAGCTTCTGTTTTATTCCCACTTAGTTTCCTTTGACTTTCCCTTCCTTGTTCAAGTGGGAGGTTAATTAAAGGAAAGGTGGTCTCTGACTTAGCGTGGGGACTGAGCAGATGAGCAAGGTGGATACAAATGCAAAGTCTGTTTATCAGAGTTCAGGCTGACACTGCATGGGGTAAGAGTGCAGGCAGAGATGGTGAGTGGTCCAAGCAGGGTCCATGATTAAACAAACACACTAAGAGTAAGACACGGATACTGGGAAACAAAACCAAGAACAGAGGGAACACAAACAGAACATGCTACTTCAGGCTACTACAGACAGTCACAATGCCAGACCAAAACTGGGTGCAAACAGACCGCTATATAAACACAAGGACTGACATGGAAAACCTGGGAAGGAGCCACAAACTAGGAACAGGTGAGGGGCATGACAAGTAGGTGGAGACAAGGAGGAGCTCAAAACCAAAACGAACACAGTGACAGGAACATGAGGACAAGATGAACAGAAAGAGAGAAGGGAGTCCGGGAGAGAAACAGAGCAAGGTGTGACAATAAGTAGAATTTCTGTTATTAATACAGATAACACAGAAGAAGCCAGGACTCTCCCACAAGCAGAAAAGGACATATGGAGCACTGAACTCACAAGGAAGGTCACCTCCAGCCACAGGCTTCACCCTCATGGTCGCCAAGCCTCAACACAAATCGCCCACACCCCTAACACAACAGAGTAAGAATAACTCAACGAACACGTACCTTTAGATGAACAAACAGTGACACTGACAACAATAACCCACATATAAAGACCCCTTTTAAGAGGGGATGCGCCTACCATGACCCTCAGGGACATTTATCAGGAGAAGAAATGAAAGAAGAAATGTTATCTAAAAGACGCAATATAAAGGGTGGCTGGAAACACAAAGAAAGATGATGTTTCAAGGTTTTGATATGACAGTGGCTAGTGTTTGTCTGTAGTTCTGTTGAGGCATGTGTTACTGCTGGCACCATTAATTTAGCCTTATTAAACATCCATTTGCAATCTTTTGGAGAAGCTCATTAGAACAGGTGCAAGCGCACACACACACACATCCATACAACAGTATTGTTAATTCTGCACCCCCTCAAACCAAACCCCCTTTCACTGCAGTTAAAGAAGCAGCAGCAGCAGCACAAGGAGGCTTTTCTGAATGTGAAAAGCTTTCCCAGGAAAAAGAGATTTAGGCAAACTGGGTTTGTGAAAAGGTGACATGGATTGCAGCTGTTTTCATTAATACTATTTTAATGAATATTACCTGAGGGTGGAGGAACAAATTTATTTCAATTCAGAGATGGTTTTAAACCAGCAGACAGTAAATGGATTTCAGGATAGGGGTGTTCATTTTAATATCCCAGGCCATTTGTAAAAGTGAAGGCAAATGCACTGCATCAGCATATTGAAAATGGTGCGTCTCTCTAGAGAAATTGGAAGGGCTGTTTCAGCCCTGTGCGCAATCTCCAAGACCTGCAGCACATGAAGGCACACACCCATCCAAACAAACAAACAAACACACACTAACACTCCAACAAGAAAAAATGCATGTAAATAAATGGTGATATATGTAATCCTACATACTTATGTTTATGCAGTGAGGCCATATATGGGGGTAATGGGGTGCCAACTGGTTGCCGATCATGCACAAGCTTAGGAAATTTTCGAACCATTTGCAAGTGATCTTAAGGTAATCCCCATTGGACGTGCAGTTTTGCTGTGGCAGTCAAAATGCAATGGTGCAGTCAAACCTAGAAAAAAGGGGACTGGTCTTTTTCAACCTAACCTAATCTGTAGCATTTTTATTATACAGTCGGTTACAGGTATAATGCCGATACATTTCCCTGTGCTTAGAGAAGAACAGCAAACTAGTTGACCCAAAATAAAATATTGTAGAAACCACTGGGCAAAGGCTGAATTTCATCAGAATTTGTAAAGAAAACTGAAAAATAATTTTCCTAAATTAGCCATTATTGTCTATACATACACCCACCAGCCACTTTATTAGATACATCTGATATCTACACTGTCCATTTTATCAGCTCCACTCACCATATAGGAGCACTTTGTAGTTCCACAATTATGGACTGTAGTCCATCTGATTTGCTGCATACTTTATTACCCCCCTTTTACCCTGTTCCTCAATGGTGGATGTTAGAATTAGAATTAAGAGCTACTTGCCTATTGCACTTTCACACAGAGGAATTTGTCTTCTGCATTTAAAGCGTCCATGAAGTGAAACACCCACACTAGTGAACACATACACTAGGGGGCAGCCCTATCCATACACCTGGGGAGCAGTTGGGGGTGCCTTGCTCAAGGACACTTTGGTCATTTCTGTCAGCTCTTTGAATCGTACCAGTGATGCTCCGTTCACAGCAGGGCTGTTGGAGTGTTTAAACACTGTGTCCGCTCACTGTCCACTCTTAGACACTCCTACCTTGCTGATCCACCTTGTAGATGTAAAGGCAGAGATGATAGCTCATCTGCTGCTGCAGAGTTTGTGCTGGTCATCTTCTAGTCCTTTATCAGTGGTCACAGGATGCTGCCCATAGGATGCTGTTGACTGGATAGCTTTGGTTGGTGGACTATTCTCAGTGCAGCAGTGACACAACATGGGTTACTAACACGCTACCACCACTTCAGTGTGACTGCAGCGCTGAGAATGATCCACCACCCACATAATACCTGCTCCTGTGAGGGTCCTTATCTTTAAAGAACAGGGTAAAAGAGAATTAACACAGTATGAAATTAAACAGATGGACTACAGTTTGTAATTGTAGAACTACAAAGTGCTCCTATATGGTTAGTAGAGCTGATAAAATGGACAATGAGGTAGATACAAGGATGTGTACCTAATGAAGTGGCAGGTGTGTGTACCTTTTATTATTTTTTAACACAGAACAGTATTTAAAATTCATATGTACATTCATGACATCAGTGAGTGTGCTTTATTCAGTAATGAGTTGAGCTTAATGCTTAGAACAGATTACTTTTTTCTACAGCAAACCAGTCCCACTCAAATTGTTACTTACTGGTTTTCATTTTTAGCCAGTCAGCTCCAAGCACCATTCATGGAGTGTGGCGATGGGCTAAACACTATATAGTCATGCATTTCAAATGTTCATTCATAAAAATCTTGAGCAGCTTATTTACATCAATTATACTGGCCTTAAGATCAAGTCTTTTTGGTGTCTTTTGCTTTGTTGTCCGGAGCAGTGGTCCCCAACTTTGGCCTTGCAAAACCCCCTGCCCAGCACATTTTGGTGTTTACCCTGCTCCCAACACATCTGATCTAACAAATCCACTAATTAACAAAGCGTTCCTGAGGTGAAGTGTATGTGTTGTGGCAGGAAAGCACAAAATGTGCCAAACAGGAAGGGAAGGTAGGGAATCCTGGTCCAGAGTCTTATACTGCATGTTTACCAACATCAAACAGTGACCATTTGAGCTACTGCTTCAGTTTTAAGCCCATAAATGTCACAACATGGAAACGAGGGGATAAAAATACACCACCACGACAAAGTTCTGCTAGGGCCTTTATGGGATTCTAGTAGCATGCTAGCAATAAGCTTGCAATTATAAAGCATTTATTAATAAACATTTTTTGTCTGTTGTAGACTAAACATTGACTTCTGAAGCTTGTAACAGACATATTGACATATTTTACCCTGGATGTAGAAGCTTTTGTATAGCTCTGGCATAGACCTGCTGCTGTTATGTATTTATAACTAACCAAAGAACATTGTTTAGGATACACTCATACCCATCAGGGGTATATTTCAAATGTTCAAAAAGACCCAGAGTGACCTTTGTCCTCACAAAATTGGAGCTGCCCATTGTAAATTAAAATTGATTGGCTGCTTAAATCCACTGTCACTTTCTAATTATGTTGGTGGTTAGCCTAAACTCACAAGGCCTTTGATTTAGCTTCCGTGGTCTTAGCCAAAGGCAGAGTTAGCGTGGCTGTATCAACCTATATAACTTACCTAAATACCACAACTAAAATTTAAAATGAAATTACAAAAAAAAGCAGAATATTGCAACAATACTGGACAATTACCACTCAATAATGACTTAATTGGTCACAAATTACATGATACTCCTGAGCATCTCCAGAATGAAAGGTTTCCTAATGAGCTTTTATGCAAAGTCATAGCTTTTTGGTACCATTCGCCACCATGGATTGAGGACTCTAGGGCTCCCTCTAGATAGGAAATAGGAAATGGTCAGGTTCCCCCTAAACTGGCTTAAATCAAGTTTCCTAACTTCATTAAATAAACATGCAAAAAGAAAACATTTACAGACCTGAACATTTCTTTTTATGTTCACAGAAATCATTAGGCCTTCCAGTCTAGAAGGCCCTAAGCACCCCCCACTGATGTTAATACACGCTGTCTACAGCCTAGATGTAGTTACATAATGACTATATTTAAGTGCTTTTTGTCCCAGTTAAGTAAGGATTAAGGGTATCACTGTAGAACAAGACTATCCTTATGAAGGTTTAAGAATGGTTTAAAATGAGTCATCATTAATTATAGCAGTTGCAACACATTAATGAAATGGGCACAAGTGACCTGTTGCATGAATCCACATTGAACCCACATTCACTTATAATGTTAAAGCTCTGATTTTGATGTTTACTGCTCTGACTTTACCCTAACTACTAGTCAGCGTGTGTTATAACTTAATACCTTGTAAAGTGTTTATGACCTAAACTAATAGCGAATATAAAACCTCTAACCTCTAAATTTCTAATCTCAAGACAAAACTTACAACTACACCTAAACCTAAACCTGATTTTAATGTTGTTAACAATCAAATGAGTATCACCAGAATGTTTCTTAATAATTAAAGCATCTGCAGATCATATAGATCTATAGAGGACCATCCAAATACAGTGTGACTGAGTAGTCTTATTCTACTCACTTGTTTAAGATCACTTGTAATGGAAAAAAACACAGACAGTTTGGGTTCACCATCCTTAATTCAAGCTAATTTAGATTGCCTCAGTAATGTGAAGCAACGTAAAGGAGTGAACGTGACAGCACATAATTGCTTTGGCTGAAACTCAGTTTCATGTAAAAACACTCTCGCTTAATTTGCCCCGTTTTGTTATTCTGGTTTAGAATGTTACACTCGTTCGTTGTGTGATGCTGATTAATGTAGAGCGTGCAGAAATGGAGCTACAATAGGCACTTATGTTTTCTAAAATTAGTTTCCTGCCAATGTAAAAATATAGTAATTTGCACAAAAGTGCAGGCCTTCATGCTGGAAGCCTGATTAGAACGATGTATAAAATGAATAATAATTTCAGCAAGACAGTGTTTCAGCACATGCACTGGATTTGGTATAATTTTTCCCCTCATCACTTCCACCAGAGACCTGGAAAAAAAAAAGCCTCTGAGTGCTTCATAATTTTTTGGGTTAAAATTTTCAGCTCTGGATAAATTACCATAGCCGGCTTTTCTTGCTCTCTGGGCTTAAAGAGATAAAGTCACATACCCTTTCTATCAAGCCTGTGTCCGCTCAGGACCGCAAACGCCCCGGCTCCTGCTGAGGAGAATCATTAAATATCACTGGCTTGGGCCCGTTGGCCTCTGGCTAGATTTTTGGTCCTCTTTGACCTCGCATTCATGTGAATGTTCACCGAGAGGCTTCACAGTGGCATGCTGCGGGTGAATGATGTGCTCCGCTCAGTGGGGGGAATCGAGGCCTTATCAGTCTGCTGCCCTGCCAGCTCCATTCCATCGGCCCCCGGAAGCCGACGGGTGGTGCCGAGGAATAGGGCACATTACACAGCGCCTGCAGCATTGTATCATTGCTTTGGCTTTAGCGTTTGTTCCATCGCTTCTCTCCGATGGCGTGCCTCTGGCATGATCTGAAATGGCTGATGCAGAGACGAGCTAAACAAACATCCAGGTTATTATTTTCCCGCCCAACTCCTGCAAAGCCTACGGCCCAGCGGAGGACGTGGCGACCTTTGAGCGAGCGATCAGGGATTCTTTTGATTTTCATACAGGGCAATGACATGCTAAATAGAAGCCAAGTCTGCGTGGAACATATTGGGTGTCTCAAAGGTGCGTCGCCAGGTTAGACTTCAGAGAGAGGTCCAGAAAGCCTGTGCAGCTCTGTTCACATCCAATCTGCTCTGTTATGTGCAATATTCATTTGCTGTTACCCATTTAATGTTGAATATTGCTCTGTTGGCATTGTTTTACTGTTACACTAGTACAAATTCTGAAATGTGAAATGCTAGTAAAATCAGGAGACAATGATTAGTAAATTCTGTTTCATCTGTATAACATTGAAAAAGACACAAAATTCTACACTCTATTCTACACTCATCATCAAATGAATAATTACACAAATAATTACATCTAGAAAGAATCAACCAAGAGGAATGAAACTTGGTGGGTAGGTTTGACATTGTGAGACATGCGAATGATTCAAGTTTCACGCTTGGTGGGGAATGTGACGTAAGCAAGAAGAGGCCCCATCACTGTACCTGACTGGCCCGACAGCCTCGATTGGGGACATTCAGCGAGCAGTGATGCCCTGTTAGTGGCAGCACCATTGGCAGGCAGCTGCACGACGCAGGACTACATGCACACAGACCATTATGACGGCTGCCCTTAACACCATTTCAACATTGCGGCAATTGTGTCGTGACAGACTTTCATGGAGTGACTCAGCGGGTCATCTTTAGTGACAAGTCCCGCTTGTGTCTTGGGGGAGACGACCAACGAATCCATGCGTGGAGACAACTTTACTTTTAAGGCCAGGTGTCACTCCACCTCCACCGCTACCGCAAAATCTGTAGGAACTGGGTGAGAATAATCAAGCTGCGTGGGTGATCTCAGGAGACCATTTGGAACATCTACCACTCCATGCTAAGACATACTGTATGCATGTTGGGATAGCAAACATGGTGGCACGATGCCATACTGAGAGATACTACTACTATAGGTATAGCTCAATAAATATTGGCCATATCAGTCTAAATTTATCATCATTTATTGTTCCTGGTAACCTTTATCTTCCTTCCCAATAGCATTGCAATCTGATATGTCCTTCTGGATTGAACTGTTCTTTTGATGATGAAAGTGTATGTTTTACCTTATAAACTTCATTGTTTCTCTTAAACACACACACATATTCCAAATTTGATGAATGCAAAAAAGTAGTCGTGACAGGAGTATGTTTACTGTTGTGTTACCTTTCCATTTTCTTTGTAGTCATTTGGGAGGACAAAATTTGACCCAGTTTTGAAAGGATGCTTTGGCCATTCTTCTGTTATACAAGTCTTTAGCTGTGCATCCCATCAGTGGGAGACAGGCTTGGGCTGCAGGCAGGCCATTCCAGCACCTGCACTCTCTGATTAAACAGCCATGCAGAAAGTGACTAGGCAAATGTTGAAATAAGCATGGACGTCCCTGCCCTGGTCAACTCCTATTTGTGGATGGTCACCTAGGATCAACAATAGTTCAGACACAAAGCTTTAGATTAAGCAAACTAACATAGTGGGACCACCAAGGACCCACCAACACATTACGTTAAAATGCCCTGTGTAGTTTTTTTAACACAGCTTATTTTGATTATTGCTTTCTGTCAAGGTCCTACTCAGTGGTACTTTAAGACAAACATGTATCAAAGATTCATCAGGTGCAGGAAGCAGGTCTAGTTCAACAGATGTTCCAAGATCTCTCCAAGCATCCGGACTGGTTCTGCACCAAAAGCGTGGACGTGAATCGAAGAGGCTGCCATATGCATACCTCTTGTTATATAATTTGGAGCTTAATTGATAGCAAGTTCCCTGTGCTTCTCCGCTGAGAGCACACCTAGCACCACTCTAAAACAGCGCCTCTAGGTACAGAATCTGGCTGCCTGTGAATTTTTAATGATGCTGTAATTGATTAGGAGATAATGCAAGTTTAGAAGAGCTTTAAGACGATGAAATAACACACCGCAATACACCTCGCTGGGAACAAAAAGTATACTGAATTAATTTCCTTTTATTATAAGTGATTTTCGCTTAAAGTTTCACTTCGGACAGCAAAACAAAAGCTTTTGTGCGCGGCAAAATTAGCCGAGAAATGCTGAACAACAAGCACGTAATAATGCTGGAGGTTTTCAGTAACAGTGCGTGGGGCCGCACAGCTACTTGTCAATCATCGGAATGATAAAGGCGACAGTGGCAGTGCTTGAGGGATGACGAATTGTTGATCATGTGCGGGCTGAGGAAGAAAAAGCGAGACGCAGGCAGCTATTCACGGAGATTAACATAAGTCTGTTTGCCAAGAACTTGACCTTCTACCAATGCGAAACAACCACACCTGTGTAAACAGCAACAATACCTCAGCGTGGCCTATTATTGCTCTGCTTGTACCCTTGTGTTGTTCTCCCTAATGCTCTAACAGGAAAGCAAAGAGTATCCGTCTGCACCATATGAGCTAAAAAAATAATAATAATCATTTGAGAGGGAAGCATGCAGTGCATCTGAAATTGAGTTTAGGCATTACACACTTACATGCAGTGGTGGGTCATAATACTCTCCTGGCCTACACCTCCCTTTGCCAGTATAGGAGCAATAAGCCTCCTACTACCTGTAGTATGCTTGATGAGACTGGAAAAGACAGAGAAAGGAATCTGAAACTACCTCTCAACACAGAATCTTTCCAGATCCTCCAGGGTCCTAGGTACTCTCTTTCAAACTCCCTTATTCAGATTATCCTACCGATTTTCAATTGGGTTTAGATCAAGGGACCGGGAAGGTCGAAAGCTTGATACTGTGGTCAGTGAACCAATATGTGTCCGGAAAATCAGGTACTTTATAGCAGGATTTCTCAACCTGTGGGCCACAAACCACTAGGGGGCCATGAAGCACACTGTACTCCTTGGGCCTGTATTCAGTAGTTTGTGGTGGGCTGTTAACGTCATAAAACTATGTATATTGATGTACATTACACATGCACAAATCAAAACATCACAGTAGCAGTCTAATTAAACATCTTAAGCTTGAGACAACATAGCTGCAGGCTAGCCACTGATGGTAGGGCTGGGGCACTTTCACAGCTCACTTGTTTGAAATTGGACACATCATTTTTCCTTTAACCAAATTTCTTGTATAAACTGTGTTTATAAAAGCTGATTTTCTCTTTGGCCGCTATGTCTTGTAGATCAGGTGAGTCTCTGGGTGGAAAAGGTTGAGAACCCCTGCCAGGTGGGCCTTGGGGTGGAAAAGGTTGAGAACCCCTGCCATGATGTATCCTAACAAAGTTGCCAATGTCTTTGGAGATGGCTGCTACAGTGATGCATAGTGGTTTCTAGCTGTCTTGCTAAGTGGTTAGTATACTTGTAGTATATGTTCCATGTGGTTGCTATAAAGTTGCTAGATGGACAATTGTCCAGAGCATCCCAGGGTGTGATATCCTGTATGACACATTTCTCCGGTAAGCAACATTAAAAGATTTTGCTGTTGTGCTTTTATGAACCTTTGGCACCCAAAACACTGTCACCAGTTTGTTTTTCCCTCCTGTTGCTAGATACTCAGCACTGTTGACCAGGAGCACCCAAAATGCCCTATTGTATAGCCATAACTGTTTGACCCTTGTCAATTTCACTCAGGCCGGACCACAAGAACCCACTGTTTGCTTAATGAATAATAATATTCATATTATCACCTTGCTTGTGGTAGTTACTTCAGGTGCTGCAGATGGTGCTGCACGAGGAAGATTGGGGAATAAATACATGCAGGGTGTGAGTGACTGGATTCATAGATTGCGAAGAGATGGTACATAGCAGTAAATGTCTCGTTCAATGTGTGGAAAATGGGTCTCAAAGCAGATGTCAATGATTGGCTAAAAGGAGTGATTGCATTTGGGCATACCAAAGGCCATAGTGTGAAGGAAGTAGCTGAATTTGCAGGTGTATGGAAGCGTACGGTCATACGGATCTACCAGCAGTGACCAAAATCCCAGTCTACAGGGAATTCTCCTCAGAATTGTACCAGGGAAGGCATCCACCAAATCTGTCCCAACTGTGCAATTCTTTGACGCAAGAGTGTCTGAACATTGATGTGGCCTACATCCAGAAACTTCAGTCCAGTCCGAGCCAAATCAAATCACAGCTGCTGTTCATGCTTGTGGAGGTATTACATTGCTATTAGGTACATTTCAGTCACAGGGAACTAATGTTTTGTCCAGTGAGCTTAAAATCATTTATCTTGTATTGTGTTAATTGCTTTTGTTCCTTAGACAAAATGTATTACAATTAAGAGTTTGTTACTCAACTTTGCCAAGAATTATAGCAATTGTGTTCTTGGTAAGAACTTGCTATCCCACCCTGTAGCATGAAAATATACACACTTACACAAGTTACAGGTTTACTAGGTATCACACTCAAGGCAATAAAAATTGTGAGTGTGTCATGTGCTTCTTTATGGTTATTTTATTCTACATCAGTTTGGATTTATTCAGGCCTCTCTTTGCAAACAACAACAAAGCATTGCAGCATTCTGGCAGATTAAAAGCACTGTGACAAATTGATAACATGTAACGGGTGAGCGCTACGAAACAAAAGAATGACGTGTCATAAATCAGTTTCCTCAATCAAAGCAAGTCAAATTCTATTTTATCATATATAAATTCACCTAAAGATTGAGACACGAGTTATTTGTTGATGGTGGTCATGTCTATGTTGGGGGGAGGGGGTCCGATTGCTCACCTATCAAAAATACATCCCATGGTCCATAACACGATAAGAGCTAGAGTCCCTACTCATCACACACACACACACACACACACACACACACACCCTTCCCCCTCAGGCTTTAGTGCAATTCCTCCAACATCACTTACTCCTCTATCTGGGCAAGATATGTCAGACAGGTCTTCCATCTTGTCAAGATTCAAGATTTTTTTTTTCAAACAGTCATATATCAAGCCTGCTTTTTCTTTACTGCTTTGTATACTTTTCTGAGTCCCCGGCTTAATCCTTGCATGCTCCTGCCCGTATCATAAAGCGGACTACAGTGAAACCAATAGGAGGGTGAAAAAAGCTTGGGTGCCCTTGACCAAGTTATGTGCTGATTCCCATCATCTACAGAGAAGACATTTCTGCACATGTTAATGCACAATTACTGCAAATCTGCTGAATTTAAAATATTGGGATAAAAATTAAACATAAAATAAGGCCTGAGCAAAAGTTGCTCAGCATGCATCTGCAAATAAGTAGAAATTGTGTACTGATATTTGCATAAAAATACCACATTTAAGCTTGTTCCCTGTAAAGGACATCAACAAAACATCTTTCTCAAACTGGGGGTGCTCATTCTTTTGCATACATCTGTATGGCTTGTACTTTCACCCAAATACATTCAATGTAAAATTCTACTTTTTTTTATTTTTTTGGCTCCAATAATTTATGCATGGTGGCATGGCGGCACGGTGGCACCGTCACCTCGCAACAAGAAGGGCCTGGGTTTTGGTCCTTTCTGTGTAAAGTTTGGATTTTCTCCCTGTGTCTATATGGGTTTCCTCTAGGTGCTCTGGTTTACACCTGCAGTCCAAAGACATGCAGTCAAGTACACTGGAGAAGCTAAATTGTCTCCTAGGTGTGAGTGTGTGAGAGTGAATGTGTATCTATGTGTCTGTCCTGCAATAGACTGGCAGTTTCTCCAGGGTGTTTCCTGCCTTCCGCCCACTGAATGCTGGGATATGGTCTGGCACCCCACGTGACCCAGAAGGATGAAGTGATGTAGAAGATGAGTGAGGAAGAGTGAATAATTTCTGTGGGAAAGTGGAAGAAAACATTCCTAAAAGAATATGACTGACTCATCTCTAACCCTGGCCCAAGCTAATGATAGTCCAATCATGTGCAGAGACCAACAGATGCACCAGACTCTCAAAAAAGACTTTAATCTGTAAATAAGATAATATGCTGTTATGGAGGTTATTAGTATTGCTGTGTCATTCCTGTATGCTGGCCATTCTGTGGGACAGTTAGCGTGGAGTCAGTATGTCCTGTCAAGCAGAGTTGTGTGTGCCGAAGTGATGTCAGAGCTGGCGGCGGTTCTCCCCCGTTGTTGTGTTCAATAAAAGAACATTAATTCAAAGCCCTTTATTTAGGTCTTTAATGTATACTGATGCTACAATACATTAACATTCCCATCAGTAGAGGAATTGCTCTTCCATTTCCATGTCCTCTGCATGTGTTTTCTGACTATGATCTGTAGGCCTCTGTCATGTGACATAAGTAAGGACGGGCCTTATCGGTGTATCTGACTGAACCAACAGCCATGATTGCAAACGCTCAAAGAGCAGCAATGCCCTCCATGAGTCATTCTGTTAGTGCCAGCACCATTGGCAGACGGTTGCATGACACAGGCCATTATGACGACTGCTCGTAACACCATGGCAATGTCACCAAAGACTGCAATGATGTCATGCCAGACTGTCATGGAGTGACTCAGAATGGCAGCGGGTCATCTTCAGTGAGGATACCCACTTTTGTCTTGGTGGAGATGACCAACGAATCCGTGTGTGAAGGCACCGTGGTCAGCACCAAGATGAAAGTTTTGTTGACAAGCACCACACACCCAGAAGGCCTGGTGTCACTCCATCTCCACCCCTACCACAAAATCTGCAGGACTGTGTGAGGATATTCAACCTGCATGGGATGGATTATCACAGGGCACCATTAGGAACCTCTACAACTCCATGCCGAGATGTCTGGCATGTTGGGATAGCAAAGATGCCATACTGAGAGACACTACTTCTGTATGTGTAGCTCAATAAATATTGTCCATATCAGTCTAAATGTATCATCATTTATTGTGCCTTGTTTCCTTTATCTTCTTTTCCAATAGCATTGCAATCTGACACTTACTTCTGGGTGCAACTATTCTCTTGATGATGAGCATTTAATAGCTAGAATAAGTTTTTTTTTTTACTTTTGATACTTGAGTATGCTTAAAAACAAATACTTTTGTAGATTTGATATAAATAAAGCTTATTTTACTCAAGTAACACTCTACAAAGTGTATCTATACTTTCAATCAAGTAGAGGAGTGTACGTTAGCCACTACTTGGTTTGTGCCCGTGAATAACTATAGTAGAATTCTCTCTTTTGTTATCTGGACCAGCTCTGTCTTTATATGATACATGAAGTTGTTCATTGTAGGTATAGGATGATAAACATAGTGTCCCACTCAACAAAACAACAGAAGCAGAAAGGTACGTCCCTGATAGCGCACTATCTGTAGTCTCAGTTTTAAACCCTCTAGAGCACTTCCTCAATAGTGTGAGCTAGACGAATGCAGTTTTCCCTACAAAACTACAGAAACAGCACTAAAATGCCCTAGTTTGTCATTGTGGGACCTTTACTATTGTGCAAACATACAACATGAATTTATGATATTTGTTCAGTCGTCTTTTATGCAGATCAGCTTTTAATCAATATCTTGTTTGTGACATCATGAGATGTGTAAATCACATTCTGCATTTGATTGGCTTTGGTTAGCGAGCCACAGCCAATCAGAATACGTGACTGGGGAAGTCTGAAAGGTGAGGTGGCCATCTATGCCCAGTGCTGGAGAATGCAGTGCACAGATAGGCTTTGGTTAGGTTAGTGAATGCATTAGTGGGATTGCCTTTGTCCAAGTTTGAGAGATAAAAGCAACCAAAACAGAACGATTAGCTGTTATAGCACGGAACGATGCATGGTGTCGCAACTCTTCAGATCCCCACTCATGATGATTTTGGCATCATGATGCAGAAAATACAGACAAAAATACCAAAAACTGACCCTTTTTGTGTGGGGTTTGCAAAGTGTTCTTAAACTTTGCACTGTGCAAGATAGCATTTATACATTAGCAATGTTACATGAAAACTAAAGAATGACACTGCCTAGAAAAAAGGGCATAAAAAGAATCAAAAGAAAAAAAAATTTAGTAACACCTATGATTTCCGCATCTATAAACACATTCATAACATGTTATAATGCATTCGTGAGGCATTGTAAACATGGCTATAAACCATATTTATAAAAATGTTTTTCACTTTATAGCCATCTTTATTATGCTTTATGAATTGTTAACATGTTTTATTGGCATTGCCAAAGTGAGACGTAAGTTTATATCCAATGCTTTTTAAATATTTTATTTCTCACTATGGGTGTTGTTAGGGCTGGATCTTTGGGGCTTCAGTCTTGAATATTTTGATTCACACGCCTGAACAAGTTTTTATTACAATGCACTTTCCTTAACTACTGCTCTTCCTGGAAAAAATATAGCAAATCCAGTACCCATCAGTTCCCTAAAACCCCCAGACTAAAATGCAACTGTGTGGACCTCCAACTGAATAAGCATGTTACTTTATGAATGCAAAATAACAGTTCCCCTCCAAAGAATGCCATCAACAGCAGCACAGCTCAGATTCAGTCCACGCTAAAGAGCGCACAAGCAGTTCAATAGGAAGGAGTTTTTACAGAATTGGCACTGTGAAGCCGGAGAGATTAGCTATTTTCTACCCTGGAAGAGATATTTTAGTAGCTGGGTGCCAGACACTCAGTCATTTAGCTTTGCCTTGTGAGAACATTCTGATCAGAGCCATAATGTACATGTGCTCATAGTTAAAGGTTATTGAATGCTTTCTAAGCCTTGAACTTTGCTGAGCGTTGTTAACTTCAGTGCAGAAAGCATCATATTTCTTTCTTGGTAATTAGTGATTGCGCAATGTGAAACACTATTGTTATCTGACAGCATATTTTTCTTCTTGGTACACATTTTTGTCCACTAACTAGTCCTGCAGTTTTTGATCTATCAACACCATTTTGACTCCAGAATGTTCTGTCTGATCGCGAATGTTGTGGTTTGGATCCGACTTTGCTAAATGCTGCATTTTTTCCCCATTAAGATGATTCTGCTCAACTGTGAAACATCACACTATCTAAGGGCAGACCCTCAAGCACAAATTCAATGTTGGTCTGACTCACATTTGTCTGTTTGTCTCATCCCCCATCCCCATCACTCAATCTTCCCATAGATTCACATTCATTTTTGCCCCCACCAAAACCCTATTGTTTCCTTTAACCTACAGCCACCAAACTGCATGTACTCATTCAGGGCAGATTCCCAAACTGTAATCCCAGCCACATTGACCTGTACTCCTTTGTGTCATTTATTCATCCCTCTTTCCCTCTTCTATAGGAAATATACTTTTCTAGTTTGATTTGTTGCCATTTTAAACCAGACATTCACATTACTGTTTTCCTATACATTAAATTAATTCATCAGTCACGTTTTTCATTCATTCATCTTCTAAGCTGCTTATCCTTCTGGGTTGTGGGGGTGCTACATCCTCTCTCAGCACTCATCGGGCAGAAGGCTGAATCACAGGGCTGAGCTAGGGGCAGCTAGGGGCAGTTTAGTATCTCCAGTTTGCCTGACTGCAGATCTTTGGACTGTGGGAGGAAACCGAAGCACCCTTACAGTATACATCGCAATGCTACTTGGTTATTATTACTAGTTTATGGTTACTATGTTTGCAGGTATTCCTTCTCAAAAACACTTAATTGTGCTAATAATGCAGCGCTTAATGCTGACCTCCTCCCATATTAGACTTTATATAAGAAGTGTATTGGAACCTTTCATTGCAAACAAAAACGACCCTCACTCTGACTTTGAAATATGCCCTTATTTGCCCATTCTTGAAACTACAAGTATCTTCAATAAAGAAATAATAAAAAAAAAAAATTGTGTTGACAGTGTAACACATCTAAAAACACAGATCAAAAGGAGTTATTGTAGGTTGGGCTTGTACACAGAAACAAGCCATCCTATTTCTTTTGGATTCCTCTGTTCTTCTCTTCATTACTTCTCTTTCTCTCTCAATCCACTCTCTCCTTTCATCTCAAGCGTGCACCTCAGAGGGACAAAAGATCAATTATACACACAAAGAGTTATTGCAGAGCCTGCGTTCTATAACAAGTCGCTCAACAAAATGCACATAGCTAAGGCTGAAGAGCACTGGAAAGGAGACTTGCTGTGTTAGTGACTTTCTGCATTTAGTCACTTTTCCACTTTCCTTTGTTCAAAAGGAAGGATGGAAACTATAAACTCGAATCAGAAATGGTTGCAACAATGTTAACTTAAACTTAAAACATGAAATCTTCTTTATTACATAGAAAAAAATACAAGAACAAATCCTTTGTTTGTTTTTTTTACCCATATGTTACTTTTTTTTCTAAATTAACACTAATTTAAACTTTAATCCTCACAACAAATTTCAAAACAAGGTTGAAATAGTAGAAAGTTTTTAACACTTTGTAATGTTGTCATTCCTTTTCACAATGCTGAAAGGAGTCGTGTGTAAGATTTAAAGGGATTTATTAGCAGAAATAGAATATAGTCCAGAAAAAAATCAGTGTATAATTACCTTCAACTACAAATCATTATGTTGTTGTTAGCTTAGAATGAACCCTTTTTGTCTATATAATAGCAGGTCCTCTCACAAAACCGGCTGTCATTTAAAGTTGCAGACAGACAAACCACAGGCTGTAGAAAGTGTCTGTTATGTTTCGTGAATTTGGCAGCGCTATAGTACCAGTTGGAAGACGATGAAAGAAGAATAATCCTTGCCAATTTGTCCAACTGTAGCACATCTATCTGTAGCTTTGTGCATAAAACACCAGGTAGAACACTTTGATAGCATAAACATCCTTATCAATAACACTTCCAGCATGAAAACTACAAGGCTGAAGTCGGCTTCTTATCGGTCAACATTTTGTCTGAATTTTCCTCTTCCACCTTAAATGGCATAGAAGTTATATTCTGGGACCTGACTTTCAGCTTCTTGTTCAAATGTTCCCATTCCACCTTAAAGGCTGCAGCAGCTATTACAACATTTCAGGTGCCAGAATGTAAGTGCAGCACCATTTAGGGTGGAATGGGAAAATTCTGGCAAATATACCCATCAGAAAATGTTCCCAGCAAGACAATTAGAATGTTATCTAGCCTAAATTAGCTTCTCAGTTTGGGTGTTAGTAGTCATACTGAGATGTGTCTGTACTGAATTAAGATTAAAAACACAATAAAACTTTTAAAACACAGAGTTACAAAATTGTACTAGTCATATGAACGTTAGGTAGGACTGCTGGATGGATAGAAAAGAAAAATAAATAAATAAATAAATAAATAAATAAATAATGTCAGAACACTGGATTGCTGGCGAACCACTTTGTGTTGTGCCAAGTTTGAGAAACCAGTTTTTGACAAAAGAGATCATATTAATTATGTACAACAAAAAACATAAGAAAACGCAGAGGACAGTGAATCCTCAACATCAAAGAACTAGCTGAAAACCTGACAGCCACCATGAGGAGGAGTTGGGGCGGGGGGGCCGGGTGTTCAGTAGGTTGCAATACACCACCACACCTCTAGAGGTTACACACTACTCCTTTAAAAGATGTGTAGGGACTAAAGATATCAAGTGATGAAGCGTTTCAGGTGTAATTGGGTGTTGCATTTCGGATTTTAAAATGTGCTAAACACTGTCTGCTGGGGACAGTACAGACTGCAAGCCTGCCTGTCCAGCACCCACATCTTTTTCTGTAGGTATTTTTTGTAATGTGTGCAGATTGTGCTTTTGTTATGCCATCAGAGAAGTGCAAGTTACCTATCCGAAGGGCACTGACACAACCCTATATTATAACAGACCCTTTGGATTGTTGCTGGTATCAGTCTGGAGTCATTGCTCTAAAGAATATGACATTCATTTCTTCCTGGAAAACTCATTCATTTGACTATAAGTTTGCAAATTTTAAACTGTGTGACAGCCCATCCCAGATGAGCCCAGAGACGTGGACAGTGCTTAACATAAGCCATCAGAGTGTAAATACAAGAGAATTAAAAAAAAAAAATGTTTATTATTTCACAGTAATCATTAGGCGTTCTGTGAAGGCCTAGAAGAACCTGAGGCTTCCCCTTTGGTACGTAGTAGTTAATATGAATTATTCAGTAACTGATATAAAAATACTTATATTTAAGCTTTACAGTTCTGAAAGTGAAGGTCCTCGGTGCTTTAACTGTGGGGTTACATTTGGTCAGAGAAAAAAAAAAGTTAAATATGCTACCATAGCCCTGAAGGACCTTCATTGAGTAAGTGCTTTCAATAAAGTGTAAGCTGTATTTTAAGTAAAGTGCACCTTCCATACCATGTTGTTTACACATAAAAGAAGTGTACCTGGTGCAGTCCTGACATCACCTTAACCTCTGTGTTGATATGCTTGAGGACGGCATAGTTGTTAGCATATATGGCCTGTCATTGCACACTGGGAGTCATTTCAAAAATGCAGACAATGACGAAAATTCATGAATCATTTTTTTTTTACCTTCACTTTGAAGGCAGTAAATGCACCTATCTGCATGTCTGTCTATGGTAAATAACCATGGCAAAGTTCTGAAATACTCAAGAACTGAAAGACAGACTCAAATGCAGGAATACAGTCTAGCCATCCTCACAATTAATCAAATGAAAAGTTACGGCTAGCTTATGCTTATTATTATTATTATTATTAGTAGTAGTAGTAGTAGCAGCATTAGCATACTAATACAAATACAGGACCACTACATTTCAACCATCAAAAGTATAAAGAAGCTAATTATATTAATTAGCGTTAGTATAAGTTAGCATGGATAGGAGAGTCCAGTCATTCTCACAGAAGCTGCCCAGATAGCAAGCATATATTGGTCTGCTGGCTTGATAAGGTAGGCACCCCACTGGCTGTTTGCCACAGTTGGTCCACTTTCAGACCACCCAGATTATTGTCCTGCATACAAGGTGTAGCTAGATTTTAATATCCTCAGATTCTAAATGCACCTTTGAGACTTTTATTTTGGGAAAAAAAGACAAACATTACTTAACTACAATTAATAATATTGATAATATTAATAACTACAGGGAGCAAAAAAAAACTGAGACTAATAGAAAATGATTTTGTTAAAAATGGCTAAAAGCGGCTGATGCTGAAAATTCTTTACTAAACTGATTTACAAATTTAGACTGTGAGTACAAAACTCCACTCAAATACTCTACTGACCATATAAAGTATCTATAAAGAATGTGTGATTTTCTTCAAGAAACATGGTTCTACAACAGCAACTATAGCAGCCAGCTCCCATTAGCATTCCAACAACAGAAAGACCAGAAGGACCATGTGTTCCAAATATTGTTAGCCATTATAAGTCAATATCAATTTCTCCATTTTTAGAGGGTTTGTTTTACCTGGCCAAATCGATAAGGGTTCAAATTCCGCCTGAAGCTAGAAATGATTTGTGTTACCCAATTAAGATTGCAACTGCAAAGTAAACTAGAAACCTTAAAAAAAGGTTCAGGTTTTCTTAAACCCTTTTGACCTGATTCAAGAATACTATATCAAATGTTTATTAACCAGGGCATTCTCAGTGACTGTATAATTTGACACCAGAAGAGCCTCAACTGGTGACGGCAAACAAAGCCATTACTGCCTTGTTCAAGGGTGGAACCACAGAATATGCTGCAGAAACTGCTTTTATATTACAGCCTGAAAGTCTCTGGCTTTTAATATTGTTTGCTTTGTGCTAGGCACAGGAATTTGAGCCTATGACCTTGTGGTCATGAGGCACTTAACTCCTACTTAGAGTGGTATAAAAATATTATTGCATGTAAAATATTATTTACAGTCAACTTCGTCTGTATTTGGAACACCTACTCACTGACTCATTGACCAATTTATAAGGTCCACCTACATTATACACTCTGAACTATTGAAGTGTCCAATTATAGAATGAGAATGTAGCCCATCTGTTGCACAACTTGCAATATCACCCTCTTAATGCATTAATTCTTGATCAGTGGCTGGGGAATGTATTTTGGCATGGTTTAGAAACCAGTTGGGTGCGTTCAAGAAGTAGCTTCACAACCATTTTAGGAAATCTTTAAGAGGCACCGTCTTCAGTGTCGAAGCCGTTTCAGAGAAAAACGAGAGAGGAGGAAAAGGAAAGGGGGGAAAAAAACCAAAACAAACACAGGCCAAATGATCAAACAGCGAAAGGACTCCAAAGTATCACCATAGCAGCTTGACAGTTTCACTTTACCTACCTAATAATAATAATAATAATAATAATAATACCAAATTTACCTCAGTATATTTCAGGTAAACTGGCTTAGGTGTAGTTTTGTGGAGCACCATTTGTTACAGCTAAAGCACTGATCACCAACCGTCATCCTGGAGACCTGCTTTCCTGCAGAGGAAAGCACCAGCATCTAAAATGCTGCCTCTTCCTTAACTAATGGTAATGTATCTGATGTAACCAAGCAAGGACTTCTGAAGAAGGTAATTAGCTTTGGAGCTAGTATGACAGGTCATGGTGGGAAGTACACTCTGCAGGAAGGTAGATCTTCAGGACCAGGTTGGTGACCTCAGATAAGCATATTAGCAATGCTACATGTTAATACAGACATGCTATCCTTTTAGTTTTAGCTCTAGTTTTCCTGGTGTCCATAGAAAGACTACTTTCCTGTCTGAATTTGATATCTTAAAATGCCAAAAACAGCCAAACCACTGTTACGGCTTGGTGGGGGTAGTGGACCCAAATGCAGAGCAAAAAGATGTTTATTTATTCAACTCAAACCCCGAAAGAAGCTGCTTTTAAGACTTCACAAGGCCAGATTCTAACCGCCGACGTGAGTGGCCATCAACCAGTGCGCTACCACTGCGCCACTGAGGCTGCATGGCAGTATGTGGAATAATCTAAAAGGGATACGCCTTTATTTTATTTTTTATTTTTTATTGTCTTTTTCTACCTTACCATTCACCCCTCAGAAAGGTGCAATAGTGAGCTGAGGTTTTAGCTTGGTATTTATGTTGTGCTACACAGGCTGCCTGGTCAGTGCTGCTTACTGCCTGGGGATTCTGGGGCTTTGAGTTTTTTGACCTAGACCCAATAGCTTCTCTACTGCACTGCCCAGGCCCCCTGCTGGTGGCCAGCGGCATAGACCCCTTACAACCACGTCTCCAAAATCTTCTTGAAACCCTTTTGCCTTGAAGCATTTTAAATACTCCCCATTGATTTAGTACACATCATGGTGTTTCATTTGTGTTATTCATAGCAACCACCACAATTTCTTGCCATGGTGTACGGTGATGACAGGCTTTGCTTCCTGCCCACCTGCAGAGCATCTCATTATTGACCGACGGGGTGAAAACATTTGTTAAAACTGAAAAAACATTTGTTGAATTGAAAGATAGAGTTCTTCAGTAGCAATGCTTAAGTAGTGGTAACTCACAGAGGATGTTTGGGTCATGGAGAGCTGATATAGCCATGTCTCCAGCAACTAAAAGAGCTAAGGAACTCTGGGAGATGAGATGTGAATAATGTTTTGTGGGTTCAGGAATAAAAAGGTTTTGAACTTCTCTGCAAACTGGCATGTTTTTTTTTTTGCCCTGCATGTTTATTTTAAGAACTGGAAAACTGATCAAGACTATTCAATTGTGTGACTGCTCCCTTTTAAGAATGTATCTCTTTCCTCCGGCTTCTTATCTTCACTTCACAGAGAGCTGAAGACTGGTGCAATACTCCATATTTAGTCTTTCTTTAACAGCCCTGTAAAAGTACTATCTACAGATACACCTTCTTCTCATTCTCTTTTCAACCAATCTAAATAATCCATGCGGTAAGGTCGTCTTTTTTTGGTGCATTGGTAGGTGTGAATGAAATGTAGGAATAGTCACATTGGACTTTGGAATAAGTCGGCGCCGGATAGCATGAGGCCATCTTGCAAATGCTATTAGAGTTAGCAGACAGTATTTATGCACTTAAATTGCTAAGTTATTCAATCGTTTCATGTTTGAAAGTATCAAAACCTACATGGCAAAGAACCAAAAAGCAGGCAGCGCTCCAAAAATAAACCATAGAAGTTCGTTTAACCTTGTAGTGGTCCATTTAACACTGTCGATTTTTGCTGTGCAAACAGAGCATTTGAATTCAATCAGTCATATGGTTGAAGCTGACCTCTATTTTACACCGCCTTAAAAGCAGTATCCACACGTAGGCCTTCGTTACGCTTTCTATTTTCAACCGATGCAAATTGCCCATGACCCGGCGGTATGCGGTTGGGTCAGCGTTTTAATAAAACAAACCAATCTTCAGATTCCATCCTGCCTGAAGTGTGCCTGGGTTTTGAAAGCCTCTGTGGAGCTCCTCAATCAAAGCAACAGCCCCTTTGGCAGGTAATTGGAAAAGCCCTATCAGATCATAGGGATCTGCGGCGGTATTTTCTGCCTGTTCTGCCTCATCAACTTCATCATGTCTCTGGCTGTGTGTGCGCAGGCGGGCTGCAGCGCGTGTACTCATGTAACCGAGTATGAGACCTCCTCGCTGTGGAGCTAAGACGGATGCTTTTTTCGGGCCGCGTCCTCGCAGGTGCCGCTTTTTGCACAGAATTACTAGCGTGGCGAGGCAGGCCGTGGCCAGTGGAGCGCGGCGGAGCGTAACGGAACACGCGCAGATAGCGGCCAGACGCAGCCACTGTAAATCAGTGCGGCTGGGACCCAGCTTAGGCAAAGCGCAGCGGCTTGGACTTTTGAGGGGGGGAGGCTGGGTGGGGGATGAAGGGCTGCCTATCGACACCCTGCTCAGGCGGTGGAGGGAATGATGAATGGCGGAGCTGGAAGAGGGGAGATATCTGCAAGCATCTTGCCCAACTCAGTATCCAGAGCATGCTCGCTGGAAAGGATTAGACGATTCATCAACTGCAACCAGAGGCACGGCCGCAAGGATGCATTTTTTCCCCGCTCTCCTTCACTTTCTTTTTTCAATTTCTTTGCATATTTTTATGGCCTTTCATAAACATTTTCTCTTTTTTTTTTTGCTCTGACAGAATGGAAGTTTGCCCCGATAATTGGAAGTTATTCAATGACTTTCACTGTCCCCAGGCACATGCATGCAAATTTTCAATAAGCATGCATCATAGGACTTATCATCACAGAGATAATGCATGATTCATAGAGTCTTTCAACGTAAAGATACGTTTGGCTTGTGAGGCAATAACCCTCTAAACATCATGGTAAATCCTACATTGTAAAACATTTGCACAGGAAGCCGTTTTTTAGTTGTCCACGTAATGGAACAGAATCATTGTTTGAGCTCACACCAGCTCCACCAGATGCGTGTCTTACAATCATTGCATTCAAGTTCTATGCAAGTCCTATCATCCTGCTGCTGTTTTCGTACACACACAAGGTCACCCTTAAACATTAAGGCACCAAAAAGTCATCAAGAAGCTTTCACTGGCTACTACTACTGGAACCAATTTTAGCTAATGAGATGCAAGTGTGAAGAACCTTTTAGAAGGTCCATGTTGATGAAGGGTCCTTACTTATTATAGGTTTCTCCTAAAACCGTACTTCCATGTCAAGAACTGTTTAGGAATCTTACACAAGAGGAATCTGTGATGGTTCCAGCTAGGCCTTAAGGCCAAAAATGTCAAAGACTCACCTCTATGACAATGCTAATTTCTGCTAGTTCTAATAGTATATTAGTATTGAACTAATGCGGGTTCATGTAAACATCTACTGTTTACAACCACATGCTTAATGCAGACCTGGCTATCTCAGGACAATGTACTTTCCAATATGTGCACTGTTTTATTTATGTGCACTGTTTTATTTATATTAAGCTGTATTTTTATCTGCAGCCATAAAAAGTAAAACCAGTAAAACCAGGTTAAGCTATATATTTACAATCAGTGATAAATCGAGGAGTTCAAGACAGCCAAACAATTTTTACATCATAAAATTGGTCCTACTCATTGTAAGTCAAAATATGCATGGCTGATTAGCTAATTATGCTAGTGGTTAATCTGACACATAAGGCCTTTAGCTCAGTTCCTGAAGGTCTAACCAGTGGAGAAACTTCTTTGACTATATCTACCAAGCTACCAGAGGAAAAAATAAAATATGCAGAGTTAAAACAGAAGCATTATGATTCTATTCATTAAAAATAAACTTGCTGGAAACCATCAAGCCTTGAAGGTTTGCTCCTGTATTTAACAGTGTAAAGCACAAACTCCTATGAGTTCATTAGAATACCACGGTCGCACTTTGTACAGTATTGTGATCTGGTCTCAAATTCATAAATTACAGTGATGCTGTTATTAAGTTAAAAAGAATTAGGAATTGGAATAGACCAGCTGGTTGGTCCAACTATGTTAGGGGGTTAAAGATCATCTCTGAATTGCCAATGTTAAAACATGGTCCAGTGCAAGCCAACCTACATCACAGAGTTAACTCAGCACTCCCCATTGCATGACCTCATCTTAGCAGCTTACAGCAGGCTGGGGGGACTCATCTGCACAGGTAGAAAACCATTTTCCACTCCCACACTCCAGAGAGATAACCTTGTAAAGTCTGTCTACATTCATTATGTGCTCTGCCCCCCGTGGAACGGAACACAGAGCCTCGGCTGGAGGTCCGCCTGAACACCTTTTCACAATCATTACGCTTTCAATCCGCCGGACCCTCCTAAGCCTTGAAGTGGCAGAACACTGCTGGGGGGTGTACAAGTGCACATTTGCTTCTGTTGTACATTCATTTATTCAAAGAGGCCCCATTGTTAGTCACAGGCTGACGCTGGCTCACAAATGACAACCTTCACAATTGTTTAATGCTAGCTAATTAAATACTTGCAATGAATGTAATTATATCAAGATCTCGATTCAAAAAAGACAAATCTATAAATAAACCAATAGGCCAGGAAAACAAGGCATAATACATTTTCTTTGGTTGTGATACACTATGCAGTTTATCCAGAACTATCCAGACATTTTAAGTGTCACCTATGGCAAAAGCAATTGTTCAACTGGACCCACAAAGCTTGTATCACCATAGAATGGGAATGGGTTCACTGGTGTGATGGAGCACCGTTAAATACCTATGGAGTGGCAGTTGTGATCCAGAACTAATTATCCACCTTCAATAAATGACCCCAGTAATGCTTCTCTGGTTAAATGCAATCATATGCTCACAGCAGTGTTCCAACATGTAGTATATGGCCTTTGTAAATGAAAAGAGGCTATTACTGGAACAAAAGGAGGGATAAACACCCCATTAATACCCTTGATTTCCTTTTGAGCATTCATGGCTAGACTTTCAAACATAATAATAATAATAATAATAATAATAATGTAATGTACCACATTTTCCACTTAGCCCAGATATAGCTCATCAACCAAGACATGTTTACGTTTGCTTAAGTTTGCTTTTTTAGTTTAGAACTTTGAGGTTAATATTGCTAACAAACACTCATCTCAGTAGTCACCTGTTGTCATTTCTTCTTTTGGTTTCAGTTGGTTAGTATAAGGAACTAGTAGTAGAAAATAAAACAAGTTTACAAAACATCCAAAAAGCCTGTCAACACCAGGGCTGGTATTTACAAAGCATGACTGATCTCGGATCAGATTATTCCAAATGGCCATTGTCAAAATATTGATTCTAGATCAGAAGTGTCTGCCTGCAGTTTCCTTTATTTTAGTAAGTAAATGTGAGCCATAAACCACAGCAAGTCTGCATTGCCTTAATGAAGATCTGGATGTGGTAGGATATTTGGGTGACTGCTGAGTTCTAAAGTTAGTTTAGCAATTTCAGCTTCATTCCAGTTTTAAATTAAATCACCCAAATAAGACAGAAATCTGATTGATCATCTGATTTTTTTGCCGCACTATTCCTCTAAGGGACCAAAAGTGAGACTGTTCAACTAACTAGATAACTCAATGACAGTTTATATGTAATTCAAGGATATTTGTATATTACATTTAAACCAGTTTCTCGACCAACTGTCTGGTTCATGAACAAGTCAGCTAACAAAAAGCATGGAGCTGATTCCAGATGTGACTTGTAGAGTCTGTTGCTGTAAAAACAATATCAGAGGCAGAGCCAAAACATTTGGGACCAGTTGCCTAGTCCCAGATTAATCGTAAACCTACATTAATAAGAAACGTTATTGGTGAGTCACTATTTGCAAATTGCAGTGTACATAAGAACGCACTTGTGAATTTAGAGAGAAAGCCAATGACCTGCTAGACTAAGGAAAACAACAGCAATTTAACCTGATATGGATGTATGTCCCCTCAAATGAAAGCTGACAATGTTGTGAAGTACAAAGCCATAATAACAATATCTAAATATTAAATATAAGTATTAGTCTATCTAATAAATTCACCCTCCTTTATGACATATACCAGAGATCATCAAATCTTGTCTTGAAGAGCCGGTGTCCAGCACAGTTTTATGATTTCCCTGGTCAGAACATATCTTTTAATCCTGCCAATTAACACATCAATTGAACCAGATGTGTTGAGCAGTAAAATCACCAACCAGTGCTGGACACCGGACCTCCAGGATCAGTTTGTATATCTTTGACATATAAGGTCACCAGCAGTGGCAAAAATCCCAGTCTACAGGAAATTCTCCTCAGAATTGTGCCAGGGAAGACATTCACCAAATCCAGTCCAACATGTGGCATTCTTTAATGTAAGAGATCTACATCCAGAAACTTGTCCAGTCCATGCCAAATTGAATAGCAGCTGTTATCTGTGCTTGTGGAGCTATTGCACACTATTAGGTACGTTTCAGTCACAGGTGACAAATTTTTTGGCTGGTGAGCTTACAATCGTATGCAAAATTTACGTTGTGTCATATTACAGGTTTTGTTGATAAGTTCAACCAGGGACGTTATAAATGAGGAAACTAGTAACACTCAACATAATGTCTGTTTTGTGTCTTCCTATTCAAAGAGATTTGATTCACTATACTGGGTCTATGACTCTTTCTAATGACACTAGAGCTGCGAGGCAGGTGAAGTGCTGAAGTGAGGTGCTGATTGGTATCAAGCGTTGATGTTAAACCAGTGCTGTTGAATTAGATGCCATAATTAATAGAATCTTCATTCTGCATGATACCTTGTCACACTTCCACACTGCACAATTTTACAATGCATTGCTCCACTCATTTATTTATTTGATGGACATACTGAATAAAATAAAAACATAAAAAATATAAAAGATGAAACTTTGGCACAGGCCAAATAAACCCTGCTTGTGTATTAAAATGTGCCGAGGTGTGTTTTGCATACAACGGTATGCCCTAAAGTGTCTGGTCTTTCATTTTTCACACAAAATCAGAGGACAAAATCTGTGAAACCTGCGGATTCGATACCTTATGAGCCCCTGTATGTAGAACACAAGGTATTTTGTTGTTATGTGGGGACAGGACGAGGAGACAGGATGTAAGTGCAAGTCTTTAATAGTCTCAAATTGAAACAAAACCAAAGAAACCAAAGACACTAGTAAACTAACAAATGACTGTTAACAGGGTAACAAAAACAACAGACATGGAGACAAAACAGCAAGCAAGAACAAAGGGAACAACAGGGAGTATAAATGAACAAGGACTAACAAGGAACACCTGGGAAGGGGCGGAGCTACAAACTAAGGACTGGTGAGGGGCCTGACAAGAGGGCAGAGACAGGAGGAGCAATGACCAAAACAAACAGAAGCACATGGAACAGGATAACAAAAGGCACATGGAAGTGACAAAAGAAAAAGAGACAGAAAGAGAAAACCAGAGAAAACGGAGACAAACAGGGGCAAGACAAGACAGGACGTGACATTTGTTATTGCCATGAGATGAATGTGATGATTGTTGTAGGTTCGGTCTTATTTTGCTGAAAGAAAAAAATATTCTTTAGATTTTCGTGTTTTTCTTGAAGTTTCCTCAAGCCTGTTGACACAAAATGGAATTTGAATGAAAAAGTCATTTATTACATACCAGTGGAATTGATATAATGCAATGTAAAGCTATAGTCAACTATAGTAATTATAGACTTCAAAGTGTTAAATAACTTGTTAAGTGACCAAGCCACTGCCTAGAGACTCCCACTCTTCTATTACATTGATTAATTACAACTACTTTGAAGGCCCTACTTATTCCTGCATCTTATCCACGCTTTAGCAAACACTCTGAAGTTTTCGCAGTAAGCTGCAATGCTATAATCGGATTCATTTTGCAAATTGTTCTCAGGGATTTTGGGTAATTTAGTTAACCCTTCACAGGGTGTTCTGTTAATGAGCAAGTTCAGCAGAACTGCAACCATGAACTATATGTGTGAAGGAACTATTTATTCTTCCTTATCTTGAGACATGGATACACAATGAAACGGGAGTCAGTCTGAATGTCTGGATATTATTATGCTGCCTTTCTGCTTTCAGTGCACTTGAAAGCAAGCTGACAGTTTGAATGTAATCATCCATGGCTCAATATAGACAGCAGACTCCATAATGTTCAAAATAGATGTGCTGAAAATGCTGGCTAAGATATAAATGTGAAATCGTTACTGATGCTGAAAACATAAAGTAAAATAGGACTGCTTATTTCAGGGCATCGGCTTTCATAAAAAACAAACTCATCAAAATGGTCATAGGCATAAACAACACACAGATGAAAAAGAAGAAGAACGAGAAAGTCTGGCGTGGCGTTCCTACACACTTAAACGTAAAGGCTTTAAGGCATTCTTAGCTGGAATGTACGGTTCTAGGGCGAAATGTCAATTGGCATAGGACTTTCACACTATGCTATTTAACTTCTTCAATCACCAGGACGTGCCAACAAGTCTTTTATTACTTTTTATTTTATTATTTATAGAACTTAAGAATAAGTGGCAATCAAGTTTGCATTGCTTCCCATGTAATTACTGATTAATAAGCCTTAAGATTGATTTTGTGCGGAATTTAAATGGGTTAAATTTACTAGGGCAGGGGTCCTCTTTAACAGCCTGGACCATACCACAGCCCACAGCGGTATAAATATATACATATATTTATTTTGTCATTTGTGTTCATCTTTGATTTTTAATTTCTTCACCTAGCCATGTAGACATCAAACAAAAGCAGCCACTAGTAACCCATGTGAAAGCACAAGGCAAAGAAATTACATTATTTTAATGGCAACAATTAAGTACCCCCTATTAATATCCCAAGTTAGATAGTCTTTTGTTCTTGCCTTTGATGGGTGGTCCCAAAAAAAGTATGTTATGTTATGTTATGTTATGTTATGTTATGTTATGTTATGTTATGTTATGTTATGTTATGTCAGTATCTTTATTTCTGACTTCTTCATTCACACTAGTCAAACTAGTCATCCACTGAAAGCAGCCACCCACGCACATATACAAGCCCATATGGAGACATGATATGGGCTCTGTTTGAAACTGCTTTGTGTTTATTTTAATGTCTAAAATAATAACTTTGTTAAATGCATTAATGATAATAAAAATTGGATTTCGACAGTTATGCTAGCTAGTTATGCTCCTGCTCACATTTGGCTTGGTCTGTGGTCCAATGGTTGGGAACTTCTGCTTTAGGGAACCAAATGTAGTTCTTCTATGGGATCCCTTTTTGGTACCTTTATTTTTTAAAGAGGAACCGTTATGCTCATGTTCAATATTCATTTTCAGTTTAATTTTGGGGGTCTGCTAGAATACATGCTTAAATTTTCCCAAAACACCATATTGTTCTCATACGCTGCACTGTCTGAAATGCTCTGTTAGAGCTCCTGTGTCTTTAAGTCTTTGATTGGTCAGTTCATCCACTGTGTTCTGTTTGGTCAGCCACCAGAGGACTTGTAAGCGGTAGCATTGTGTAAAGTAAAAGCAAGATATTTGTCTTTGAAATGCAGTGAAGTTAAAGTTAGTGTGCTTTGGCTTGGGATACTTGATGATTGCTGGTATGGGTGGTGTGCATCTCAGCTGCCTGACAGTAAGCTCTTTATTGACTGGCAACTTTTGTTAAAGCTGCTGTCTTCATGGAACCAGTTCCTTCTGGGTGAAACGGACAAGAAGATATTCAATATTAATGCTACATACTGCGTAACTTTAGATTGTTTGTATTTATTGGCCAATACAGGCTAATACTGTTGAAATGTTATAATATATAATAGACACCAAAGAGTCACCAAAATAAGCATCATTTTCTTTAATATTAGGCTACATCTGGTTTCCCTGATCTAACTAACTGATATATATATATATATATATATATATATATATATATATATATATATATATATATAATATAATGTATTTTAAATTGGTAATATACTGTAGACACGTACAGGGCTTCAAGCAGCGTGAAGGGGGATGGCACCCCACCTAGGACTGAAAATGCCCATCTAGCTCAGAGACCCCAGTATGATACTGGAGTTCACTTGGTATGGAAGGAAAACACATTATGGTTTCCTGTTGACTTGACCATTTGCTATGAAATCAGTTCTCAAAACAAGTATTGTTCAGTGTCCTCTTTTATACATGGAATATGTCTGCAGGAGAAAAACAGAAGACCATAATACTGGTAGGTGTGTTTCATTGCCATCATTATGCTATTGTTCTAGAATCAACCTGCACATTTCATTGATTATACCCATGTAGATTACTAGGTATGAATTTGGTAGTGGTTTGCCCTGAATGGCATTTAAATGTATGTGTTCTTCACCCATTCACTGTAATGATAACATATTACAAATAAAATGGTTGCTTGCCGGGTCATTTTGTGCCATTCAAAGTTCTCATTCAAAGAAATATGGCACAAGAAAAGCAGCTATGATTCCGCTTCTCAGGTCAGTTGAACCTGGTATCTCAAAGCACACCCAGCGATCCATCTGTTCAGTTTTTATCTGCAATAAAATGACAGAACAGAGAAGGTGTAGTGATGGGTCATGTCGACATAATCACTGAATCTTTTGATGAAAAAGTTACATCAGCAAAAGTTCTGAAATGATAGAACTTAAGAGACAAAGATAATATACCTCAGACTTGCAAATCAGTACTGTTCAGTAGCTCACCGCAGATCATCAAAAGAGCATAAGAAGCTCACTGCAGCTCATCAAAAGAGCATAACCTTAATACACTGCACATATACATCTCTTCAGGGCCGTTTTGAAAGACCAATACACATACAATCATCAAAAGAATAATTGCACCCAGAAGGAAGAGCGCTATTACAATGCCATTGGGAAGGAAGATAAAGGTTACCAGGAACAATAAATGATGATAAATTTAGACTGATATGGACAATATTAACTGAGATACACATACAGAAATAGTGTCTCTCAGTATGGCATTGGACACAACATGTCAGATGTCTTGGTTCCTAATGGTGCCTTGCGATAATCAGTCCCATGCAGCTTGAATATTCTCATGCAGTTCCTGCAGATTTTGTAGTAGGGGTGGAGGTGGAGTGACACCAGGCCTTCTGGACGTGTGGCGCATGACTGCAAACCGTTCATCTTGGCACTGACCACAGTCCCTCCGCACATCGAGTCATTGGTCGTCTCCACCAAGACAAAAGTGGGACTCGTGACTGAAGATGACCAGCTGCCATTCTGGCAAGACATTACGGTCTTTGGCAACGTTGAATGTGGTGTTAAGGACAGTCATCGTAATGGTCTGTGTGCCTGTGCTCCTGCGTCGTGCAGCCGTCTGCCAGTGGTGCTGGCATTAACAGAATGACTAATGGAGGGCATTGCTGCTCGCTGAATGTCCCCAATTGTGGCTGTTGGGTCAGTCAGGTACAACGATAAGGCCCGTCCCTGCTTATATCACACGTGTGGCCGAGCATGAAATTTGAATAATTCACATGTCTCACAAAGTCAAACTTACCCACCAAGTTTCATTCCTGATGGTTGATTCCTTCTGGGCGCAACTACTAGTGTAATATTTTAGCTTTTTTTGTAGAATTCTGTGAAATAAAACAGCAGTATTCATTCAACAGCACCATATAGAATACCTTACATCTGTACATCAATACACATCTCCAAAGAGTTTATCATTTTTGTCTTGTTTGATTTTTTGGTCAGTTCGAGTCCTAATCTAAGCTGTCAGGACAGGTGCGCCTGTAGAGAGTTGTTTTATTATTCATTCGAGTCACGAACCGCTTTTGACTACAAAGCTTAGAATGGGGTGACCCCACTGAAACTATTCTGACCTTCTCCAATAAAGGCAAGTCTTCATCACAGGAAAAACTCCAGTGGTTTCTGTCCAAGGTGTCCATTATCATTATCTGGGCTTGGCACCGGTGTGTGGTAAAGGTCCAGGTAAATCAGGTACAGAGGAGAAACAATGACAGCTCATCAAATTAGTGCAGGAGCGAGGGACCTGACAAGATGGGAATGGAGGATTAAGGTTCCGGAGCTTCCACGGGACACGCTTCCATATTGAATGACAAAAGCAATACTCTCACGCTTCCTTCTTCAGGGGCATGCAGGGTTGGCAGTAGTGTAAATTGCCACAGGGGAATGGCTTTGTACAACCCACATTTACAAATGATAAAGTGTTATTCCATGCTTTGTATTCTGTGTAGCTGTGTAGCGGAAAACAAAATTCTCCTTTTGGAAACAATGAAGTCCGACTCACATTCTGATGCTAAAATATATTTGGCCCTGTAACGATAGATAGACTAAACTCCTCGCTAACAGAGCTAAGAGAAAGGCCAGTTTTATTATGAGAACAAGAAAGCAAGCCAAGTAGCAAAACCAGAGCGAGAATACCAAAAGGGGGTGAGACAAAGCCAAAAAGTCACAAGCCAGGGTCGAAAAGCAAACAACAATCGAAGACAGGCAACCGAGTAAGGGGAGAATCTAAAGCCAAACACCAAAATACAAACAGGAATTGTACCCAGAATGCATACAGAAATATCAGTAGGTCAACAGGAGATGGCAATACATCAGAGTGATAAAAGCAGGTATATACACATGTAGGCTAATGACGAACAGGTGAGATGCATTAGTATTCAGGCGATGATGACCACGGAGGTGGTTTGTGATTGGTGAACTCTGGACAATTGGATGACATCATGCAGAGTTGGGTTATGGGATGTGCAGTTTGGCGTGTCAGAAGTGGAAGGAGAACCCGGAAGCATGACAGGTCCTAAGTGGCATGGTAAGAGAAAGATGTACACGCTAAAACAGTGTGTAGTCAAAAAAAAAGGGCCACCATTTTGAGATAGCTCACAGAACACAGTACATTACATCCTGCCGAGCTTTCTTGATGAAACTTTTGAATTACAAAAACTGGAGCAGATGTCAGTTGGGCTTATGCCTTACCTTACTTTTGCTTCTTGAAGACTCTAATTTGATGGGTAGTGTACAACAGTGTACAGTAACTCAGTAAGTGTAATGTGTTAGTGTACTGTAAGTAGTGTGTTAGTGTATTACTACATTATGGCCAAATCTGTCCTTCCTTTTGGCTTAAGCGTGCATAAAAAAGAAGCGTAAAGTAAGCCCACCAATCAGGGTACAGCGGTCACTTTGTTTTGAGCTTGTTTTGACCTGTTGGACAGAGCTTGGTTCTAGCTAATAGAACCTGTTCTGTTCAGTGTTCTGTGCTTATGATCATTTGAATAGACATCAGTGTCAGACTAATTAATGACCTTCTATTAAAGACTGGTGGACTGAGAGACACTAGAGTCTCTTCACCTAAAATGAGTTGATTAAGAGTCGTGTTCCAGAAATGATAATAGGACATTAGAGCCATAATAAATCATGCAACTGTTACTCTCCATACTTAAGTACATTTGAAGGTAAATACTTTAGTACTTTTACTCAAGTAGAGGTCTACAGGGAGGAACTTCTACTGGAGGAATATTTTACCTTGGGAGTCTTTACTTTAACTCAAGTACATGGTTTGTGTACTTTGTCCACCACTGGTATACAACAAAGAAAGGTTATGATGGCAGCCTCAGGCTAAGAAATCAGTCTCAAATGGCTGGTTTGAACCTGATCTTTCCATATCACAGTTGTAGTGTGGATATTTTCTGAACATTCTTATCCTGGAATGGGCAACTGCTGGATCCCATAATGCAAAAGCAGCAACAATTTGTTTTTGAACTGATGCTGTTATGATGTTAAGACTCATGCATATGTCGAATACCTTTTATATATTATCTGTTTCTTTACTTATTCCAGTCAATCCAGTCATGGAAATATCCCATAGAAAAGATCTTCCTGTGTTTCAGAAGGGTCAAATTATTGGCCAATCTAGGGAGGTGCTGAAATTATTGGACCTGGGTTAACCACTGTCCACAGGTTAACCTGGAAGAATAACGATGAACTTCCCAGAAGAAATCTGGTCAAGTAAAATAACCCTGATGACCATAACATAGACATTAGAAGCTTCTAACAGTCATTCCATTTTATCTTAAGCTTGTAACAGACATTCTTGTATACAAATATGGAGAACGGTCTATGTATTCCTGTGTTAAGTTGAACAAGCCAATGGGGGTCTCAAATTACCACCTGACCGAGCAAATGAGGTGGCTTTATACGGCCTCATATATAGTATTTTCAATTGGTAACATTTTACTGAAGCGCTGACTAACATTAAGTAAAGCGTTAGTTCACATGAACAACACATAAAGTACTGTATTAACAATTGTTATCTGATGTTAAGTAAACAAGCAACAATGGCATTAAGTGTTGATTAACATTAATGAATGTATTTATCCACATATACAATAATGGTTAGCTAATATTTTTCTTGGATTTCATTTCAAACTGTCTTGTGGCTTCAGCTTATAGACTGCTTTGCTGTTGCTCACACCTCTCACTTTTGGAGCGTCAGCATTTAACTTTGGGTCTAAATGATCCAAAAAGAATAACAAACAAACTTCGCTTTCTCTGCTGATGGGTGCTGGGTGTTGTAAGACGTATCACTGCAGTTCTATGAGTGACTCAGCGCTCAAGCAATTATTGAACTGATATGTTTGTCATTCTACTCAAGTGTTTTTGTACTGCAGGCAGTATTTCAGTTCAGTTAACAGTTTTGCTGTTGAGTATATGTTTAGGTGACTCTACACACCTCTGTACATAAGTACTACGTGAATTATATGGAATTAATTATTTAGACATGTGCAAATGGCATATGTTAATACATAAATGCAGCATGTAAGTATTTCAGTGTGCACCATGTACAAGTAAGCCTTACTAGGGGTGAAACTCCAGTAGCTCAAGTAAAAGCCATCAATGACAAAAAATGCAAAGCTTTGTTTAATCTATAAAACGTTATACAGCTCACTGTGTTTCGCATAGATGATTATTACTGTTGCAGAGCTGGCTTACACTGCAGGCTTGTGACCTGAAGAAGACATGATGCGATGGTATGGATTGCAAAACTGAGAAACAGAAGAGACAGGCCAGAGAAAATGAGAAAATGTCCAAGGTTTGGGATCATTTCACGCTGGAAAAAACCTGACTACCCGACAACATGAACGCAACCTCAGTGCTTCAGCATCTCAGCAGAAAGCATCCAGTCCACGAAGCAGACCCAACACGAGATAAGAATAATGTTAGCACTGAATGTAAATCATTATGATTGCTAGTTGAGATGAAGACTAGTAAAGAATGTATGTTAATTATTGCTACATGTAATGACTAGTTAAGCACATAAATCAATAGCTTGTTATGATGTTCCTCGGTAAGCTAAGCTTTGCATACTCCCCTCACAGTGATGCATAAAATACCCCAAAACCACAGTGTCAGGTGGTGTGTGTACTGAGCGGAGCCTGAAATGCACCAACCCAATACAGCTGGTGTATTCAGGTTAGCTTGAATGCAGTAAGACGGGTCAGTAGAGTAAATAAACCTACATTAACCCAGAATGTAAGATGCCACTTAAATACGCATAATGTTTTTTTTTTTTTTTGACAAATAATATTATGCAACGTAAGCAATAAAATGACTAGTAGAATTATTAAAATAACTGATAGCTGCAGCCCTAAAACATATATACCAAGGTTTCTCAACCACTGGACTGCAAGTGGGCCGCAAAGCACCCTTTGGTGGTCCTCAAGCCAGTACTGAAGGTGGGGACTTTGTCTTGAAGCTTGGTGAAAACATAGTTGACTTTATATTGAAAAAAAAAAAAGTAAAGTGTTTTAAAATGTTAAAAATGTTAAGACAGACCAAGAAACTAAATACACTCCCCATGACATTCTACTTAATTCACCACGATTCTGCTCCGTTTCTGGTATAAAACAGTCTTACGTTAGCCTTAATTGTTGATATTTTGTGTTCAGGGATTTGGGTCACGTATTGCAATATAGGTACCCAAACATGTATTGTTTGTATAAAGCTGTATTGAAAAAAAAATCCCAAAAAATTGCATTATTAAATTAAAAAATGAGTTTTATGCTTTGGGACTTTTGTGCTTTCTAAGAATAAACAAGTGGGTTATGAGGTCGAAGAGGTTGAGAACCACTGATGTATACCATTCAGTCAGGCAGGTCTAGGTGAGTCAGCATCCTGAAATGATTCACTTATTAACTTCTTTACCTCTCATCTTTATCCACCAGACATCTTTTACACTTGTGTGGGGTGGTATGTGTGTTTTTTGTGTTTTTTGTGTGCACAACACACACTTAGGACTTTTCATTATGTAATTATAAATATGTAATTATGTTATGTAAATTTTAATAAAGGATTATCTTATTTTAAGATTATCTTAATTGATATAGGCAGAAATTATTTATTTGACCAAAACAAACAACAAAGAGAACATCATACACTTTAAGTGAAAACTAATATTTTAGTAATGCATGTATACCACCTATTCAACATTACTAGACATCAGTAAGGATTTGTCCAATGCATTGAATACACCTGTAGAGTGAAAACTAATTATGTAATGTTAATAATGTGGTAACACTTCCCAGTTAGTTGTTGATCTGGCACAGCCTTTTATCCAGCTCCTGAAGTCCTAAACAGTAGGACAACTGGCCTGGCTATATCATTTATGTATATCTACACCTATGTCATCTTCATGTATCATCTATCTGCCATCACTCTCGATTTTTGTGGGAGTCTCCTAATTTCGAATCATTTCTCCCGCTAATCTACCGATTTCATAGTGATGCAAATCAAATGGATGTTTCTCAGTTTTTGCGTGAGATACTTGCTGTAGTACCTGGCAACCCAAACCAGAGGCAGAGGTGAGCACTGGTAAATGACCCTGTTCGATGTGCAACATCCTCCACCCATTGTTCTGCATAAGACTCACTCACACATACACACACACACAGACGCACACGCACACACTTTTTGTGATGTAAATGTTAGATATTGACTTTTAAACACTTATTTTGTGTCATTTTGTAGGTTTTTGTACATATTTTAGTATGAGCTATGAATTTGGTACTATTAAAGGTATTTGTACTTTCTCATCCTTGTACTAAGATAAGATAAGATAAGATAAGATAAGATAAGTGTTTTATTATCCCACATGGGGAAATTTGCATTGTTACAGCACAGTATACAGTGAACACATACAGAGCAAGAGATAGACTAAAGTGCAAGTTATACAAAATATAAGAATTACAAAAAATAAATAAATCTCTATTGTTAGGTAAAAAATAAAATACAATAAGAAATTGATATTGTATAGATCTTGCACGGTTACGTACCAGCTACATAAACACTGATGATCTTGGCAGTCACCTAAATACTTATGGTATAGGCGGCCAGAGTGCATGAATTATAGTGACTAATCCACGGTTTAGGGTTATATAGGGGCAGGGGGTGAGGAGGGTAGACTGTTTGCCAATAACCTTGAAAATCTCCACAGTGTAATGTCAGCAGGTGTACTGGATACATTTCATGGTTTTAACCCTTATTGTTTCCAAGCAAACCTTAACAATGAAATAAGAGTACCACTCTAATACTCCTGGAGTTTAAATACAATAAATATGACACTTCTATTCTATACCAAATGAAGTAAAATTGCTTTGAATTATTCATACCTTTCATTATTCTTCGAAGGGCCAGGAGGCCTGAGGCTTCCTCGTTGCATGTTTGTCATTATATATTTATTATTTAATCTTTCCTCATTTTCTCTCAGAATGAGCTATTCTGCAGTCTGTATTCTGCAGCTCCATGTGGCATTGATAAAATACATAGCTGCTAACCTACGTTAGTGATAAATGAGGAAATTTTAAGAGAGCTGAAAAATACTTAAAGGTGCCTTAACGAGTCTTCCTTTGAACACTGCCTCAGTTCTGCTACACAAGTTGCTAGATCCCAATCAGACAATGGGGGCAAAGGCGAGCTTGAGGAAGTCAGTTTCCAAGGAGGCTAATGACCAACAATACAAGTGAGTCAGCATCAGTCCAACATTGAAAATGAGTCTCTCCCTCAGTAGGACATGGCCATAGGCAGTGAAATGACATCTACTTCAAGTAATGGCTCCTGAAGCCACATTGGTAAATGGGGCTGACAGCCTGTCTTTCCTCAGTACGTTAATGGAAATACACTTTTAAGTATTAAGAAATTATTGTCAGGGGTAGACAAAAAATATGGCACTGAGGGTTGTGGTGTCATTCTGACTGATGGCAAAGATCTTCTTGGAGACATCACAAGACAGAAGTGCTTACTAGTGCTATTTTCCTTGACACGCTTTCTTCCGTGAAGAGAACATTTCCAAATGGGTCTCAGTGATTGAGGTATCAGACTTTGATTTTGGTACCGAAAAATTTGCTACCACAGATCACAGACTCCAAACTGGCGTAATATGATGCAGGAGACAGGAGGTGTACTTTCATTCCGGCAGATTTGGCTCACTTTTATGTCTTGTGAAGATAACTCTAAACAGCTAAGCCGCAGAATGCCTGTATTGTGTTTGATGTCTTAACCTATTATTTTTTTTTCCTCTAGACTCCAGTTGTTTGCTTCTGGACAAACCTGTATTTGAATTAAGCTATTTATTCGCTTGCCAGACAACAAAGTTGCTTTGTTCAAGTAATTGCTTATGCTGCAAACATCAGGGCCTGTCTGAAGCCTCCTGGTCTGTGACCGGGCAGAGGGACCATGCAGAAATCAATACTACATTCACAGCAGAAACACTCAGAAGCTCAGTAAGAACTTGGCAAATTTTATCTGCAGTCCTTGGTAGTGATAGGAAAGCATAATGATTCTATAATCGAGTCTTTTCTTTGAACTACTGTGTGGCTTAAATAAGAACTCTTACCTGTAATATGGCTTCCGAAGTGCCTACAGCAAGCAAACGTATTGGGTGGTGAAAGAATAGTATGATAATTCCATAATCAAGCAACACTTCATAACATATATCAACATATATCAATATCACATTAGTGTATTAGTGTTAGTAGTACAGATTTTTTTTCCTAATATTGCTGATGTTAATAAGGGGTTTGTCACCAGTTTGCTTCAGTAACAGCATCTACTCTTCTGAAAAGACTGTACTCTAGCTGGTGGAACGTTGCTGTAAGGAGTTGAATGCATTAACCTTCTAACTTGTTAGATTACATTCTAACTTGTTTTAAGTTATTTTGTCTGGAGAAGGTGCTTTATTCCATTTGTAGATTCTGATCATTTTTTCCTTAAACAAGCGAAAATTGTATACGCCATTTCCACTAAATAAAATAGGCTGGATATTCTTTGAATTTTGCCTACATTTATAATGAAAAATATTAGATGAATTTACTTGATTTTTTTGCAGTGTAGTTAATAGGTTATATTCAGAACAATCAATTATACAGTTTCTAAGTGAAACAGTTTACAACAGTAATACAGTTTTATTAGAGAAATTGAATATTGAATTGAATTGAAATGTATGAAATCTCAAGGTTTTTACTAGTGCTTGGTTTGGACTAGTTTTCAATTCATCCTCCCAGCTGAAAATAAGCTTTGTGTGAAAATTATTACTCATTTTTCTTGAATTTCTGATGTATTATGTTGAAATAATATCTTATGTTTAAAAAAAAGCTAAAATAAAGTATGTTTAAAAAAACACACCTTCTCAGCAAGTATTTTTTTTTTTCATTTTAAGACCTATTCAAGCTGGATTATATTTACCAGTCTCATAATGTAATATGGGTGTGACATGACTTGCCAGGGATAGGGTTTGTGTTTGCGGACTTGCCAGTTTGCGTCAGCATTATGTGAAAAGTTGAGTGACATTGCAGTAGTTAAGCAGTAAATTAAAAATGATCACAGTAATCACAGTAATGTAATGACAAAACTGAGTAATAGAAAATGCCTAATTTTGTTTTTTATTTTATTTTTACTGCAAAGATTACAGAGGTGATGATTCAACATATTACAATACCCTGGCGATACTGTAAGCAAGGTGATATATAGCAATATATTGAGATTTTTTAAATCAAATTTACAAAAACTGTCATAATATGAAACCACAAAGCCATATGCATAGGTCTGCTAATGCTAACATCAGCGGTGTGCCCTTAATGGGTGAAAATTGAAAATAACAAAGCTACTGTCTAGCAGTCAAGGGTTTAAAAACAACACTAAATGAATGACTGTCTGCCACCAATCAGTAAACTATTAATTAAAAATCAGTACTGTTTTAGTATCAATACAGTATCACAAATCATAACTCAAGTGTATAAACATTTTCTACAGTTCAGAAACATGGAGTCCATCACAGAACACTGACATGCATGTTATTTGGAGTTATCTGGGCACATCACTGTACATTGGCTTGCATTAGATTGCATTAATGGGCATTCTTGGAAAAAGTAATATAGTAGATAATGTAGTTAGTAATTATTTTGGTTTCCTTAGTCAATCTTGAGAAAACAGGGAGAAACTGGACAGGTGAAAACCAGCTTTCACACAAAAAGCATACAAGCCAAACACGTCATATATTTATATTTACATAAGTTAGCATGTATTCCTCTGTTTAAAATCCTTAGCTAATGTCTTGCTGAATTAGCCACCGCTAACAGTGTAACATGTCAACAGACTGCTAATTATTACTGTCTCATGGTGTATATAACACAAATATACTTCTTTATATCATGTAGAACACAGTGGAATATTAAAAGAGTGATAGATACATTTGCCACACCAGACACATCATACATGCACCCACCAAAACAAGTTCCTCATATGTGTAACAACGAAAAGTGACTCTGATTCACTTATTAGCAACTCTTTTAGTAATTTTACACCACAGTGTATACAAAATACATAGCGACGACATCAATACACAGTAGAATAATGACTAAAGAACAACAATAAGTTAACATCACAGGTTATATGTGGAAAATGGGGATCTTCGTCAATTACACTCATCATTAAAACAATTTTTGCACCCAGAAGGAAGTGTAGGATTGCGATACTGTTCAGAAGGAAGATAAAGGTTACCAGAACAATATGACTGATATGGGCAATATTTATTGAGCTACACATACAGAAGCAGTGTCTCTCATTATGACATGTGTGTCTCTTAGCATGCCGTGTCTTGGCATGGAGTTGTAAAGCTTCCTAAAGGTGTCACTGGAGATTACCCGCTGCCATTCTGAGTCACTCCATGACAGTCTGGCACAACCCCATTGCAGTCTTTGCCAACACTGATGTGGTGCTAAGGAAAGTCCTTGCAACGGTCTATGTGCATGTAATCCTGCGTTGCTCAGCTGTCTGCTGAAAGGGCTGGCACTAACAGGATGATGCATCACTGCTTGCCGAATGTCCGCAATCGTGGCTGTTGGGTCAGTCAGGTACAGCGATAAGGCCTGTCCTTGCTTATGTCAGATGTTCGGCCAAATGTTAAAACTGATTCATTTGCATGTCTCGCAATGTCAAACCTACCCACCAAATTTCATTCCTGTCAGTTCATTCCTTTTGGATGGTCTTCTGGGTGCAACTATGTTTTTGAAGACGAGTGTTTTTAATGGGTATCTTAATTAATTACTTAACAAATACTTCATTAGTAACTCCATCCAAAAAGTACAACAAAGAATATGAGGTGTCCATAGATGGTCTCAAATAATCTTTGCACAAGGCAATTACCAAACTCATGTAATGGCTGACAAGGCAGTTGTTTCTGTGTCCGATTTGGAAAAATATCGAGACTTTTCATGAGAGACTGATTTAGCCAAGAGAATGCGCTGTTTAATGAACCCAAACAAAGTGTTATCTTTAATTTGTCTGATTAATGCATCAATTAGGACACACGTTAACATCCATGCTCTGAAGCCCTGTTGCACACAGCTCCTCTCTCCTTGATTGCATCGTCATCATAAACAACAATAATGAACACGTGAATGAGTCATTGACCGGCCTAATGAAAACAGATGTCACATGGCGAGAGAACCAGTAAACAGAATGACTAGGCAGTGGCCCTCCTTTAGTAGAGTTTATATGCTCCCTTTATTATGAAACACATAGAGGCGCAATAGAATAGTTTTGAAAGGCTTGGAAATACAGCATGCTGTGTTGCTCTGTATGCTTTGAATTCGTTTTTTAAAGTCGTTCCAGCTGGAACCGACTAGTTTCTTTTCTTTAGCAAACATGTTGGAAGTGTTTGAGGCGAGTTATCACGTTGTCTATATAATGGTCTGCGCTCTGAACAGAAGTCACTAAAAAAAAAAAAAAAAAAAAAAAATGAAGGTTTCTATAGCAAGCGGAATGGAGGGCCTTTGAGATAAGCAGAAAATGAAAAAGAAACTAAATGATCAAATAACATTTCTTCAAATACATGCAAGCTAATTCTACTATTCTAAATATTATAAAAATGGTGGGGTCTAATCTGCTGGGAATTTTATCTGCCTCCTCAATTCTATAGTCATTTTTCCACAGCACATTCAACAACCAGAACTGAAGCAAATAGGAACAAACAGAACCTATGATTTTAGTTCTAGGTCACTTTTTTCACCTGCTTATGATAGCTGGAACCATTATAATAACCACTATTACCATTTTATGCTCTTTTTGCTCATTTTAAACCCCATAATGATTACTAACATGAAACTGTGTATAGAACAAACAAAACTCCTGTTTTCATTCTATCTACATATAAACGTATGAGCCAAGCATTGATTCAGTGGAACCTAGCATAAATGCTGATGTGGTTAGCTTGCAAACTAGCTCATCTTATAGCAAACTCTTTACAACGTATTGATTCTAAAAATGGCAATCAACACATGAACATACTACTCTGGTTTACTCTGATATAATGCCTTAGGCACTAGACTGTAACTACTGCACCATTTAAGGTGGAGTGAGAACATTTCAAACAAGCAAGCCAGCTCTTACCCGGTTCTGTTATTACACTACTGAAATGTTGATTCCAGCAGAACTATTAGAAAAGGAGGAGAAGCAAACTAAACACAGGTGGACATACAGTATAGACATAGACACTGCATTGGCTGCTGAATCGTGCATCACCACCCTGCCATACTGGTCCAGGCAACTTGTAACTCCCCAGAAGACTGGACTGGAAAGGTATGCCTGAGTCATGTCCAGCTTGGAGATGTATAAACCATCACACAACCCAAACTAGATTTTTCGATCAGCAGGTAAAACTGAACAGTTGTTTTTGGTTGTATTTGGCCATTTTAACATTATGTTGAGATACCAGAATGCATGGTAGTCTGGTGCTGGTTTAACTCATAACCCAGCATGGTCATGCTGGCTGACCAACATATCAGTATCAAAACACAACATATGCTGGTTTGCTGGTGACCAGGATATTCACTTCCATTCCTGCTGACCAGCATACCCGCATCCAAATACAACATATATTCTGTTTTTTGCTGGTGATTAGCTGGTCTATGCGATTCATTGCTAATGCTAGCAATAATGCTGATATAAACTATAAACTGCCCAGGATGGAGATTTTCATCTTTACTGCTTTTTCTCCAAACCAATTTTTATGATACACTGCTGGTGTCAGATGTATCATATGCATATTATGAATCTGACTGCAGTTAGCTGGCTAGCTAATTTTTCCAACCAAGAAAGAGCTGAGGGCTGTTGGAAATAGCTTAGATGCAATTAGATGGGGTTTTTTTTCAGTTCATCCATTTCAAAGTTGAATGAGTGCTCTGCGGTTTGACCTAGAGTACAAGAAAAGCTAAAATGATGGGGACGCATACAGAAAAGGCCATTTCCATAATGTGCTGGAAACTTCTTACCTACATCTCATGTACGTTAAATTATATTGTGGATGACTCCACAAGTAGGAAAATAAGCCAAATCCATGCTTTTACAATTTGTTATAATAATTAATTATTTTTCACCACGTTAGTAATTTATGTCTAGCAGTGATTAAAACTAATGAGAAAACTTTCTTATACTCCACATAGATCATAAACACTGGAATATAAAAATGACTCATTAAAATCAGATGACAAATGTAAACGTTGTAGTGCTTTTATCCAGAATATTACAGATCCCCTCATTACCTTGTATTTTACAGGACATTCTTCCCGGGACCCATATGCCACACACTATAATGTAATGCAGTAGTGGGCCACAGTGGTTAATGCAGTGTCTATGTATATATGTCTGTGGGAGGGTCCAATGGAAAGCAGGGATAGGGAGAATGGAGAGAGGCAGGAGAGGGTAGAGTCAAGACAAGGAAAAGATAACTATAGTGATATCTGTGCTAGCTATTCCTGAGCTCTAAAATGATTAATAGATATAATTTTTTTTAATATAAATAAATTGACAGTATTTGCAATATACATCGACTTAATTATGCAAATTTGAATGTACAATTTATTTTCACTTGTTGATTTTGATATATTGTAAACAAAAAACAAAAAAAACCCCACATACTTTTACATATGCCAGATTTTATGTTTCATTTTCTTCCAATAATTTTAATTTAGCATTACAAAAATGGACTTATGAATAAAGCAATCAACAAAACATGAAATCTGACCAGGGTGTCCAGTACTGTAAGTGCGAAGTACTAGACTTTTTCTCCTGTTCTTTCCACCAGTCGTCAGCAGATTTAGACATCAGGGTAAAATCAGATTTTTTTGTTCCCATACATGATCAGACTGGCACTATTAGACACGGTATTAGCATGTGTTCATCTGGTGAAAAAAGAAATGGCAGCTGTGAAATTATAATTGAAACAAAATAGCATAAGGTACGTCTTGCTGAATAGATACATGGAAATCTGGTTACCTTCAAATCATAATGCAACTGGCTGCACAGCTTTTTGAAATCCAACTTGAAGGTAATGAAGTTCACCTAATTTAAACTTTAGTGAAGTTTGCTAATGAAAAAGTTCTCTTTGCTGACATTTTCAGGGTCAGATCAACTCAATAGACAGTACCCCAACCAGGCTAACAATGTATGCAGAAAACAGATGGACTGCAGTTTGTAATTGTAGGAATACAAAGTGCAATCTGTGCATATGGCAAGTGGAGCTGATAACATAGACAATAAGTATAGATTGAAAGAGCTGTAATTATTGAAGTAGCTGGTTGATGTACAGTGTATGTTTAGTCTATTTTAAAATAATGTGGTTGCCCTTTTATGACATTTTTGCTGACCTTTTTGGTAGACTTTATTTCAAACATGTAGCTGTAGTGATTTGGCCGTTTTTGGTTGATAAAACTAAAATATCGATTTTTCATATGACCATGAAGACANTATAAAACTAGTCTGGATAAATGACTCAATATTGTGACAAGCGTGCAGATCACTAGATGTCTCGGAAATGAACTCTCACCCTGAGATTGGATCAGATGGCGATTATGGGTTGTGCTTAAATTAAGCTAAACCATGCCCTCTAATATCCTAATCGTTAATTAATTAATTAATTAATTGGTTAATTAATTATCACATATACCTTTATATTATATTATATATATATATACACCTTATCCCACTACATAGCATACTGGAAATAACAAACTGCGTCATGTGCAAAGTTGTGGTTATTTATTTGATTCAATATGTAACAGACAATGTGCACTAAAAATAATTTATCATCGCCGCCCAAAGAAAATCATCACTCTCCATTTTTGTCATTTTTCACTTTTATGCATCATCTGAACACATGAGCCGCCGTTTACATGGTGTGAATATTTTATGCTACATGAACCAAAAGAAATGGCCCAAACTTGCTTGGAAAAAGTCTGGTTCCATTGACTTACATCACAGTTGTGTTTTATTTATGTTTTTTCAATTAGAAAATGCCAAAATATGCATGTAGAATGTTGCCAAATATTTTCAGACCTTTCCATTGAACTCTAGATACTGACTACAATGNTGCTGTGCTACACCAATAAGAGTCCTTGGGCAAGACTCCTAACACTACATTGGCCTACCTGTAATATGATTAACCTTGTAAGTCGCTCTGGATAAGAGCGTCAGCTAAATGCCTTAAATGTAAATGTAATTTAAATATCTGTTTATCTGTTATTTGTATCTTGATTTCGGGAGGGTTTTTCCTTTATTCCCTTTATACAATGAATGCTTTATTGTGAGGGAAATCCAATCACTTCACACTGTTTGGACGTTGCAATGAACCTAACATTGTTCATCATAAGGTACTAAATGATTGAAGAGCCTACCATCTCCTGCAATTCCAGTACCAAATCTACTATGCAGGCAAACTTTGTATGGGTCCATTTGGCTTCGGAGAGGGGCGATCAGTGATTAATGTTGCTAATCATCTCTCTATTCCCCCACGAAAAGATATTACTCAAGCGTTTATCAAATTGTCTTGATCCAGCCTGGCTGTAGCCCCATTTCCCAAATCAGTTTATCACAATATAATCTCATTTGTTGAAAACAGAATATTTGGTGCGTGACTTCTTATGTGGCCACTTGAGCATTCAAGGTCAGTCGCTCGCTTTTCCTAAAGATTATTCCACAAATGAAGACACAATGTCACAAAAAGCACACCACAAACACACGATTTTTAGCCACCAGCTGTATTTTCTCTGTTATTCCAGAAACTGTATATATCACACTGTACATCAGGAGTAAACCTCTAAGATACCATCTCAGGGTGATGGATCCTGGATAATGAATTCATGAATTAATGACTTTCCAAGGAATGAAGTATTGGTTCCTCCTTTTCTCAGACTATACAGGTGAATGGGGTTATTCTTTTCTTTTTCGAGCAGCCTGAGGCAGGGTTGGTTTTATAAACCCAGAACTGGCCCTAATCTCTGACCCTGAAGAGAGGCTGTCTGAGAATGACCTGCCTGTTTTTATCCTGCTGAGAATGGAACAGTCAGCACTCCACCGTGATGACCTGCAACAGTCAATCAAGCATGACTGATAAACCAGTCTCCAAAACTATATTAGACTGTCAACCTGCAACCTGGTGATGTATGGCATTTCTCAATAAACATGGATGGAAAGCCATCGTATACAGTGTGCTTCCAATTCTGGAATGTTTCATTGTGCTGTTTAGGAATTGCACCACAACACAAAACCCAATAGAGCCCAAACAGTAGCTTCAGTGGAATTATGATAATCTCCTAATCTCCAGTGTTAATTAATCTCACCTAATTTTTATTTGGTTTTGTATTTGTTTTGAATTATTTGGGGGAAAATGCTCCTGGAACTAGCTGTGAACAGACAACGAAACCAAACTGTACAGCGATTTTTTTATCTCATTTTGTTGCCCATTTTATTGTAATAATGAAAGTAAAGTGCATTTCCTGAAGAAAATGCAGAATGGTTGCTCAGCTTAAGCTTGTTGCTTGATGGTGTGGTATAAGGGTTGGTCGCTAATCTATTGCTAAGACATTGCATGGTGTATGGGGTGTTTATTGAGTAGTTGCTAGGTGCAAGTGCTTGCTAGGTGTTGTTGAAAAAGAATAGGAGTCTAGGTGATGTACTTTGGGGATCTGATGTACTACGGGGAGTCATGCAGTTTGTTGGCTGTCAGGTAAAGGAAAAAACATGGCCTGTGTGGGACCGAAAATGAATGGGACTAGTGCAGTGGAACAACATGAATTTGTGCACGAAGGTCTGCCCTGAGATCATGTATGTGAAACATTGTCTGTTGGTTAAGCAGAAGTGCATAGATGCGTGTGCAGTTTTTCACCTTACACTACTTAATACTACTGCTACAACTATTATTACTATTATTACTACTACTACTACCACCACTATTACTACTTACTACTACTACTACTACTACTACTACTACTGCTACTACTATTATTACTATTATTACTACTACTACTACCACTATTACTGCTTACTACTACTACCACCATTACTACTTACTACTACTACTACTGCTACTACTGCTACTACTACTATTATTACTATTATTACTACTACTACTACTACCACTATTACTACTTACTACTACTACCACCATTACTACTTACTACTACTACCACCATTACTACTTACTACTGCTACTACTACTACTGCTACTACTATTATTACTATTATTACTACTACTACTACCACTATTACTACTTACTACTACTACCACTATTACTACTTACTACTACTACCACCATTACTACTTACTACTACTACCACTATTACTACTTACTACTACTATTATTACTACTACTACTACTACCACTATTACTATTTACTACTACTACTACTACTACTACTGCTACTACTATTATTACTATTATTACTACTACTACTACTACTACCACTATTACTACTTACTACTACTACTACTACTACTGCTACTACTATTATTATTACTATTATTACTACTACTACTACTACCACTATTACTACTTACTACTACTACTATTACTACTACTGCTACTACTACTATTATTACTATTATTACATTATTACTACTACTACTACTACCACTATTACTACTTACTACTACTACCACCATTACTACTTACTACTACTACCACTATTACTACTTACTACTACTACCACTATTACTACATACTACTACTACCACTATTACTACTTACTACTACTATTATTACTATTATTACTACTACTACTACTACTACCACTATTACTACTTACTACTACTACT
>CM067486.1:8240210-8354173 GCA_034552555.1 Semaprochilodus insignis
TATTGGTATATATATATATATATATATATATATATATATATATATATATATACTTTATATATACTTTATATACACTTTATGTTCAAATTAATTATGCTCTTTCACCTTTTAAAAGGTCTCATCATATTGAAGAATTGTTCTTTCAAAAACACACATTGGTTCTGTACGGAACTAAATGCTGGTCTTCTATGGCATTGCTCAAATGAACCCTGTTTGGTATCCAGAGGTAGACAGATTTAAAAAATGTGCAGTGGCCACATAGGTCACCAAGTCAATGTGTCCTGAGGCCAAAAATAAGAACTGGCGCTCAGAATGAAACAAATATGTACTGCATATATTCTGTATTTAAAATTAACCAGCATGCTTTAGTGCCAGAACACAGTTACATTGAGATGAAATAACATGGCATGATAAACCCAGTTACAAAAAAGTTGGGACACTATATGAAATGCCAATAAAACATTTATATATATATATATACATATATTTTTCAGTTATATGCTCATTCCAAATTTAACTCCTCCATCATTTTCCAAGAAAGATGGGAACAAAGTAGCAAAAGTAAACATTTGTCTGTTACAAGTCATTGGTTGTTTTATTTTGAACTTAATAATACAAAACAAGTTTTCAGTTTGAGACAGGCAGGCCAGTTTAGCAACCACGCTATCTGGTGGCACAGCTTTGTGGCTGAAACACATGAAAATTGTTTCTTGGTGCTTTCATGTTGTCCTAAAAGAGACAGGGTCTAGACAGCAGCATATGTTGCACCAAACTGTGTTCAACATTAATGGTACCTTGACAGATACACAGGTTACCCAACAATGACCGAGCCTGGCTTTTGAACTTCAAACTGGTAACAATGTGTATGGTACGTTTTCCCTTTGGCCCAGAAAACACAGAGTCAGTTATTATAAACAAACTGAAAGGTTGACTCATCAGATCATGTTTCCACTATGCATCAGCAAATAATAGTTGACAATTGACATAATGACAAAAGTACTCCAGAGCCCATGAGGTAATCTCCATCACATCCAGTTTTCAATGCAGTGCCATATGAGGCACAGAAGGTCAAGTGTTGTGTTTCGGCCTTGCTTTTTATGCACAGATGTTTTGATGAAATTATGCTCTATTGAGGGTGAAATACCTAAAATTCTTGTAACTGGATTCTCCTTTTAATCATCTAAATCATCATTTAAATCATCATTGAATGTAGAATAGTTGCACAAATAGTTGCACCCAGAAGGAATCAAGCAACAGGAATGAAACATGGTGGGTAGGTTTGACATGCGAATGATTAAAATTTAATGCTTGGCTGCACATGTGATGTAAGCAAGGACGGACCTTTTCGCTGTACCTGACTGACCCTACAGCCATGATTGGGGACATTCAGCAAGCAGTGATGCCCTCCATGAGTCATCCTGTTAGTGCCAGCACCACCGGCAGACAGACACACAATGCAGGACTACATACACGCAGACTGTTATGACTACTGCCGTTAACACATATCAGTCTACATATTTACATCATTTATTGTTCCTGGTAACTTTTATCTTCCTTCCCAATAGCACTGCTATTTGACACTTCCCTCTGGGTGCAACTCTTCTTTTGATGGTGAATGTATACCCAAGAATTACTGCATCACTTTTTTACTACTACTGAGCCAACATTTTTGGAATTGGATTTGACAAGCTATGCTGTATTATCAGCATGCTGTCATATACACTGAGCTACAAAATCTATGCCATAGCAAAGCAGTAGGACTCATGACCAGAGCTGGGCAAAATACACAGTAATGGCTGAATACTGAATACACTGTCCTAAATGTATTCAATAACATATTCTGTTTCAATACATATAAAGTAACATATTCAGAATACTTTTAGAATACATATTGATAAGGCATGTGGGAAAAACTCTACCGTTATTTGATTCACACTTCCTTGCTGTTACTGGCTGGCAGTTTTCCTCAGGGCAATTCTTTTGTTAATATCTTTCATGAAAAATCTGCTCATCTTTGGAATGAAGTTCCGAAATTCCCAACATTTTTTTTCTTTTGTCCCATCGACTGCTTCAGCCCACTGCTGTTCCTGCAGCCCCCTGAGCAGGTTTGCTGCTTCTGGATTAGGCAGAAGTAATAATTTAGTATATGTTTATCATGCAAATGCATATTGTCAGATACAATTTATCATACTAAACTAAATTTGACTGTGTTTTAGCTATAACACGTTTCGTTAATGACACGTGTGGAACATCACGCCAAAACTCCAGCAAAACTCTGATACTAAGCTTCTCATTTCTGAATATGTCTAGTACTTAGGAGACTGTTTAGTTTAATCATCATTTAAAAGAGCTCAGAATCAGAATCAAAAGAGCTTAATACACTGATCATCAGAAGAATAGTTGCACCCAGAAGGAAGTGTCAGACTGTAATGCTATTGGGACACGTCCTGTTATAAAGGATATAAGGTCACCCTAATTTACATCTAGCGGTTAACGTCAGGATTGTTGTTCATCAGAAATGCTGACAAGTGCACCATCTTAACAATCATTTTCCATGCACATTCAGCCCAAAACACCTCATGGTGTCCCTAGATGTTCTTGCTACAAGATCATGTCTAGCCCAGCAACTACACTGTTAATAACCAACATTTTGGGACCAGAGGCACCATACCATCTCGATCCATCCTGTGCTAAACTGCAAATAAAAAGTGAGTGAGTGTAGTAGAAAGAAAAGTAGAAAGAGGAATAGTGCATCTCAACAGAACTTCTAATGCCTGTAGGACACGTCAGACATATGATTTATGATCTTCTTGGTGCTTTTTCCATGTAATATATACTCTACCCATCTACAGTATGCTGTTACATTGTCACGGCTTGCCTGACTGATGGATCACAGGTGTGTCTTGAAGGTCTCGCTCGACAGGCCCGCATCCGGAACAACACAATCTGAGAGCAAAAGGGGAAGCACAAGAGCCAATACAATTGCACCAGTACCTTTAGCCTTACTGCACAGTGAGTTATGTATCATGTATTTGTCCTGAGGTTTAAGACAAACCCTGTCAGCCATAAGGGGGAATATACTTTCTGTGCTGGTGACCATCACTGGACACATGACTGGTCTCGGGCTTGCTGGAAGAATTTCTCAGGACTGGTAAATAAAAAATATAAAAAATAAATCTTGTGAAATGCATCCTTAATTTTGGAGAAGCCGTCTCCACCTTGCAATTCTCTGTTTTCTAGTCCCACTCGCTAACATGGATCCCCTAATATAAGACACCTGATTCAGCTCTTAAGCTAATTGCCAAGTCTGGAACTCAAGGAGATCTGGAACTCAAGGAGAACAGAGAAAATACATGCAGTGCAGTGGCCCTGCACACCTCGCCTAAGAGAACATTGCTGTATTCAATAAATCTATAATTGTGTTTTTTATTTATTTAGTGCATTTTGAGTTACAGCTGAAAGTAAGCACTGGACGTATTGTCCAGTTAGGGCATACTTAGTGTTGAAGTTAGAGCTGAGGCAAACATCTGAATCCTATATTGTGCAGCACTGCTCCCCATAAAGGGGAATTTTACTGATGTTTGAAAAGTCCTGCATAATTTAGTCATTGAGATGTAAACAACTGTTTCATTGTAGAGAAACATACATACAGACTGAAATTTCTTTCCAGTGGGGGTGATAGGAACTAGGGTTTAATATCTACAACACCAGTACATCTAGTTCATTTACTACGCAGAACCACCAGTTCTTAGGAGTGTATACATGCAGTGATGATGAGAATAGTGGTAGTGAAAGTGCATGGCTTATCCATCCGGAAAGGCATTATCAATGCTAAAAAGTATATAGGGGTTTTAGAACAACATGTGGTCCCATCCAGACAACTTCTCTTTCGGGGAAAGACCTTGCATATTTGAGCAAGGGAATGCTAAACCACATACTGCATCCATCACAACAGTATGGGTGTGCTGAACTGGCCTGCCGGCAGTCAAGACCTTACACTATTAGATAACATCTGGCGTATCATGAAACAATCTGTCAAAGAAGACCCAGGACTGTTGAGCAGCTAGAATTGTACATCAGACAAGAATGGGACAACATTCCCCTCCCAAAACTCCAGAAATTGATCTCCTCACTTCTCAGACGTTTACAGACTGTTGTTAAAAGAGATGGGGATGCTACACAACGGTGGCCCTGTCCCAACTTTTTTGAGATGCGTTGCTGCCAACTAAGTTCTAAATGAGTTAATCATTTTCATGAAATAGATAAATGTCTTGCTTTTAACATCTGATATCTGTCCTGTATCACATTGTGAATAAAATGTGGGTCTAAGAGTTTTGCACACCATTGCATTATGTTTGTATTAACATTAATTTACATTTTACACAGCGTCCCAATTTTCTTGGAACTGGTGTTGTACTTTAAAACCTTAACTTGACTTATGAATAAATGCCTTAGGTGAAAATGATGTGACAAAACTATCATAAAACAGTGTCAGATATCAGGAAGATTAATCACTTTCATTCAGTAACATTCTGTGAGGGAGCTTTTAAGGGCATTTAACCCTTCAGACATCTGGTTCGTTGCACACTTCTACAGTACGTCTTCCATCAGTAGAAAGGGATCACCATAGGAAGATCGTTTGGGTTGTGGATTGTTACTAGCACAGCAGTGTTGCTACCATGGTACTGTGTTTCATGCTGTTGGACAGTGATTTTGCTGGAGACATTGCATATGCGTACAGGCAACACCTGTCCTGTTGGTAAATCTCATTAGTATGATGTGAATTCTGAGGTCATTAAATATCCAAAATATGACTACTGCTATGTGCAAGCTAACAGTGATGTGCACTAAACTGACATCATAAGACTGATGACCTATTGGTAACCTGGCTGAGAATGGTCCATTGCTTAAATAACATCTGTTCAGTGGTAGTCCTATGGTGGGCACTGATGGATGGGGGAGAAACTGTCTGATAAATTGTGCCACAAAAGATGTACCACAGTCAATAACTGTACACCTGTAAAGTGCACTGTTTTTGATAAATTGACAAAGTAGATCTCTATAAATAAGCTAAAAATCTTCAAGTGTTGATTCTCTTGAGGAAATTGCAATGGGAATTTGAACCCCATGGTCAATATACAATATACATCATCAAAAAAATAGCGCACCCAGAAGGAAGTGTATGATTGCAGTGCTATTGGGAAGGAAGATAAAGGTTACCAGGAACAATAAATGATGATAAATTTAGACTGATATGGGCAATATTTATTGAGCTACACATGGTAATGGAACATGCCAGACCTCTCAGCATGGAGCTGTAGAGGTTCCTAATGGTGTCCTGTGATAATCCATCAAATGCAGCTTGAATATTCTCACACAGTTCCTGCAGATTTTGCAGTAGGGGTGGAGGTGGAATGACTGTAGGTCTTCTGGATGTGTGGACGCGTGACAACAAACCGCTGATCTTGGCGTTGACCTCCACAGCGTGCCTCCACAAGCGGATTTGTTGGTCGCTTCCACCAAGACAAAAGTGGTACTCCATGACAGTCTGGCACGACACCACTGCAGTCTTTGGTGACGTTGACGTGGTGTTAAGGACAGTCATCGTAGTGGTCTGCGTGGATGTAGCCCTGCAATGTGCAGCCAATGTTGCTGGCACTCACAGGATGACTTGGAGGGCATCATTGGTTACTGAATGTCAGCAATAGTGGCTGTTGGGTCACTCCACGCATGTCGTACAATCTGTCGGTTCTCAACAGAATGAGTCACAATGGAAAGGACATGCAACAGGATGACCATATTGTAGTCAGTCAGCGATAAGGCCCGTCCTTGTTTACATCAGATGCGCGGCTGAATGTGAAACTTGAATTATTCCCAAGTCTCACAATGTCAAACTTACCCATCAAGTTTCATTCCTCTCATTAATCTCATTACATCTTAATCAGTGAAATTCATAGTTTGAGGGGCTCCATATTAATGTCCATGCTGTTGGAATGGGATGACAAGCTCACAACAAGCTCATATAGGTGTGATGAGTCAAGTGTCCACATACATTACAACTCACAGAAAGCTATTGTATGAAATGGTTATGAATACAATGCTATGACATTGTTTTAGGACCATTCTGAGACAAAAGTTTACCCATATCAACATCACATATAGAAACTCAGAAAACACATACAGCTTTGCTGGTAATTTTGGAAAGTAACTGAAAGGTGTTATTCATTCTGACTCCTGGTTCACCACCACTATCAGTTTCTCCACAATGCACCATTTCTCGTCAAGTAAATGACAACATCTGATTTATGCAGAAATTTTGACACCTATGTGGAAGTCCCCTTCAAGGCTATGTCTTTGCGTGTTTAACAGTTAAACTCAGCTCTATTGCTTATATGGTTGCAGCTTTAGTGGACCTCAATGTCGCACAAGTAAATGTTGATTATTTTACTCTCCTTTGTGGGTTTTGTTTATTTCGGTTTGCTCCTATTCACCTGCATGTAGCTTATTGCTTTATGTCTGCAGTGAGATTTTGTAATCTCACTTGTTTTTGTTTTGTGCAAAAACTATCTCCTCTTAGAGGCAGTTTCTGGAAATTGCTGAGGGGTAGGTTTAATTGGATGGTAGTAATAAGCAAACAGACTGGGACTCCTTTAAATGTTGATAAAATAGCATGTTAAATTTTATTACTCTCTTTCCAGCTCTCCTATGAACTGTGAATATAAAATGATTATTACTCCTTTTTTAATAAAGCTGCATGAAGGAGTTTGGGAATTGCTTGTATGATTGATTTAATAATGTGCAAAGTGATTAAGGTAAGTATGATTTCCAAATATTAGCATTACAGAGGTGATCAGTCATTATACAGTCTATACCGCTTGCTGTAAACACCAAACCACCCTTAACCCAAAAGGCAACTGCACTGAGAAGTAAGCTTACCAGACAAAACGTAAGTCACCTGTGACTGAAACGAACCTAATCGTGTGTAATACCTCCACGAGCATGAATTTGACATGTACTGGACAAGTTTGTGGATGTAGGGCACATCAATGAGAAGAATTGCACAGTTGGCCCAGATTTGGTGGATGCCTTCCCTGGCACAATTCTGAGGAAAATGTCCTGTAGACTGGGATTTTTGCCACTGCTGGTAGACCCGTATACCCGTACACTTCCATACGCCTGCAAATTCAGCTACTTCCTTCACACCATGGCCTTTGGCATGCTGAAATGCAATGCTTAAGGAATGCTGCTTAAGGAAATCTGACAGATGAATGGCTGGAATGCACCTAAAAGTCAGGAGACAAACCTGTATTCTTCTAACCAAAAAAAGAAACCCATGTTGCAATCTACTGTAATTACGGTAGTGTCCAAAAATCAAAGACTACCATTTTTTCCATTGCCAGTCAAAACAACTGTTAAGTACAGGACACTCATTTTCAGTGTCAGAAAAAAAGCAGGGAACATATATTTACTGGACAATTACACCTATGCTTCTAAATGTATAAACAACTAACTGTATACACTGTCAGTTTTTTTGTGTATCCACCCTTTGCCTTTACTACAGCTTCCATTCTTTTCAGGAGACTTGCATTCAGTTTCTCAGAGAAGTCTGCAAGGACTTTGGTTGTGTTTTCTTTTCACAATTCAAGACATTGCACTTAAAAATGCAGACTCAGCAGACCATAAACCACTTCTCAGTTTCAGTGTTCTAGTGCATTTTTTTTTAAATCTGTCTGTTCTTTACAGCTACACATCCTTGGAGACCCATAGGGATTTATTCTCACAATGGAAGGTTGGACAAAAACACCTGTTTCTGAAGCAAGAGTGGAGCTTAATGTCCTCCTATTTCTCAAAGATAAAAGATAAAAGCTGCTTTTTCTGATGGAGGTCCTCCAGGCCTTCCACAATAAAGTCAAGAGGTCAATTTCCTGTAGATTGGAATTTTTGCCACTGCTGGTAGCCCTGTATGACAGTATGCTTCCATACATCTGCAAATTCAGATGCTTCCTTCACACTATGGTCTTTGGCACTGCTTTGTGACCCATTTTCCACACATGGAGTGAGACATTCACTGCACTGTAACACCTCTTCTCAATCTATGAATCCTGTCACACACCCCATCATCCTTGTGCAACACCATCTGCAGGAGCCTGAAGCCTAAATCAGAATACATTTTCAAGACCACTAAATCCACTGCATTGTGCAGGGCAGGGTGCCTCCAGGACCAGGGTTGAGAAACACTGGCCAAAATATAGGAATCCTATAGTCTCTCTTTCACAGTTAACACAAAAGGGTTATTATATTCAGCCATACCATCAAGAATGTAAAACTATTCTCACCTCTGGATATGATTAAAATATTACTTTCACCACTTTATAAGCTACCCAGATATTCTTTGCCTCTCTGAAAGTACTCTGCTATTGACCTCTGTCTCCGTGCCGGGGGGGTCTGGGTCTGTCTGAGGGATTTTCCTTCGCTCTCTTTGTTACTTTTGCAGCTTGGAGCTCTCTTTCGTGTGGTTTTACATATGTCTGTTTAAATTGGTGGTGTTGCCACAGTAGCGACTAGCAAATTGTTCATTTACAGCCATAAAATATTTCCATGTGACGCTCCTCTTTCTCTCTGCCATGGCATGTTGTCACTCACTGCAGCCTACAAGAGTCTGCTCTCAGCCCTGCTGAGTCACGTGATGGTACCACAACAAAAACCAGCAGAGCAGGGGAGAAGGAGGAGCAAGATGCACTCTTGTGCATGCAAGATGTGAAAGGAGCAGCGTTTTGCACGGACTGGCTACTTTTTGATGAAACAAGTGCAATGTACAGAACACAGAGGACAAAAACTAAAGTATCATTCCCATTACGCTAGTATAGATCTCTTACTCTCAGTACCAACACTGGTATTGATACTATCAATATTTGGATCAAACTGCCCACCGCTAGCAGAGAGATGCTCCTCTCCTATGCAGCTAGAAACACTGATGTGGCTGCTCTTACAGCTGAGTGGCTGAGTCTCATCCTGAAAGTCAGGTGCAAGTTAGTGCATCTGATCCACCATTGCAAGCTTGACTGCACACTCTAAACTACCGGACATTTGATGATGTCTGCTAAAGTACTGCTCTAAAGCGATGCAAAATTATTTGTTAGGTGTATGATAAACGATCCGAAGATTATGACTTAAAGATGGATTAAGTGGACTGAAAATGGCAAGCTCTTCTGGAGGTGAACTAATTTGTTTTATTTCTTTTTAGGCACAATTTATTTTCAAGCAGTACTTTGCCTTATAAATCAGTGACCGGTGGTTTACAAGTTGTTCACGGTCCACTGAACGGACATGCAGATCTCAGCAGGCAAGCAGATCTCGCCACAATGCATGTGTAAAAATACATGGGGTGTTAGAAACCTAGCTAGCCTCCTTAGCTAGCCAGGCACTCAGTAAAATGTAACAGTGGAAGAAACAGACTTCTTTACTGTTCAGATTTTTACTTGTACAGATTTACCCTCACAAAGCAGAACACAGCATCTTCTTACCTTGGCCTCAAAACTCAGTAAACTCTTTCCAGCCTCCAGTATTTGCTGTGCATTGTGTGAGGGCATGCCATGTCTGGCTCTCCAGACTGCCATCATGGATGAGCGTGTTGGCAGATCCAACACACTGGATATAACTTGATTTTACAGCTCCGGTTGCCTGAAAGAGTCCCAGTTTTTTTGTTACATAGCATTTCCTTGATCTGTGAATTCATTCATGTTATTATTCACATAATATATAATGACTCACCTGTGACTGAAACATACCTGTAATACTTCCACAAGCACGAATAACAAGCTGATATTCAATTTGGCATGGACTGGACAAGTTTCTGGATGTAGGCCAAATCAATGTTCAGACACTCTTGCATCAAAGAATTGCGGTTGGGCCAGATTTGGTGGATGCCTTCCCTAGCACAATTCTGAGGAGAATTCCCTGTAGACTGGGATTTGTGCCACTTCTGGTAGACCCGTATAACCGTACGCTTCCATACACCTGCAGATTCAGCTACTTCCATCACACTATGGTCTTTGTCACGCCCAAATGCAGTCACTCCTTTTTGCCAATCATTAACATCTGCTTTGGACCCATTTTCCACACACTGAATGAGACATTCACTGCACTGTAGCACCTCTTCTCAATCTATGGATACCTTCACTCGCACCCCACAGGTACAGCCCCATCATTCGTGTGCAGCACCAGGAGCCTGAAGTTACTACCTCCTTAAACACACAAGGTGACATTTTTTGTCCAGTGAGCTTACATGTCGATATGTACACAAACACACCCACACATACTCGTCCGATTTAAGTTCATTAAACACTCAATGGAATCAAAGCCAAACAATGCCTTTGGTATTTTATTTTTGTTGTTGTTGCCTAACATAATCGCAAATTATTCTCAGACAGAACTCTGCATGTACAGAAATGATGCTTGAATTTGCTGCCCTTCAACTTTAAATATAGACCATCTTACAGTGCTACCAGTAACTGGACCACCCACCAGCATTCATTCAAGACACCGTAGACTAAAAGGACTAAAACAAATCATTGCTTTATTATTTGTAGCACTGGGAGCGCTGAAAAAAGCACACGGCTGCTGCATTTTTAGAAGTCAGCACCAGGAAAGATGAGCATCGGCAACTCCAGAAACTACCCCAAACTAACTGTGCAGTGATAAGCGGCTCAGCACTGTGTGAGGGAGAGTAGGCCTGCATGTTTATCCTTCGCTGGCTCTGTGTGTCGGCTTTCTCTGATAAATGAAGTAAGCGGTAAACAAGTAAGCTTCCACAAAGCGTTGTCACAAAAGCTTAACGATCAGGGAGGGTTTGAGGGAGGAATATGACAAGGGCTTCAGATAACAGTGACAGCATCAAATTGGAAATTTTAGTCCTTTCCGCTAGGGAGGAAAATAGTCTTAATGTCTTGCCTGCACCCACCTTACTCTGCCTGTCTGTGTGACATTTGGACAAATACCTGGAGGTCTTGATTATTCTTTAGGGGGAGACAACTGATGCTGCATGCTCACCTATAAAATCTACTGTAGAGATGTAAGAAATGTAATAGCTACTTATATTCGTCACATGTGTGTAAATACAAATTTGATTTGATTTGTATCCGGATAAGTTTTTTTAATTGATGCTTTTATTTCTATTCAATTAAACTAAGGGTCAGATTTACTAATAGAGGCACAAAATACCATCAGTCTCTCGATACCCTGCAGTGGTGAGGGTGAGCGGCTTAATTTGTTATCTACTATGAACCTCCATGAAAGTGATCAAAAGGAACAACATTATAACATATAACCAGCGCCATACAACTCATTTGGCTTTTCGGGAAGCCAGACTAAGTTTCTACTAGCTAGACCCAGTTTAGATTGAAAACTCTCTTTCTCTCTGGCACCATTAATAGCATCAATGCTAGTGCCAAAAGTAAGCTTTTACAATCATTACGCATCAGTATTTAGTATTTACTGTGTAAGTAAATTGGAATAGTAGCTTTATTACAGGTATTTATCTAATATTTTGTGATGTGAAACAAAAACAAAGAGTCAAAAAAGAGACAAAGAGCATGAACCACCCCATTGATCAATGACCAAGTCATTTTTCACCACCAAAACAGGATTTACATTGACACAAACCTTTAGTAAATATTCTCCAAAAGGTATCCAGACACAACTTGTAATTAGTGAATACAGCTACTTTACTATCGCACCTATTGCCGACACAGGGTGTTTAATGGTGCATGCATAGAAAAGCACTGCCACCAGAACAGGATGCTCTGGAGAAGCTGCAAACCAGCCTATGGCTACCATGCCCAATGTGCCCAGGTGTTGGCTAGATGGGTCGCATTGGGCTGTGGAGCAGTGGAACTGCTTTTTCTGGAGTGATGGCACTCCATCCAATGCCTGGGATAACTTGGAGTGCACAGGTGTCTACAAACTTTTGGACTTGTAGTATATATTTGCAATGAAAGGTGCACTCTTAACAATAAAGATTCCTACATGACTCCGGGGTTGGATGTACACTACAGCTCTAGGAAAACTTTAATTGGTATAAAATCTTTACATTATGTGGGCGGTCTATAAAAGATTCTTCACTCTTGCTGTCTTATTTATGATAATATTTCAGGAGACATCCCATTAAACAAGTTCTCTAGGAACACAAAAAATTATTTAATTTATAAATTTATAATTATGATTCCAATTATGTTTTTTTTTTCAGTATGTTTATAGATAAAACTTTACCTAAGTACCTAACACGAAGTAATGCATTATTTAACATAAAAGTAATGTATTAACAATAATGTTACATGTTACCTAAACATGTAAGAACCTTTACATTTGTAATTAACATGTAAAAATGTATCGGTTACATGTTTACCTAACATGTCAACATGTCATTGTTATATGTTGACTTAACATGTCAACATGTAGTTTTTACATGCATTGTAACCATTGTTAAGGTATTTCTTCACGTTAACTAATGTATTACTTCATGTTAGTTTGTCAACACAATGTAAAGTGTTACCCATTTATTTTTGTAAAGAGAGACATGCAGGAATTGTTCTGTGAGAATCCATGGTAATAATGCAGGAAAATGCAGCCAGTGACCAGGAGAAAACAGAAACGGCTAAACGAGAAATTTAAAGAGCTAAATGAAGCAGACTGGTACAAGAGCAAGCCAAAAAAAATATAAAACATGGCGAACAAGGGGTTACAAATGGGCAAGGCTACACAAGGACAAGACAAGAACACTTGCCACGCTCCTCCTCTTCAGTTCCTACTTACAATTGGGAGGCAGTTACAACATGTATTCAAGAGGTTTTGGTCAGAAACAGAACAGATACTTGAGAGCAGTGTTTTTTGTTGACTTGTGTTAGTCTCTCTTTTCACATATGAATGAGAGATGTTTAAAAACTTGCTAATGTGTGGGTGCTAAATAACTACACCCAGTTTACAATACACCTGTCAGCAGCTAGCAATGCTTTTTTGTTTGTCCCACTGGTAACTACACAGCTTGAAGGTATTAGGAAGATGATAATTGTGCATGAAAATGTCTAGAAGTGTGTTCTCTTTAGAGAAAATGTTAGGGTGTGTAAGACAGAGGGAAGACAGTAAAATATTAAAAATGTTTGTATGATAATAAACCTGAGTTTTACATTAAATGTCAAGCATAGTTTGAATGAAAACTATAAGATACATATTGTGGCTCGGCCGGGGGAGGGGCCGAGCACACTGACTGGGAAAACCTCAACGAGACCCAAAGACACACACACAAACACCCAGCGCGAGTCAACCAGTGTACTTTATTTGCATAAAACTGAAACGAATAAACTACACGCAACTCAAATAGGAGGCTTGCTCAGCCAAATGAGTCTTTCACCCCTCAGTCTGTCTCTCCGGCTCCAGCTTCTCTATGGCCTGTCAGCCATATATCCTGCTTCTCCCACACTGGAGAGAGGGCCAGTTTATAAGGGCACGGTGCCTCGCCTTCTGATCACACACACCTGCCGCACACCTGTGCGTGATCAGTGGAGAGCACGTGCTCTCTTCCTGTGGGAATGGCTGCGACTCCACCTCACCCCAGCCACAATATATATATATATATATATATATATATATATATATATATATATATATATATATATATTCACAAACTACACTGCTGAAGGCACTTCTTTTGGTGGTGTATTATTCCCAGAAAAAAAGTTAATACATTTGAATGTAGTAAAATGTACTTTATATAATGTACTTTATATTGCAAGCACATATGTTACTTCAGTAGTACTTCAGTGTACTTAATATAGGTATACTTCTTTACTATGTACTTAATATGCACTTAAGTATATCTTAATGGAATAATGAATCTTAATGAAGCCTCAAAATAGTACAGCTAAGTACAATTCTATTGAAGTATATTTTTAATAGCACTAATACACTCATCATCAAAAGAATAGTTGCACCCAGATTGAAGAGTCAGACTGCAATGCTATTGGGAAGGAAGAAAAAGGTTGAGCTACACATACAGAAGTAGTGTCTCTTAGTATGGCATTGGGCTCCCACGTTTGCTAACGCAATCTACCAGACATCTCAACATGGAGTTGACACCAGGCCTTTTGGACGTGTGACACCTGACAACAAACCGTTCATCTTGGCACTGATCACGGTGCCTCCACACACGGGTTCGTTGGTCGTCTCCACCAAGATAAAAGCGGGACTCGTTACTGAAGATGACCTGCTGCCATTCTGAATCACTCCATGACGGTCTGGCACAACAGCATTGCAGTCTTTGGTGATGTTGACGTGATGTGAAAGGCAGTCGGTCAGTGTGCTTGTAGTCCTGCATCATGCAGTCATCTGCCAATAGTGCACTAACAGGATGATTCATGAAGGTCATCACTTCTTGCTCAGTGTCTGCAATTGTGGCTAATGGGTCAGTCAGGTACAGTGATAAGGACTAGCCTTCCTTACATCACATGTGCAGCCAAGCATGAAACTTGAATCATTCGCATATCTCATAGTGCCAAACCTACCCACCAAGTTTCATTCCTGTCAGTTGATTCTTTTTGGGTGCAACTATTATTTTGTTGATGAGTGTACATATACTTAGCTTAGTAAATAGTTAGTTTGGTTGAAAATAGCACAGTGCATTAATCACGAGTGCAAGGAAGTATACCAAGTATACTTAAAGTAAGTATACTTAATTGCACTTATTACTGGGACAGACTGTAGCTGTGCTCTAGGCAGGTATCAAGTCCTCATTGTTATCAGAAAAGAGAACCCAAAGAACCAACATGCAAGATGTATCCTTGTGCCTTAATTACTGCCTTGAACAAATATCAAAGTGCCAAAAGATCTTCTCTGATCATCACCAGTTTTTCAGCAACAGCAATCAATGCAATATGGCAGCATGATGCCACTGGGTGTCTAGCACTGTAGTTTTAAACTCTGCGGGGCGCTTTTTAATAATATATAAGGTTTAAATAATATATACAACATTAAACACAGCATTACCCTGCTGTTTCTGCAGATTGTGGAAACCTAAATGCACTTACTAAGAAACACTGACTGTGACAAATTACATAAATAGTGAAGATTACCATGGTAAAGCTGACTGGCAAAACACAATCAAAACTATCCACCCCAGAGATCTACACCTCTGTATACACACACACACACACACACACACACACACGCACACACGCACTATATGGTCAAAATTAAGGATTCCTAACCATTATGCATACCTTTACAAGCCATATGCTTTAATAGGGAATATGGCCCCTTTGTGGCTGGCCCAGCTTTCACTCCACTTCTGTAAAGGCTATCCACAAGATTTTGAAGTGTGTTTGTGGAGATGTGTGCCCATTCGGTTCAAAGAGCATTTGTGAGATCTGACACTGATATTTGGACGGGCAGGACGGGCTTGCAATCGATGTTTCAATTAATCCCCAAGGTGTTCAGAGAAGTTGAGGCCAGGGCTCTGTGCAGCCCACTGGAGTTAGTCCACACCAAACTTGTCAAATAATGTCCTCATGGAGTTTGCTTTTTGGGCACAGGGGCACTATCATGCTGTAACCGGAAAGGCTCTTCCCCAAATGGTTGCCATAATGTTGGCATCAACCTAGACAGGATGTGACAGTAGGTGCAGCGTCAAACACAGACAGATTTTGTATGTTAAACATACAAACGTACAAGCTTTTGGAAACAGCCAATAAAAAACAAAATAGCAGTTGGTCGATCTGAAAGATGTGGTCAGTCCATCTGGTAACATTTCTTTTGAACTTTTTCAGGTTAGATGTGTTAGCTGTGGAAGTGGAAAGGAAAGACAAATACACTGATACCACCGTTGATAACTGTCAGAATGTTGGCTGCATTTCTTGAATTTTCCAATGATCCTTCTGTAGATGAACAGCCTTCAGTGACATAGAGGCCTTGAAATGCAGCCCACATGGACTGCGGTGAATCTTTTGGGAATCAGCTGAAGAGAAGGCCACAACCTGCCTGGACAACCTGTCAACCTGTCAGTATTTAAGACATTTAAGACTACTTTTGACCCAAAAAAAAAAAAAGATGAGCGATATAAAGCACATGAGCCATATTTCATGAGATTGCTGCAGCCCTGTGCAAGGCCCTTTGCTCACAGGACTCTGCTGTTCCTTGTTCAAACGCTAGATGGAAATACACACCTTTTGACTTCTCACTGATAGAAAATGTCACCAGTCTGGCAGTTTTGTATCTTCCATTGTTTTCAACACACCCACAGCAGAAAATACTCCCTTTGACTGCAGCGGGGGAATAAACTGGATGTTGTTTTTTCAATTCAATTCAGTTTATTGCTGTTAACAATGTGCGAGTGTTACGGGTCCCAGGCGTGAGACCCGTGGGACAGATAAAAACCCTGCAAAACAGGGTAGAAATGATGAGACAGACGACATGGCTTGCTTTCACGAATGCCTCTCTGGTCTCGGTTTAATTATCAAAATATTCTTTTCATATATTAATCTTTTTGCTTTGTTTTGTTCTTTGTCCATTACAAAAGTATCGTCAATACAAAAATATACAACTATGTAGATACATATTCACAGCATATCCATCAGCATCAGAAAAAAAAAATAAAGTACAATAATACAGTTAACTTCCCATAAGCTTCTCTCTCAGAGAGTATAATACAAACTGAACGTCTCTCTATCTAAGCTACATGACTGCATGCTACAGTCCCATTTAGGCAATTCTGTCCTACAGCTGCTAACAGTGTCATGAATTCACATTTTTATTTTCAGTAAGAAGAAATAAATTGCACGACCGAATATTTAAAATAATATTCTTTAAAAAAGTTACTGAGGATAAGGTATGTAATCTTTAGCTATGCATCCATTAAACAATACGTTTTCACCAGAGACCAACATACAGAGAAGGCTAGCTTAACAGCTCTACACTGAACTCAGTGAGGAAAACGGAACTCAGTAGTGCTTTTAAATGCTTTACAACAGTCACATTAAATCACAGATCAACACAGTAAACAAACAGAACTATATCATTTTTCTTAAAACTAAGTATTTTCATAATTGGGAGCTTGGCTACACAGTATTAAAGAAAAACGTCCAGGGCGACCGCCATTTTACAAACTCGGATCTGCACGTCCGCCGTTTCACACCATGATTAACCTCTACTCAACGCACACGCGAACAGAAACGTACAAATATGTACTCATAGGCTGTTAAAAACACTTCCGTCTGATTTTAGTATGTTTTAAACACCTAGCTCCCCTGCAAAATAGGGTCGAAATGATGAGACAGACGACGTAGCTTGCTTTCACGAATGCCTCTCTGGTCTGAGACTACCGAGACTACCGTAGATAGCCACAGCACTGTCACCGCTAGACTGCCCCCTACTGGCAGCAGGTGAGAACAACAGGCTTGTTTGCCTTCCGAGAGAAAGTTTCCAATCAAAATGTGCATTGAGGAGAAGGTTAAATGGCGGAATTAATTACATTCAAATATTTTTAATAAAAAAAAAAAAAGAAACTTAAACACAAATGTGACCACACTTTGTGGGTGTCACACGAGCACATATGCAATAAAAAGTAGGTTGCGGCTTCATTAAAGACAAGCTAGCAGCTTCATTTTATTGCATATGTGTTCGTGTGATGCCCACAAAGTGTGGTCACATTTATGTTTAACACGAGCACATATGCAATAAAAAGTAGGTTGCGGCTTCATTAAAGACAAAGTCATTTTGGGAGTCATGGCTGTCAAGCATCTCGATGTTGAATTCCAGACAAAGCCAGTATTTTATACCAAAAATAGAAGAGTACAGAATGCCCTCCTGACTACACTGCTAAAGCGTCTTCTCTGTTACCATGCCAGTATTTGGGTGGCTTCACGCCTCTGTTGGCCACGTACCATTATGAGACGTGGAATTAAGTTTTTTTCAGCACTAACTTGTAAGCACAGCACAACAGTCCTGACCCAAACACGGGTACCGGCTGTTGACCAATCATGCTGAAATAAGATTTTACATACATTATGAACAGAGGGTGGATACTAACAGGATTACATTAAAACCACCCACTGTTATGTGTTTGTCTCAATGAGCTAAATTTTGAGCTAAATGAGCTAAATTGAGAAATTTAATCCCTTGCTACATGGGGAAAGTTAGGCAGCCCACTGCTAGAAAAACATCTTACAACAATGTGCTTACTGTGGCAGTAGTGTTAACCTTATAACTGATGAATCCAAGTTCAGTCGGTTTGGTGGAATAAGGATGATGGTCTGGGACTGTTTTTCAGGGTTTGGGTCCCTTAGTTCCAGTGAAGGGTAATATTAATGCTACAGCATACATAAACATTCGAGATAATTATATGCTTCCATCTTTGTGGCAACAGTTTGGAGAAGGTCCTTTCTTGTTCTAGCAAGACTGTGTCTCTGTGCAAGAAGTAAGGTCCATAAAGACATGATCTGATGAGTTTGGTGTAGAGGAACTCCAGTAACCTGAAGAAATCTGACCTCTATCTCACTGAACATCTTTGGGATTAACGTGTCACTTAACAGGGAAACTGTAGCAAAACAGTGCACAACGTTTTGAGATTGAATGCACCTCTGGTGACATGGAATAATTGGTGAAGGTTGTAAGTGTGAGCACCATTTGATCCCCCATGGAATCCTGGGAGATGTAGTCCATAAATTAGTAGTTGTAGTCCTGCCAGCAAAGGAACAAGGAGTGCTACGAAGGAGTGTTGATGATGGGAAGTGTGACAGCAACATACTGGTTCATATGGCATACGCCATTGAACTTCTTCCTTCCTTAACAGTCAAACGAGACACTGCACTGTACCACCTCTTCTCAGACATCCCACAGGTATTTATAGTCCCATCATCCTCGTGCAAACGCCATCTGCAGGAGCCTGATGTTACTACCACCCGGTGAGCATACAAATTGTGTATCACACTGTTGTTTGCTTGCTACTTTAGCTGATTGGCTGAATCATGCATTTTTCAGTCACAGTTCAAATAAAAAAGGAAAGAGCAGCAGACCCTCTATTACCTCACTCCAGTCTAGTCCATCGGATCAACTTTGTTTTTGAGACAGCAGACATAACGCAATAGCTGTAGTGTAGTGGGATACATTTAAAGGACAAATTACTTGAGAAATTTGACTAAACTAAAGTGGTTTAAGGTGGAAGAGAAAGCTCGAAAAAAAAAAAGAAAAAAAAGCCGCCCAATAAGAAGCTAATTTTAGCCCTGTATAACAGACATACAGTATGTACTATATATCTCAGCAACCTAATGCATGTGACTTGAAAGAGTCAGCTTCAAGTTATCACCAATGGATTAGCACATACATTTAACTATCTGTTATCATATGTCACGCCTCCGGGTCTCCCTGACACCAACGATCTCCCAGACTCCATTTCCCTGAGAGCATCTGATGATGTCACACTCACACGTTCCCAGTCACCCAATCACACCTCATTCCCACACCCCGCCTCTCTCTCACTGCGAAGTTTTGCTAAACTTTGTTTGCAGTTCTGAGCGATTCTCTCTTGCCTTTCTCGTTGCTGTTACTGGTTTTGACTTTCCTTTGACTTCGACTTTCCCTCTAGATTCTTTGCCTGATTCTTTGCCTCGCTGGTTTTCTACTCTCCTTCTGTGCTCCTGACTACTCTCTTGGATTACCCCTTTGATTCTGTCTGCTGGCTTGTTGGATGTCCTGGTTTGCGACCTTTGCTTCTCTCTCCACCTATGGCCTGGCATTGCCCTGTTGTTATGCATGCTCATCCTTTGCTGTTGTGTTTAGTCATCAGATTGTTCAATAAAACTCCTCTGACTTTTAGCTCTGCGTGCGTCGCGCCAAGTTCTTTGTGCCTGACATCATATGAATATTTAATACAGCCTTGCCCTTTTATTTTCCAGTGGGTCTCTAATGAGTCTCAGGCCAAGACAGAGGGGGGTAAAAAAACAGACAACTAAAGGAACTGGTCACTTGAAATTAATTCCACACCAACTAAGACTGCATAACACAGCTGGCCAAGATTTATTGGCCGAAGCGCGGTTAATAGGATGATGAATTGTGTGGCAGGTATTATTTTCGAGCTGCCATATGGCTGTCTATTAAATATTAATATTTCCCATTTTACCTTTAAAACTGTGGCTAGAAGGCTAATTCTAGAATGCTAGGGATGGAGAAAAGAGCAGTTTGCGATGGGAACATACTTTCAAGGCTATATAATATCTATATAATAGCTTCTGCCCACATGGCATGAGATTCAAAACTGATGGATGTGTAGTGTGCAATCCATAAGAACATGGCCAGTGATGCAGTTTCAACACTGGATTTGAAATGAATTTGGAGCAATGAAAAAGTAGTTCTTGAACTGGATGTACACTTGTATCCTGAAGTTGTCTGATACTCCTAATAGTGAATTCAGCTACTTTCAGGTTCACTTATTGCTGACACATGTGTTCAATTGTGCAAACACAGCTCATATATTCTCCATAAGAAACAGCATTCCCAGTAGAAGGGGATGTTCTGCACCATGCCCAATGCCAGCTGACAGGTAGATGGGAATAAAGTTCCCCCATATTAGACTACAGAGCAGTGGAACGGTGTGCTCTGGGGTGATGGAGCTCCATCCAATACATTTGGGATGAGTTACAGCAGCCTTTACAATCCAGAACTAATCATCAAACGTCAGTGGCTGACCTGAAATGTTTTTGTGGCTGAATGCAATCAGATCTCCACAGCAATGTTCCACATATATTTTTTGACTGGAATAACACAACTCAAGAATGATCTCATCAGAATGATGAACTGTTGCACAGTGCTCTGTCTCACTACACTGTTCAGTTTTAACCAAAAAGGCATTTACAGCTACAGTATATTGGGTGGGATGGTATTATAGATGTATCTGTACATCAAAACATTTGGGGCCAGTTTTCTAGCCTTTACTAATAATATATTTCATTGGTAAGTCACCATTTGCGGTTGGCAATTAACACAACTGAGAATGCACTTTTGAATATAGAAAAAGCAATGACCCTGTAGATTAAGCAAGACCACTGCAGCTTAACCTGATATGTACCTTTGAATTTAAGCTGGCTGACTGGCTGTCTATAAATCAGCCATAGTCATTGTTTCATTCCAAATCTAATGTGCTAGAGTACAGAGCCGTAAAACCAACATTGCACTAATGCCCAATTATTCAGGCTTTTGGGATGTTCAGTTATTTGGCATTGAGAGAACTTGCCTTCCTTTGCTTTATGATGAACATAAATCATTGTCAAGTGGCTTTCCTACAAAAACACCATCACATATCAAAAGCACTGCCATGTGTCACTTCTCCTGTCAAACTAGTCATATTATCTTGTATCTCATGTTATTCTTTAAACCGCACCTGATATGCTCAGATAAAATGTCCTTTTGGTGACAGTCTAGTAGAACTGGAATTAAGTGCTCCAGGGGACGTTTTCAAGCACCTTTTGTCCCGCCTAAAATTATTGTTCTGGCTTATTATTCAGTAACTGCATGGACTGCAGAGCACACAAGCTCAGTTATTTAGAGGTTAAAGGTTTAACCAATGAGCCACTCAAGGCCAGGCTTTACTGCGATTTTATCACAGGGAAGGGTTTTCTTAGGCACAATGTGAAATATAAAATAATTATAAAATAATAATTTTATTTACTGAAAAATGTGTATGTAAATAAAGTTATTATTAATAATAATCAACAGAAACAAGTATTCTACAATAAATGTAGCTACTTTAGAGTAAGATATCAATGCCAAACAGCTACAGACTACTGAATGAGGAGAAGAATGTTTGGTGAGTGTATATTGCCCAGGGGCGGACGCAGTACACTAACCATGTACTTGAGGTAAAGTAGAAATACCCAATATTACTCCAGTAAAAGTCCTCCCTTTAGACCCCCACTCGCGTAAAAGTATTTACCTTCAAATGTACTCAAGTATGGAAAGTAAAAGTACCACAATTTATTATGGCTGTAATATCCTGTTATCATTTCTGGAACATGTCTCTTAATCAGCTCATTTTAGGTGAAGAGTCCACCAGTCTTTAATAGAAGGTCATTAATTAGTCTGACACTGATTTCTATTCCAATGGTCATAAGCACAGAACACTAAAGGAGAGCAGGTTCCATTAGCTAGAACTATAAAATAACTTTTTGCAAACAAGCAAAGTTTCAGTTTAAGATTTATTTGCAATTTAGTTACAAGTTTAAGTTTAATAAAAACTTGCTTCAAACAGGTTCACAAATGAGTTTTCCTTTACTATACTGCATCTGTAGGTCTCTGTTCATAAACATAAACCAGCCAAAGTAAATTTACTGTAAAAGAAAACAGTGTTTGTATAAATGCAGATAAAGACACTCGCCAGTCACATGTGAATGTGTGCATATTTCTATATTGTGGTCTACTTACCCACAAAGTCAGGAACAGTATGTTTTATCCGTTTACTAACTCCGTCCTGCTTTACCTGCCTTCCTCCAGGTGGTCCTTGATGTAGTCCAGGCCTAAATTGGATATTTCCATGGATGCTAAGAATCCATGAATAAGTTTTTTTCATTTTGATGTGTTACATTTTTATTCACACATAAGCCAAAAGGAACTACAAATTTCCCATAATGTAGAGTTAAAAGTAAGATATTTGAGTTTGAAATGTAGTAGAGTTAAAGTACAAAGTCGTCCAGAATGGAAAAACATCTGTACTTTACTGAAATATTTCCATTCTGGACGACTTTGTACTTTAACTCCACTACATCTCAAATATCTTACTTTTAACTCTACATTATGGGAAATTTGTAGTTTCTTTTGGCTTATGTGCGAATAAAAATGTAACACATCAAAATGAAAAAAAGCTTATTCAGCCTATTCAGTAACAAATTACATTTGCTTAGGTACTGTCCACCACTGATATTGCCATCATTTCATGAACTTTTTAACATTTTTGTTTGTAGTATAATAATCAACATGTGATAACACAGCACTGTTTAATGCAAAAACCTTTACTCTACTTTACTTAAGTACTTTTTGGTCAGCACATCACCACCGCAACTTATATAGCACCAACCCACCAGTGCCCTTCTTTACCCATTGGAGCTGAATCCCTGCTCCCTCAAAATGGCAGTACATAGGAATTTACTTGCAGCCAGAAAATGCATAGTATAGCTAAAAAAACCCACTTTGGATTCAATCAAATCTATAGTCAACATACAGTGCACTGTTTGTCTGTTTGGCTGTAGAATGCTAGCATTTCTTGTTCTGTGACGTATTTGCCCCTTCTCAATTTCTTATATTTTTGCATATTTGTCACACTTGAACATTTTAGATCATCAAACTACTTTCAATATTAGCCAAAGAACCCACGTAAACACAAAATGCTGTATTTAAATGATTAATTCATTTACTGAAGTAAAAATGGAAAAAAGTAACATACAGCTATTAAATCGATCAGTTAACCATAATCTAATTGACTATTGGGTTTAATTTCCCAGGCATGATTACTGCCAGACCTGTAGAATCTAAACATCTTTTAAATGGAACCTGGCTGGCAATGTGAAGCAGCTAGAAGGTCTCAAAAAGCGGTACAAGATGCCACAATCTAAAGGTGATTCCAATACAGAGGCAAAGGTGATTGACATCTTGCATCTGGAAAGGGTTACAAAGCCATTGCTAAGGCTCCTCTGGGCATCCACATTATCCACAAATAGGGAATACTTGGAACAGTGGTCAACTTTCCCAGGAGTGACCAGCCTGTAGCAACATGCTCTAAACCGTAGGGAAAACAGCAGGGAGGTCAACTCCAGTCATAAAACCCCTGCTGACGGTGTGCTCACCAACCCACAGCAGAACACAATCAAACCACATCAACAAAGCACATCTTTAAACTAACAAACAACATTCACAACCTAAATGTCATCAGTGTCCATGCATTACCAGTCTAATGAATGACTACGCATACACATCAAATGCTCTAGATAGGATAAAATCCCCTTTGTCCATCCGTAATTTCAGGAGTCAATGCTCATGTGTTACGCATCTAATAACAGACTATGTACGGCGTTAATCTGTGGGGGCTGTGGCGGGTCCGACTGAATTATGATTTGTTGCCTTGTGTACAGTGCTCATTGGGATGAACGCAAGTAACCTTATTTCCATCCCCTCATAAATCTCCAAAGCACAAAACAAATGGAACGCTCCCCTCCCTCCTCTGGCCTCAGGTCAGCCACCCAAATGAAGAATCACTCTCATTCCGCTCATGTCAACTCCACCAAACGCCTGATGCTGCGTGATTGATAAGGACCAGTCGAGGTGGAAATATGTGAAGGAAACACAATTGAACTTGCATTGATAAAAAAGCAAAAACTCTGCATGCAAATATTTATACAAGTAATATTTCGATCAACTTTTTCTTGATGGTGATGAAATCTCTTCACTTGGCTGTTGGCAACTAGCTGAAAGCACTGTCTGTTTTTGTGATCAGACAACAGATCATATCAACAAACACTGCTGTCCTCTCCTGGTTTGGCATTCGCTCCACGGGATGATAAGGAGAGGTAAATTACACATCGTTCATCCACCCTCCAGCATTGCAGCGTAAATTCTCCTCCAGCAACAGTATTTACTGCTCTTGTCTCCTGCTTTAAGGGGCTGGCAGGTGGCTTCGTTGAAGCACAGTCTGATAGTATGTCTTTAGAAAAGAAGGAACGTGAAAACTAGACAGGGATGTAGGTAAAAGTGGACGATATGGAAAGTGTGGAAAAATGTCACGATGCACAAAGATGCTCACAATACATGATACAATATTTTTTGGACTATTTTTAATTCACTGCTTAGAAGAACAAAAACAGTAATTGTGGTGTCAGCGTAGAAGACAACACAGGAAACATAGCGCTTTCCGTGAATCCTCTTATTGAACATGGCAGCAGTGGAGAAACCAGCACTTAGGTTGACATGGCCAGGAAGCGGGTCACATCTAGCCACACAATGCAACCCAATGGTAGGAGCAAGTACTGCTCAACTACCCCACACCCAAGCACAAAGTACAACATGTAAACACAATAATGTCCACGCTAACAACTACATACATGTTTAAAGTCTCACTTACCCTCACTCTACCAAGAGGCTCCACAATGTAGCCACTCTGTCAGCCACGCCTCCTGCACGTCCAAGGCTGAATAAGCCAGCAGTAGGATGTTACACAGTGCCCACTCACAAAGTATGGGCAGAGTCTGAGCAGAGTCCCTGGGGCATGTGCCACTAGTCCTCCCTCTGGGCTGCATTTTCCTCCCTGGGGTGTAGGAGCAGAGAGACAGGGCACTGCCTTCTCCTCTCCAATCACAGAAGAACTCCTCACAGCTCGTAGTGTCTCTCTTCATGCTACCTATGCTCTTTACTGACATGACAGCTCATGCTACTAATGCTCTTTAGTGAACATCACAGCAGTGAAGAAACTGCCACCATTCCATGTAAATGACCAGAACAGTGAGACAGATCAATACTAACCATACAGTGTTCACACATGGTGGACATAAAGACCTCAGCAACTGCCTCACAGCCCGGTACAGAAGCACAAGCAAACATGTAACTTGTGTCTTTTGCTAACAACTTCTAACAGCTTCCCATGAGCCTTTGCATACCTACGATTACACAAGCCAGTAGTGGCATGCTACACTGTTGAAGAGAAGAGAGAAAAAAAAACCCTTAGGTTAAGATTAATAAGATAATGCCATAAGGGACTAATATCCAAGGAGTTATACATGAGTTGTCGTCTATATGCTCTGGAGTTCTAGAAATACTGGCAATACCCATGACATACCGGCAGAATTTATAATGATACCAGCAATACATCATCATACTTCCCACCCCTAGTTGTCAGAGACCTTTCCTTGTTCAAGGCAGACAGCCTGTTAAGTTGCCTATATGGGCAGAGCAAATTCACTACTCTCCAATGGGAAAGTGGGCATATTGCAAACATGAAGTGATAAATCCTTTTACTTTCTAGCATAGCAAATACCAGACATGACTTGGCAGGATTTGTGGCTTTCTATCTTGGTGTAAATTGCACACAACCAATTATACAGTCTCTTCTATAGTCTACAGCAGATCTGACCTGAATTTATGGATCATTTATTCAAGACTACTGGGACTTAGGAGCAGTAGACAGTGGCTGCAGGAAAGACATCTACAGATCCATGAAGTCTAAAAAGAAGTCTGAAAAGTCTGAAAAGAAGTCTGAAAGAAGTACTAAGCCCAAAAGTTTTGTGTTATGCTCCTGTTCTTACATAGTACAACTCAATAAATAGGAGGGAGGTTCACTTACAAATACCGATTGATTGTCCTGGGTCTTTATTTAAGTGACAAAAATACAAAGAAAGGAGTTTCAGTGTTTTCACTCACCAAATTCATTGTAATTTGTAAATATAATGAGTTTGAATTGAATAGATAGAATATAGAATATTCAACCTTCAACCAAGCTTGGGAATACTTGGGAAAACCGTTGTCACGTTGACACAGTCCACCACTGCATAATAAATGCAACTTTAAGCTCTATTATGCAAAGAGAAAGCCATACATCAGCTCTATGCCTAATTGCCACCAGGTCCCGAGCTCATCTCAGATGGTCCAAAAGACATTGGAGCAGTGTACTGTGATCAAATGAGTCCATATTTTAGCTTGTTTTTGGGAAAACAACGGATGTCATGTTCTCAGTGCCAAAAACAAAAGGAGCCATCCAGGCTTTTATCGTTGAAACGTGCAAACCAACTAAAGTCTTTCATGGTAGGCGAGTGGATCAATGCCCCTGGCTTGAGTAACCTGGATATATTTGCAGATCCTGTTGACGTGGAGGCGTGTTTAGGGATTTTAGAGACACATATGCTGCCATCTTTTTCCAGGAAGCAAGATATGACATTCCAGGATATTTCAGCAAGACAAAGCCAAGACTCATTCTGCATACAACAGCGTTGCTTCGGGACACAGAGTGCATGTGCGCACATGGTGAACAGTTAGATTCCATGTTTTGAAGTAAAACAAAGTCTGAAGATCAGTATGTAACATTAAGTATTGTCACTGCCGAAATGCACTAGCTCATCAGACAAAAACGTAATCACCTTGCGTGTTTAAGGTGGTAGTAACTTGAAGCTCCTGAAGACGGCGTTTCATGAGGATGATGGAGCTATAGATACCTGTGGGGTGTGCAGCAATTCATAGATTGAGAAGAGGTGGTACAGTGCAGTGAATGTCTTGTTCAGTGTGTGGAAAAGGGGTCACAAAGCAGATGTTAACGATTGGCCAAAAGGAATGACTGCATTTGAGCGTGCCAAAGACCAAAGTGTGAAGGAAGCAGCTGAATCTGCAGGTGTATGGAAGTGTATGGTTATACAGTTCTACCAGCAGTGGCAAAAATCCCAGTCTACAGGTAATTCTCCTCAGAATTCTGCTAGGGAAGGCATCCACCAAATCTGGTCCAACTGATTTGGCCTACATCCAGAAACTTGTCCAGTCCATGTCAAATTGAATCGTAGTTGTTATTCATGCTTTTGGAGGTATTACATACTATTAGGTAAATGTCAGTCTTATTTTTTGTCCGGGGAGCTTATTTGTGTCATTACTTTTTTTTTTTTTTGTTTGTTTGTTTCCATAATAAATACTATGATTTTATGTGTGCTGTTCAAATTGTTGTTTGCTAGTCATGCACTGGCTAGTATTTTTAAGGTATGCTTTTTTTTATTATTATTATTAGCTAATTTGTCAACAACAATCACTACTGAAACATTTGGTGATTTTTCTTAGTGACAATACAGAAGATTTGGTATTAAAAAAAAAAACAAAAAAACAAAAAACACACAATTAAGAAATTGAATACCCAAGGTAAAAGTTCTACTTAACTCCTATAAAGTAGGAGTTCCTCCATTTAGAACTTCACTTGAGTAAAAGTACAAAAGTATTTACCTTCAAATGTACTTAAGTATGGCGACTAAAGGTAGCATGATTTGTTATGGCTCTAATGTCCTATTATCATTTCTGGAAAAAGACTCTTAATCAGCTCAGTTTAGTGAGGAGAAATCCTCATAAGCACAAAACACTGAAGGAAAACAGTTTCCATTAGGTACAACTAAGCTCTGTCCAACACGTCAAAACAAGCTCAAAACAACGCGAGAGCTGTACCCTGATTGGCTCGCTTTGTGCTTCTTTTGTTTGGATATGTTATGTTTTTATGCACACATAAGCCAAAAGGAAGGACAGATTTGGTCATCATGTAGTGGTTATATTAGTAGTAAGATGTAGTAAGATATTAGACTTGAAATGTAGTGAAGCTAAAGTAAGAAGTCCCGCAGAATGGAAATGCATTTGTGAGGACAAACCAAACAACTACTTAATTACAGTTTACAATTACATTCGCTTCTTTACTGTCCACCACTGAACACTACTTAACCAAAAATAAGTGTTACGTGCACTGTAAAAAAGTGGAAGCAAATTACTTAAATTTGTTAAAAGCAATTGAATACGTTTTACTCAACTCTGCTGACATACTGAAAGTATTGTTTTTTTAGTTTAAATAAACCTAATTGATTTGCCTCTTGTTACAGTTTGGTGGGGGTAGTGGACCCAAATGCAAAGCAAAAAGGGTGTTTATTTATTTTATTTATTCAACTCAAAGTCAAAACCTGAAAGAGGGTATGGTGCTTTTGAGACTCAACAAGGCCGGATTTGAACCTCGAGGCTGCCTGGTAGAATGTGGAACAAACTGTCTAAAAAGGATGCAAAACAAAATGGTGGGAATCTCAAACAAAGGAGTCAGAACAGAACTACAGCTTAAAACAAACTATGTTCCCAGGGCTCTTTCCCTTATTTTTGTCCTTTTCCCCCCTCTCAGGATCCCTTTTCCTTTTCTTTGCTCTGGTCTCCTCTCTTCTCTTCTGTATTTATGTTGTGCTACACAAGTGTGCCTGGTCAGTGCTGATTACTGCTGAGGATTCTGGGGCTTTGAGTTTTTTGACCTAGACCCACCAGCTTCTCTACTGCACTGCCCAGTGCTGGTGGCCAACCCCATGGACCGAACCTTTACACATGTAACAATTAATTTTTAGCTTAGACCAACAAAACACTTTTTACAGTGTATAAGGTGTGTATTTAAGATGGCATCACTTTCCAAGATATCAGATTTCCATTTACATTTAAGGCATTTAACAGGTTCTATTATCCAGAGTGACTTACAACCATGCTTAGTGTTCCATCAGAGAATGTTTCCTAGCTTCCAAGAAGGTTAGAGTCTGAAACTTGCCTTGAGCTCAGATGCTACCAAATAGGGGCCAGAACTGATACCTAGAAAGGAGAATACAGAGTTAAATACAGCCTAAGTAGCAAACCCAAGCCATCACTCACACCTGGAGAGAAGAAACATTCATCTCAAATAGGTGCCAAAACAAAGCATTTCAATATATACATCTATTACTGTTCACTTTAGTGCTTTAAAAAAAGATAGGTCTTCAGTCTGCGTTTAAAGACCACGAGAGAGTCTGCTGTTCAGACAGCCAGTGTAAGTTCGTCGGGTCCCAGAACAGAAAAGAGCGTAGACGCTTGTATTCCATGCATTTTGAGGGATGGCGGGTCAAGCCAAGCTCTACTTGAAGCTCAAAGGGTTCAAGGTAGAGATCGACAATTAACCATTTCCATAAGGTAGGGATTGACTGGTCCATTCTTGGCTTTATAGGCATCAGAGTTTTAAATTTAACGCAGGCAGCTACAGGAAGCCAGTGAAGGGAGCACAGCAGGGGAGTGACATGAGTGAACCTGGGAAGATTGAAGATAAGCCGAGTTGCTGCATTCTGGATCAGTTGCAAGGGCCTGATGGCCCGCAGAGGAAGACCAGCCAGAAGCGAGTCGCAGTATTCAAGCCTTGAGATGATGAGAGACTGGGCTAGCAAGTGGGTGGCCTCCTGAGAGAGGAAGGGTTGAATCCTCTGTGTGATGTACAGGAGAAATCTGCATGATTGAGTCAGGTTTGCAGGTTCGCAAGTAGAAAGAAAGCATAGGTGTTTTTCTGTGGAGTTATCTTCTGTAAGTATTTCCATGTACACACAGATTGTTTTCTACTACGTTGACAGTATTAATCACTTCACTGCTTGTCTCACATACCAAAACCTTAACAGACTACTTCTTGAATGGCTAAAGGAGCAAATCCGTGCATTAAATAAATTCTGCTTTAGAGGACAAAATAAGAGTTATGTAAGGCTATTATCTGTGCATCTGCGGTTAATGTATGGAAATAATGTCGCTCTCAGAACCTGGCTCTGTTGCTTTGTGATAAAGGCTATTGTGAATATAGAGCTCTACTGCTAAAATTGAACTAAACTGAGATGAATAATTTCCCTCACTTATCCTCTCCCTCTTTCACAGTACTGAGATATAACGCTCTGCCCCCTTGATATCTGCCATTTATAGGCAGGAAGGCCATTATGGTAAATGTGGATGACTATACCAAGTAGACCTCGCTCGCCCTTTCTCTCTCTCTCTCTCTCTTTTGCTCTTTGCCTCCTTGCTTTGACAGGGCTTGACTTAAAATCCACGAACAATGGGATATGATTGCTAATTGCTCAAGTGGAATATGAGATGTTTTATATCAGTGGTGTCATTGCTACCATTGTCACAGTCGAGAATGGGGCGTGATTATGATCGCTGACATCTCGCAGCTCCAACGTGGTCGATTCTTAAGCCGTCAATCATTTCACATCAGGCCTCCGCATAAGTAATATCCTGCCGCAGCTCATAATTACATCATTAGAATCCAGTGGCAATTGAACTTGGGGTAATAATAGGCGTTATTAACATTCTCTGACTTTTGATATTCAATATAGTGACGATATAATGGTGACCACACAAGCCCTAATGAATTATTATACAATAAATAGGATTATAAGACGTTGCTAAATCTGGCACTGGGAACATATATGGTATATATATAAAATGTGGAAAGGAACTCCATCAGGTTGAAATGAGAGCCCAGCCTCCATCCTCTTGCCGAATGTAATCTCAACATATTTTGTGAATGACTTTGCTAATGTTAAGTTTGAAAATTATATATATATATATATATATATATATATATATATATATATATATAAAGAATTTATATACACATGGGGGCTTATACTCCTTTTCGTGGGGAACTTCTGTTCAAAAGGAGCTAAGAAAAATCCCTCTCCTCCTCAGAATTCTTGTCCCAAATATATATATAAAATTATGGGGCATTTGGGACAAGAATTCTGAGGAGGAGGGGGATTTTTCTTAGCTCCAGAAGCACGTTGGCCCAAACTATTATGGAATTAGATTTTCATCACAAAACTCAAATTTATTCTTTGTAGTTTCACAAGTGAGTTAACATTAGAAATAGCAAATATTACNCTCTACACCCCCAACTAAATGGATGATTTTCATTATTATTACTTGTGATACACCCCATGTACAGTTGATGCATCACAATATTATATTTTTGCCATGTATATATATATATATATATATGGCTATGTGCATGGCTATATATATATATATATATATATATATATATATATATATATACATATATATATATATCATTTAGTTCTTTATAATCATTTAGTTTTGTCTATTTTCAATAATAAATAAAGTATTTTGTAAATTTGAATGATACGCCATATTGGGGCCACTTCGCCACTGCATGGTATGGCTCGGCTCAGCTCGGCTCGACTCTATCGACTCTACTCACTACTTCGTTTTCAACTGCAGATGTATTGCCCCACTTATAGTGATGCTGCATGAAACTGCCATGACATGAAGGAGGCAAATTTTGTTTAATTTTACATGACCATTTACCAGCCTTGCTTTGTACATACACATGCATGTAATTGTGTTGGTTTTGGTGACATCATCAAAATTTCAAAATCAATAGGGACTGCTTTTGCAGTTTAGTTTCCATATTTTGGACAGTTATATATTTTCATACTACAACAAATTTATTGAAAATAGCGAAGCTTTTATTATACTTGTTATGATAGGGGCCCAACTGAAGGCATAAACTAATCAAGACCTTCAATTTTATTTTAGGATATTCAGTAGAGTGCCAATAGGGGTAAATGTTTTAACCGTACTGCCGCATTCTATGGCGTTATAAAACAAGTGCTGTTGTTGTAAAGCTGACGTACAGGCTGCTCACTGCCGTACTACGACATCCTTTATCCTAATGGTGGAAAATTGCTCACCGTCTCATTGGCACGGTTCTATTTTCAAACTCCCTCGATGTCTAAAAGAAACAAATCACTTGTCACTACAAAGCTAAGCTCCTGCCAGTGAAGCTGCGGTGTGGCAGCTAGACCTGCAAGCATCAGCTTTCACACGGGCATATCGACTGGAGCCATTCTTCCCCAGGAGCGAGCCATTTGCATTTTTATAACGCATGCCATCACGCCCAGCTCTAATGACAGAGTGTGTACAAGAAGCGAGGTGACTGGAGCTGAAAGTGGCACGATTACAGTGCAGGGGAAAACTCGCAGCGCTAACGCGCTGCAGGCAGGTCTATAACTACTCAGCCTTAATGACGCAGTGCACCCAAGTTTGGCTGTACAGTGATACTTTAGCGACCATTACCTAAACCTCTTTCCCATTAACTCAAGTATGTTTGAAGTTTGGTTCTTTAATTTGGCACTGAAGCTATGAGGCTAGATTAAAAGCCTTACACTAATGGTGTTGATAGTCAACTGGGTATCATCAGAACGTGTGTCTATAATGTAAGTGTATGTAGATCATATATAGGGGAAAAATAACGTGTGGTCAGTAGTTCAATTTTAGTTTGAACCAAAAGGCTCCAGCAACTCCCACGACCCAGAAGGATATGCGGCATAAGAAGATGGATGAATGAATTAGGTTTGAACCACATGATTCTTATGTTCCAGTGAATGATCCTCTTGTTCCTTTGTCCTCAGTTTAACCATGTGTGAATGGTTTCCCAGATTCTATAGATTAATAAAGCATATCGTCACTGTCCAAAGAAAAACAAGTATCTCCAAAACGGCAACTTTACAGGAGATGCCAAAAACCTCATTTCACTCTAATGTAAGTCAATAGAACCAGACATCTTTCCAAGCAGTTCTGGGCCATTTCTGTCGGTCCATTCATCATGAGATTCTCACTTAGTGTATACAGCAGTTGATGTGTTCAAATGATGCATAAGAGTAAAAATGGGCAAAAGTGGAGATACATGTTTTTCATTGGACAGCGACGATATAAAGAAATATGTATTTAACATGTGTTTATATGTAATGGTGAAGACATATAACAAAAACAATATAAGCTCACTGGACAAAAAATTAGTCAACTTGCATGTTTAAGGTGGTAGTAACTTCAGGCCCAGCTGGATGCAGATTGCATGGCTATGTGCTTTACTTTATACACCTGCTAGCAATGAGCATGGAAGACACCTGAACTCAATAATAAAGAGGGATGTATACATACCACACCCATTCCTGTTGGAACAAATAGGAACGTTATATATATATATTGGAAAAGCTTTCTGGACAAAATATTAATATTAATATTCTCACATGTGGCAATGAAGCTTTTAGAAGTGCCCTTGGGCAAGTGCCCTTGAGCAAGACACTTAACCCTCAGCTGCTCCCTAGGCGCCGTGGATATGGCTGCCCATCATTCCGGGCAAGTGTGCTCACTGCCCCCAAGTGTGTGGGTGTTTCACTTCACAGGTGGGTAGACATATTCCTCTGTGTGCAAGCACAATTGGCAAGTGGTTGTAATGTATAATTCTAAATAGAATTCTAATTCTATTAGTAATGTTGGTCTATAAGTATTGAAACCTTGTGCTAGGTTCTGAAATCTAGAATGGGCGAGTGATATTTGTGTCTGCTCATGTATTGTTTTATAGTACCATTGTGTGGTTGGTTGTGAAGTATCATTGTGTATTTTGTGTTGTAAGTGTTTTTGTTAAGCAATTAGCTTTTGTATTTTAAATGTACTATTAATTAAACTACTAATTTCTTTTCCAAATAAAGAAAAAAAAAAGAAATAAAAGACTAATTATAACAAGCCTGCCCAATCTAATCCTCACAGGGCCAGAGAGGCTGCAGGTTTTCATCCCAATCAGGGGTTGATTGTACTTGTTTAATCAATTAGTCTCAGTCTTCAAACAATTGATCATTTGTGCTGCTGATTTGTTGGAATGAAAACCACTGCAACCACTCTGGCTCTCTGCGAATGAGATTGGACGCCCCTGAATTATAAGAGCGAAAGTGTTTGTAGAGGTTTACAACACCAACTCCTGCTCAGCTGAGGAGTGAAGACTGAGATACGACTTGGATTTGAGTACATCTCTCTCTAATCCATATCTGCTGACCTTACATGTCAGATACTCTGCTGTAGAGTAAGAAATAGAGAGAGAGAGAGAGAGAGTATAGATGGATGGATGGATGGATGGATGGATAGATGGATGGATAGACATATGCAATTGGACAAGAGGAGGAGGCACAGTCTGTTGGATAGATGAACCTAAAGACAATAGAGGAGGAGACAGAAAGAAAGACTGTACTGTAAGGCACATAAACGAGAAAGAGAGAGAGAGAGAGAGAGAGAGAAACATGCAACTGCAAGAAGACAAGCATGTAAGAAATAGAAGAGATGGAAAAAGAAAGAGGGAGGGAGATGCATAGTGAGACAGTCTCCTGGAAGGATGAATGTAAACAGAAAATGAGGTGGAAACAGAAAGAACTGAAAGAAGGAATGTAAACAAGAAGAGAGAGAGAGAATTTGTTGTGACGATGAATATAAACAGAGAAAAGGAATGGTTACAGAAAGAGAGACAGAGAGAGAGAGAGACTGTACTGGATGAAGATAGTGATGTAAACAAAAGTGGAGGATAAGAGAGACAAAGAAAGAGTATCTACTAATGGAGGTTGAGAAAGAGCGAGAGAGAGAGATGGAGAAGAAGGAGAGAGAAATTCTATAGCGAATGTTTAACAGAGAGACAGCTAGACAGACAGCTAGACAGACAGCTAGATAGATAGATAGATAGATAGATAGATAGATAGATACTGGGTGCAATGTAAAGAGAGCGAGAAGAGAGTGCAAGAGGATGTAAGTGAAAACAGGGACACATACCGAGGGATATTTAGAGGGGATGTAAACAGAGAGATGAAAGAGAGACAGAGAGAAATGGAGATGGAAAAGAAGGAGAGAGAAATTCTATAGCAAAATGTTTAACAGAGAGAGAGCCAGATAGATAGATAGATAGATAGATAGATAGATAGATAGATAGATAGATAGATAGATAGATAGATAGATGCAATGTAAAGAGAGAAAGAAAAGATTGTAATAGGATGCAAATGAAAACAGCAACACAGGGGTATTATAGTGGGGATGTGATAGAGGGAGAGAGGTAGAGACAGAGAGACAGAGAGAGAGAGAGAGAGAGAGAGAGAGAGAGAGAGAGAGAGAGAGAGAGGGGCAGCCAGTAAGCAGTAGTGGTTCTGCTGGATTTTCACTTTTTCCGGCCGGGTGCACCCTGAAGGCCGTGGAGATGCTGATGAGATGTGGCACTTGGTGGACAGAGTGGGCCAGCGCATTTGTGTTCTGCTGTTGGGAGGGATGGAGGAAGTGAGCGAATGGGGGTGGAGAGAGGCCCTTCCTACCAATGCCCTCTCTCTGTCTCACACACACCCCCAACCCCTCCACTCCCTCTATCCATCCACCTCAAAGAACCTCACAATGGCCCACATATGCACCCAAACAAGCCTTGCTAACTCATTTCCTTCTCTCCTTGCTGCTTTATTTCTCCTTCTCTGTCTCTCTTTCTCTTTTTTTTTTGGTTCTCTGGCATGTGGAGGAAGTGTTTTTTGGGGTGGAATGAGGCGGGGTGGGGGTTGGTGAATTGCCACAGCTGTTGTGGGCTGTTTCTCTTTTTTTGAGACTCCGGAGTGGTGCAGAAAAGAAAAGAAAAACATCCTCGCATCCTTCACGACTTCACAGGAGTTTTTCTTTTTTTTCTCGGCTCCGAAGCAGCTGTGCAGGAAGCTACGTTAAAGGCTAGAGCGGCGGTCGAATCAACTGAATGAATGAGTCACGCTCAACCGATTTGACGTGATGCAATTAAGTACCATTGTGCTAAAGCACGAATGGGATGGGTCATGGATTTCTATACTCATTGATTACTTTCGATTCACTGACTGACTGCTGTCACATTCAGCGTGCGAACCTTCATGTGGCTCAAATTAATATTTGCAGTCACCCATATCCTACTGTGTGCATGGAGACGCTTCCAAGTTTACAGCTTCGTGCCCTTTGAGATGTTCATTTCCATTTCCTCGAACAGATCCTCAGCCGCTTTCTAATCACGCACTGATCTCTTTAGTTTTGGTGCCTTTCCTTCTCCTTGTTTGTACCCAGTGATAATTCATTTATAATCCTGGTCCTGCGCCACCGCTCTCAGGCGTTGGGGTCTGGTACCAAACCTCTCGTCCTACATTGTGTATACCAGTGGCCATCCTGTCCTCCTTTAAGTGCTCATTTTAAAGGGAATTCAGATTGATTACTCCAACTTTCTAGGTTCAGATGTTGAGATGTTATTAGGGCCTAATGTGAAACAGTACACTGTAGACAGACTTACTGGCTGGTGGTGAAACCAGGAGTCTCAATGTCTACCACACAAACATAGCCACATTCCCAGAATACTCAGGATTGCACAATATTTAACACTTATTGTCCACAGGAAAATCCTGCTTTCATCATTCTATGGTGAAATTAACCCAACATCCTACGATTTTCACGCATTTAACTTTTGTAACATCTGTATGGTTTTAGGAGCCAAACATGGTCACAAATCATTTTACATGACCACTTTCCAACTTCTCTTTATCCTGTAGGACAAAACAGTCTGTTGTTGTTGTTACCGTGCCTTTAAGACTGATCTGATTTAAATGAGCTCTGCTCGGATTGACTGCCCTGTGCTGTGCCTCATTCAGAAAGCACTCAGAGCTGAAGCATTCCCTGGAATGCAACTTGTATGGCTTATACAGTTGCTATGTAAATATACAGGAGATTAATGTATTTTAATTACAGCTACAGCTTATTACTCTAAGTGCACAGCACCTGCATTATACACTGATTTTTTGCAGCGCATTTCATTATCCAAAATAACCCAACTAACCAGTGAACCTGAACATGTGCCGTCTGAGTTTTTACGTAATAATAATAATAGTAGTGAAATGATTATTCTATTGGGTACTATTTTGCTTACAACACTCTGCATGTTCCCTTTCCACAGTGAACATGTTTAAATGCTGTATGTTTTAGCCCAAAACATATCACAACTATTAGGAAACACTGTCTAAGGGATTAGGCAACGTGTTCATGTGCGCTCCATGTAATAACTTTCTTTCTGAGCTTTTAGAGGCACTGAACTCCTCAGACGTCTGGTTTCCATCAGCACAACTGGGAATAATGCTGACTTGGCGAGTTTCTCCAGAACAAGGCATTCCACATAAAACCACTCTGAATTACTCTGTTTTCATCTCTACCATTTCATTATGCATACGTTTTAAAAACTCAAATCGCCTTTAAAGCTTCAGAGGCCTTGATTTATTAGATATTGCCCTAGACTATTACAATAGAATCACATAATCACATCAATAATGTCAATTTATACTCATTTCTCTATACATTTACAGTCTGCTTGTTTTACTGTTACATTGTCATAAAAATGACAGAACATAGAAAATGTCATAAAACAACTTTGAACTTTTAACAATAACAAAATAATAACTTTTATTAATTCAAATACTAACAGTCCTAATAATCCTAACAGAGTTGTGCATAAAGGTTTGGGGGCTCCTGGTCAAATGACATGTTTTGTTGCTTTTCAAGGTGGCGGTAAGTACACCAGTTTGGCAAAGAACACATGTAGTAGTAAGATTAGTAGAAATCTTTTTTGTGGCATGTGTGTTGTCTTTCAGGCTTATGAAAAACCCTTGACATCTCACTCATTATTTCTCTTGAATGGACTTGGACAACTATAACACGCTTGCGTCTTTAGGTCCTTCTCTCTTATGATGACCTGAGGCAGGATGACATCTTCACCTCCTATCAGTACAGTCTATTTCTGGTAGAAAGTAAGTCACTCTGACACTCCCGATGCTAGGGGGCAGCTTTCCTTCCTGATGCACTCCATCTACCACTCTTCACCGCACGGCCTGCTGTTCATCATTTAAGCTCTCATGTTCCAATTGCATTTTTATTCCAGACCATTGACCTCTCAGGACATGTGAGCCCTTTTTGGGAGATTTTGCCATTTGCACCAGGTCAAGCTTAATGGATTTTTGGAAAATAAAAGAGGCAAAAAAATTATGTATTATGTATGTACATGGGACAAATATCACAATCACTTGAGATTGCTGAGATAAATAGGAAAGTTGGAATATTACATACATACATACATGCTACATGTGAGCTAAGACTCTTGTGCATCATATGACTGGCAAACTCACCAAAATACCCAACACAAATAAGTGAGCTTTGTCATGCATGGTGGTCAAATGGCTTTGGGAGTAGTAAGCTACAATTTGAGCAGCCGGTGTTAAAATAATAGAGCTTACATAGCTTGAAGCATGGACGTTGGAAGGCATTTTGAGTTGAGGCTGCTGAAATTTTACATGGGCACGTATGTGATCTGAATAATGATGTCATGCAGAATGTTTTTTTATTTATTTATTTTTTTTTTTGAATTTTTCTAATAATTTACATCTAACAGTCTGTTATAACAAAGCATAATGGGCAGGAGATGACAATATATACATACAACTAAACTGCTCATACATATCCTCTCCTTGCCTCCTCATTCCGGATGAACTTTATGGAAATGAATGATGTCACATGCTGTTTTAGGTGAAAGCACAATATTAGGCTGCTTTAGGCTTTTGGAACTAGCTTATAACTATGCTCTCCTTACCATAGTCACTTTGCTCTCGCATTAGCATTTCATTATTACTATTGTTATGATGATTAGCAGGTAGCAATCCTGAAATCTGAGGGTGCTGCACCCCCATGTCCTGTGTCTCTGGAGTGTAGTCGTAGTAGCCTTACTTTCATGTCAATTCAATGTGCAACAATGGCAAACTGTTGCTATCAACTAACACACACTGGCCATGTTTGGGGGGCTTTTCAAAATGTTATGATATGACTGATATGATATGGTATGACTGAGCATCTTTTCTTTGACAGTTTGCAATAACTTAACAACCAGGTTTATTTTGAGGAAAAACGATACCATCCGCAAAAACAATCAAGACTGTGCTAAACTGCAAATGATAAGCCACCTGACAAAATTTTGTCACCTTGCATGTTTAAGGTGGTCGTAACTTCAGGCTCCTGCAGACGGAGGATGATTGGGCTAAAAAGTACCAGGTGGTGTGTGATGGGATCCATATATTGAGAAGAGGTCGTACATTGCAGTGAATATCTCGTCTGATGTGTGGAAAATGGGTCCAAAGCAGATGACAACTATTGGGAAAAAGAAGTGATTGCATATGGGCCAAAGACCGTAGTGTGAAGGAAGTAGCTGAATTTGCAGGTGTATAGAAGCGCACGGTCATAAGTGTCTACCAGCAGTGGCAGAAATCCCAGACTACAGGAAATTCTCCTCGGAATTGTGCCAGGGAAGGCATCCACCAAATCTGGCCCAACTGCACAATCCTTTGCTACAAGAGTGGCTGAACACTGATGTCGCCTACATCCAGAAACTTGTCCAGTCGATGGCAAATAGAATCGCAGCTGTTACTCGTGCTTGTGGAGGTATTAATAACTAATTTTTGTCCAAGGATCTTGTGTTGTCTACAGTTAAACCTTTCGGGAGTTTAAACCACTTTCGGGCCAAATAAGTTTTAATATAAGCTTTAACTGTGTTTTATATGACCTTTAACCCTAGTTTAAAAGTAAAACCTGCTCTTCATACAAAGCAAGTCATTTTGGTGAACATGAATCATGCTTGTTGAAGCTAAATGTGTGAAGCCTAATAGTGGGAAAACCCCTAAACCCTAAACTTGACAGGCAGCCTATGGGTGCGACATTTGATACAGTTAGGTGCCAGCTTATTCGTTTAAACTGCTCTTTGTTGTTTTAACCATTTTATTCTCGTCCGTGTGTTTATGAATGATGCCCTGTTCTTCCACCGGAAAGGAGTTTGAACTGATTTCTATGTACCTGCAGCGCCAAGTGATATAAAACAGGATTGAACAGATTCTCTGCCCCTTATTGTGTCTTCATTTTCCTTTTGATTTCATATCACGTCTTTCATTCACAAGCCGCAATCTCTTTAGAAGCTAGGACTCCCCCCCCTTCATGGAAAACAATTACATGCCGCCACCCTCGTTCTGCTTCCAACCTGCCTGCCACTCTCAGATAGCTCCGACTCTCTCCCGAGCGGGGAATGGGATCGGAGTGACACTGTTTTCTGGAACCTTTTTTTCCCTTATTGAGTCGTTCTGACTATTCCTGAAAGGGCTCTTTTAAATCTTCACATTGCATTTGCCAATAACTGGGCCTATTTTGTGGTCATATATAATTTTTTATTTAGTTCTTTCTTTTTTGCAGTTTTGGAGGGTAATGTTCCCAGTGCAACCATAAATTAGCATAATAACCATTGTCTGTGGATGTATTCTCTCTCTCTCTCTCTCTCTCTCTCTCTCTCTCTCACTCACACACACACACACATCAACGCAGTGTCAACCCTGCTGTCTCTGCTTTTCAGGGCTAATTTAAATTAACCCCACCACCTGTGATAAATATGGAGAAGCTTTTCAGATTCGTATGAGTGTTTGTGTGTGTTCATGCGAGTATCCCAAGACTGTATGATATCCTGCTATTGTGAAGGCTTCTTTGCTTGAAGAGTATTCTGAGAAGCTGATTTTGCTCACAATTGCAGTAAAACAGCAAGGCATGCTCACAAACCCTGACCTTCCAAGCAACAGGTCAAAAGGCCAATGAAAAAATAAGAGGTGTTATCTATCTGAGGTTAAAGATAACTCTCTGACTCGTCAGCAAATCCTTTAGTTCTCCACTGTAGGATGTGCATGTATTACAAAACCATGTAGATACTCCTTGTCCTCCAGCTGCTCCAAAACAATGCTGTGAAAATAACCACAGACCAGCATATCTGACAAAGTATAATCTTCTGACCCGTCAGGTCATGACTGTGTCTCCACTTAGCAAATAAACTGACTCCAACTGCATCTTTGCCAGTGTTTATTTTAGGGTTGAAGTCCTGGTAAATTTCCAGCTCCAAGAATATGATGGAAATGACCTGAATCTGGCCCAAAATGTGCCCAAATTATATTGACCAAAGTATGTGGACATTAGGGCTGGACCCAAATATTCGGTTACTGGGCTATTTATTTGTTGATAGGTAATCGTTTTGTTAATCTTGGGATTCGGATATTCATTCTTTTGGCCAAATGTAGGCAGTCACTCAGGCGAGCTACAAAATGCTGTAATGTTTGAGGTTCTTGGATAACTGGACAACTGGAAGTTACAGTTCATAATACAGTTTTATTTTTAATACAGTTTTATTTTTAATTTGCTGGAAACTGCAAGAAGAAACACAAGCTTTCCAGCGCTAGCAGCTAAAAACAGCCTTTTGCTATTCTCTGGAAACCCACCACTCCACCTGTATTCAGTCCCTTTAATATAGTCCTTGTATGAATAAACCTGAAACCCAAACATCAACATTTCATCTCTTAAAAAAGGAACTATTTACAACGTGGCATGGTGACAGCACAATAGATGTTGTCAGCACATTCTGGTACTATGTTTATACTTTTAATTGCATTGTGGCAAAAAATTAAAGGATCTCTTAAATGTGGGTGCCTAATGCACACTCACAGCACTGAACGTCGCACTAGTGCTTTGCTAGGCAGCATGTATTCTCAGGGTTGTAGTAGGGCCATTGATGTATGCCCTCCATACCTTGAGTTAGAAATGGTTAACTTAGCTATTATACACTAGCTACTAAGAGGAGTGAAAACATGCTGTGAGTGCCACAGCACACTCCAAGGAAAGCAGCTAGCTGGGAGATTCAGATTCTACAGTGGATATAGGCGTGGGTGGGTTTTACACATGGCTTGGGACACAGATTTACAGTTTTACACAGTTTTTCAGCCACACCCATTGCTAACACTTGAATAAAATAAAGCACATGCAAAATACCCACACTGGCTGTAGAATGAGTTGTACTTAAGAGATCTGTTCTGTTTTAAAACGTGGCACTGTCACGAGGTGCCACCTTTACCAAGTCATATTGTAGAATTCCTGCCCTGCTAGATCTGCTCTGCTGAACTGTAAGTGCTATTATTGTGAAATGGAAGCTCCTAGGAGCAGCTTAGTAGACCACAGTAGACCATGCAAACTCACAGAAGAGTGCTGCAGAGTGCTGATGCAGGCTAAGCATAAAAATTGTCCTATCCTCTGTTGCATCTCCCATTACAGAGTTCCAAACTCACTCTAGATGCAACCTCAGCACACAAAAGGTGCATGGGGAATTTTCATGAAATGGGTTTCTATGAACAGCTGCATACAAGCCTACTGGAATATATAGTGCTATCAGTGAAGTTTGGTAGAGGGGGGATAATGGTCAGGGTCTGTTTTCCAGGGATTGGGTTTCAGTGAACTGTGATGATAATGCCAAAATATACAAAAGACCTTTTAGACAATCTTATGCTTCCAAATTTGCTTTCAGGTTTGGGGAAAATCCTTTCCTGTTCCGGCATGACTATGAGCCTGTGTATAAAGCGAGCTCCATTAAGACATGGTGTGATGAGTTTGGTGTGGAGGAACTCCAGGGACTTGACCTCAACCACACTGAACACCTTTGGGATGAATTGGAATGTCAACTGTAAGCCAGAACCTTCTATCGTTCCATCAGGGCCTGACCTTGCAAATGTTCCTTTGACTGGGTACAAATATTTTCTGTGGTATTTTATTTGGTACAATAACAAAGAAGGACAACAGAAATATTGCCTGGCTTTGAACTGACACAGAAAACACAAAAATGGAGTCTCAACCAATTCCGTCCTCACATTTCACTCAAATCCCATATAACCAAACTGAAGGTCTTACTCTGGATATTTTCAGAGAAGAACCAGTTCATTGAAAAATAACAGTTATTCTTAGAACAGTTGGAAGGAAGAGGACAACCAGCAACAAGATGAACGGGCAAAATCAGAGGCTAAACAAGTCATTCAGAATCGTGAACATCCAGACTCTGAAGAAACATTATCCATATGGTTGTTAGTAGTCTTGAAAGCACTTAACAACAATAATACTAATAATCAATCCTAGATATTTTGCACTGTTGATGAACTTGTATTATAGGGTCTCTGTATTGAATCACTCTAATTACTACATAGCCCTTTCTTTTCCTGAGACAGAAATGGTCCTCTACTTCATAGATTACACCTGCTATTGCATTGATATTTGCCCTATGAGGTCTAGCCAGAGGTGGCAAACAATAAATTACATTCACATTATTTACGATACCCCCCCCCCCCCCCCATTACATTATCATCAACGACCGGTTAACAGGAACAATAAATGATGATACATTTAGACTGATATGGGCAATATATATTGAGCTACATATACAGAAGTAGTGTCTCTATGTAATTGGGCCAAGGTAAGACGTGTGCAGATGAGCCTAAGAAAAAGGTTTAATTAACAAATCACAATATAAGGCCGAAGTCAAAAAACAAGCAAAGGGTCGAATACAAAGGCAAACATACACAAAAGAGGAGGTCCAAAATCAAAGTCAACAGAAGGCCGAGAAGAGAAGAGAAGAGAAGAGAAGAGAAGAGCTTGATATGCACTGAGTATACACATACAACACTTTGCAAAGGGTTAGACAAAGCACACGTCTTAAATAGACCAGAAACAGGTGACACTAATCAGTAATCAGGAGAGGTCCATCTGGGATAGGTTGGGATAGGTTGGTGGTCACATGCTCACCCAGGATATCCTGGGAAATGGAGTCCCCAGTGGGTAGGCTCAGTACTGAGCCAGAGGGATGTGTGACACTCACAGTATAGTGTCAGCCTGCCATGTTTGCTAACACAACATGCATACGTCTCTGCACAGAGTTGTAGAGGTTCCTAATTGTAAAAGTCACCATTAGGAATGTGAATGTCTGCAATCGTGTCTGTTGGGTCAGTCAGGTACAGAGATAAGGCCCATCCTTGCTTATGTCACATACCCACCGAGTCATTCGCATGTCTCACGATGTCACGATGTCAAACCTACCCACCAAGTTTCATTCCTGTCTGTGGATTCCTTCTGGGTGCAACTATTTGTGAAACTATTATTTTAAGGATGAGTGTATATACTGTAGTAATTTCCTTTAGTAATACTTTACTGGTAAACAATCACTGTTCAAGTAGAAATTGTCAGTACTCTTTTACCCCAGGCCTACCTCATGTTCAGGTGGAATAAACTAGATTCTATTTTTTGTTGTTGTTGTTGTTGCTGTTGTTCTATAACCTTCTGATTCTTGTTTCATTCACTTGCAGTAAAAACTACACACCTGGCGTCCCTTGTCTAGAATCAGCCTGATTAAACCTGACAATGTTGACTGACAGCTGACCTTACTTCCGCAGTACCTGCGCACAGCGGGCATCACCCTCATCTCACTGCCCAGTATTTACATTCCAGACCCCCAGTCCCCATATTTACAGCAGCCTCGGCCGTCCCAATTTGCCTTTTAATTCCCATCCGCGGCGATGGGCAAACAGACGGCTGCATTTGTAAACAACTGTCTCGGTGCTTTCCACCTCACTGCTTTGACGCGACCCGGAGGTGCTGCTGATGGCACTGACAAGGCTTTTCGTTCTTTTTTTCCCCCCTCATCCATGCAGGTCTCTCTCTCCCTCTCTCTCTCCCTCTCTCTCTCTCTGTACATGTGAAATAAATCACTGCGACAGGCCTCCCCCTCTCACTGATCTGCTACCGGACACTAATATATCTGCACATATAGAGCTCTGTGCCCCAGTCCCTCTGCTCAGATGAGAGAGCTGACAAGGTGCCCTGGGGAAAACGAGCTGCATGCACACTGTTTACTGATGCACAGATGAGCTCCGACTCTGTAAAGCCGTCAGGCGAAAATGGGCGGACCTCATATCCTAAAGATGCAACTGATTTAGGGTGGCCGCTTCCATAACCGCAAAAAAAGGGACATCAACCCTTGGAAACCAAGATGATGAGCATTTTCCACAACACACAAACTGAAAACTAGAAGCTGTACAAAAGTTGGAGCAGCAGGTCACATACAAAAATAAACAAAAAACACAAAGAAAAGATCATTATTATTTTACCTCATCAACTTTATTGATTTGTGTAAATATATGATAATTGCTTAATTTAATGCCAGAAATATATTCTAAAAATGTTGCTCAAGTTGACAGTGTAAGACTGAGAAATCTGTGGAACCACCAAAACTCCTCAGCATCCAACGATTATGACTGGGTATAAAAGGAGCATTCATAAAAAGCTCAGTTGCCACCTTTTACGAAGAACTGGATGAGTGAATGGTGCAATTTAAGAAAGTTTCTTATTCGCAAGTAAAGTAGGGATTTCACCCTCTACCCTCTAACATTATTAAAAGCTTTAGAGAATCCAGAGAGCTCTATGTATATAAAGGACAAGGGGGGAAACACCACATCAAAATCTGACATGCTTCTGTGATGAATATGACCACATGGGCTTTGTAATACTTTGGAAAACCCTTGTCAGGAAACACAGTTTACCGCTCAGTGAAATCAGACCCAAAAGCACATTTAAAAAAAATATATACATAACAAATGACTTATTAGTTGAAGATCTTCTGTGAGTTTATTGGCCAGCTGCAAAACAGAAATCCAATTACTAGTTAACTCGTACACTGGGAGCCTTGCCATTATCAGATTATCCAAGTGCATGTAAACGCATTGATCGGATTACTGCTAAAATCAGATTTTCTGCAGTTATCGGATTGTTATGTGCTTGTAGGCACGCACGTCGTTTAGAACATCAGAGGAAGGGGGAGCTGATGCAACACAGCAGGTGCAATCACAGCACTGGAGTCGTGCTTCTTTGTTATCATTTTAAGGCATGAAATTCATCTTTTCCACTCATCGAAATGAACAGATGGTGTGGTGACCGTTCAGGAAGGGCTTGTTGTTGATTAGTTGGGTCAGTTCAGATCAGGGCAGGGGAAGCTACTCTAGAGCACTGGTTCACAACCCTGGTCTTGGAGGCTCAGTGCACTGCACATTTGAATGTTTTCCTCGTTCCCAAAACAGCTATTCCAGCTAAACAGTAGCATGTTCTTTCTCCATAGCAGGAGGTATGTTAAATCTGGGAAAGCAATGAAATGTGCAGTTCTTAGGGATAGCAACCACTACTCTGGATGTTGCCTGGAGAATGGGGAGCAGAAAAACTGGACCATCTGACGGCAACGCATACTGCTTGGTGCTTTCTTAAAAATCAAAACAGCACCTTTAGAGGATTCGAAAAAGCCGATTTGCTTGAAAACTGCGAACACTGGGCGAAGTTTGAGGAGGAATTTGTTCTTCTCCTGAAACTGCTTGGAAATGCCTCTGGCCTTTGGATGACTTCACATCCATTCCACTCCCTTACTCTGACAGATTGCTATGATTCGGGCATGATGCAGCGAGGAAGGCAGCTTCCATCTGCTGCTAAGAAAATCCTCGCACAAAGGCAGAAGGAGAGTGTGAGGAGAAAGTGGAGTGTACATGCGAGTGAGAGAGTAGAAGAGGCGGCGAGAGACATGCATAGAGAAAGAGAAAGAGAGATTGACACAAACTAGGGTAAAAGCTTTACTCCAGGTGAGTGCCGAGCCGTCGCGAAAGTGTTTGCGCCTACAGTCTACTTACATACTCAATTATGTGCCCTTCACGAGGAAAGTCTGACATTGAGACAAGTTCCTTACAGCTGTGGATAAGTCTTCCACTCAGGCCCAGAACATGTGCATTTTTTATCTTCCTCAGAAAGAGACTTAGCGTAGTATCAAATTGGTTTAAATCCCCAACGAAGGGTTTCATGTTGCGTCACGGTCGCATTTAGGACTAAACATACATACGGCACGTTTTAATGGATGCAGTTAAACCGCATCTGCCCACAGTATTATATGTGTCATAATTGATTTAAAAGGCCTGTGAAATATTCATGCAAGAAAACACATGACCAATCTCAGAATATCCCTTTCTGTATTAATTATTTATGCCGGGAGCTTAATTCATAAACATTAAAGTAGAGCATGCACAAATTACATTGTTCATCTGTGCGTATGTGTTATGAGTGTTTATGTGGGAATGTGCACTGATGGGGCACATTCCTGGGGTATTTCTGTTGCCTGCTGTATAGGGGTGGGCAATATGAGGCTATGTGTTGTGGTTGGTGTGGCGCAATGGATAACACCATTACTTGCCAGTGAGCTATCACCCCATGTGGAAGACTGGGTTTTGATTCCCAGTCTTGGTGACTATGCTGTGCTACACTAATACTTGTAAGTAATTTTATAATAATAAGTCATTTTTATAAGCGTATTGTGGACAATGTTGAGGGTGACATCACAATAAAGTAAATAATATGCATATCTGCATATTACTGTAAAATCTTGTTTTTTATAATTTTTATATTGTTTTTCTGCTTGTCTTGCTATCCAGTGTCAACCAGTGGAGGATGGGTTCACCTTTTGAGTCCTGGTTCCTCTCGAGGTTTCTTCCTCTTGCTCTCAGGGAGTTTTTCCTTGCTGCTGTTGCACTTGGTTTGTGGACTGGGGGCTTGGTCCCCGATTCTCTGTAAAGCTTCTTTGTGATGACATCTGGTTTAAAAGGTGCTGTATAAATCAACTTTGACTTGACCTGACTTAATATAATGCAGAAGATGGGAACTCAACATATCTGGAAAATTAGGTAAGGTTGACAGCACTAATTACCGTAATGTCATTGACCTTGCAGCTCACAGTGGCAGGTTTGAAACACTTTGCAGAAAGAATGGGACTCAATTTTACCTGAGATGTGTAATTACTTGGTGTCTTCAGTCCCTAAACATGTTTTAAAGAATCAGTATCTAAGATCACTGGATCTGTCAAATTCATACTCTACACCGAGTTTAAGGTTTATTCACGGCTACTTACAGACAGTTCTCATTATTTTTAGCTATAGTTAGAAGACATCAAACATGAAGACATGAAATAGCACTTATGGAATTGTGCAGTCACCTTAAAAAAACTCCAAAATGGAAATTTACAGGAGGATAAGACAGGTTTCTTAACTTGCAATGGAGATTGATATAACAAAATTGTTTTTTAAGCAGTTTTGGACTAGTTCTATTGGTCTGTCCATCATGAATACTCGCTAAACTGAAAGGGTAACTAGAGCTTTTAAAATGTACAAACAAAAAAGAGATAATAATACGTTTTTTTGCAACTAAATATATATTAGAGGTGGCGATATGGCAAAAATATAATACTGTGATCCATTAAAAGTATATGTGGTATATCAGTATATTTATTGTTTCAGACATCTCATCAGTTGGGACTGTTAAGCGCAAGCCTTTAGAATCTTTAAGATAACCAAAAACATCCATTTAGCTGGGCGTATCTAACTCCTCACTCCTCCCCCACTTACATACCAGACTGAAGAAATGTTGTGACCATCAAACTTCTGTCTCAGGCTGTCTCAAGCCATCATTTGTGAGCAAAACCATAAACCAAAATAATCTCATTTACTTCTCTAATGGTCCTTCCACTGTGTCTGAGGACCAAGATCTCTCTCCAGCCATGGAATTCATCCTTCTTGAAGTTGTCTCCTCTCTCTACATCATGCCAGAGGCTTCAAAGACCCTGAAAAAGACGCTGTCAGAGAAAGTGAGGAAAAGAAAACGAGTCGTTCTTTCTTATGTGACGTTGGCTTTGGTGGTGTTGTGCTGAATTATGTCTCCCCCTGCAATATTCCAACTCCCCCTCACATGCATCTGTGTCATGCAGGCATATGAATGTTACAGATAACACGGGACGAATTCTATTGGTCTGTTCATCATGAATATTCACACAATTCACAAAAAGAGTAACTAGGTTTCTTGTACTATACAACATATAAAAGAGGTGGCCGATAAGGCAGAAATATAATATTGTGATACATCAAGAGTATATGTGATATATCAGGATATGTATTGTTTCAGACTCTCATCAGTTGGAAATTTTGAGTGTAAGAATGTAGAGTCACCAAAAACATCCATTTAGTTGGGTGTGTCTAAACCTTTGACTGGTACTGTATTGCCTTGTCCACCCTCCTCACTCCTCCCCCATTTAACTACCAGGCTGAAGAATTGTTGCAGCCATCACACTTAAATCCTTTACTCCCCTAGAACTGTCTCATATGGTGGAAAGCAATGTGTGTTTCATCCAGGGGAGGGGCCAAGCCATCATTCGTGAGCAAAAACATAAACCAAAATGAACGCATTTACTTCCCTTATGGTCCTTTTACTCTGTCTGAAGACCAAGATTTCTGCCCAGCCATGGTATCCAGCCTTCTTGAAGTTGCTTCCTCTCTCTACATCATGGCAGAGGCTTCAAAGACCCAGAAAAAAAGATGCTGGCAGAGAATCTAAGGAAGTGAGGTTGTCTTTGCTAGTGTTGCACTGAATTCAGACTCCCCCCAGCACAATCCAACTCCCCCCGACATGCACATGCATCATGCAAGCATATGGATGCCACAGATTACACTCATGACTTTGGTTCTTTCCACATGGAAACAACTGAAATCGTGAGTGTAATCTGTAGTGTCCATATGTCATGATCACTAACTGTATCACTAATGTTCAGTAACAGTTAGCAACAGTTTTGAGTGAAGATTGTCCTCTAATTCACTGCATGCCGCGTAAACAGAACTTGATTCAAACATACTTGCTTAGCATTCACAAGATCATTGCTCTGGTTCAAGTACATGGCCCATAATACACAGTTCATTTGGTTTGGTTAATGGGGCCCGTGTGCGTATTCCAGCCTCTTTAATGAGGGCTCATTTTAATCGAGAAGCAAAAGGTTAAGACCACATTTATGTCTGCGCACAGGCAGTTTCAGTCCAACACCCGGAGCCATCCTACACGAAGGCAGTCATTAGAGAAACCGTGGCTGTGGCCTTAACCTCGCGACAAGCCTGCAGGCAACCCGCAATTTGTGATGTCAGCGGTGAGTCAGGCAGGAAGTGCGGAGGATTCTGGGAGGGGACACGGTTGTCCACACACACACAGACAAAAAAAAAAAAAAGGAAAGAGCGACGCCCTCTCTCCTACACATTCTTTATACGGAAAAACAGACCAGAATGATCTATCAGTCTCATTCATTTACACACATTAATACAATGTCTCAAGCTGTATTGCTTTCCATTACTTTCATCTTCCACAAGAAAATTGCCTCGCTCCATTCATCACGGGAGGTAATAAAGGCCTCCTTGCAAAGTCAAACAGTGGCTGTGTGCGCACTTTAGTTAACAGTTAATGATCATTGTCTATAAGTTTCTATCAGCAAGATGAAATCCAGAAATGTAATCTTTAGTGTTCATTACACTTAATAGCCTGTGCTGTTTTTATTCAGCCACACTAAGCATGGAGCTTAACTTTGAGTCTAATTCACTGGAAGTAGGGTATTCAAACCCTGTGTTTACTTCCACAGTCGGCTGAGGACGAGTCGATGGAGGCCACGGTGATGAGGCTTCTTTGAATATGGTTATATTAAAGCAATAATGAACTGCAGGCGGCTACGGCCGATGCTTTTGTTACTGCCACGAATCTGTGTCTAATTTTACACTCCATTTTCACACACTTTTAATGCCCGACCCCTATCGAGAGCCGAGACCTGCACTGCTGTATTAAGGCCACCACTGAATCATGAGAGGTTTCTAGGTTGAGTTTTACTCACAGGGCGACAAAATATTCATTTGACAACAAACTATATATGAAGGGCATTGTTTTATTGAATTATTTAATTGCTAATGTGGTATGAACATTTCATCACTGGCACTGAAAAAAGAACAAACAACGAGTGTGTTCGGATTTAGCTTGGTTCCAAAGGAAGTGTTTATTTTGTTGATGGCCCCAAGACAGCAAATGTGATAATCATCTCAGTATCGTGCCATGTGTCAACATGTCAACAGTAGTCAGTGTCTGCTAGTCAAGCGTTTCAGAGGAAGCGTGTGTAAGTTATTGACAATGCTCATACATGTTTGACTAGATAAAAATTGAATGCTTCAGATAAGGCTGAATAATAATAATAATAATAATAATAATAATAATACACTTATCATCAAAAGAACAGTTGCACTGAATGAAACTTGGTGGGTAGGTTTTGACATCACCAACGTTAGTAAGAACAGCCCTTATCGTTGTACCTGACTGGCCCACCAGCCATAATTGTGGACATTCAGCAAGCAGTGATGCCCTCCATGAGTCATCCTGTTAGTGCCACCACCATTGGTAGACGGCTGCATGATGCAGGACTGTCACAACTGCCCTTAACACCATGTCAATGTCGCCAAAGACTGCAATGGTGTCGTTCCAGACTGTCATGGAGTGACTTAGAATGGCAGCCGGTCATCTTCACTGATGAGTCCTGCTTTTGTCTTGGTGGAGACGACCAACGAATCTGTGCGTGGAGGCACCGTGGTCAGCACAGTGATGAACAGTTTGTTGTCACACATCCAGAAGGCCTGGTGTCACTCTACCTCCACCTCTACCGCAAAATCTGCAGGAACTGCGTGAGAATATTCAAGCAGCATGGGATGGATTATCACAGGGCCGCCGTACTGAGAGGCACTACTTCTGTATGTGTAGCTCAATAAATATTGTCCATATCAGTCTAAATTTATCCTCATTTATTGTTATCGGTAACATTTCTTCCCTTCAAATAGCATTGCAATGCAATACTTCTCATTCTTTGACAATGAGTGTAATAACAATAACAATAACAATAACAATAACAATAACAATAATGAAGGGTTTTCAGAGGTCTAGCACCATTTGGGGATCCATATCTATACATACCTTACTTTGCAATTGCTTTTTTGCCAATATACAAATTCACACCAGTTTATCAGCCCATCTGATTCAAGAATTTCCAGTCATGATTTAGCAGAAACAAATAAAATAATCATATACTAATACTTTGTATCTAGGAAAAGAACCATTTTAGGATTCAGGAAAGAATTCAGAAATAAACCAGCTGCAAGTGGCAATCCTTACAGGTCCAAGCACTACCTATCACAATCAGACATTATAGGCTTAATGGGGAAATAAATGGTGGCCAGTCAGATTAAAAAAAAATCATCCATTTGCTTTAACTGTTAATTAAATGTTTCATAAGGGCCATTGTGTTGCAGTCTGACAGTGGTACTATACAACTCATTCCATACCAAGTTGAGGGCCTTCTTTTACCATATAGGCAAACTAGGCACATTAGCGTTTTATAGGCTACCTGTCTCCTCACCACCTTTTAAGCGGGTTCAATTTTCCACCCATGGTGAAACCTTTCTGTAAAGTGGCTGTTTTAAAAAGGCTATCCATAACAGTGGAAATGGACTAAGTTTAGGTTTGATCGTGGCTGCTATGCTATGCAATACTTCCAATAAATCCATTTGTTGATGCCAGTATATCATGCAACATACAAAACATAGAAATAAATTACATTATGGATGCTGGGGGCATTTTCCAAACACTTTTCTGAAACCATATGCTGTTGAAAATCCTTTGTTTACTACTCCTATACAGTAGCTTACAGCAGAAGCTAGAAGCTTTCTGAAAACATCAATGACCATGGAGGAAAGTATCTTCAATCATTGACCATAGGAAGTGAACTGATAGTGAATAAGGACACTTTTGTTGTTGTGTGTGCTGAGATAATGGAGATAGCAGCTAAACAGCTAAATGCTATATTTTTCTTCCTGAGAGGTCAGTGAAGTAGGTGAGTGCTGGCTGATAACGTGTTATCAAGACAAATGAGACTAGTCAGCATGATGTGTGAGGGGGGCCAAGTTCTTGCTTGAATTTGGAAAACACCAGGTTAATTGTGGCTCATAAGTGGAGTTTATATGAGTCATAAAAACAAATTTATGCACATGTTTAGAATCAATAGAAGGACGACTTACTGCAAATTTGAGTCTTAATCAGGCCATCACTTCAAGAACAAAAGTCTTAACACAATTAGCAATGGCTAAACACTATCTGTGAGCCCAAAAGCCTCTGTTTGTGGGCTAGAAGAAACCGAGAATGGCATGAAGTGGGGGGACACCTGTTGAAGGGAAAAACCTGCTGCTAATCAATTAACTCTCTAGCCTAAATGCAAGGGAGAGGAAACCCCTTTGGGAAATGGCTGTCTGGTTCTCAATGATGCTGTCAGTTCGTGTGCTAGCTGCTCCTCAGCCAGGGAAACGAGCTGTACGCATGTCAGATGACAGTATTGCGGAAGCTCATTTACCGGCACATCTGCTTAACCACTGAGAAGCCATTTGACAGACAGCAAAGTACGGCGCATCCATTAAAGGGACGGGCACAGCACAAGCGGCAGGGATTTCTAATATGCTGACAAATTGATTTTGCAAATTCAAAACCCATATCTGATCGAGCGGTATAATTAGCTGTAACAAAATAATGGTGCAAAAAAAAATAAAGCGAAAAAAATGCCCATGACTATTTGCTTAAGCTTACCTGGAGGTGTACATGTGCAACTTGGCCATCAAATCTAATTTTCATAGCTGAAGAAGCAACAATCAGTGTTTGCAGGCAAAGCTGTGAAAAAAACTGAGCATTTAATTGGCTGGGCCGTGGAAATTAGCGGGTGCGCTGAAGTGACGGAGGTTGAGTTTACCCCGGCTGACACGTTTATTACAGGAGCGAGATGCGACGTGATGCGGTGTGGGTGTCGGAACAACTGCGGGTGATTTCGCAAGGCTAGAGGCAGTAAGGTGAAAAAATAGACACTGCCCAGAGTAATGTGGCCATTTCTTCTTCCTTTGCTTGCTGAAGTGTTCTGCTTTATAAGATGGGTATTAGATAAACAATGGGAAGAAAACCAGCAGATTACAATTCAATTTACAGCTAAATGTGAATGAACGAATATAGCAACGAGAAGGTCTACAATTACAAAGAAAGAGAGATGCTGGTGAATAATGAAAGCAAGAACACAACATGATCATTATGGTACAAATAATGAGAAATGTTATGAACAAGGTCAATGGTCCCAGTTACAATCAGCTACTTGGACCATACAATTAAGGCCTACTTTTTCCTCCATTGTCTCAAAGTTTCTACTGATAAGCTGTTAAGTTACATTAATGCAGATTAGTGCGTCTGGTTGGTTCCTAGTTCAGAAGCAAGCTTATATCTTAGAATGACATTTTATAATTTGCCTTTAAAGGCTTATTACTGCATACCATGAACCATCTTATTGGTTTCAGATAGCACCCTGAAAAACCATTAGAGCATAGACTGATACAATCTCTGAATAATGAGAATTTTTGTAAAGGCCAATATTCTGAAATTTCCAGGGAAGGAAATGGCATACAATATGCTGCAACGAAAAAAAGGACTCTTCAGACAGTTTTAAACTGCAGAGTTATTATCTAATATGCTTTTATGACACCGAATAAACAGAAGCATCTGGTTGTCTCATGGAATTAATTGACTGCCACCTCAGTCTAGTTCCTAGCCCAACGCTGCTGGTCTGAGAGGCAGCAAGTGCAGCCAAGTCATTATGCAGACCATTGTCATTCGCAAACTTAAGTTGCAAAAAGACCATCTGGAGGTTGAACATTATGGAGCTTGTCCACCAACTAGAAAACACGCTCACAGATTCCAAATCTGTCGGGCATATATTAGAGCTCAAAGTCTTTTTGCCTTTGACTCAACGTGAAAGGGCCGCTAGCTAAGTAGCACATATTAAGCCTGGGCTGTAATTGTTGACTGAAACTCCTAGATCATGATTTCCTAAAATTACATTCGCTAAACTGCAATCAGCGATGGGAGGATTAAACACTCTTGCATTATAAGGTATAAATACAAGATAATAATGAATAATTCATGTGGATCTTGTACTCAAAGCATGAACAGTGCTTAATCTACATCTTATTAAAAGTGCCCTTCTCTGTGTTGGAGTCAAGTCAGTTTTTATTTGTTGGAGCTTTTTACCCGACACTTTGTCTCAAAGCAGCATTGCAGAAATCTGCTCAGAACGAATGCTACGCAGGAGTGAAGCGTAGGCCTTCAGTTCAGGGCATAAATGTCTAAAGTCACCTCTACGATAATGCTGTTATCTGCACCCCTATGGGATTCTAGCAGCATCTAAAAGCCAGGTTAATGGTGATTTGCATGAACATTTTTGGCTCTTATATATATAACACTGGCATTTAAAGCTTGTTAAATGCATTCCATTTCTTTCATAGCTGCTATTGCAGAAGGTTGGGGAAGCAATACAGAATGTTGGCAAACTTACTTTGTCAAAATATATAAATTATTCACATTCCTGTTTTAAAAGGCTGCGCCGCCGAGCTTAACTACACTATGTGTCCTAAAGTATTCATCTCTTCTCATAAGTGAATTCAAGGTGATGTCATCCAACATCAGTACTTGACCTCACTAATTCTCTTGAGGTGGAATGCAATGCGGTGTAAAGCTTTCTCGGAAAAGCCGGGGTCTGAATTCAGGGAAAACAAGAGCAGGAGTCTGCAAACTTTAAAACATATAATGCATGTTGTTACACCTTAATTAAATGTAGGCAGACTGAAAACGACATTGATGATTGCCACCATGCAGCATTAGCTCAAAGATTTATCCCATCTGTTTAAATAGTGTATTGTGACAAATGTGCACAATCACCTTGCTTTGAGTTGAATGGCATATTTGCTAACTGTCTGTAAAATTTCACCAGTCATCGTACCAGTAACTATGTTTTATGTGACAATGAACCTACAACGATGGCCCTCCCTTCAAAGTCTGGAATAAATACTGAATTTTAGATGTATATTCTATGTTTTTGTATACAAGTTTTGGTGCACAGAAACCTATCAATTAACAGTAAAGTACTATATCTGGAAAAACAAATTGTTTTACCAATTTGCCTTACACCACTCTGCCATAAATGTGGAGTTTAAAAAGCACAAATTAGTCCAAAACCTCATCTCAGTACCATCATAAACCAGTGTCTCAGGCATCAGGCAATATACAGTACCAGTGAAAAGTTTAGACACACCCAACTAAATGGATGTTTTTGGTTATCTCTAGACTCTACAGGCTTACACTTTACCAGTTCCAACTGATAAGATGTCTGACAAAATAAACCTTGTAATATCACATATACAATTGATTGTAATGATTAACAGACTTAACTTGATGCTCACAGAGCTAAATGTAAAACCACATATACACTGAATCAGCAGCAGAGACAAAGCGAACATAACAAAAGGGAGACAAGGGTGAAAAAACAGAAAACAAGCACAGGGTCAACTAAAAGAGCAAGCCAAAAACACAGCTAACAAATCTAAAGGAGCAGAAAAGCCAAAAACAAAAAGCGAAACAGATCAAAAACCGGTGTAGACGAGCGAGGTGATGACGAGCGAGAGAGTTGTCCGTGATTGGCGGTTGAGTGACATGTGACGGTGGCCTCACTGGCTGGTGGATCTTGGGTAGTGGAGTTTGGGAGGTTGGAGCTGGGAAGAGAACCCGGAAGCGTGACATTGATATATCCCAATATTATATTTTTGACTTTTATTATTCTTTTTTTTTTTGGCCAAGTTCTAGTTACCCTTTCAATTTGTGAATATCATGATGGAAAGACCAATAGCACTGGACCAAAATTGCTTAGAAGAAATTCTTGTTATATCAACCTCCATTAAAAGTTAAGAAAGCTAGAGCTGTACATGTGGCTGTTTATACGGAGGAATAATGTTTGCATAGCAGGCTAAAGTGGTTGGGAAACAGAAACTGAAACTAGGGGAAGGCAGCAATGCTCTGATAACCAGTGGTGTCACAATATTCTTTAGTTCCAGTTTAATGTACTTCGGTTTTGTTTTGACCTTTTACATCGGTAATAGTAGCTGTCAAACTAGCTATTCTCACACAAATTCAATCACTTAAAACACTTCAGGAGGTGGTCCAAGATGCATTCGAGCCACATGTTATAGCAATGCAAATGAATCCATCTCTCCAGGACACATTCAGCAACCAAAACCATTCCCAATACAACTGTCTCTCCTCCCTATGCAGTGCAGCACTGGGCATGTGATCCATGTGAGGAAGATAGTGATGGAGGACACACATGGCGGGGAACCTGCTTAATAGCAATATGGACAGACACTACTATGCACAAAGAGGCTGGACAGATAACCATTTGGTAATACTGGACTAATTGTAGACGCATTTGACAACCAAGTGTAAATGCATGTAGTTCAAATTTCATCAGGACGTTTTAAACATTATTTTAATTGTTGTTTATGTTTCAGCAGTTAGAGAGTAGTTGAGGATTTCCTGGCTCCAAGAAACACGCCGTAAGATAAGATACAATTCATGTATTAGGATAAGATTTGTTTCTGTGATGCAAATTTGAAACAAAAAAAAAAATTCTTGACCTTGTCAGAATTTAGCCTAGGACCAAAGACTATGCACCAGGTTTCTATTTGGATAACAATTCTGAATCTGTAAATTTCTTCAGAACAGAGCATTTCCCATCCAATCACCCCAAATGGCTGTTTACATCTAAACAATTGAACTGAATTATGTAGAAATGTTAAGGAATCAGCAGCAATACCCCTTTAGGCCAAGTGTAAAAACTTACTAAGACCATCGTTAACACAAGGCCATATAACGGTTAAAGTATGCTAATATCATGCTTCTAATCCGCAACCATGAAAGGGCATTTGGTATGTGACCTTGAAACTAATTTCTTTGACTTGGGAATATTGCAAACTGGCACACACTGGATTGATGACTTCAGTGTTTTAAGTGCAGGGAATGAGTGAAAGCGTGTTTTACCAGAAAAGCCGAAGGCCCAGATTCCAGGCAGGCAGCAGACTGCTGGACCAGAGAAGGCCCCCTCTATCAGCCATCTGTGCAATTAACTGGCAGCTTCTTCACAGATGGGTAAAGAGAGAAAGTGAAATGCCCAGATCATTTCACAAAGGGAAACTGAAACAGAGGCCACATGTACGCATATGGAATTCTGCATAGTGGCAAGCGAGCAAACGGAATACATAAAGGCGAAATTGAAGAATTCAATTCATTTAGAATGGTTTCGGGGGGGAAAAAAACCCAGCATATGCACAGTATCGATTCTCTGCCTTTCTGGCTGGAGATAAGGAAAATGAGCTTTTCTCTTTTCTTTCCAAGCGGATTGCGAGGAATCACAGGTCCCTTCTCCACTCACTGTCTCTGATGTAAGTCCCATTATCAGAGCCGTGTTTCTATTCTTCTGTTTCTCCCCAGTCTTTGCTCATCTGGCGCGTCAGGCTGATTAAAGAAGTTCGGTGGTGACGCTAAGCCTGCTTTATGCGGTCCTCCTGTGTTATCATGCTGAGTGCAGCGAACAGAGCGGCTGCTACCCCCCTGATGCGCACAGCCAGGATGGACCACAGCTTCAGCAAACATTCATCACCTTCCCTACAGAGTGGGTTATTGAGCATTGGTCTACAAGCACATGCATATGGTCATTTTGGTGCAATGACATTATGTTCCATGAACCCTCAGAATCTATTTACAAAGGATTTTATTGATCAAGTTGCCTTTTGAAGCAACACGATGGGTATGTTTTAGCAGCTAGAACTTCTTACAAAAGTCAAACAACGTCCAAAGTAGCTCAAACAGGACTCAAACTGGGTTACTAACAGACGAGTTGTATGTGGAATCACTCCAAGTTTTAGCTTCTGAATGAAGAGATGAAGCTCAAATAGATTTACAGAGATCCCAACTGTCTACAAAAGCACTTAAAGATTTATCTCCAGAATGAGGAGGTGAACTTTCTTGTTCCTCTCTTGTTTCCATGAAGTGGAAGTGTTTATCATTCAAATTTTTGATAAAATTCCAACAATGTTATGTATTTTTCTTTATTTCATGAAACATGGTGAAAGTCGCACTGTCATTATGGATCTTGCACTCACCAGTGGTGGACTGTAACAAAGTAAATGTAATTAGTTAGTGTACTTAAGTAATTTTTTCGTGTAACTGAAATATTTCCATTCTGAGGGACGTTTTACAAAGTCAAATATCTTACTTTGTATTCCATTACTTTATGCAAAATTTGTTGTTCCTTTTGGTTTATGTGCGCGTAACAAGCTTATTCAATGATTCTTAGCATCCATGGAAATGTCCATCTCAGCCCTGGTCTACATCAAGGATCACCTGGAGGAAGGCAGGTAAAGCAGGATGGGGTTAATGCAAACACTGACTGACAATCACACATCAAAGCATTAGTGAACAGATCAAACATATTGTTCCTGACTTTGTGGGTAAATAGACCACAATATAGAAACATGTACACATACAACACTGTGTCCTTTGATAGTATATTTGTTTTGACTAGTTTGTGTTTATGAATAGAGACATACAGATGCAGTACAGTATATGAAAACTCATTTGTGAGCATGTGTTTACAAATGAGTTAAAAAATATATATGTTTTTATTTTATATCTTAAACTTGTAACCAAGTTGCAAATAAATATTAAACCAAAATGTTTCTTGTTTGCAAAAAGTTATTTTATAGTTCTAGCTAATGGAAACTGTTCTCCTTCAGTGTTTTGTGCTTATGATCATTTGAATAGACATCAGAGTCAGATTAATTAATGACCTTCTATTAAGGATTGGTGGATCGAGAGACACTAGAGTCTCTTCACCTACAATGAGTTGATTAAGAGACACGTTCCAGAAATGATAATAGGACTTTAGAGCCATAATAAATCATGCTATTGTTACTTTCCATACTTAAGTACATTTGAAGGTACTTTAGTACTTGTACTCAGAAGGAGGTCTAAAGGGAGGAACTTCTTCTTTTACTGGAGGAATATTTTTCCTTGGGTATCTGAACTTTAACTCAAATACATGGTTTGTGTACTTTGTCCACCACTGTCACTTACTATCTGAAACAGTGCCAAGAGAGATGCTTCTCTGTAAGGCTAAAATAAACCAAAACAGTTATTATTCTTAACTGCACAGTGTTGCCCTCAGGCAACAGAAAGTTTTCTTAACCCTATATTCAGTACATATTTCTAAAAAGTCATTAATAAACATAATTTGAAGGTAGGACCTGTACATGAGTATGGGGAGTGGGAATAAGGTATGATTATGTGCTTTAATAAAATAATTTCAAATTAAATCAACTACAAATAAAAAGGTGTGTATGTGTGTGACAGTGTACCAAAGTTTTATGCCAGGTTTCATGTTTTTTCCTTCATTTCCTTCGTTTTTCTTTTTGCCTCAGGGCAACACAGTGCGATAAAGGGTACTTTTCAAGGATATCTTTGCTGACAATGTGTTTGGATGTTATCATACAGTATATTACCACATGCATTTGTGTACAACATAAGCCTTAAACATATTTGGGCTTTTAATTTACTGCTTTTTAGAATTTAGAACCATTTGCACTTGCACACAGGAATTTGTCTTCCGGATATAACCCGTCCATGCAGTGAAACACCCATACACACACTAGAAGGTAGTGAGCAGGGGCAGCCCTATTACATGCCTAACCCAAGGGTACTTTAATCATGTCCTGTCGGTTCAGGGGGTCGAACTGGTGATCTTTTGGTAACAAGGCTGGTTCCTTAACCTCCTTAGCCCATGAATGCCCTTTTAACACACTTTAACAGAAAAATGAATACAAGATCGTCCTATGGAACAAAAGAGCAAAACTGACATGTTAAACAAATCCCATATATATATATATATGTGTGTGTGTGTGTGTGTGTGTGTGTGTGTGTGTGTGTGTGTGTGTGTGTAAATTTGGAGACCTCTCATCAGATTTGTTGAAGTGAAAATAAATAAACACGTCCTGGGTAGAGAACACATGTCTTTACATTTTGATTCACAGTCACTGTTTATTTGCTATATTTTACATTTAAGAAGAAAAATAAACATTACAAGGGCCTGAGCAAAATGCTACAGCACAATTTAAATGTATATCTGTCTAATAAGTGTTGTGTTTCAATATGCGTGTGTTAAACTTGCAAATAAATTACATTTCTACCCTAAGACTTGCAGAAAAATAAGGTTAGATGTTAGCTTGTTTTCACTTGTTTCACAAATGATACATCTAATTTGATTTTGGCATGGGGCAGTACTTAATAATTACTAGTAGAAGTGTGTACTACTAGAAATTAGTACTATTACTATTAGTGTACTACTAGAAATGTAATTCTTTTTTTTTCTTTAAAATATATTTATGAAGTAAGAAAATGCAGTGAAACTGTCTAAAATATATTATTAAAGACTTAATTTGAAACATTCTAACCTTCTTTAATTGTATAGTGTTTTGTGTTTTCGTTCTTCGGCCCACCACAAACACCTGCCTTTAACCCCCAAGGACAAGAAGTCTTTAGGTTAGTTTCTTCATAAAATGTTAAACTCTGAAGTGAGCAAAAGCACTGGATGCAAATCTGCAGACATCTGCACAGAAGCTGCTCAAACAGAAGAACTGCTTTTTGAAGTTTTACACAGGGTGAAATCTAATTAGATAAACACAACATGACAACAGACCACATGATACAGACCTATATCTGTATCAAATCCAATAGCATTTTTCCCTTTTTGCTAAATGATTTGCTGTCATGTTGTAGTTCTGTCTTGCTCTTTGAACATTATTTAGTCTTATTATGTGAATTATTCATTTTCACTATGATTCTGTACCATTGTCGCACAACGTTGCCCTCAGGGTAACAAAAAACAAAACAAAACACAAATTCAGAGATTCGACAGTAAAATTAACCAGTAGAATTAACCAAGAAACTATGTGACATCATTTTTATCATGTACCATCAAAATGTGTGCAGTAAAGGCCTGGAAGACCACCAAGAGAGATTGGGAATGGCAAGAAAAAGGGGTTCCCGATCTTTTGTGTGCAGCATGTTTTGCTAGTAGCAGTATTTGCATGTTTTGCCGCCTGCCACGGGGATGCTGATTCAAGTTTTCTGTTGAATATTCATCATCCAAATCCTCATCATACTTGAGCAGGACTCATGGAAAGCTCCTAATGACTTTCATTCACGTGGCACTTTGTTTCCTCCAGGAAGTGCAGTTTTTTTTACAGTCTGTATGAATAAGCTTGCTGACTGTACAAGGGGAGAAGAATGAAATGGCATGAAGCCAGATCTCTTCAACCAATTTGTAGTAAGCATATGGTAAAGAAGAGGCCTCAAGTAGTTTTGTACTATAAGCCTCCCGTCTGTGTCTGTAGTGCAAAAAGATATACATAAGATCCAGTAATATGCATACATACATACATACGAGGTGTTTATTGTTTTGCGCAGGTGTAGCTTAGTTTTGTCATAGAACTTTTTACATTCTATGAACAAAGTGTCTTGGAAGCCAGCCGCAATCACACGTTCAATCTTTTTCCATCACCGTTGTCCATATTGACAGCACTCATCTGGCTAGTGTCTGGCTATGATTAACTCTTCGCCCCGCGCACCAAGCACCTGCCACTGTTTATTGAGCTCCTCGCTACCAAAAAATGACAATGTTCTTGGCTGAAATGGCTTTTGAAAGCCTTTTTGATAGAGCTGAGATTTCTATTTTCTTCTTCTTCTCCTCCTCCTCTCGCACCCCCTCCCTCTTTTGCAGATAACAGATTCAAAATGTCATGTCCTCCACAGAGAACCTCACTTCACTGCTCCCCGCCCGGAGACACGTCATGTACTTCTGCTGCCATGCCAACTGGCAGGGTCATCAGACTGATGGAAGTCAATAAAAGGCAATAAGGACTTCACAGTATTTGTAATTGCCAGGTGAAAATCACTCATGAAATATTCATACATGTCAAAAAAAGGGGAGGGCGTGGGGAGGGGAGTGGATTGGGGAGGGGATCACATTTCTTACATGTGCAGTATGTGTTAAGATGTCCAAGCAAGCTCACCATAAATCACTGAGCTGACAGTGATGCTCCATAAACAGATACACTGCAGGCGCCAACATCGGATCTACGCATTACTCCCCCACATTACTTCCTGTGAGTATGCCTAAGCTTGTAGTAGTCTAGTAGTCTTGTAGAGTTATGCTTTCCTTTTGCTCTTTAATTCTATATTATATGATAACATTAATTATATAATATAGCATTAATATAATATAATATAATATTATATTATTATAAGACATATTTTAGCACTGTCGCCTCACAGCAAGAAGAGCCTGGATTCAATTCCCTGGCCTTTCTGTGTGGATGTAGCATTTTCTCCCTGTGTCTGTGTGTGTCCTCCCATAGTTGAAAGACATACAGTCAGATGAATTCATTCATTTATTCATCATCTGAGCCACTTATACTTCTGGGTCATGGGGGAAGCTGGAGCCTACCCCAGTGCTTATTGGGTGTAATGCAGGAAACACTCTGGACAGGCCTCCAGTCCATCACAGGGCACACACACGCACACAGGGGTCAATCCATTTAAGTCCTTTTACCTGAGTGCATGTCTTTGGACTGTGGGAGGAAACCCACACACTCCCTACAACCCAGAAGGATAAGCGGCTTAGAAAATGAATGAATGGATTAATGAATGAACAAAAGAAGAAATATTTTCAAAATGTACACAGATTTGGTTTGGGTTCACTTTGAGTGTGTGTGTGTGTGTGTGTGTGTGTGGGTGGGGTTTCACCTCCCCCTGGTGCCAAAATAAAAATGTCCCCTTTTCCATCCCTTCTGGATTAATGAGATATCACTAAGGAAATCAATTACTGATGTAATTTTAGCCATATGTAAGATTTACAAACTACTAGAAGCATTTTACACACACACACACACAAAAAAAATATTGGCGATGTTTGCCGGACCTGGCAACGCTGGTCAGAGTAGAGAGTGCTTCATTACTTAAGCTGTAAAATTTATATCTGCCATCAGAGTTGCCAGGTCTGTATATTTACTTCTACATAAAAGTATTATGTTTCAGCATCTCATTAGAGGTTTTTTACACAAACTTTTAGATGGAAATTTTTGCTGGTCATGGCAACCCTGGCCACAGTACAGAACACTTTGTTTATGCTGTAGAGTGAATAGTGTAAGAATCTTCTATCACGGTTGCCAAGTCAACGATTTTCCCACTAAACCCGAAAATTAGGGCTCGGCATATGATGAGCGACCTTTAAGCAGACTTTTGGCTACAGATGTTTCTAGACATGGCAACCCTGATCACAGTAAAGAACATTTTATTAATTATGCTATAGAGTGCATATCTGCCTTCAGGAATGCCAGGTCTTTGGGTTTCCCACCACACTGGTCTACTTCTACTTCTATAATTATAAAATTGTAATGTTTTTAGCATCTCATTTTTGACACATGTCAAGCTTGTAACACAAACCTTTTGCTGGAGATGTTTGCTGGTCATGGCAACCCTGGCCAAAGTACAGAACACCTTCTATTTGCTTATGTTGTAGATTGAATAATGCAAGAATCTTTGGCTAGGATTGCCTGGTATGTGGTTTTCCTACTACACTGGGTTATTTCTGTAGAGAATTGGGACATTTCAGCAAATGATGAACGGACTTTAAGCAAAGCTTTGGCTACAGATGTTTGCTGGACATGGCAACCCTGGTCACAGTAGTGAATTCTGAAAAAATACAGCAATATTTTTGAAGGAAATAGGTTCAATAATCAGCATTAACCAGCAAAACTTGGTTGAAGCTAATAAAAGTGAACACTGGAACTTCTAATCTTTGGGGATTATCAAAATAATAAGGCAACGATGCGACACTGCCAGCTGCATCTCCAGCAATGAGAACTGCTGAAGTGTTGCTAACACCATGCAGATGTGTGTTAACATCATGCTGGATATTCTGTTGTCACTGGTAATTGCTGCTGAAAGTTGTGTTGGGGGAATAAAATGCTGATTAAACAACTAACAGGCCAAAAAGCACCAAGAAGATTAAGCTATCTAGCATTCCATGCAGAGAGCAGTGCTGAGCAGCTCATGCTTTACAGTTTACTTGAGAATGGCAGATGGCTGCGTTAGATAGCCACTTAATAGCTTAGTGTCTGAGAGGGGATGCGACTGGTTCGATTAAAAGTCTGTGTGAAAGAGGTTATTGTTATATAGAACACGCTCTGTTGTATGTTCAGAAATGCTAAATGACAGGAGAATCACAAAATAAGACAACAAAGCAAAATCTTAACCACTGGTTATTACAAATTTGCACAGTTTGACAATATAATGTGGTGTTTTAGGCTGTATTTGAGATGTACAGTACAGTTAGGGCTGGTTCAGTCTTCGACACTGTTTTGCAAAACACATTTAGCACTTCTAATGATGACCTGCATGAGCTGCAAAACCTCAGTGATGTGAAAACTGGACCTTCTTTACTAACACTGTGTTACTGATACCACTCTTCCATAGCAGCCCTACTGATTTTTTGCCTGTGGCCATTCACAACCTAGCTGATGAAATGATCTTCATATCAAAACCATAAGTTTTTCCATAAGCTTTATACTGTATATGCAAGTTCCTCCTAACAAGTACAAATAGTACTTAAGTGCTAATGGCGCTCTCTTTTGGAGAACCTTCAGCCTGCCTAATGTGAGTGTACCATGAGGTGTTTCTGAGGAATGCAGTGTAAGTCTTACAAAGGTACTACACAAATACTCCACACTCCTTAAAATACATATTCCTCAGCATGAGGAGAGCGATGTGATATTTGCTCAGAGCATGAAGCAGACACTGATGTTGGATGAGAAGGCCTGGCTTGCAATCTGTTCTAGTTCATTCCAAAAGTGTACGATGAGGTTGAGGTCAGGGCTCTGTGAGGGCCAGTAAAGTCTTTCCACACCAAACTCACCCATCCATGCCCTTATGGACCTTGCTTTGTGCACTGAGGAAAAGTCATGCTGGAACAGAGCATTTCCCTTCGTTGGAACTAGCACGACCCATAAAAAACAACTCCATAGAATTATCCCTCCTCCACCAAACTTTACAGTTGGTACAATGCAGTCAGGCAGGTATGGTTCTTCTGACCATGCCGAAACTTCTGGCCAAACCGAGACTCGTCCACCAGATATAGAGGCGTAATTTGTTACTCCGCAGTACACTGTTGAGAACACAGCTTCTACTGGTCAAGTCCAGTGGGAGCGTGCCTTACACTACTCCATAAGACACTTTGCATTGTGCTTGTTGATTGGTAAGGCTTGCATGCAGCTGCTCGGCCGTAGAATCCCCTGCCATGAAACTCCCAGTGTGTAGTTTCTGTGCTGATATTAGGCCTGAGGAGGTTTGGAACTCTGCAGTTATTGTGTCAGCAGGGCATTGATGACTTTTATGCACCATACGCCTCAGCACTGTGACCCCACTCCATAACTTTACGTGGAGTTACTGTGGTTCCTGAACGCTGTTACTTATCACATTTCACTTTTCACATATCTAGGAAGGAAAAAGTCATGAACTAATGAGCTGACTTGTTGACGGTGGCATCCAACCCATACTTTCGCAAATGTTTGTAAAGCCAGACTGCATGACTAGGTGCTTGATTTTATACACCTGTGGTAATAGGACTGGAAAAAAACCCACCTAAATTAAATGATTGAGAGGTGTGTCCCAATACTTTTGTCCATGTAGTGTTCTTTTCGACAGAGATATAGTATGAGGTAGGGCTGTACCCGACTCAGAATTTTGTTAGTCGAATCGGATTCGCCCGTCCTGGCCGACGATTCGACTATTCGTTCATGTTTTTTCTCCCTATACATTATCTAGTAATCAGTAAATCAATTTGCATACGTGTCAGATCTGATGTCCTCATTTAGAGAGTCACAGGAACATATTTTTGAACTAAAAGAGACGTGACATATGATGAACGATCTGAATTGGCACCTGAATCAATTACAGAATATAGCGTCGGCAGCAAGAACGTATTTATGCGTATTAAAATTAGCGCTTATAGTCTTTTTAATTTCACTTTTAACAGCTTCTTCAGTAGGATGACCCTTCGTCTTTCATCTCTCATAAATAATGAACTCCTAAATAAAACCAAATTAGTGAATATTTAAATTATTTTTAGATGAAAAGGAGAACGGTAGACTTGAACCGTTTAATTATATCACCTGCGCTGAAATAATTATTTCTTGTTTATTGCAGGCATATAAAGTGACTGTACTTATCTTTAAATAAAAATAATCTTAGCTGTAAACGAATAAATAAAAATATCTGTAATTTAGGTTCTAAAATAATTGAATTATAATAAAAACAAACATCTTTAGTCCTATTTTCCTTCACCGCAAACAGCCATTACGTCTAAAACGAAAGTCAACTCACTGGTTTGAAGCAGGGTTCGATGTCTGACTAAATGACGAGCAGAATTAGCTTGAATTTGTTCGGATTCAATGGTGAACCGCCAGCGCACGTTGTCACGTGGATTTAATTTTTTAGCAAGCATGGTCATAGCCCATTTAGAACTTAAATATATATTTATTATTCCCCTTTTAATAACTATTAAAATGCTTTTTTATGCCTTTTTAAATTCTTAAAGTTCTTGTACATTTTGTAAGCTTTTGTCTGTTTAAGACAAAAACAAATAAATAAATAAATAAAACCTCGTCACTGTCAGTCGACTTGAAGGTTCTCAGTCGACTTAAAGGGTCTCCGACTGACTATTCGACTCGTCGACTTCTAGAGGGCAGCCCTAGTATGAGACAATGGCATTTATGTCAAAATAGCTTATTATAGATGATGTGTTAAAATCCTTGACCTGTTTCTTGCATGCCATTTCCCATCTCCGACTCTCTCTGTGCAAATAATGTAACAAATGTAAGTTAGAGCTGGTGTTACCAATGTGGAAAATGTTAAAACTAAACTAAAGTGTGATAAACTGCTGTTTATCAAAGTGTCACTGCTTCTCGCTTTCAGTTTCTATTTGCAAGGCTTTAGCCGCCGTGTTAGCCACAGTAACGTTATTCCTCTTAATAAACAGTCAAATTTTCAGCTCTGTGGTAAGAGGTAATAAGGGGAGATGGTGGAGTGGTGGTGGTCTACCACATCCGTAAAAACATGATTCCTGTAGCAACTATGGAATAAGAAGGCATTGGAAAATTGATAAGATACCAGTTGCTCAGTCCCAACTACTTATTTGTATAATTTTTCACTTACATGTTGAAGGGAACTCTGTAACTACATTTTATCTTGATTACCGTCTGTTTTAATAAAAGTGCTTGTGACATCTCACATGTGGCTTTGACTTGCGACTGAACATTTAGCCCACTTTGTAGAAAATAACAGGATATATGTTGTATATGTGTTAATACCATGTTATATTCTTTGGTCCATATCAGCCAGCCCTACAGTTCAATCCTAGACCTCCCCCACAAGCTAATAAATGCTAAGCATCAATAGCATCAGGTATTTCAATAAGCCTTTGCTCAGCACTTAAACTCAAGTCTTACTGGAGAAACTACCAGGCTAACTTACCATTCTCCTCATGGGAGTTAAACAAAAACAGAGCAAGGCTTGGGTGATTGACAGTAGTATCTTCAGTTGCTGATTGTTTAAACTATACCAATGGTCAATCAAGTTGGACTGGATTCGAATGTCTGAAAACACTGTCCACGGCTTTAAGATCCGCAGAAGTAATTATATTTGTCTGGCAATTTGTTTTCTTTTACAGAGTTCCCTTTTAACTTTAGTGTATGTCCTGAGTCAGACCTGAAGTGTTGGCTTCTGTAGCAGAGTGAGGTAGATTTTCTCCCCACGCATCGTCATGCTTGTTAAGACCCCAAAAAAAAAACATTAAAGATAAATCAGATGACAGTACATTGCACATGAAATCGTATGCCTAAAAGAGCTCTCTATTCAAATGATTTTAACGTCTTCTGCTGGTAAAACAAGCCTTTGTATATTATTCAGATTATGCATATTCAGATTTTCCATCCCACCCTAAACAGTACAACAAGTACTTTCTGATGCCTCTAATCCTATGCTACCCTCATGGAATCCAAAAATCATCAAAAAGTATGTAACTGTAGACACTCATCCTCAAAAGAATAATTGCTCCCAGAAAGAATTAACCAACAGGAATGAAACTTGATGGGTGGGTTTAACATTGTCAGACATGCTCGGCCATGCATGTGACGTAAGCAAGGACGGGCCTTATCAGCAAACAATGATGCCCTCTATGAGTCATCCTGTTAGTGCCAGCACCATTGGCAGATGGCTACATGATGCAAGACTACAGACAGGCAGACCGTTATGATGGCTGCCCTTACCACCATGTCAACTTCACCAAAGTCTGCAATGGTCATCTTCAGTGATGAGTCACACTTTAGTACTGTTTCAGATTATCAACGGAGTTGTGTGTGGAGGCACCGTTATCAGCACCAAGACGAACGGTTGTTGTCACACGTCACATGTCCAGAAGGCCACCTGTCCCTCCACCTCCAACCCTGCCTTAAAATCTGCAGGAACTGTGTTAGAATATTCAAGCTGCATGGGATGGATTATCACAGGACACCATTAGGAACCTCTACAGCTCCATGCCGAGATATACGGTATGTTGCATTAGCAAACATGGCGGCTCTAAAGCAATACTGAGAGACACTACTTTTGCTTCCACAACCTCTGGTCAATAAATATTGCCCATATCAGTTTAAATGTATTTACATCATTTATTTCTCCTGGTAACCTCTTTCTAGCATTGTAATCCGACACTTCCGTCTGGGTGCGGCTATTCTTTTGACGAAGAGTGCACTACACTTTGTTTATACCATATGTTCTGGTGTCCATGCAACATAAGTGAGGAGAGGAGGATGTGGCATCATGAATCCTGGGGCTGGTTCAACATCATGATGTCTGTCAGCCATCGATCATGGGCAATGGCATAGACTACTGGCCCAAACCTACCCTTGTTAATTCTGCCTAGCAGCAGCCACTCGATTGGTCAAGGATTTTTTTTTTTTTTCAAGTGCGCTGACACAGCTCTTTTCCAAGCTGCTGAATAGCTAAGGCCAGAGCACTGAATCTGATGGAGAGTTAGAACTCCAAAGGGAGTTATGACAAACCAGCTATCATGGGAGAACTTAAGATCTGCCTTTATTTTTCTTGCAAATTGGAATAAAGACCCTTATACCTTGTTGGAGAAAAGTCAGATTTCTGGTTTTATTTTCTAATAAACAAGGCTATACGCAAAACATATCCTCATTAAATATTTCCTCAGAAATGTAAAAATTCTTGTCTCTCATTCTACGCGGTGCTCAGTTTCTGCTTCTCAGAGTTTCTATTTCTCACGTCTCATGCTTCTCTCTCTTCTGTTTTCCTCTCTCTCTCACTCAGGTATTCTTAATTACCATGGTGTCCGCTGAAGAACGCGCTCTCCAGTCACTGAGCAGAGAGCTGGCACGGCTGGACCGGCAGATCACCGCCCTCCTAAAGAAACAGAAGTCGCCAGAAGTCGCAGCTTGAAGCTGCCCGGAAAGTTTCTCCCTTAGCGGTTGCGCCAGCCGCGTCTGTGCTTACACCGGGAGATGACATTCTCACACCTGTCTTACACCACCACCACCGCTGTCCTCAGCACATTGCCTACACCCACACCTACAATTACACTTACGCCAGTGTCTCGGGCCTTGTCGTCCGCCCAAGTGCCTCGGACCTCTACACAGTTTGTGTTATTGGCAGTTCTACTGTCTGCCACGTTAAAGTAAAAAGTTGAAATGGTAATGCCACTGTCTCTTTTTTTTTCCAGGTGCTCGCGCCTTCTTGATATAGCCAGTCATCTCCCTTCGACCTTCAAGAAACGCAACACCTTTGTGACCGTGCTTGTTCATATTGGGACCAACAACATCTCTCCTCGGTATCGGGAGGGGCTGAAGGAGCACTACTGGACTTTACCAGGGTTATCATTAACTTCAGATACTAACATGCATCTGTTTTCAAGGATCAATAATAGATATTATTAATAATTTACAAGCAAGTTATTCCATGTATTCTACACATTTTCCCTGGTTTGTACCTGGGAAATGATGGTGTTTTCTACCTCAGTAGTTAATGCCCCATTATGTTACAATTACGGGATATTTGGATGCTGCCATTAGTGATGGGCATTCTGGCTCTATTCAGTGAACCAGATCAATTGGCTCAGCTCGCAAATAAGAGCTAGCTTTTTCAGCTCCCAAACGCCTCTACATTCAGTAGGCTCTCCATTAGATGAGTTAGTGACATTATCGATCATTTCATTTTCAGTGAAACATTTCTGTCTACCCTCAAATTAGCTAATTAACAAAAATGCATTGTGCTGCTTATAAAATAAATCAAATAAGCCAGATGTTGATAAGTAGACAGGCAAAACGATGCAAAGCCATCAACCAGTCATCAACCAACAAAAGGTGGAAGTCAAAATAGTCAGAGGAACTAAAGAGGTATACTTCGAAATATGGCTAGGAATTACACAAAAACTGCCAAGAACAAATCCAGTGACACTTAACACAACATGCTGGAGCTTTGGGGGTAATAAGAGGAATGTTTTGAAAAGACCCAGAAGCTCTTGGAAGCTGCTGTCAGCTACAGCATAATATCTGCAATTTGGCATGGTCACCCTAAAAGAGACATAGGTAAATATCAACAAAAATCTGAAAATGACAAACTAAAGTCATTTTAACATTAATCTATGTCCTGAATCAGACCTGAAGTGTTGACTTCTGCAGCAGAGTGAGGTCGATCTTTATCCTCCCCAAAGAGACATTAAAGATCAATCAGATGACAGAACATTGCACATTACATCACAAGCCTAAACAGAGTTTTCTATTCAAATGAGTTTAATGTCTTCTGCTGTTAAAACATGGCTTTGTGTTCACTATCTTCATGTTCATATTTTCCCTTCCACCTTAAATGCAGGTACATTCTGATGCCTCTGGTCCTCACATATACACTCATATACACTCCTTATCAAAAGAATAGCTGCACAAATAGTTGCACCCAGAAGGAATCAGCTGACAGGAATGAAGCTTGCTGGGTAGGTTTGACATTATGAGACATGCAAATGATTCAAGAATGTCCAAGGGTGTGCCTTATCGCTGTACCTGGCTGGCCCAACAGCACTGATTGCGGACATTTAGTGAACAGTGATGCCCTTCATGAGTCAACCATCAGACAGCTGCACGACACATTGTTACATGCTGTACTACATACTGTAGAAAAGTTGAGCAGGTAGAACGGAGTTTCCAATAAAGTGGTAGCGGCTAGTTGGTGGAATTTTCTGTATTTTCACATAAATGATCATTATCAGATTGCCCTACAAGTAGATAAAGAGAACCCAATTAAACACATTAGACAAAAAATATTATACTTGGTCATTTATTTATTCAGGAAAATAATTCAAATGTTACATAACTGTGAGTGGCTAATTTATGTGCACCTTTGCTTTTAGTGTCTGTTGTGACCCCAGTAACTGCTACTAAACATTTCTGGCAACTGTTGATCAGTCCTGCACATTGACTTGAAGAAATTTTCCATACAGAACAGCTCTAACTCTGGGATGGGAATTCTTTGTGTTTTTTAAGGCCCTTCCACAACATGTCCATAGGATTAAGGTCAGGGCTTTGACTGAGCTATTCCAAAACATGAACTTTATTGTTCATTGCCCATTCTTTGGTAGAATACTTTACAATTACTTGTGTGTTTGGGGTTGTTGCACTGCTTGATGGCTTGAGATCCAATGTTCTGACATTCTGCTATATAATTAGCTTGTATAATTTAGAATTCATTGCTCTGTCAATGGCAAGCCGTCCTGGCCCAGATGCAACAAAACAGGCCCAAACCATGATACTACCACCACTATGTTTCACTGAAAGGGATGCTTTCTCCTTGAAACCTCACCTTGCACACCTTTGTGGTTCAATGTTATCCTGATAGTAGACTCATGAACATGAACATTAGCAACTGTGAGAGAGGTGTTCAGTTGCTTAGAAGTTACTCTGAGTTCCTTAGAACTTGCTGACTATTACATGCCTTACTCTCGGCGTGATCTTTGTTGGTTGACCACTCCTGGGGATAGTAACAATGGTCTTTAATCTATCTGACTGTGGATTAGGAAAGTCCAAATTCTTTAGAGGTGATTTTGTATTCCTTTCAAGATTCATGAGAATCGGGCAACTAAGTTTCTGAGGTGCTCAGAAATCTTCTTTGTGTGTGCCATGACACACTTCCACAAACATGTACTATAAAGATTTGACTTTGGTGGGTCCCTGTTCTTTAAATACCACAGGGTGGCCACTCAAATATCCCATTGACTGAAAACACCTGACTCTAATTTCACTTAACTACTAATCTTAGAGGTTCACATGTTTCTGCCACTCATATATGTAATATTGGATATTTTTCCTCAATAAAGAAATAAATAAATAGCCTATATTAGTAATGTAGTATTAATATAGTAATATATTACTTGGTCTTATTGTTTTAATTGGGATCTCTTTACCTACTTGTAGTTGTACTTGTAGTTTTAGGTCAGATTTTTGGAGGAATATAGACGATTCTAAAGGTTCATAAGCTTCAAGCACTATTGTAGGCCTTTCCAATAAAATGGACAGTGCGTGGAGTAATGGTTTCTGTAAAGAAGCCAATAAGTGCAAATAAAAGCACGGTAAGCAATAACATCTCATTCGTTTAAATATCAACTACATCAGGCTTTTAGCTTTGTTAGCCTCTTTATGTGATGGTAATCTCTTTACCCCATTAGACCTGAGCATCTTTGAGCAACTCACCTACACTAACACTTGAATTGATAACTGCTTTCTTGATTGTTGGCTATAGCATCGTCAGGGAGAGATAACAACAACATGTTTTTTTTTGAGTCGCTAGAGGCTTGCACAGTGATACTGATCTGACAGAGTATGTAAAAATGTTCGCGTGGCAGCAGATATGACGGCTGTATTGCCTGCGCATCTGTACTGGCTACATCAGCAAATCCCGCATGCTGAGGGGGAAGCAGACCTAAATCAATGTCATCTCAGCGCTTCCTTATCGGCAAAGGCAGATACTCTGTATTATTTATATATTTTCACTTTCTGTGCATTGCTGCTCAAATGTGACTTTTTATTCATTTTTCCCCTCATGAAAAAAAAGAAGAAGAAGAAGAATCACGACTTTCCCTAATAACTTCACAAGGCAGGCTGTTTAGGAAGAGGTGAGGCCCGATAACCTCCCGCCGGGCTCAAAAGCCATTATTCAAAGTCACAGAGAGCTGTGTTCGCCTTACCCCATCCGCGCTCAGCTATCTCGAGCTTGGGCCGCAGCCTTGGAAACAACATGAAGGGACTTTGTTGTGGCTCTGCATGTGAGGAGATGTTAATTTACTCAACTAGGGGGAACTCTGCAGCCTTGGTCTTTATTTCTCCCTGTTGATAAACATCATGCTTTCAGCGGCCTCTTTGATCCGTTCTGGTCTGATTTGTCCTTATCGGCGGGAACAGCCAGTGGGTGCGCCAGAATAAGATTTCATTCGGGGTCTTGCCCTGTCGCCTTGGTGCGACGAGGGTACGGTGCCTGGAGGTGGACCCCTGCAGGGCAGTCGGGTGAAGATCTAATTGAAATCCAAATATTTCCTCCACATAAGCATTAACAAGATTGATTTTTCCGCTGATTGGGAGACTTCAAGGAGAAGGAGAGTTCTTTCTGGCCTCTTGCAGACGAGAGTTTATCGAAAAGGCAACTTCTGGCAGGCTCAGATAAAAGGCAAACGCTGCATTCAGCTCTATTCTTCCCCCTCACGCTCTGTGTGTATTGAAATCAAGCTGATAGATTGGAGGTATCGATGCCGTCCCCCTCCTGAGCTATTTTTCCCCTTTATTCAGCACTTCCAAATTCTTAAAACCACTGGCAACCCAAAATGTACAGCTTTACAAACAACAAATTGTTGGGCAATTATGTCCAAATCCTGACTTTTATTGGTTTTCTATGAAATCCGTATCACAGAACATACAGCATCGATGCTGAGAATGATCAATGTTTCTTCACAAAGCAAACTGTCAGACAATCACGCAGCTTTTTCAACAGCCTTCTCGAGGGTGCAGGATTGATTTGTCTTTCTTTCTTCAAAACTCATCCGCAAACTGCACATCAGAACTAAAAGTGCCAAAATGGGTTCTCTAGTGAAGTCACTGAAGACACACTATTCGTCCTCTAGAACAGAGGTTTCCAACCATTGGGCCGCGGGCTGATACCGGGCCACAACAATGCAGCAGTAAGTAGAAGGAGTCAATAGCACAACTGCTAACATCTCTATTTTCTTATTAAAATTAAAATAAAAATGATTACACTGTCCCACAATACACTTGTCCAGGTAGATCTCTAGGGAAAGATGTATATGATGCTAAACTTAGGCGTTATAGCCAGCTATGCTTAAATGAAAAAATAAGATATAACTATGGCAAAACTCTGAGAACTGTGTGGGAGTGGGCAGCTTGATTGACAGCACTCTGTCTAACACTCCTAGCCTGCTCTGCCCCTCAAGCAGAACTAACATCATTTTCCAGCTTTTATGTGATGGTAACCGGACGGTCACAGAAGAACAGATGGATGGACAGATGAATAAACAGGCAGACAAAGTAAAGCATGAAGGAATGGACGAACAGATGTGCAGACGGACACACAAACAAATGGATGGTTGAAGCAACACATGAATAAAGGAATAGATGAACAAACAATATATTGACATGGATAAACGAATGAATGGGTGACAAGCAGCTACAGTACAGGTTCTCCAATACATGGAGAATCTCTGGGGAACGGTCCCTGACTACAAACAGGTGGTCTAACTTGCTACTTTTAATATACCCAACATTTATTAGACTTTGGGAATGTATTTAAAACACATTTACATTTACATTTATGGCATTTAGCAGACGCTCTTATCCAGAGCGACTTACAACCGTGTAATGTTTCCCAGCTAGTATAAGTAGGTTAGGAGTCAGTGCCGCTACCTAGAGAGAATAACACACAGACATATATAAGCCTAAGTGCACTACCTGGCAACCCAACCCAGCGCTCATACCTAGAGAGAAGAAAGGGTATGGTGAGTATGGTGAGACATACTTTCCACATGTATGTTGTGGTTCAGAAGAAGAATATTTAGTTTAATACTGAATACAATAAACCCAGATTTAGGTTCCCTGGGACTGTAATACCTACAGCCTGTCGAGAATTTGAGTGTAAATTGGTTGGACTACATTAGAACTTACCAACATATTTCCTAGATAATTACCTAGCACTCTGGAGTTTGCACTTCACACTTACATGATTAAAAAACAAGAGCAAAAATGCCAGGATTTACTAAAAGCAGACTTCAATCAAAAAAAAGGATGACAGTGCATTCACTCGGCAGAAATAAAATCATGCACGCTGCATATGCCCTTTCTCCCGCCCGCTCTGTTTAGACATGCAGTGGGCTGCACTTTGGTCTGGAATGTAAGAAAGGTTGGTTTGAAAGGGAACTTTAAAGTACATATGGTTTCTCCTTTGCAGTTTTAACTTGCATTTGTAAATTGCACAGCAAACATCACAGACAATGATTTCTGGAAGTGTTCCTGAGTCCAGTACAGAACCATGCAATGTTTTAATGCAGTGCCGCCTGAGGGCCCGAAGATCATGAGCTTCCAGTATTGACCATCGGCCTTGTCCCTAGTGCACAGGGATTTCCAGATTCTCCAATCTTTTAATGATGTTATTGTACTACAGATGATGGTACAAAGTCTTCACAATTTTACGCTGAGAAATTTTTACGTTTTTCTGAAATTGTTCCTCTATTTTTAGATGCCGTTTCTTGGCAGATTGGTGAACCTCACCCATCTTTGCTTCTGAGAGACTCTGCCTCTCTAAAATGCTGTCTTTATATCCAGTCATGTGACTAAGTGGCAAATTGCTTGTCTAGCTTTTTTTTTTTTTGTTATTAGTACCACTTACTTTTCCAGTCTTTTGTTTCTCCAGCCCCAACTTTTCTGAGATGCGTTACTGCCATCAAGTTCTAAATGAGTTAATCATTTTCATGAAATGGTAAAATGTCTGACTTTCAGCATCTAGGATATGTGTTCTATGTTCTATTGTGAATAAAACATGGGCCTATGAGATTTGCAAATTCATTGCATTCTGTTTTTATTTACATTTAAATAACATTTTATACAGCGTCCCAACTCTTTTGAAATTGGGGTTGTAAATAAGACTCCAGAACCTCAGTTAATTTTTCACTGTAACACCACTGAATAACAATATGAGCTTAAATGTAGGTTCAACAATACTCCACATCCTAAGTAACACTTGAATCTGATTGCTCAGCAGCCTTCGCATTAAAGGGCTTTCTGATGATGTGATGAGCTTTGGCATTCTCTCTCATGCACACACAATCCCACAGGCACTTCCTCTGTAACATGCCCAAACATCATTTTGCAAGGCAAGAACCATGTAAACATTCTGCAGTGTGATTAGACACACTGACAAGGTGTTTGCTGTGCTAAAAGCTTTATAATCATTTTATCATTTTGGCAAAAAAAGATTATACAGGCAGCAGCAGAGAGGCAGGACTCGAGTCGGGTTGATCGAGTTAAACTCGTCCTTACATTATTATATCCTCTCAGCATGTGAGGTCAGCGATGGCAACAAAACCAAAACACTTATTGTAATTAATGAAACTGTCTACACCAGCTGCGAGAGGCAGAGCATGATGCGGAGCAATGCCATGCGTCGTTTTTGATGGACACCCCGTTTCCATTTTTGACACGTCCTGTTGTTCTACCATTCAACTGCAAAATGGAAGAGGAGACAGTCATCTATAAAGTGGAGAAGAGATCTCTACAACCATGCAGTAAGCAATTCGGGGGGAACTATTGCCAGTGTTGGAAGTTAGGAGGTGAATAATGTGTGGTTTGTGTTAACTAGTTAGCTCAGTAGTCTTAGTAGAGCAGTCAGTATATGAATGTTGTAGCACTGGGGGTGGATCCTCTGGGTAATCTTTGCAGTAAATGTTAATTACTTCTCTTTTTTCCCTTTACCTACAGTTCCTTTCACACGAGTTGAGAACATATTATATGTCTTGCTATTTTGGGTCTTTGCTAAAACATGATGATGTTTTGTGTTTTTGTGCAGTTTGTTCCATATAGTCACATCAAAATAGACATTCTACGACTGCCAGTGTGTGATTTTAAAGACTGGCACATGCAAGTACATGTAATTGCCATAATGTCTTATGCATTAGGTGTGCATGTTCAACATGTTAACACTGGCGTCATTAAGATGTGGTCATTGTCTTGTCTTTCAAGAGATTTAGCTAAAATTCAGAAATGTGTAAAAAAGCTGGGAAAGTTGGGAATTACAGTAAAGTGCATATATACAAATAACACATAACTTAACATTTCTGAAACAAATACACTAAGAACCTGTATTAGAGCAATGTGTTGTTATACTGTAGTAAACTGCAGTATCAGTCAGTCTTATACATTGTGGCATCTACCTCACTGGAACCTGACTGGCCTGGCCAGGCTACAGTTTGTAAATATACACTAGCAAGGTAAATCTAAGTAAGTAAAATCAAGATAACCTTAGACCTTCTTCCATTACCTAGAGACAAAGAGGGGGGCATCACTCCTACTGACTTTGATCTTACATCTTTGTTTTTACGCCCTGTCACGGAGTCCCATATACACAGACCGGCCATTTCTTTAAGTACACTTCCTTGTCTTTACCCTCATTGTCCATTTTATCAGCTCCACTCACCATGAGGATGATCAGCATTTGGAGATCTACAATAACAGGCCATTTGTCGCTCTGCATGCTTTGCCCCCATTGTACACTGTCCTGCAATGATCAGGACCCCCCACAGGACCATCACTTTGTAGGTATTGTATGAGCGGTGAACCATTCACAGCATATAGGAGGTGTGGGAAGGAAGATAAAGGTTACCAGGAACAATAAATGATGATAAATTTAGACTGATATGGGCAATATTTATTGAGCTACACATACAGAATTAGTGTCTCTCAGTATGGTGTCGGGCCGGCATGTTTTTTAATGCAATATACCAGATGTCCCGGCATGGAGTTGTAGAGGTTTCTAATGGTGTCCTGTGATAATCCCATGCAGCTTGAATATTCTCACACAGTTCCTGCAGATTGTGCAGTAGGGGTGGCTGTCTGCATGCGTGACGCGTGACAGCAAACTGTTCATCTTGGCTCTGACCACGGTGCCTCAACACACAGATATATACATATATATAAATATACATATATATCTAAAAGTCAGAACCATTTAGTTTGTGGTGCAAGTATTGTGGATCAACCATGTTTTTCCTCTCGTTTTCATACAAAGAGGAGATATATAAGTCCTGGAAATGCACAAAAACAAACACACACACGCACACTCAGCCTCCTGGTCAGATGAGCAGTGTGTCAGCAACCCCCCAGATGCAGGCAGTCCAGCGGTCACTCGAAAGCTCTCTCATTGCTCTCAGTGGGGCCTTTGAAGCTCGGGTCTTAAATTAAAGATCCGCAGATAGAGTGCGTGCCCGACAGCACCCCCGGCCTGCTCTTCAGCCTGCCTCAGCACTTTGACTTCCTAGTCTTTACTAAGCAGGAGCTTTCTGAGGGACGGAAGGAGCCAAAGCAAGAGAGAGATAGAGGAGGAGGGAAAATTACCTTAAAGTGCTCTACCGACTTAAACCATGCATCAGCAAACGCTGGCCCGCTGTCATTATACACAGCTACGGTGTCACTCTGATGCATGTAATTTAAACACAAGGGAGCTTCCTGGTGGAGCAGAGCGACCTACACAAACAGCCAGCCTGAGAGGAATAGCTGATAAACAGCGGCTCATAGACAGGACAGAAAAAGATGCAAATGAGAAAACCTTAAGGGAGAGTCGTATAGAGTTGGATGGAGTCCTCAGGCTGAATTTGTGGCCTTATGTATTGCATACTCCACGTTCAAAACAGTAAAAGTTGGGGGAAATTTTGCGCTGCATCCCAGTTGTATAGTAAACCTTATTGGGCAGTATTATTAAGAGGCGCTAATTGCTGAAAGTCCACAGACACTGTATGGTGGCGGGGGTGGCCAATATAGCAGGTTAGAACACATGGCCAGTAAAAAATTAACCCGTGTTTGGCTCACAGGCATTTTTACACATAGCTTTTTAATTCAAATTTTGACCTGTTAGACTGAAAAATAAATAAATAAAAACAACAATTATTATTATTATTATTATTATTATTATTATTATTATTAATAATAATAATAATAATAATAATAATAACAACATGTTACATACCACAGTTTATTTAAAATGCTTTACGGATGAGCATTAACAGTAATAGAATAAAAAAATAGTATTAATTTAAAAATCATATAATGATATTTGTTATATACACAGTCAATAATACAGATCAAATTAAGAAGATAAATACCATAAAGACACTACATTTTAAGTAAATGCTGGGAGATATATTGACAAATGTTTCTGTAAAGTGTCCACTAAGCTTGACTAATAAAAGTTGGAATTAACTTCCACAATTTAGAAGCATAAATAAATGAAAGAATGGAATGAAAATGGTTTCTCTAGGTTTTCTGTATTTTATGGAAAGTCTTTCCAGAAAGCCAGTATCTGCAGATCTAAGATCACCATTATGACAATAAAAACATTTCCATGTGATCTAAACAGTATGTTTACTGATAGTAGGTTGTCTGATTGTAGCCAACATAATAAGCAGTACTGGCTGAAGGGATGAGCCTCACTTTGAAACTCTTTGTCTAATCTATAGAGCTAAACTACATCGTTATCAGGGCTGCTTGTATTGCATGCTAATGCTCACAGACCAGCTGGGATGCTTTAGTTTTTCATCCCTTGTCCACATGTAAATGGAGCTTCGGTTCACTAAGAAACTCCATCTTCAGTATTTGATTATGGATTGATAAAAAAATCCAAATGTGAAAACACCAACATGCTCATGGCTACTGCTGTCTTACATGTGAGCTGCTGTAGGTCTCTGTATCTGACACTGATGATGACTGGACTGTTTAGCCCACTGCATGATACTGCCTCAACTGGACTCTGCTCACCTTTTTTGGTTTTCCACTGGGCAACACTGGTAGTTTTTGGCATCACCTCCATCGAGGTTCCATGCAGGCTCAGGCTGAATATTCTCACACAGTTCCTGCAAATTTTTGTGGTAGGGGTGGAGGTGGAGTGACGTGGTGTTCAGGGTCATGGGGGTACTGGAGCCTATTCCAGCACTCATTGGATGGAGGCTATGGTGTCCTGCAGCTTGAATATTCTCACACATCAGGCCGGTCCATCTCTCTACATGTCTTTGGATTGTGGGAGGAAAGCAGGGAGAACATACAAACTCCACACAGACAGCCAGATAATAATCCTTGTGTTATTTCATTCGTTTTTTTAATGAAAAATTATTGGCATACTAATATCTACAGGTTTCTGTTTCTAAATAATTGGTTAATCAACTGACCTATAATCAAATGTCCTTTTAGTAATAGTGTTAAGTATACAGTTATGGAGCTGTAATAATGAGTCTGTATGAGAGGGTATATGAATATGTTTTACCTTACTTCCAGCATACACGTATACAGTGGAACTAGGCAAACTTCAGTACTTTGACAGAAGCAAAAAGAAGCGAGGTACGCCAGCACTCCAACCTTGTTTTGAAATGCCGCTCTCACAAACACCACCTTTCCGTGCTCAATTTAAGCTGAATTTAAGCCTTCCGTGTTCTCCTCTCGGAAGTCGAGACTATTCATCCAGGGTGTATTTATTTACAACAGCAGAGCCGAGTCGGAGATGAGCCTTTGATGTGCACTCTTCTCGCACTGTCTTCTCTCCGTGGCTCACCTCAGAGGGAAACCATTAGCTGTCAGAGTGTGTGGTTTGGGCATGAAAGAGTACAAAGCGGGGGAATTGGTTCTGAGGGGAGCAAATAAATGGACTCGGGGATCAATGGCAGTTCAACGCATTCTCTAGAAAGGGAAGGGGAGACCTTGTCATGCGCTGAAAGTTGCTCAATAGAGTGGTCTCTGGGGAAAACAGGGGTCAGTGTCAGATCACTAAAAGCAGAAAAATATACGTCTAACTGGAGTGTTGTGCTCCCAAGCATACTAAGGTACAGTCACGCGATAATTTGTTGTTTTCAAGCTGCTGTTTTCTTAAAATGTAACAGTTTTTGTTTGGTTCTTGCTTTTTTTTCCTTTTCATACCTCTCAGTTTGTGTGTCTGTCTTGTTTTGTCCCTACAATTTCCAGTCTCACATTCATGACAGATAATTAAAGTTCTCTACATGTAGCTAGTCTTTAGTCAAATTCTGATAGATTTGTACTGAGGATTATTACTCCCTCCACCCACATTAAGTCACAAGTTCCTAGTTAAACTTCATTATGTTTCATTATGCTCCAGTTTTTCGAGGTCTGTCTTTCATTTTAGACCAAAAGTGCAACAGTAAAAGACAAGACACCTTTAATTCATATGCTGACTGATGCTGGATATACCTGTAAGGGTTGAATTAGGGTCAGATGCATGTAGGTGAGGGTTACAAATTTTTTACTAAATTTACTAAATTTAGAATTTACTAAAGAAGGGCAATCCAAAACCGAAGTGAAAAACAGGCAAAACTTCAGCAGCCAGGTGAACATAATACAGAGAAATCCAGGGATGTAGTCAAAAAATGAAAGCCAGAGTCCAAAATCCAGAGCCAGCAAAAACATAGAAATGGGCACAGGCTAAAGCCAAAGTCAAAAACGGAGTAAAGGGTCAAAACCAGAAAGAAACGTCTACAGAGAAGGCTTTGTACACTAAGAAAACTGAGACGATACTTTGCAATGAAATAACCAAACCAAACAGTTTACATAGACCATACACCAAGTGTACATGATCAATAATCAGATAAAGCAGATCTGGGATAGGCTGCTGGGAGCGGAAGGTCACGTGATCACCAGGGGTATTCTTGGAAATAGAGTTCTCAGAAGCTAGAGTCTTTGCAGAGCCAGAGAGAAGTGTGACAATACCAAGAATTTCCACTGTGATGCTCGGACAAGATACTTTTACTTAGGAGATTTGGAGACCTCCCTGGTGGAATCGGCACACAACATGCAAACATTTTGTAACACTGATAACACCTTCCCTGAGTGGATGAACCTGCTGATTATACTGTAGGTGTGTGAAAAGAATATACAAAGAGAGGATACTCTGATTTCTTAGATCCGATTTAGGCCTGGATATCTGATTAAGAATCTGATAAAGAGACCAACATATCTTTGAATTACATTTTTCCAACCAAATTAATAATGGACAATTATTTTTTATTTTTTGTCCGGTGAGCTTATTTAAAAAAAAAAAAAAGTATTTATATTCTGAGTACTGCCTTTACCAAATGTAACTTGGAATGCAAACAGCTGCTTAATTTCTGCATTCTGAATACATATTTCAAATACTAGTATTCCATTAACATCCCAACCCTGAACCTACTCAACCAGCACGGAGAATCACTGGCTTAATGCAAATAACATCAGTTGAAATACAAGAACATGTTACCCTTATTTTGAATTTCAAACAGAGGCATCCTCTGGTGGCTTAGTCCCTTCCTCCATATATGGTAGCTTGCAGACGCTGAATAGGAACACTGTATAATGCTCTACACTTCATTTTTTTCTGCTGGTGCTATCCCATCATTCTTATATAAACAGGACAGTGCATTCCACTCCACTTCCCCGTGTTTTTACACTACACTGTCCAGGAATAAATGTAAAGGTACATTCAACTAAAGGAGTGTTAAAAGGTACTACAGGCCTAGACTGCCCATTGGAAGGAGCAGAAGATTTCCTGGTGGCCTGCACTGAGAGGTCAGAGAGAGAGGTTAGGCCAGATGCACATAGCCCAGCAAAGCCACATCCAGTAAGATGTCGACAAACTCTCATCCCTACCTCTCTCTGCCCTATAGGCCATCATTCAATTTATGCAAAATTACTTTTTAGCATACATTTTTAGTATGCACCTGTAGCATAAACTGTAAGTATGTAATAAAGGGGATATCATTAATGGAGACATGCAGTCAGTTAGTTAGCTAGTTTGGTCAATCAGCTAGCCCAGAGAATCATGATCGGAGTGGAAAAGAAAACTGCTAAAAATGACCAACTCAGTGGAAGAGTAAGAGGTCAGCAGGGTTGAGTAGTAACGTAATACACGTAACAACGTTACAAAATTGGGATTTTAAAAAAGTAGCGGTATTCTGTTACAGTAAAAAGACAGTATTCAGATTACAGGTACATTATAACAACATGGTGATTACCAGCAGAATTACAATACAACCATATACAGGTAAATTCATTACCTTTCACCCAAATTCACAGTTTTAAATAATAAATATGTCATACAAATCATGTTTTTGATTTTGGGAAGCAGGGAGGGGGACCTGCTCCCATTAGAGATTCCCATAGAATCCCCCTACCCCGCAGCAGTTTGGGGTATTTTATTCAACTTTTATTCAGTATTTTATTTTCATTGTCAGAACTGAGATCTGCAATTAATAGAATCAGGCAGTTATGTTTTTTAGCATGGTCTCTATTAGCATGGTCTCTAAGAATTACTGCTTAAAAATGGTGGAGGATGAATGAGGGCCAATAAGTGTCAATACAAGTAGGTGTAATTAGTGAAGTAGCCGGTTGCTGTATAACTGCAACAGAATATTTAACCAAAATTCACCCAACTGATGTTTTTCTGTGGGGCAGTATGGTTACAAATCCAAACACAGAACTTCCCTTACCCAGGTGTTAGCTAGTGTTTTGTGGCTGGGTAATTGGACTCTAGTGACACCACATATAGCCCTTTTCCAACAATGTGGAACCGGCTCTGTTTTGGTTGGCGCACCTAATTTGGAATGGTTCAATGCATGTCCAGCAAAAATAAGCAAGTTCAGAATCTGAAAAGTTCGTTCTCAGCTGGAGCCAAAGAATAGTAGGTTCTTCAGCCGAACCGTGACGATATCCATGGGCGTGTCAGTTGTTGAGGAAAGAGAAACCAACAATGGTGACACTCTCGAAAAGTGTGCAGTGGTCTGCTGAGGAAACTCTTCTACATCTTCTTTTCACCAGTAGCTGATGCTTACTTTTATCGTATTCTTTGACATTCCTTGGTTCTAACAAAAACTGGTGCACACACAGACTGGTTTCCTGAATAGCACCAAGGTTTTAAGAAGCCTGAAATGAACCAGTTCAAGAACCTGGGTTCTTTTGGTTGTTAAAAAAAGGGGCTAACAGTGATTCTGTGATCATTGTGTGGCTTAGCAAGCATGGTATTCCACCAAGAAGGATATGCATATTTAACACAGGTACTCAAATATGCTAGCTGTACCATACTTTATCAGCCCTGCCCAGTGGATGTACTGAATGTGTGCCCTTTTGGGTACCACCACAGTGACTGTGTGTTTTTTGAGGGTGCACTAAAAGTGCACTACAGACTTGATTTGGCACAATGCCAACCGAAAAATGTTTACAACTACCTTTTGCCATGATTAAGGACCAAGTGATGCGAAATAATCTCATTTTCCAGGAAATGTAAATGCCCCGGACAATGTTTTTTTTTCCCGCAAGGCAGGCAGTGTTGGTGAAATGGAGAGTAAGCAAGCTGGTGATGAAGTAAATTCGTTATCTAACTGTGCCGCCCTCCCAAGCAAACTCTGCGACTGTCTAAAAGCCTGAGGTGCTAATTGTTTTCATCACTGATTTTGATAGTGGTAATCTATTTCAGTCCTGCTCTCCTGCTCCTCAGGAAAGTGTTGAGCAGGGGAGAGGGATGGGTGATTTATGTGTTGCTCTTATCATTTACTTTTGTTCTTCCGCTAGTAGAAGCTCTAGCATGTGGGGTGGGCGGAGGGACAAGAGGGGGAGGGGTGGGAAGTGAGTCTTTAAAGCGCTGCAGTCCCTGTCGCAATGCTGTCAACATTTCTACCTCACCACCTGGCACCAGTCTCAGGTGGATCTCTGTGATGTTAACTGACATCCCATCTGAATATGGCCGTGTGATCAATGAGAATCAATGGGCGGGCTGGAATGTAGTTGTGGCTAACGTTAGCCTGAGAAAGGTACAGTAATGCGAAGCTGTAAAGTAAATTCAAGAAACAACCAAAAATTTGGACACCCCATTAAATATGTAGTTCTTTATTAAGATATAAGGGGATATCAATTTTTGACCTTCTATGAAATACTATCTGTAGATAGAGGTGATGTAATTGCATTGCACCTGGGTTTTAACAAAGCCATTTCAGAACTCTCTATTTCTTTCTATTGAGCCATTCCTTGGTGGGTTTAATGGAATGTTTTGGGTCATTGTCCTGTTGCATGGTCCACCTCAGCTTCAGGTTTGAATAGATTCCTTAAGCACACTCTGAACCAATGAAAAATTCATAGTGGATGCAATGATGGAGAGCTTGTCAGGGCATGTTGTAGCAAAGCATCCCCAAACCATGACACCTCCACCTCTATGCTTTACAGTTGATATGAGGTTTGTTTGCTCAAATTCTGCATTTGGTTTGCAACGAACACGTCTTCTTTGGATTCATCTGTCCACATAAGTGCATTGTTCCAGAAGTGGCCAGAGCTAACTGTAGGTCCTGTGATGCCATTTTAGGATTGTTGGAGGCTTCCTTGCACATCTAGCAGTCTGCTTTTGCTAGGATGGCCCGACCTGGCCATGTTGGCACTTGTTTTAAATGTCCTCTTCTTGTAAATTATTTTCTGGACAGTGTAATGGCTGGCTTCTAATTGTTTTGAGATGTTGTTAAATTCCTTCCCAGACTCATACTGTATTTCTGGTCAAACAAACAGGATATCTAAAAGGGTTTGGTTTTTATTCACAAAAGGACAGTCCGGAAGAGCAGTCAAAAAATCAGGCCAGGTCAAAACCGTGAGAACCAATACTAAAAACATGGGGAAGACAGAAGGCCAAAGGAAGAAGACAGGCTAGGGTCAAAACCAGGGGTACAAACAGTCCAAACAAAGAAAGTACAAATCAAAGGTCAAAAAAGAAGTCAAAAACGTGGCAAAGACAGGAAACAAGAAAAACCACTCAGTACACAAATATGACCTCAGCAATACTGTGCAAGGAACTGACTGAAACAAACAGGTATATTGCACAAAGCAGATTGACAACAGGTGAGAGTCATTAGTACTCAGAGGCATGTGATCTGTAGATTGATTCCTGATTGGTGGCTGTGGGACATGTGACTGTGATGTCATACACCAGTGACTCCTGGGAGTTGTAGGGTGGAGGTAACGCAAGAGCAGAGTGAGATGTGACACATACACATCTGCAACCTTCTTTCTGCAAGGTCTAAAAGAGCTCTTTGGCAATACCACCCACTTCAGCAATCGAGAGCAAACCCAACTAAATAAGACAGTCTTCTGCAAAATCCTTGAGAATGATTATTTCCAGTTGATGTGGTGCACTTGACTCCAATTTTAGGCATTTTAAATAGTAATAAACATGGCAGTTGTAATAACTTTTTCCTCACAAGAAAACTGCATTTCTATTCATTCTATTTTTCAAATGATTTTTTAATGCAATTTCTCCATCTTTATGTTTTTAAATATATTACCCCCATCTCCCAGTATTTTAAAATGATCAAATGTCCATATGTTTATGTGTGTTAAAGACAAAGGTTTTTATGTGGTGACCTCAGTTTTTCACATGACTGCATGAAGTTTTATTTACTAACAGTTGCAATTTGTTTTGGCATGACCATTTTTCAACCTATATTTATCACTTTAAAATGAGAATTAAACAGGCTGTTAAAAGGGTTAAATGGCTTTAACCCTAAGAACCCTAAATCTATGCTTTGTAGGCCATTGTAGGTGTTACATAGGTGTAACATGTCTTAACCCCTTCCTGACTCGCAAAGCACGGGAGAGAGCTACTCAAACTGCCTACAAAGCATGCACTTAGGGTTATAAGGGTTAAGAACAATATGACTTTAAACCTGTGTTATGAAAAGTGGTCTGTTGAGTTTTGTATGTTTGGTCAAGTGTGAAAGTTGTTTTTGAGCCTTGGAGAACCGATCTTTGGCCCTCTTGAGATCCGGAGTCTCTGGTTCACTTCTAGTGAACCGTCCACTCCTCGCGTCACATATGTGACTGCTTCTGCAATGTCACTTCCTGTTTCAAGTTTTAAGATGGTGGGGAAAGGATAGTTGTGTGAAATGACAGACATTATCAGAGACAAGTGTGAAAATGCCCATTGTTAGCCGGCCTATTCAAATTTTTTTTATTTTCCACCTTAACATGTTACTGCTGCTCCCTTTTTAAGGTGGAACGAAAATTTTCAATGAGCAGCAGAGCAATTAGAAAGCCTTATTCATCCTCGTGGAGGAAACACACACCTCCTAGCAGACACTTGAGGTGGATTAGGTTGAGTCCAGACAAAATGTTGTTAGGTTCAGGTCACATAAAGACTCAGTGTGCTATAAATCGGGTCATGCTTGGATAAAGTTCTCAAGACGAATTTGAAGTCCAAAATTTCAGGCCTAGTTTAAAGGTCTAGTGCAGGTTTAAACAACGCCCTATCACTTCAGCATAAATGGCTGGAGTTTAAGTGGTGAAGTAAAGACATCACAAACACAAACAAGCATAGGTTCTATTTGTAGCTTCATTTTCATATAGACACTATGGACTGGAGTATCAGCAAAATCAAACATATTTATTGAACATGGCCAAGAAAAACTTCTGCATCTACATCACGTTATGTGGTAAATGCTGTCTTTCCCAGCGTGCTAGCAATGCAGGCTGCATGTTTCAGGTACAGTACAAAGGACGCAAAATAGGAACTCAAAGCCACTCAAGGCTGATTGGCACACTTGAGGTAAGAGGTTTTTCATCAAGCTCTAAAGAACCTGTTCCTTTTTAAGGACACAGCGGTCTTGCTGCCTGTAGAATTGGACAGAACATCAGCCATATCTGAGAAAAGTATTATCTTGAAAGAATTAGCCAAAATCCAGTCATTATAGCAAGTGGTTTCTGGTGCACCACTTTGATCTGCCATTTGTCTCCCTGTTGATCCAGACGGGACACTCTTCTTAAAAATGATATTCCCGACTACATTATTCTTTATCTTGGTTAATGTCTTAAGATAATCACAAAAGTGAGCTGGTGATAGGGTAACACATCCTCACAAGGATTGGTTGATAATTAATTGATAATGGTTTTCATGGCACTGCAATTATTTGAGACCGCACAAAAGAAGGGTACTATATGTAGGTGAGTCTATTTTCCTGCAGAAATTGCAGGACAGACACTGCTATACGAATTTCAGACTATAAATCCCTTCTTTTATGCTCCCTTATGTTCTATATATTAACCATGTATGCAGTAAAGACTCTAAAGTAGAAGGTGATTGTCTTTGGTTACATAATGGCAAGTTTGACTGAATTAGATGTTCTGGTTATTAACTGGGAAAATGTAATGTACAAACTCAGACTGAGATTCAGTTCACTGGTAAAGAACAAGATTCTTACGTCTTTTGAGTGTCCACCTTTCTGCAAGGACATTTCCCCACACCTCCAGAGCTCAGTCTTAGGAGTTGATTGGATTTTTTGATTCACACAATCTGACTACTCCCAAACACATTCTGTGAAGTTGAGTTGTTGGCTCTGATGTGGCCAGTCCATTGTTCTAAGGTTCATTGTTTGAATGACAAATGGCTTTCTGGTATCTACACTTCATCCTTTCTGACCAATAATGTTGAGATGTCTTTTAACAGTGGAAGGATGGACAGGATCACCTTTTTTCAGATCTGAAGGAGGAGCGGAGCTTGATTACTGCATTCTCTCTTTGATAATATGAGGGCTTTAACTAATATGACGGGGACAGTTTTGGTGGTCTACCAAGCTTCGAATTGGTTGTTAGGAGCCCTGTGTGCTCTGTATCATCAGCTCTTACAAAGTACAGTTTTCCTCTGACTGTCGTTCCCTTATACAAGTGGATTTTTTTTATTTTGAACATCATCAATACAGTATTTCCAGAGAAACAAATAACCTAATTGCATAGCACTTCAACTTGGTACTTAGACAATTTTCTAAATTACTTTCCTTTGTGTGGAATGGGAATTTTACTGTTAGTTTGTAGGTGCTTAGCACTCATATATATATATATAGTTAATTGAATAAATCGTTATTCAATTATAAGACATTTTACTCTTAATACTACTTTTATGTCCATTATAAGTTTAATAATTAGTACTTGTTTTCCACTGCAGTTTAGCTTGACAATCTGTGTACCTACAACACACCCAGCTAACGACAACCTATTATGCTAATTTTCATGATTATTATTTTATTATTGGGGTCTACTAGAATAGATTTACGCACTGCAGTTTTCCCAAAATGAAATATTTATCTCATAATGTACATCTGTATTCACCCTCTGTCTGAAACTCTCTGTTAGAGCTCAAGTGTCTTTAAACCCCCTGATGAGCCAAGTGTGCTCTGAATGGTCAGCTCAACCCACGCTGTTCTGACTAGAGCAACCCCTAGAGCAACATCCTGCTGTAAGTTCTGCCCCCACACCAGTGTGGTTATTATTACAATGGGATCAATAAAGGAAGACGGTAGACCCGATTCATCCTCACAACCTAGACTGATGCAGGACAGTAGTTTCAGAGTGATAGGTTTGTAATGTTGTGTGTTGCGTTAGGACCCAAGCTTGCTGGTAGGTGGGCAATAAGGATTGTGTTACAAGATGACATCACTTGTAACAGAGAAAAGGGCTGGAGTTCCACTGAGGCACTTTAGGCAGTTGAGAAAAGTGGTTTCTGTGGGAGAAAGTTTTCGCTCTGGCATGTACTTTGGCCTTTATAACTTCACAGAAAGTTTGCATGTACATTAAGCTACAACACAGAAAACTGGAAAAGCATAATCCGTCCTCTTTAATAGCTTGGATGTGCTTCAGGCATTTCAGTCTAGTAATGCAAATCTAAAAGAACTGACTACTTCACAAAGCCTTCCTAAATCTACCTAAATCTAGTTAATTCATTTGAAGTCATTTGCCCAAAAAGTTTCTCATTTTCTTTGTTGCTGGTTTCTATTAATATCCTCTAATCAGTTATTTCCACATAATGTTATAGCATGCTCGGTTTCTGAATAGAATGGGAAGCATCCATAAATCCATTTGTATTCTCAACTCTCTTGTCTTTGTTCATTATTCTATGAAAAAAATCATTTTAAAATAATACAGCTGTTTCTCAACTAATACTAATGCACTGTTCACATATTAGAGGTTGACTAAACTAAGCTGAAACGATTAGTATCATTGGGCGGTTGGAGTTAACCTTACTTGCTGAAGAAGTGTGCATTATGGAAAAATAGAAAGTACCTATAAATCAAATATAAAGTTATTACATTTACAGTGCATCATGTCATCCAAGCTTGTATCTCAAACCTACCTAATACTGTTACCAAATAGCTGACAACAGATACAACCAAGACTGCAATCCAAAAATGTACAAAAAGATGAATGTTCAGGTTTCTTTTGTAATTGATCATAAGTTCACCATACAAAAAATTGAAACATACTTAATAGCATGTAATACCTCCATGAGCACAGATAACAGCTGTGATTCAATTTAGCATGGACTGGACAGGTTTCTGGATCAATGTTTGTGCATCAAAGAATTGCACAGTTGGGACAAATTTGGTGGATGCCTTCCCTGGCACAATTCTGAGGAGAATTTCCTGTAGACTAGGAATTTAGCCACTGCTGGGGGACCCCTTTGACCATACGCTTCCATACACCTGCAGATTCAGCTACTTCCTTCACTCTAGGGCCTTTGGCACACCCAAATGCAGACAGTCCTTTTAGCCAACATTAACATCTGCTTTGGACCCATTTTCCACACATTGAATAAGACATTCACTGCACTGTACCGCCTCTTTTCAATTTACGAACCCCGTCACTCACCCCACAGATATTTATAGCCCGATCATCCTTGTGCAACCCCTTCTGCATAAGCCTGAAGTCACAACCACCTTAAACACACAAGGTGACCTTTTTTTTTGGCTGGTGAGCTTATCTAATACGTGCTGCACATCTTTCTGAGTCTAGTTTATCTTTATATATTTTGTTTGCCTTGGAGATCTTGAGTTCTAGGATGGAAAAGACATCAGCTAATGAGATTTTTTGGGCATTGCAAACAAGACCACAAAATCATGAAAATTGATGCATTTAGATATACAAAATATTTTAAAAAGCAGGATAATGAGTGCCTGCTCACTTTCTGATCATTTAAACAAATAAACCAGACGGCATGAATACATTAACTCAATGCTGGCAGCAAAGGATACTAGAACTGAGGCTTTCACTATTTTCTTTCCCCTTTTTAAATGAGATCCATGACCAAGCCATTGCGAATCTGCACAGCTCTGTCTTTAGGAACATGATTCAGCTCCATGACCAACTGATTGCAAAATTTATTACATTTTGACCCACCTGTGCAATCTTACCGTCACTGGCTAGCAGTCATCTTTTCGCTGGCCAGTTATCTCATCCCTCCATGAGAATATCTATATCTCCTGTATAGTCATTTGCTGCAAGAGATGACTCAGTAAGTAACTTGACCCTTAATCCAGACAGCCTTTTAAAAAATTCAGTTGCACACCAATCACAGCAGGACAAAGTATTGTAAAACCTAGTTAACTTTATGGAAAGATAGCTCAATGCCTCATCTGATCATCTTTTATTATTATCTATTTATTCCAGAAAAAAACATTTCCATGAACAGTGCTATCCAGAATTATTGGCATCCTTGGTAAAAAAAAAAAAAAAAAGTATATTAAAAAAGAAAAATGTTGTTGTGTTTGAGTAGCATTCATTACTATTAACTTAGATTAAGGACCTGGAGTTATGGTCAGTTTAGTTAGTGTTAACATGTAATGTATGTTGATTCCTATAAATGAATTATTCCTACAATAGCATTATTTTAACACTAGAAATGAGACAAATCAACAGCATTATGGAAAGAAAGGCTTTATAGGTCCACTCTGTAGATCTACAACTACAGACTGTAGTCCATCTGTTTGTCTGATTACTTTGTTTGCCTCTTTTACCCTGTTCTTCAATGGTCAGGACCAGCAGACCACCCCAGAGCATGTATTATATGGTTCATTCTCAGCACTGCAGTGATTGCAGTGACATAGTGGTGGTGTGTTAGTGTCTGTTGCACTGGTATGAGTGAATCAGAAGTGCTACTGGCACCTAAGTTTCACTGCTGGACTGAGAAAAGTCCACCAACCAAAAATATCCAGCTGTGTGGGCTGTGTCCTATGACCACTAATGAAGAACTGGAGAATGATTAACACAAACTGTGCAGGCAAAGATGAACTACTGTCATAAACTACTGTCAACAAGGTACCAACAAGGCAGGAGTGTTTAATAGAGTAGACAGTGAGTGGAGACAGTGTTAAAACCTCCCACACTCCCAAATAATACCTGCTCTTTGGTGATCCTGGCCATTGAAACAGTCTCTTTATACAACCGCACATTAACTACACCTCAGCAGCTTGGACAGGCGTTATGGGCAGCTTTGCTGTGGTGAAGAAAGCTGAGTTGCTCAGGAAATAAGAGCAGTCATGGAAGGTGGTGGGACGCAAAGTTTCTGTCACGGGAAGTTGAGAGCAGAGGGGAGAATTTATAGGATGTGCGGTGGATTTTTGGGTGTGGTCCCTCTCCCAACCTTAAGTAATTTCAGAGCTCCATATCAGGATTATTAAGATTAGACTGAACTTTGGAGGTTTAGAAAAATATGGAGGTGTTGACAAAACTGAAATCAAGTTTCAAGAATGGGAGCTGTAATAAAGGTAAAGGGTGGACACACTGCTGGAAATGCTGATATTACATTTAGTTACTGAGACTTAACTCTCTAGTACATATACTTTTATTTCCCAATGCTGTTAAATGGAATAACATGTATGTAACATAGAAGGTAAATAACTGACTGAAGCTCTGACTTATGCTGTACAGTGCTATACTTGAATAATGTTACCTCACTGAAAGGTTTGATTTATCCAAGACCAAGATATTAAACAAACAAAGCCAAAGGTACCAGAAATTGAGGATACCAATGGTGTTTTCCACTGGTTACAAATTAGTAGCAGTTGATATACCATTTTACCCGTTATAGTGGTTGAAAGTAAGGTTTGTATCTGATGTTATACCATTATGCAAATATATCGTCGCTGTCCAAAGGAAACAAGTATCTCCAAAATGGCAACTTTACAGGAGAGGGCAAAAACCTCATTTAATTTAATATAAGTCAAAGGAACCAGACTTTTATCCAAGCAGTTTTAGGCCATTTCTGTTGGTCTATTCATCATGAAATTTACACACAGTGTAAACAACAACTGCTGTGTTCAAAAGATGGATTAAAGTAAAAATCAACAAAAATGTAGATACATGTTTTTCTTTGGACAGTGACGATATGCAGATAACGTGACACAGCTACAGTGCCTACAAAAATGCTGATTTGCTGATTTCATCTATCATGTAGCAAGTTGTAGGGCGAGGTATGTTAGTCCAGTTTATTGTCAAAGAAAGAGCCATTAGATTCTAATGTGTTAAAGGGGGAAAAGAAAGTGGCAGGAAAAGCCAGTCTCTTGGGTTTAGGCATTAGCCATTTGCCTTTAGCCTAGCATGGAGATTTTTCATGTGCACTGCATATGGTGCTCTTGCTCAGCCACCTGTTCCACGTGATGCTTTGGTCTTGGGATACAAGCCGAGAGGGTCTGCAGCTTCTCAGCTAAAAGTGAAAGTGTGAATGGCTTGCTAGATTTACTAAATTCCAGCGGCGTTTGATGATCATAGATTTAAGATGGAATAGCATTGCAATCTGACACCTGCTCCTATTATTTTAATGATGAGTGTATATCTGCCTATTCAGCCTACAGTAGTTCAGCCACGCCCATTTACACAGGAGTTATAACTAGTGTTTCAGGACAGACTGCTTTTTAAAATTAAGCACACTGTACAACACACCCAACCAGAACAAAAGCTATTTACATATCAATCTTAAAGGCACAGCAACAAAAACTGTCATTTAATTCTAAGAGATAAAGAGAGGTTGGAAAATGGTCATATTAAATCATAAAATGATCACATAAAAATGAATTACAGCTGTTATATTGCATGAAACCGCACAAATGTAATATGCAGACTTCATAGCAAAAGACAAAATACTCAAATCCGTATGATATGGGAGCTTTAAATGAAATCTGAGTCCACCGCATGACTGCATTCTATGACTGGAATTCGTGCTAAAGGAACTGAAGAGGGTGCAGATTCTGAAAACAGCTCTGTTTCTTTTCTCTGTTTTCCTCCAGACTGAGCAATATTTGGCTCTTACAATACACAATTCCTTTTTTGAGCAGAGGTAGGAGCAGGTAGGATGAAACAGAGAGCATGTCCCACATTCTCACTATTTATGTGTCGGTGTGTGTGCACGTGTTAGTTATTGAGTGTGAAGCTCATTGTGTAGCTTCGAGGGGGGTGGGGGGTTGGGAGAGAGAGAGTTAGAGAGCATGCTGTCTGATCTACTCTAGCTTACAGAGTAGGGAGGAGTTGTGTTGTCTCATTCACTTAACCACTCTCTCTCTTTCTCTCTGCTTTTCCTCGATCTCAAATGCAGATTGCTCACAAAAGACAACCCCTCCCCCTCACCCCATACTCATCTCAAAAATAAAATTATGGTAATAGACCACGCCAGTAATAAATAAATTATGAAATGTAAATAGAAGCTAATGGATGCCAACAGAAGGCCATTTTTTCCCCCTCTACAAAGAATATTTAATGATGTATCCCTTTGAAAGTGGGAAATGAAAGTGTGCCTTAGGCTAAAGTCTAGAGCAGTGAAGTCGGAGTTTCAATTTGGCCATTTTGCCCTTGAAATAGTTAGGTCTCATATAGATATCCGAGCAGGTTTTAAGCACGGAAAATAACTCGATTTTTGACTACTGCTAGTTTGATTATCTTTTCTTGCATGTAATATGAGCGTATGAGTCTCCCTGCGCTCTGCGTGTTAGCAGCCAGCCGCTGCATGGGTACTGGTTTGCATAAAACACCCAAAAATCAATTTGTGCAATACATAAAAACTGTGGGAAACAAAAGCACTAGCTTTGTGCATAAATACTATTAAGGCCTACAGGATTACAGTGGAGAGAATGGATTACTTACACCATAGAAATGACTGTATTTGAATGAAATTAAAGAAGAAAGCTTCATGCACTATACATATCTTGGCTTATCTGTATTCTCATATTTAGCCATTCATTTTCAGTTCAGTTCAAGTTCAGGTTCTAGAGGCTTTACTGTCGTTGTTTCAGCTATATACAAATACACAGTGCAATAACGTTCCACCGGGACCATGGAGCAATACAAAAACACAAGTGTAAAATAATACAATACAATACCATATACCATATAGACTGAGAGAAAGCAGTGTCTCTCAGTATGGTGTCGGGCCTCCATTTTTGCTAACATGACGTGCCAGACATCTCGGTATGGAGTTGTAGAGGTTCCTAATGGTGTCCTCTGATAATCCCTCCCATGCAGCTTGAATATTCTCACACAGTTCCTGCAGATTTTGCAGTCCGGGTGGAGGTGGAGTGACACCAGGCCTTCTGGATGTGTGATGCGTAACAGCAAACCGTTCATCTTGGTGCTCACCACGATGCCTGCACACACGGATTTGTTGGTCGTCTCCACCAAGACAAAAAAGCAGGACACGTCACTGAAGATGACCCGCTGCCATTCTGAGTCACTCCATGACAGTCTGGCACGACACCATTGCAGTCTTTGGCAATGCTGACGTGGTATTAAGGGTAGCCATCGTAACAGTTTGCATGCATGTAGTCCTGCATCGTGCAGCTGTCTGCCGATAGAGCTGGCACCAACATGATGACTCATAGGGGGCATCACTGCTCGCTGAATGTCTGCTATAGTGGCTGTTGGGTCAGTCAGGTACACCGATAAGGCCCGTTCTTCCTTATGTCACAAGAGTGAAACCTGAATCATTCTCATGTCTCACAAAGTCAAATCTACCCACCAAGTTTCATTCCTGTCGGCTGATTCCTTCTGGGTGCAACTATTTGGGCAACTATTTTTTACACTGACTGTATAAATGATATTGAGTTAAGTATTTCAGTGTGAAGTAAAATAATTATATTTAAGTGCAATATCTCAGATATAATCTGGAGTTGCAAAGAGCAGGGATTGTGTGTGCGTGTGTGTAGGAAGGTGTCCATCAGTAGATTGTGTAAGTTATTTTATTTATTTGCATTGTACATTTTTACAACAGTCAAGTTTCAACAACACGGTAAATTGCAAAACATCTAGATAACCCAAAGGTACTCTGAAAAGTGATGTGGACCAATGAAGTAAAAACAGAAATCCTTGGAGATAAAAAAAGGAGCAGCATTTTATGAAAAACACACAACAGTTAAGCATAACCATGAATCTATTATGCATTGAGTTGTCTAGCAATCAGTGGCAAAGAAAGCATTGCACAGGCAGATGGAATAACAGAATCTACTAAGTATCAGAAATTTCTGGAAGCAGTTCTGACAGCGTCAGTCAAGAAACTGGCAGGCTTCTACCGCAGGACGATCCAAACCTTCCCTCAAAATTCACCATGAAATTCTTTAAGAAACTCAGGCTGAAGCTTTTGGAATGGCCTTCACAGTCCCCTGACCTTCATGTCACAAAAAATCTGTCAGTAGACGCTACAACACAGCCCAATAATATCATAGAACTCGAAGTGCTCTGCAACGAAAAGTGGCCGAACATTTCTAGGACTAGAAGAGAAAGGCTCCCAGCTGGCTACAAAAAGCATGAAATTGCCAAAGGGCAATTACTACCTCAGTCAAATACACAGTAACTGTGAATAATCACAGTTTGCTGCAGAAGCTGTATTTATTTTTTTTGGACAAAATGTCCAAAAATATGTCCAAAGCCAATTCCAAAAAAGCTGGTATGGTATGTGAAATGCCAATCAAACATCAAGCAATGCTCAATAAATTCTGTTTGACTTTGTACTACATTAAAAAAGGTACAGAAATGATAAGCTTTCATTGTTCTTTTGTAAATATACACTCATTCCAAATGTGATGTCTGCAGCATGTTCCCAAACAGTGTGTTGTCCCAGGCTTTGTTTTAGCAACATTTAATATTTAATTTAATATTTCAATATTAACGTTTAATATTAACAGGGACTGCAGACACCAGCTTCAACACCCGATTTATTTGCCATTCCACTGTCGTACAAGCCTGTCCAAGGGTTTGGGGCCTTTATTGTCGTATTTTGAACTTTATAACAGTCAATTTTGCGCTCTCTGATTACACAGCCATGCTGTTGTAACACATGCAGGATGTTTCCTGTCTGAAAAAGATGGCATCTAGAAGGCAGCATATGTTGCTGAAAAGTGAGGTCAGCAGTAAGGATGCTTTCACAGATGTGCAAATTACCTTATAATACCCCCATGGCAGACCCTGACTTTGGAACTTCATGCTGGTGACATCTGGATGGTCCTTTTCTTGTTTGGCCCAGGGAACACCGTGTCAGTCATATCCATAAACGATCTGGTGGAAAGGGTGAACATATGCCAACGCTGATAAGACAAAACATTATATCTTTATGTATTATATGCTCATCATCAAAAGAATAGTTGCACAAATAGTTGCACCCAGAAGGAATCAACTGACAGTGATGAAACTTTGTGGGTAGGTTTGGCATTGTGAAACATGTGAATGATTCAAGTTTCACGCAATGACAGGCCTTATCGCTGTACCTGACTGACCCAACAGCCACGATTGCAGACATTCAGCGAGAAGTGATGCCCTCCATTGGTAATCCTGTTAGTGCCAGCACCATTGGCAGACAGCTGCACGAAGCAGGACTACATGCACGCTGACCATTACAAGGACTGCCCTTAACACCACGTCAACGTCGCCTGCAATGGTGTCGTGCCAGACTGTTATGGAGTGACTCAGAATGCCAGCGGGTCAAGTCAAGTCAACATTTATTTATATAACGCCTTTTACAACAGATGTTGTCACAAAGCAGCTTTACAAAGAATCTGGTGTCCAAGCCCCGCAGTGAGCAAGTCAAAGGTGAACAGAGGCAAGGCAAAACTCCCTCAGTTCAAAAGGAAGAAACCTCGAGAGGAACCAAGACTCAAAAGGGGAACCCATCCTCCTCGGGTCAAAACCAGATAACAAGACAAGTAAAGGGTCATCTTTAGTGAAGACGACCAACGAAGCCATCATGGTGAGCATCAAGATGAACGGTTTGTTGTCACATGTCCAGAAAGCCTGGTGTCATTTCAACTCCAAAATCTGCAGGACCTGTGTGAGAAAATTTTAATCGCAGGACACCCGTAGGAACCTCTACAACCCCATGCTGAGATGTCTGCATGTTGTGTTAGCAAACATGGCTTTCCGACACTTAATTCTAAATTCTGGGTGCAACTATTCTTTTGACGATGAGTGTATTATTGTCTTGTCTTTGTACTATATTTGTTCAAATGCAGATCAAAACTTATACGACTTATAAATCACTGCTTTTTGCATTTATTAGCATTTTATCTACTGTCCCAACTTCTTGTAATTGGGTCTGCCATTTGGCCAGGGGTGCACAAACTTTTGCATTCTTATCTATTCAAGGTAGGTTTACAACCTTTAGAGCAATGTTAGGACTACTTGTCTGCTTCAGCTTGGCAGCCTTTCCAGGCCCTAATGAACAAACGAATAGAAAAATTGGACTTTTTCAGAAGGTTTTTTTGGTGGCTTTCTCTCTCTTTTGCCAAGTGATTATTTAATAGCTTTCCGCGAGTACGCAGGAAGAGCACGGTTATGCTTTTAAACTGAGGCAGAGCGCTGAATTAATTTCCCTTTCCTTCACTGAGACATGGATTCCTCCTCAGCACCCTGGCAAATATTTTGATCCGTTTTTGCAAAAGAGCCATGTGCCACTAAAGTGTGGTTACAATGAGCGGCGCTGAAACGCAGCAGGTTCCCTCTTTGACCAAAAAGTAATTGCCGCAGTAATGAGAGGATGTCGCCCTGAGAGGCTGCGGTTGTGGAAGGTATTAAGAGACTTCTTTTAGCGAAAAGAAGAGATGGAAAAGAAAAACGCTGTTTATCTGGCCCCGTGACAGAGACCTGGCAGATGCGTGGCTGTAAGTAAACACTTTCGTCTGCCGGCTTCTCTAAATTGGCTGGTGCACAAACTACAGATTTTTACTTTCTTGTGCTGGCCTTTGTAAAAACAGTACCAAATGCTGTGCTTGAACCAAATGCAGCAGGATGTGTTTAAGTCTAATGAGAATTAATCTGAAATTCCACTGTGGTATGAATCAGCCACTCTCAGTCCTAATCCTGGAGTACTGCTGCCCAAGATAGCTTGTTTCATTCAGAACCGAAGTGCAAAACAGGTGCATTCCACACCCTGCATTCAGTTCACACCATCCTAAGCTGATACACAACTAAATAATAGCTGCTGTTTATATTTATGGCTTTTTGAAGCAACGTGTTGTTAATTTGCTGGCATGAACTTTCTTCAAGTGCCCAAAGATTGACAGAAAACCGCAAAGACAAAAAAGCAAGAGCAGAATTTGTTAATCAGTAATGTTTCCAGGTTTGCTGAACATGGAGGCATGGTGGCGCAATGGTTGGCGCTGTTGCCTCACAGCAAGAGGGGCCTCGGTTTGCTTCCCAGCCGGGGCATCCAGGGCCCTTTTTGTGTGGAGTTTGCATGTTCTGTTCGCCCTTTGTCTGTGTAGGTTTCCTCTGGGTGCTCTGGTTTTCTCCCACACCCCAAAGACATGCAGTCAGGTAAATCTGGAGATGCTAAATTGCCCCCTGAGTGTGAATGTGTATGTCTGCCCTGTGATGGCCCATCCAGGGTGTTTCCTAGCTTCTGCCCAGTGAGCACTGGGATAGGCTCCCTGCGACCCAGAAGAATAAAGTGGTTTAGAAGATGAGTGAGTGAGAGTGAGGTTTGTCAACCATTAGATGAGAGGGAGTGAGTCCAAAATAAATGTATTGCTATGGAACAAATTCGTAGTAAGCAAATCTTAAATCATCTTAAATCTTAGGTTGTATTTTTGAGCACCAGTTTTAGGACTTTTTACAACAGTATTTGTGACATCAGTGAGCCAAAGTGCTGATTAGTTCATCAACTAAATGCTAGCAATGCTAGCAGTTTACTGGCCAAAACCGTTTTGCTGAAGAAAAGGGCACAGATACTGCTAACTTTTGGGGTTTGATTACATCGGAAAAAGTCTGAACTGAGGTCCAAACTGAGATTCCTGGTTTTGTCACACTGGATACATTTGATCCGGCTAGTTTTGGTTTCACAGTGTGATTTAAGGAGCACACTAAAAAGCTTTGCATGACATACCTCCAGTCATCATCACCTACGTGGGCTGTGTCTACCTATATTTGACATTGACTGATTTGTAGAGGGGTGGGCATCTGACATCGCCATGTTGTGCATTTGCTGATGCACCACTTTTTCTGATGGCATTGCACGTCAGTGTAGCGCAAGGCTCCCCACACAAATGGCAGGCAAACCTGAAGGGCTTCTGTTGTTGCAGTATTTTCTGTATAGTATGACAGATCTCTCATATGTGTGTCTCTAGAGTGCAACCTGCTCAGCTAATCACCCTTCGAATTCATTAATTTTGAAAAATTAATTTAAATGCCGAGTGCTGTAGGTCCACAGCCACATGTCGTGTCATTTTTCTTGCATGCATACGTCCGGAATAAATCATCTCTCTCTGAAAATAAGCTGCAAGATTCTGCATTTGTATGCATTTTGTTAAGTTGGCATTAGACTTTCTTGGATCAAACTGCAATTAAATATTTCATCTCCTCCTCTCCCCATATGCTATTTTCTTAGTTCTTGTCCTTTCTTTCTTCTTCTTCTGTTGTTTAATGAGTGGTGATAGCCTGCCTCAACTTCCTGTAATTGGTCTGAAAATCCAAACCAACCAAAAAAGTGTTTTCACACTGCAAACAAACCGGACCATGGCTCAATTTGATCTGGATTGAGACCCCCTTATTTGGTCGGACCAAATTTTGGTCCTTTGGTCAGGAAAGCAGTAGGTTCATACCAAGAAAGGCGGGGGTGAAAGCACCTTTAGTTGATTTTTAATGGAATGCCTGCGTCTGCTTTTGAAAATTAAAGGGGGTTCACACATAGATGCCTCATTTTCTGTTTTTAGCCATTTAGCTCCAATCACTGCCACTCGTTCCTGGGTGCCCTCTACTCTTTCGCTTGTTTTTTGGCAAAATGGGAAAACAGAAAGTGGCCATGTCCCCATAAACTTAGGATTGGAACAGCCTTCAATGATGTAACAGTCTGGAAAAGCATCCCACCTAGACCATAGCTTATACTCTTAAAAATAAAGGTGTCTAACGGAGCACCTTTTTAAACGTTAACAAACTTCCACATACAGTACGAGACAAAAGTTTAGACACGGCTACACATAGAAGGTTTCTTTTACTGTTAATGCAGCTTAATGTTTTACTTTAGAAGACATCAAACTATAAACTAGCACTCATGGAATTATACAGACACTTTAAAAACTCCCAAAATGGATAACACAGCTTCCTTAACTTGCAATAGAGGTTGATATAACAAGATTTATTTTTAAGCGGTTTCGGAGGAATTCTATTAGTCTGTCCATCATGAATATTCACAAATTTAAAATAAAGCAAATATAATGTATATATGTGGTATAACAGGATTTTTTTTTTTTTCAGACAACTCGTCAGTTGGGACTGTTACCCTACGTTAACACTAGCAGGCAATAAGTCACTGCATTTGTGGCTAGCTTTATTGGCTGGTTAGCATGCTGGCTAACCTAGCTAGCTAACGAGTGACTTAACTCCCCAGAGACACCAACAATATCCACTACTTTCTTCCATGCTTCAGTTCAGAGGATCTCGGACCCCAGTGTCTACGATTGGTCCAAAGAATTAGTTGGAGCCAATCATTTACAATGTCGCTTGAACACATCATAATTCATTTGCATAAAGTTCAGATTGACAGAGATTAACTCGATTGTTGCTCTGTAGCCACGTTGCTTGCTGCTTGTCACAAAATCGTGGCTACAAATTGCGTACTCCCATAGGAAATGACTTGTCGCTCTGTCACCTGCTAGTGTCAACGGAGAGGAAAGCGTAAGTCTTTGGGGCTTTAGATTAACCAAAAACATCCATTTAGCTGAATGTGTCTAAACTTTACTTCCAGAATGGATTGTTGAAATGGTACAGGTTTTTCCACATGGCCAAATCTCTTTATCAAGCATGGTTCCTCAGGCAAGCTAACAGATTTGCCATTACTGAAACATGATAAGGGTGTCTGTTAGAAGGGCTCTTTGTAATGACTGTGTTTCATAACTTTGTTTTGGAATGACACTACACCATTGCTAAGCTGAGAACTCTCCTCATCAGGTCTTCTACTTACATTTAAATGTAGATTTTCTCTGCTTCAACACATCTGATCAAATGCATTAGGTGTCCTGAGCCGAGAGAATACTGAACTGTAATGGGCAGGTAGGAGCTCCAGAGCCAGGACTGAGAAGCATCGCTGTAACGTTTCCAGAGTGAAGAGTGAAGGTACTGTGAATGTTGTGGAGGTGGTGACAGGCGTGTGCGCGAAGCCGCTGATGCATTGGCTGCCACAGCCAAGCTGACAGTGACACGTGCGCTCGTCTCTCCTCTAATCGCAGGTGTCTGACAGAGAGATGACCTGACAGTGACGTTCCCCCTGCCGAGCCAGAGCCAGGGAGAGGGCTGCAGCGCTCGCACTGTCCCAGTGAGGTGGCGTGAGGGACGGGAAGCAAATGCATTGCAGATGGCGAGGCCTCATGCTGGCAGATGGTGCAGAGTTTGTCTTAATGTTGACGGCTAAATCCTGAGTGGGGCAGACCTGGGAATGCGGCTTCAGAACATGTCCTCACACATATTTTACAGGCCTGTTCTTTCTGTTTCTGATAAGTGCAGGAATGGGAGATATTACTGGCACCCAGGATCCGAGATTGTTTTGAAAATATACTGCTTCTGACATCATGACTGTAGCAGCACTGACTGAAAAATAGCAGTTTTTTTCCTGGATTATTTGAGAATGGGATGACCTCTTCCCTTTCAAAGGAAGAGGGTGAGTGGAGCGCCTGCTGATGATGGGGTAGAGGGCGAAGCTGCTTTCTCGGAGGTTGACGAGCTTGTCTATTTCTTTGAGGTGCTATAGGTGGTGGTGGAGCGTATCTTCTTATAGGGGTAATTCTGGGGGAGAATAAGTGGAGATGAGGCAGTGGATGATACAGGGGAAAAAAACCTGTGTTGATTTTTTGCTATACCTGAGGTTTGGCTGACAGGGAAAGAGACAGTCTAGATCCCAGCTGATACCAGGTCTGGGGGGGCGGGGGTGGGTGGGTGTCAGAGATGGAGGAGGATAAGTGTGGATTGCTCATGCAGTTGTTGTGTCTCCAGCTGCTGATATAGTCAATCATCGTCATGGCTCCGTCACGCAGCTCTGTCGCACAGCTCCGTCAGGGCGCTCTCAGTGGAGGGAGGACGTGGCTCTGGAGTGATGACAGAGTCCTTGGGTGTTAGTGCTCATGTGTCTCCACTAATGGGGATAGATAAGTTGCACATAGAGAAAATGTGGTTCTCTGTCAGAGATTTGACACCACCCATCAAAAATTCTCTCTTCCCAAAAGCAGGTTGAAGTTGTCAATAAAGTTCAGTCTGTTTGACCTGCAGCCTTGAGAACATATGAGTTAGGTATGGGTAGATCATTAAAGTCTTCAGACGCCTACTTTAACAATGATCCGCTTCACTGTATTATTGTATTCAGCCAACATTGTGAGAAGCTTTACAACCAACAATGTTTGGCTCACGTGGAACTATTAGTTTTTGGTTTTTCACACCATTAACAAAGACATCCCCAAAAACAAGGGTGTCTCCTGTGACTCCTGACTGGCTGATGCTTCTGGTTCTTCTGCATTATACTCACTGCCTTCATGAAACTCACTAAGGCCTACCAGTGGGTTCAAATCTGTTCTACAAATGAAGTGAATAGGAGCGGTATCCTGCTCTGGCTTTGTGCTGTGATATCACTAGTGGGGGGTAGAAGATAAGACTACAGAGCTATATGTAGCACGCCATTCGGGTTTAGCTCCAATGCAGACCTTTTTGTTGGTTTCTGCCAGCTTCACTCATATTAGCAACTCCTTCCATGTGTCCTGCTGGCCCATCTCCGGATATCTCCATTGCCTGCTGTACCTACTGTGCCCCCTGCCCGCTATCTCCCACACTCTGATGCCAGTTCCTGAACTCTGACAAGCCAGTTTGTTTGTAGAAGATTGTAATAATTCTGACAACACGTGTTCTACAACCTAAATATGTATTTTGGGTTTCATCCTGGGTGTATATATGTCAGACAAAAAGACCTCGAACCGCCGTGAGCAGAGCTAAAAGTCAGGTTGGCTTTATTAAACAACAAGGCAGTCGGACAAAGCAACAACACACGGCCAAACATGAAACAGGGAGCGGCGTAAATCAGAGTCAGGGACAAGCAGAGGTCAGAACCGGAAGAGACAAGCAGCGAGGCAGACAAGTTAGAAGGGGTAAGCGAGAGGATAAACAGTGAAACGAAACAGAGATCGAAAGCCAGTAACCAAAGGAGCCAATAAGGGGAATATCAAGAGAGGTAGTCAGGAACAAAGAAAGTCAAAACCAGAGATCAGAAACACTCAGCAGTGCAACAATGTGGCAAAACTTCGCAACGAGGGAATGTGAATGTGGGGCTTAAATACAGAAACAAATTAACATCAGCTGGGTTCAGAACTCTGAGTGGTTGACCGGGAACACGTGGATGTGACGTCATCAAGCGAAGTCCGGGAGAGCAAAGGAGATATATATATACACACACACACATATGTGTACTGACTCTACAGAAAAAAAGTTATATCCTGATATACCACATACCACATTAATGAATTAATTAAGTTAACCAGCCAGCACTCCAGACATGTCAAAACATCCATCTCCACATCAAAGAAAACTGTATAAAATGTACAAAACCTATTTTAAAGTGATGCCTCATATAAATAGTATATTTATGCTAGCTTACTTTTGACCCAGCACAAAAGCCTCCTACAAAAACTAATTTAGCCTGTATAACTGAATTTATTTTACACCGTCAGTGTTAGGCGTTCAATAAGTATAAAAAGCATGGAAAGTTAGCTAATCAGTTGGAGATGTGCAGTCACGGTCTAGGCTAGATGGGTTTAGCAGCGCATCAGTGCTGCTATGAAAAAAGTCCTTGTTTTCCTCAATAGAGAAAAGCCGAGCATTTCCCATTCAATTAATATCCGAGGGCTGACGGACAGAAAGGCGCCAATTTTACTGCTTCAAGAAGAAGAAAGCCAAAAAACCAAATGGGGCTTGAAGAAGCGCCACTATTTACAAATCACACTGAAGTCCTAATTGACAAAAAAAGGAGAAAGGATGGAAATCACAGTAATCGTGCATGTGCCAGAGACCGAACAAGCAATTTCCACGCACGAGCGTTTTCGTCTTAAAGCATAAACAGGCGGAGCGAGAGCGCAAAACTGGCGGGCTCACCGGGCCACTTACCGAGATGGCTGCAAGCTTCTCGTAATGGAGGATTTGATTATTCTGTCAGCAAAGCAATAAAGCAGGACCGGCGTGAGGAATAAATAGCATCCGTGGATGCTAGCTGTTATCAGGACCTCTGTGCGTATGTTGTTGAGTTGCGTAGCTTTGCGCAGCTTTGTGTCTGACATGTCATCCCACGGGAGGCGCGGTAGGACTCTTATTTCTCTCCGGGCCTCTTGCAGTTTCTCCATGTTTTTACACGTTTTGCTTTCTGCAAATATTCGTTCAGTCATAACTGCGAGCGCAGAGAAGCGAACGCATGCAAGAGATCTTAAGCACTTCATTATAATGCAAAGAGTATGCAGAGTATAACTCCCAGGTGGAAAGCAATAAAATATATGCGAGGAAAGAGCTAAGAGATTAAATGAGTACACAAGCTATTATATTAATCCATAGCGTCTGCCGTAATACGGTAGTAAACAATGCCACGTGTTTCTTGGCTTGTGGATTTTTGGCCCTCAGAAGCTTGAATGAGCATATGTCTTTAATATATTACTATGCATGAGTGTGGATGCTGCCCAGTAATACATAAGCAGCACAATATGTTCTCTCCCCCATTTTTTTTTTTTTTTATCCTGACCTGTAGCAAACAGCCATCTGCCCATATACTTTCTCAGCATTGCATCCTGAAGCAGAATCAAGGTTAATTCTAAATCCTTTAGATTATGTATTGATCAAATGGTAAACTCCAATCAATGCTGATATCCACATCAAGTGCAGTCCCTAATGCTTATCAAACGCTTCAAACATAAGCATGGTTACTCCTTTGACGGTTCTAAAATCAATACATGTCCACCATAACCTAGCAGACAAGAACAGACATGTGATGTGGGGACCTTGAAATACTTGTCTGAACTGATTCACATTTGGTGTTTTGTTTTTGTCAAGTCCTTGGTCCACCCGCTGCAGGGTTTTAAAGGAGTGCATTAATTTACTCTAGCCAGCCATTAAGTCTTTGAATCAATCAGAACTTGAGGCAGTCCCAGTCACAGGGTCATTAGTGTTAATCCTCATAAAGTGGGGCAAGCTTAGGTGGGTGGGTGTGTCAGCAAGGCTAGGGTTGAGACAAGAGGACATGTGCATAGAGATTATAAGGGATGAAGATGAAATGTTAAGGTAATTGTTATGCACTGATTATAGAGGCAGGAGGTATACTTGCATAAATGTGAACACCGGTATGATGTTGTCTCGTGATGTTGTCTGAGTGTTGAGCAAGACAAGGAAGGACAAATTAGCTCATAGACTGGAAAGAGCCTTAAACTTATCAAATATGGCGTAGCCTTTGTTACCTACAGCAAATGATGATAATTCTTATGGAGACCAGCTAAATAAGTGGAGTCCACTTCCATTACAATGTTTGCTCTGATTGGTCCGAGACCTGTTTATGATCCAGAATCCAGAATTAACAGTTTCAATCAACTTTTGTATTCCTTTATTGTTTAAATGCAAACATCCACTCCAGTAGCTTCTTCAGTTCTTTTTAGCCCTCTATTGCATTAATTATTATATACACAGTAAAATGTTTTATTATGATTATTATTAGCAGTATTTAAAATTGCTTAAATTATGATTTTTTTATGGATAGAAATTGTTTTTTTTTAAATGTGGGGAGTTGGTAAATAGTTTTATTATTATCATTATTTAAAATTGCTTAAATAATGCAATTGTTTTTAAAAAGAATTTCATTTTTTTTAAAGGTGGGTCATTGGTATTTTTTATTCATTATTTCAAATTACTTAACTGATGCTTAAAAATAGCTTAAACACATTTTTTATAAAAATTTTGATAGTTTTAAAAGGTGGGGAGTTGCTACATTTTTGCAATATGGCAGCTTTGCCCAATCATGAATGAAAAAAAAAAACCATAAAATCCTTTTTTCTCCAAAACATGCTTTAATTTAAAAAAAATACAAAAAAAAACCCTATAAATCATTCAAAATAAATAATTCTAACAAACTTATGGTGAAATGTATAGCTCAACATTTATGCAGATAAATGAATCCAATTTCAGTTGTTATTTGGAATGTATTGTAATAAAAATATGGTAATAAGCCAGCCAATTTAAATTACCATACTACCAGCATCTACAGCATTTACAGTATATTAGAGTTGCACGAAAAAGCAAGTGAGTTGTAAGGATCGGGCCAAGGTATGACGTGTGCAGGCTAAAAAAGGTTTAATACCAAATCACAAGACAAGGCAGAAGTCAAAAAACAAGCAAAGGGTCAATACAAAGGCAAACATACCCAAAAGGGAGATCCAAATCACAGTCAAAAAGAAGGCCATACATCAAAAGAACAGAGATAACAAAGAGAAGAAAAGGGCTTGGTGTCTACTGAATATACAGATGCCGTATTTTTGCAAAGACAAATATTTTGGCAAGACAAAGCAAACATCTTAAATAGACCACGAACCAGACGACACAAATCAGTAATCGGGTGAGATGATGTGGGATAGTTTGCATATTGGATGTCACATGCTCACCCAGGGTATCCTGGGAAATGGAGTCCCCAGTGGCTAGGCTCAGCACTGATCTGGAGGGATGCGTGACAGAAGTCTTTGGAATTAGCTGGATTTCTGATATTAATTACTAATAAAATGTAGATAAAATGTAGTCTGATTTGGTATCTAAGTCAGAATTATGGACAAAAGCAATCCAACTAAACTAATAACACACAAACACACACACAGTTGTTCTATTCATGCTATTGTATTGAGCACATTGAGTAAAGTCCACAGTTTCAGCTAGAAAAAGTAAATGAAGATCCTTTAGCAACAATTACCTCCACTAAAAGTTTACTGTAGCTGCAAGTAAGTTTGCTCAACATTGGGAAGAAATAAAAATACCCAGATAGCAAGCATATATTGGTCCGCTGGCTTGACCGGGTTGGCACCCCACTGACTGTTTGCCACTGCTGGTCCACCCTCGGATCACCCAGCTTATTGTTACCGTGTACAAAATCGAACTCGTTTTTTATATTATTATCTTATAATCCACAAAATCCAACATCTTGGATAACAGAGTGATCCATTATCTGAGGAAATGAAAAAGGTGAAGCTGTAGATGGCCTGAGCATGCTAGCTGGCCATTTCCCTTCCGCTTCTGTTGCTTTGCTGTGTTCTGCGTATTTAGCCAAACATCATGGTTTCAGGTGCAATTAAACCTGTAGTGGAGAAGTGAATCTCAACTAGACCAGAGATCATAAATTAGTGGGGCAGTCGTGGGCTGGAGGTTAGGGAACCAGCCTTGCGACTGGAGGGTCGCCGATTCGATTCCCTGAACTGACAGTAACGACTGAGGTGCCCTTGAGCAAGGCACCTAACCCCCAACTGCTCCCCGGGCGCCGTGGATAGGGCTGCCCACCGCTCTGTGCAAGTGTGCTCATTGCCGTCTAGTGTGTGTGTATTCACTAGTGTGTGTGAATGTGGGTGTTTCACTTCATGGATGGGTTAAATGCGGAATACAAATTCCTCTGTGTGAAAATCACAAATGGCACAAAAATGGCTCGAAAACTCTCTACTCAGAGAATGATTGGCCTCACCGATTTGATTAAATATCTTGTCTAATATCCCTCATAGGAATCATGAAACTTTTCCACACAGCCGCCTTTTTGACTCTACGGCTGTGTGAAAATGCCTTTGCTGACCAGCACCGGGAGCGAAAGGCACAAACAGTGTATGGAATGAGTATTTATTTTTTATTACCATTAAAATTGCATGTGAAGTCACAGGCTACATTCACATTACCAGCCTGAAGTTTCACAAATCCTATTTTTTGCATTAATATGAGACAGATCTGATGTTTTCAGAGCTTGTGGGCACACATAAATCTGATCTCTCTGAGTCAGACCTAAGCCACTCGTGTCATACGTGATGCTAGACCAGATGCGTTTGTTTTGTGGCCATGTGACCTTAATGAGAGCATGCACCATCATTCAGCTTTAACAAGGCAGCATTTTGACTTGAAGGAGAAAAGCAACATATCTGAGTCTTTGTTTTGCTCTAACAATGAAGAACTGAGAGCTTTACCCAACAAATTATCTTTGAGACAAGGCTTGTGCTGCTGGTTAGTTTGTTTGCTTTCCATGGAGCACGTGGTTCATTCATCTGACATTATTAATTAGGATGTGTACATGCGGGTTGTTTCAGGACACAGGTTCATTCACAATAAGGCATCTACTTACACAAATGTGAACCATCAAATTAGAAAGACTGGATCTGAGCAATGAGGCTTGTAATGTGGACATAGCCATTACTATGCAACCATTTTAGTGGTATAACATCTATACTGTTATCCAACATTATGCTGTTGTAGTAGTTGTTCGTCTTCGATTTCTTCTTCTTCTTCTTCTTCTTCTTGGTCAAGAATTTTTTTCTTTTTCTTTTTCTTCTTCTTCCTCTTCTTTTTCTTGGTTGAGAAATGTTTTGTCCACTAACTAGTCCTGCAGTTTTCGAGATAACAACACTGTTCCAACTCTGGAATGTTCAGTCTGATTGGGAATGGTTTGCTTGTATACAGCTTTTTGATCTGACGTACAGTGTTCAGAAAAACTTGGTTATGTTTCAAAATTTTTTCCCATTAAGAATGAAAGGTGGAAAAGTACTTGGCCTTCTACTGTACCTCAGCAGTACTGTACTTAGCAACTACAGCCTAGCAGGAAGTGGGAACCATTAGAACTGCACAACCATTTGGCATTTCCTTCAGGAAATACACTTTTCAAGTTATTATTTTGATTGTTTTTGTTATTACTTATATTACCATCATCAGTTTTTATTGTTGTTATAATTGTTTGAATATTAATATCATATCGTTATCAACCGAATAGTGGATAATACTGTGATATTGAGTCCATATAACCCTGCTCTATTAGGAGATTGACTGCTCAGCATTTTGTGAGGTTGACACTGATTGCTGGTTGTCCTTTGCCTGATTAGCCAATACTGATTTTAATTAGGGGCATGGAAGACATGAATTGGTTTAAATAGGTACTGAAATAGGTGCGGCTTCATGATCAAACGTTTACGGCCTAAACCAGTTCCAATTGTATTATCAGACACAACTAGCCACAAGTTAAATGATTAAACAATTTGAACAGAGGGGTTGACTCAAGTGGCTTTGGCAAAGAGTAGGAAAGTCCTTAATGCCAGTAATTCAGTGCACTTCATGTAATGGCTGCTTCTGGTAGTTACACGCTTGAAATGCGGAGTGTGACTTTCCTGCTCCCCTGCATTTTTCCACAGCTAGTGATGCATGACTTAGTGTTTTCTGAAGTCGACTCCAACTGGAGTTGACTCTTTAATTCTAATTTTAGCCAATTCAGCAAAGCAGATGTTAATGGTTTGCAAAGCAGATGTTAGTGATTGACTAAAAGGAATGATTGCACTTGGTGGCAAAAATCCAGGTCTACAGGAAATTCTGCTCAGAATTGTGCCAGGGAAGGCATCCACCAAATCTGGCCCAACTGCAATTCTTTAATGCAAGAGTGGCTGAACATTGATGTAGCCTGCATCCAGAAACGTGTCCAGTCCATGCCACATCAAATCACAGCTGTTATTCGTGCTTATGGAGGTATTACATGTTAATAGGAAGATAAGGGTTACCAGAAACGATAAATGATGATAAATTTAGACTATTATGGGCAATATTTATTGAGCTACACATACAGAAGTAGTATCTCTCAGTATGGTGTCGGGCTGCCATGTTTGTTAATGCAACATGCCAGATGTCTTGGCATGGAGTTGTAGAGGTTCCTAATGGTGTCCTGCAATAATCCATACCATGCAGCTTGAATATTCTCACACAGTTCCTGCAGATTTTTCTGTAGGGGTGGAGGTGGAAGGACACTGGAGCCTTCTGGACATGTGATGCATGACAACAAACTGTTTATCTGACCACTGTGCCTCCACACACAGATTCGTTGATCATCTCCACCACAACAAAAACAGGACTCGTCACTGAAAATGCCGCTACCATTCTGAGTCACTACATGACAGTCTGGCACAACACCATTGCAGTCTTTGGTAACGGTGATGTGGTGTTAAGAGCAGTCGTCTTACGGTCTGCATGCATGTAGTCCTGTGTCATAGAGCTGCCGAATGGTGCTGCTACTAGCAGGATGACTCATGGAGGGCTATGGTTAATGCTGAATGTCCGCAATCGAGGTTGTTGGGCCAGTCAGGTACAGCGATGCCCTTGCTTATATCACATGTATGGCTGAGCTTGAAACTTGAATCATTTGCATGTCTCACAGTGTCAAACCTACCCACCAAGTTTCATTCCTGTTGGTTGGTTCCTTCTGGGTGCAACTATTTGTGCAACTATTCTTTTGAAGATGAATGTATATTGTTAAATACGCTTCAGGAGAACTCACACCCAGCATACTCCTCTGTCCATCAACGGTGCTGCTGTGGAGAGTTCCTGGGTGTGCACGTCACAGAGGACCTCTCCTGGAGCAACAACACAGCAGTTCTACTTTCCCCGCAAGCTAAGAAGAGCTAGAGCCCCCACCCCCATCATGTGCACCTTCTACAGAGGGGCCATCGAGAGCATCCTGACCAGCTGTATCACTGTGTGGTACGGTGCCTGCACAGCATCCTGCCTCAGGACCCTCCAGCGCACTGTGAGAGCAGCTGAGAAGATCGTCGGCACCTCTCTCCCCTCCCTTCAGGACTTATACAGCTCTCGCCTCACGCATAAAGCTCTCCACTTGGCAGGAGATCCTACCCACCCACTACACAGCTTCTTCAATCTACTGCCATCAGGGAGGAGACTGCGGAGTCTAGGAGCTAGGACCAGCAGACTGAGAGACAGCTCTGTCCACCAGGCTGTCAGGATGCTGAACTCTCTCCCTGCTCTACCCCCCCCCCCCCGCCTTCTTCCCCCTGCACACACACACACACACACACACACACACATAAACTCAGCACCCTGACACCCCCCCCCCATTAATAC
>CM067486.1:8359117-8438853 GCA_034552555.1 Semaprochilodus insignis
CATGTGTATTGCTGTTTGTCAACTCACACCGCCAATGTCTTGTTAGGTTCCGTCTATTAGCCTGCATGCACGTGTAAGAAATGGCTTGCGGAAGCGGTATTGCTCATAGGTATGCCCATCGCCAATACTAATACTGCATTTAAACGACAGTATTGGTGCTGATACAGATACAGCATCAGGGCAACCTTATTTAAATCCATTTACACACATGGTGAGCACCACAGAGAAATAACCGCGAAGAAACAAAACAGCAAAACTGTAATTTCCACCAGCACCTGTAAAAGCTTGTGTTACTAATCTAACGGAAGAAATATGACCAATCCAGAAGAGAGTGAACATTAACGTAGCTTTCCAATGATAGGCAGAGCTAAGCACTGTTACCTGCTTGCTGCTTGGGCAGGTTCTAACCTAATGGGGGGATATTGGAACTGAAATCTGAATAGACATTCTATGCACGGCTTGAACATTGCAACCAATTGCAATGTTGCAGTCAATCAATGCAATCAATTGTTAATACATCCAGTTTATATATCCAAGTTAAATAATNCTAACCTAATGGGGTGGATTTTGGAGCTGAAATCTGAATAGAAATTCTATGCACGGCTGGAACATTGCAACCAATTGCAATGTTGCAATAAGTCAATGCAATCAATTGTTAATATATCCAGTTTATATATCCAAGTTAAATAATCGTATAATAAACTTACAACAATCTAAAAATGGAAAAATGATAAGATATGTCAACCAGATATGGGAGTTTTACTTGCCAAGTTATCGTTTCACTCTCATAAAGCCACATCATGCAAGGCTTGTACATAGAATGTCTTACCAAAAACAGTAGGCTTAAAAAAGGCCTTTAAAACTTCTCCCCACACCCGGTTATTGAAACTTTGATTGACATATACTTTATTTACTCTAGTGAAAGAAGCCCATTGCCCCACCCAGGTGTATCGTTTGCAATCAATGATTAATATATACAGTTTATAATGATGACGTAATACATATTGACCCAATATACATTGAATTTCTGGCTGTCCAAAGCTCTGGAATAGTAGAAAACTGAAATGGTCCATGATCTGTTCTGTGTAAAAGATATGTATGAGGTATAATTTGCAATACTGCTATTCGTTTGCTTTTCTCATTGCATATGATTATGGGCCCTAATATATACAACCTAGTAATATGAAAAAACACTGATGAGTTTATGCAAACTCTGCAATGTATGAAAAGGAGATACACGTACAATTTAAACTATCGAATTCTTTTATTGAAATTAGTAATAGTTTCAGTCGTCTTTGTAAAAAGCTTTTGGTTCTTCATGAATAAATAAATTGGTTTAAAAGACAAACAATGGCAGCTAGCCATAACTTTTACAAAATCGAGACTTCAGCAGTTCTGCAGTTTATTACTAAGTTGCAGAGCTTGCAAAAACTCATCAATGTTTTCAGAGTATTGGTTAAATTATGTTGTATCCTGGTTATTGTGGCTTTAGACAGGTTTTGAAGTGGTCTTTTTGCAGTAAATTTTTTGTCTGGAAACTATAGAAGCAATCAGGCAACCCTGGAGCTAAGGGAGCTGAAGGGCCTGAAGTGTGGTTTTGCATAGCACATTCTAAAGCTGATGTACTAAGAAAATGTTGTAGAGATAGTGGCTAATCTAAAGCCAATAAAATGGGCTGTGGCCTCCAAGGAACTCTGTCCAACAGAGCTAACATGAGGTAGCTCTCTGGTGAGCTGACGTAAATTAGCTGTTGCAATGTCAGTTCGTGTCATCTCATTTGTGACAATCGATTGCCAAATCAGTGAGTAACACAGGAGCAAGCATTTTTTGTTCTTGGGGGGGTCTACATTTAGCCTACATCTGCCAAAATCAATGACCCTGTGGTCTAAAAACACTTAAAGCTTGAATTGTAATCAAAGAAAAAACAACTTTTGTCTAGTAAACATTAGCACGATCCTAACAGTAAAACATCAACTGATAAATCTGTAATGGCCTAAACAAATGCTAATCCAACACCTCACACTCACACCGTCCCAAAAAAGCTCTCTGAATCTCACCCACTGTAAGGGTGACCAGCAGAGGGAGGTGTTTTGCTTTCTCCTCATCACCAGAGAAATCACACGTCACCAAATCTTCAACACTGTCCCAAACTAATCTCCATGGGGGGAAGAAAATCAAGTTGTGTTTCAAATAGAACTTTTGAGGTACCATCACAATGGATTTCTATAGCAATGATTCCCAACCCCAGTACTCTACTCCACTCACGCTGCATTCTCCTGTGGTTTCCCTCTTTAGCGCATCTGAATCAGCACAGGAAGACATAGATCCGCTGAGGTGACTAAGGTGTAGGGCAAACAGAAGGTGCAGGTGGAGCCTCCGGTGCTGGAGCTACGCTGCAAAAAAATGATATCTTGGCAAGTAAAATGGTCTTATATCTAGTTGGCATATCTTTTTTTTTTTTCATTTTGAAATTGATACACTTAGTTTAAGATGGTTTAACTTATTTCTAGATGGTGTTTTGCTTGTTTTCAGTGATTTTAGTAAGCCAGATTAATAGTGGCAAATCATTTGGCTAGTTGAAAACATATAAAAATCTGCCAATGCAGTAAGACAATTTGGCTTACTAAAATCAAATAAATGAACTTACAGCTATCTAAAACAAGAAATATAAGATATCTCAACTAGATAAAAGATAGGTATATCGTTTGCAATCAATCATTTGAAATCAATATATCCAGTTTAAATATCCAAGTTAAATAATCTTGTACTAAACTTCGAATCACAGCTGTTATTCGTGCTTATGGAGGTATTACATGCTAATAGGAAGATAAAGGTTACCAGGAACAGTAAATGACGATAAATTTAGACTGTTATGGGCAATATTTATTGAGCTACACATACAGAAGTAGTGTCTCTCTGTATGGCATCGGGCCGCCATGTTTGCTAATGCCACATGTATACATCTCGCCATGGAGTTGTAGAGGTTCCTAATGGTGTCCTGCGATAATCCATCCCATACAGCTTGAATATTCTCACACAGTTCCTGCAGACTGTGCGGTAGGGGTGGAGGTGGAGTGGCACCAGGCCTTCTGGACATGTGACATGTGAAGTGAAGTGGGTCTCATCACTGAAGATGACCCGCTGCCATTCTGAGTCACTCCATGACAGTCTGGCACAACACCATTGCAGCCTGCATCGCGCAGCTGTCTTCCAATGGTGCTGGCACTAACAAGATGACTCATGGAGGCCATCACTGCTTGCTGAATGTCTGCAATCGTGGCTGTTGGGTCAGTCAGGTACAGCGATAAGGCCTATCTTTGTCACATGTGCGGCTGAGTGTGAATCATTCGCATGTCTCAAGATATCAAACCTACTCACCAAGTTTCATTCCTGTCGGTTAATTCCTTCTGGGTGCAACTATTTGTGCAACTATTTTTTTTGATTATGAGTGACATTTTTTATGATTATGTATGTGTACATGTGATACTGATAACGATAAAATAGTTCTGAGAACTATCCACCATAATGGATTCAAAAAATGTTTCAGACCTATACCTTATCTCAGAACGGTTATACAACAATGTCTCAGGCAAAGCATTTGTAACCATTTCATGTAATAACTTTATTTAAGATAACATTCACAGAGTGACAGAAACTGATAGAAAAATCACTGGAGTTGTGCTTTAATACAGTCCAGCATAACAGCCTAATACCAGATAACAACAGCATACAACCTATAGGAGAATTCAGTCAATTCTTCAAGACCTCTGCATAATTGAATCTTAGAGATATTAACAAAGGCATTCAGTGTAGTCTGGTTTAAAATGGCTCATCGTAGAGAAACTCAAAGACTTAGATTTCTGTACAGTGGTGGTGCCAATATAATGACTTTAACATACTGTTCAAAACAACCAGTGCCCTGCGATGGGCTGGCGACCTGTCCAGGGTGTTTCCTGCCTTCCGCCCAATGACCGCTGGGATAGGCTCCAGCATTCCCCACAACTCCCCACAAAGGATAAAGCAGCTAGAAGATGAGTGAGAGAGAAAACAAGCAATGAAACTACATGAGTATTTGAATGGAACAATGATGACGGTAAATCGGTTCACTGGGGACCCCTGCATGTATCCCTCCTGCATGACTTTTTTAAGAAAAGCTTTAAGTCAAAGGAATGTTACAACACTACCATAAAACAATGTCTCAGACATCATCAGTGTATACACTTTAAATACATTGGACGCTCCATAGAACTGCCACACAGGCCTGTTCATCTTCATCTGTTCCAAACAACCAATGTACAGATCACCTATCCATAGAAAAAAAACAAAGATATGAGACCAGGTTTGGCCACTTAGGATGTCCATACAGCACCAGCTGCGGTACTTAAGTCCCTGCCAGAGCTCGACTGATCAGTGATTTTTTAGCTACGTATATCAGGTGGATAATCCTGATCCTTATACTGCCATGAGGACAAAGCTTACAAAAGTACAGACATACATGTATATTGGATGCGGATGGGTTTAATAATGCTTCTGTGTGGGAGGACAAGGAATTTTTCATTGTCAAGGCAAAGAAGAGTGCTAATTAGCAAATGTTAGCTAATGCTGAACCATGGGTCAATCGCTTCAGGGTCACTGTACTCTGAGTTCTAGGGCTGGTTATCACAGTATATTATGACACAACTCAGGCTTGTCTCTCTGGCAGTTAGTGCATCCAACTGAACTATCCAGCATATAAAAATAGGTGGCAGGCAGTGTAAAAAAAGCACTAGCCATGTTCATTTTCAGCATAGCCTGATTTCGGCAGACTTGATGCTCAACGTCGATGACTGAAGGGGTGGGGTATAAACACATTGTGCTCTTACTGAGCTCTCCTAAAGCCTGAGTAGACTGATAAATCAATGTGATGATCAGTTATTAATCTCAGTGTTCACAGTTATTAATCTCTGTGTTTTTAGTTATTAATCTCTATTAACTGATTTATTATTTACTGAGATTAATAACTGATCATTATGTTGATTTATCAGTCTAGTAGGGTTTAGTAGGAATTTCAGTGCTAGTAAAGAAGTCATCCATTTTAGAATTTGTCTAAGAAGCATGTTTGCTACATGGTGTGCACTGATTCTACAAGAGGTAATGTAGATAAAATAGTAGCCTGCTATTTTAAAGGAGCAATATGTAAAATGATGCAATTAATATGTAAGATTTTTAATATAAAGAACTAATATGATGAACATATGTGAATAAACCAGTTGGATGTATCATGATGCAGAGATACTTATTGAAATTAGTATTCTGGCTGAAGAATTTCCATTTACATTTATGCCATTTAGCAGCCTCTCTTATCCTGAGGGACTTACAACCATGCTTAGTGAGAATCACACCTGATCTTGGTAAGAAAACACTTCAAAACCAAAAAGAAGATAAATGTCATTGTTACCCACTGCTGGGGATGTTCTTGGTGAGCAAGGGATGATGTTTGATGCTGAACTCACAATGATTCCTCAGATTGCCAAGTAAACAGGGGGAGGAGTGAAGAGGGAGGTGGAGGGGCTGTGTGTTGTATGAATGTAAAAACTCACACACATTGCTCCTTTAAGCTTATTTAGTTGTAATAACATGCTAATAAATGATTTTTTTTCATTTAGTGGAAAAGTATTCCAAAAGTATTCTCCTAAAAATGTAAAAATCCGTATTTTAAATTCACAAAATGGATTGAATACTGAGACTTCATTCCTGTATTCTGAATATCCCAATACTTGTATTCCCATACATCCCAGCCCTGACTATTAGCATTAGACTTGTTAACACACATATTAGAAAACTAAGGTTGTTATAAAACTCCTAAACGTGCTTCATAACAAGTCTATTTGTTGTATCTTTAAGCTCACCTCGAGCGCCATGTCTGATCTACCCGCTTTGCATGACAGTCGAAGCCCCTCCTTTATCTCACGTCATCCGATTCGGATCTCTCTCTCTCTCTCTCTCTCTCTCTCTCTCTCTCTCCCTCACCCTCCCTCTCTTATTGTTGCAGTTCGCTTAGCTTGCTTTGGCAGCCTGAATAAACCCTGGATCCTGACCACAGTGGGCGAAAGCCACTCTATAGGTGTCTATTTCATGGCAAAGCCGCTGACACCTCCAGCCACCCTGCAAAGCTCAACCCTCTAGCCAAGCATTCCCGAAGTTGGGGGCTACTGCGTGGGCAAAACAAAGTTCAGTGGCGGATCTGGAAGCGCAGGAGTTGGTGGAGCACTGCAAAGCGAGGCTACCGCAGTTATTAAGGCTAGCTCGCAGCGAGTGGGGTGTGTGTTTTTTCCTCCGTCTTTTCTGGTGGGGGGGAAGTTTAAGCATCGAGCTCCTCCCGCCACTTCTATTCGGAGGAGGGGCAGAACAGCGCTGCCTGCCTCCCTGCCTGCCTGCTTGCCTACCTACTGGATGCAGCGCCCGGGCTTCATCGCCTACTCCTAAGAACCTGGATCTGTCTCTGTCTCTCCACCTGAAACCATTACAACTCCTCTCTTTTCTCCTTTCCAGCCGTTCGCCTGCCAGTGTGTACCTCGCCACTTCTGGACACAAGTAGCCGATCGCCGTGCATTGAGACCACTGCTGTGCGCGCGGGGGGTGCTTTATGTGTCTAACCGAGGCGGAGTGAAGCTCTCTACCTGGTCATCCACACACAGAAACTCCGCTACGGTTATTTATTCGGAGTCGTTGGGGAAGAGGAGAAACTGCACGCAGCGCCCCAGTCTCCACCACTGTGCGCATATGTACTGCCTTTATCTCCGATCACTCTGATTCTGAGGGGATTTCTGGTTTTTGGAACTGTGGGGGTCTGATCGCGCTGAAGTTTGTATGCCTTGCCGAGTCGGTCTGAATTGATTGTCCAGGAGATTGTCCAAGGGTCTCGGATCGGATATTTTGGTGCAAATACAAGGCGTAAAGTATGGCGATGCTGGCGAGTTTTTGGATACTTCTGCTGCTGGTGATGAACGCGTCAAGTAAGTAGATTATCAGTCCTCACATTCAGATGTGGTGCCTATATCAAACCATATGAGCAACTGTAGACAAACTGATAGTTAAGCATGTCAACATTGTATTCTGCAGGAAAGGACGTTTTGTCTTACCAGCCTAACCCAATCCTTCATATGCTGAACTGGACCTAAATGTCGGGACCAATTGAAAATCATTGAAATGAATAGTGTAAAGCGAAGTCCCTGGGTTTGTTGCAATATTGTGCACTGCCGGCAGGTGGCGACAGCGATGTGGCGCTGGAATAACATGTGCTATTGGCCGTTTCGAGCTTGTTTGAAAGCTCAGGTAAAACCCAGATGATGACCATGAACAGAAAGTAGAGAATCTAAAGATGATACTGAGTACTGGGGTAGAGTATAGAGCCTTTCGTGATGCGTATGGCTCATTTCTCCCTATTGAAGTGAAGGTAGCATTAAATGAACTCCCTGATTAACATATAGTAGATATTAATTGCATTTACATGCATGTAGACCAAAAATAGTATTAAGGTACTGGCCATCCATTTATTCTGCCAAGGTGTTTGCATGCTGTGATGCATGTTCAGATGAGGAGCTGTTGCAATATATGAGCACAAGTACTGTTATCACTTCATCACCACATGTTCCGGCAGGTCTAGTTTCCTGTGAAACTGATAAACTGCTGAGTGAAGTATCTACATGACGTAGAATTCTAACTGCAGTAGGGTCTAGATGCACCTGCCTTAAGAGCACTGCCTGCCACCCCGCAGTTCCTTTCCTCAGAGACGTTAACAGCAGCCCCCCTCGGGCCCACTGCTGGGCGTCTTTTAATAAACTGCCGTTTGAAAGTACATTTCCCAATCAATACCACCCTGCCGACCTCTAATGTTGTAAACAAACAGAGTGATGTGAAGCCTTGCTCCCCGGGCTTGAGCGGACCTGCCCCCAGCGGCTCAGTCTAATGAGCCTGGTCGGCCTAGACAGCTGCGCGGGGTCAAACGGGAGAATGTCTACGTGATGGCGATAGCATCTCCTTTTACAGGCTAGACTCCACTCATTTTTCACCTCCATTGATTTCTCTTCTTCCCACCTTTTTTGACCTTGGAGGCTTGATTTCATGGCTTAGAGCAAACGAGCATGAAACAGTGGATGGAAGCTAACTCAAACCCAGCGTTTCTTAGAACGTATGTCATAGGTTATGGTCATCCGCTCTTAACAATAAAGGTTCCTCAACGGTTCCTGGCTTGGGCGTCCAGTTATACTGAGGAAGGTTTTAGTAACATCTCATTGGCAGTGTTTTCTAGAAGAAAAGGTTGTGTTGGAAACCAAAAGTGGTTCTTCAAAGGCTTTGCTCTGATGCCTTTTTGGCATCTTTTGTATTGACTAGACCATCCATTGAATGGTTCTGTTGGAAACCAAAAGTGGTTCTTCAAAGTCATTGCTCCCATGCCTATTTGGCATCTTTTGTATTGTCTAGTCCATCCATTGAAAGGTTCTGTTGGAAACCAAAAGCGGTTCTTCAAAGGCATCTGTCTGAAGAACCATTTATGGTACATTTTATATTGACTAGACCATCCATTGAAAGTGTCTTTTCAAGGGCATTGCTCTGAAGAACCCTTTTTGGCACCTTTTGCATTTGATTTTGTGATTGTTATGAGTGGCGTCTTGAGTTCTGTACTGAGCAACAGTCTCCTTCTGTTAAGATTAGTCAAAGACATTCAAATTATACACAATTTGTTTGCAAGCTATGACTTGTGATTGCAAGCCATACAAATGCAAATCCTCACAAAGACAGAGCTGGGCGAGGCCGTGAGCTTGCACAAAGGGGCATATCCCTGAGATCCTTGCAGGCTGATCTCTGAGTACACAAACCCACTGTTGCAGCCCCCATTGTTGAACTCAGTACACCAAGGACAGTCTGCAATCCAGGCAATATATGCTGAACATATTGAATTCATCCCTCTTTGTCTGGCGTGTGTTTGTGAAAAAACGTCTCTTGCAATTAGCAGCTGGAGAGGAAGTTTTGGCGGCATCTGCTCTTTTCTTTTCTTCACGGAGCAGAGGAATCGCACTAGAATGGGAAAAAAGAGTGCACATATGCATGTCACGACTGATAACACAGTCCTCGTTGAATATTTTCAAAAGATAGCTTGCTGCCCAGCGTGGCTGTTAAGCAGAGTAAGCAGTATTTCAAAGCTGAAGATTAAAGCGACTTGATGAATTATGAGAACATGCTGCTTCTTGTTTTACTAGCAGTCACTCACTGCCAGGAACAGTTCATTGGGAAACATCGCTGGAATCTGTTCCTGTTACTGGTGCACAGAGACAGATGGATATCAGCCATCCTGCATGAGCAGGTTCACGACCCAGTCTTGCCAAGGTCGAACCCATTTAACAAGACAATTTACATGTGGTTGGCTGTAATTAGGTGCCGGGGATCCCCTCAGATGTACTTATCCGTCGATAAAATCTGAAAGGGATTGGGGCCAGGCCAGTATGATCGATACACTCATGCTTTATGAAGTCGTTGGTGCCTCTTTGAATGTTCTTCCATATAATTTGAAAGGGCCAAAATCATGAAAAAGCAACTTTCCCTCGCTTTTTTTTTTAAAGAGAAGAGTTTGATGCTGTATGTAAACACGATTTCTAAATTTATAGGTCACTCTCCAAAAGTTACAGTCCATATTTAGCAGTTAGGCTGCCTGAAACAACCTGTTCAGAATTCACTGTATGTTGTTCATTTCCATTTATCCACCTATTCAGCCTATGCCAATTTTGTTCCGCCTATTCATGTTTAAGTTAAGAACTGTTTCAGATGGGATTGCGTTTCTGAATGGGCAGCAGATCAGAAGAATGAGCTCATTCACATAAACTCATTGTCAAATGAGTAGTTTCACCCAGAAGGAAGTGTCGGATTGCAACGCTGTTGGGAAGGAAGATAAAGGTTACAAGGAACAATAAATGATGATGAATTTAGACTGATATGGGCAATATTTATTGAGCTACACATACAGAAGTAGTGCCTCTTAGTCATCTGGGCATGAAGTTGTAGAGGTTCCTAGTGTTGTCCTGTGATAATCCATCCCATGCAGCTGGACACATGGCTTCAGGATGACTCAAGTGGGGCATCATTGCTTGGAGAATGTCCACAGTCGTGGCGGTTGGGTCAGTCAGGTGCAGTGATAAGACCCGTCCTTGCTTAAGTCACGTACGTGCCCGAGTGTGAAACTTGAATCATTCATATGTTTCATGATGACAAGTGTCATTCCTGTCGGTTGATTCCTTCTGGGTGCAACTGTTTGTGCAACTGTTTTTTTGATGATGAGTGTATATCAGTCTGAAAGACAAGGTAATAAAAAGACTTTGTCTAAGAGAGGTTGTGAAATTGTAATTTAAAGCCTTATTTTGGTACTGAAAACCACCCTTTCCATCATTAGCACAGAGACTTCCTGTTCTCTTTCATTCTTAACATGAAAAAGGAAAAATATGATGTGCGTGTATTTATGTGCCCTTTGATACTGTATGCGGTATTCCTCCTGTTGGTCTAGAGCCTGGAGAGAGGCATAAATAGACTGGCTCTGACAAAATTCCTGGCTCAGTATCATTTGACAGACAAATCATAATAGATGAAGCGGGCAGTAATGAAACGAATTGTGCCATTTGGTGGTGATTGCATGACTTACCGCTATCCCTACGAGAGGCCGAGCAGTTGGCACGTGGAAAAATTCATGTTACCTCCCGTATTTGGCCTGTCAGCTGAGGATATCAATCACCCCTTGTCTAGGTTTTTGTGTTCCTGATACAGGAATGAAGCTTTTCTCCCTCTTCTAAGAGGTCTTCAGATTTTCCCCTATTAAATTTTACAGCATGTATCTCAGTGCACTGATGTTTCAAGGTGAAATAGCCTCACAAGGTTTATCCGTGTGTGTTTGTGTGTGTGTGCGTTGGAACTGGTCAAGTTAATCCAGTGAAGGCCTTATGGCGGAATGCCCAAAAGATGATTCCATAAAAGAAATGGGTTTAGGCCACACATTTTGATGCAAACCACTTTGTCTGTTTACATTGCTAGACATGAAAGAGCTGACGGATTCCGAGAAGAACTTGGGAGGCCTTGATGAAATAAATGCAGAGGGAATTAACATAGCTTTTTCGCAGTGGCATGGTTGGCATGGTTCTCCAGTGTTCTTTTTTTTTTTTTCCCCGTTAATGACTTAACAAGTACCTCACAAGCGCTCAGCAGCAGTGTGGGATCTACCAACATTCAGAGCCTTTTATCCTCTGGGACTGTTTTCTCCAAGACAGTGGTTCAAATCTCTTGCTTCTGTTTACGTTACACCTTGATTACACCTTAATTTACATCTTGAAGCTCTGGACCATCGCTTTGCTGTAAGAAGTAACCACGCTGCTCATTATCCCTAATAACCGGCTTGCCTTTTGAGGCTTTGTTACCGTTTTTTTAACCTGGATATTAAATGGTGGAACGGACGGAGCTTGTAATTGACCGGCGAGGCCCTGTTTTTGTGGAGCATGTGAGCCAACGTCGAGGACTCTTTCTTTGATCAGAAAGTCTTGTCTGATTTGTGTGGAGATGATCCTTTGGCTCATGCAGGAGTCCAGGATTAGTTTGCTAGCCAAGGCAATCATGTTTTGATGTCCTTTGAAGCTGTTCAATCGCAGAGAGGGAAAGGAACGTCCCTTGAAATTTTCACCACGCTTTGATTATCCCATTGACTGCAAAGGCAACATTTGAGTGGCGTTTTTAATTTGGGAGTTCTGGCAACCTTTCTTAAGTTGCTGCGATGAACGGTATCAGATAGCCCGGAGCGTCTCAACAGCATTCACAGGAAAGACAGCAAATGGGCAAAAGTAGCTTTCTGCACCCTGGAAAACGTGTCATTTCCTGGGCGCCGGGTGAAGGTTCCTAGGTAAACGTTGCTATTGTGTGGCACTGTGTTTACTCGTCTTTACGAGCAAACACAGGAATGCAGCTATTCACCTAGGGGTCAAAGGGCCGGCCCTATTAAAGTCAGGCTCCTTTGAAGCGCTAAGTGATATACAACCTGTTGTGACCCCTACAATCGGAACCAGGCTAGCAGTGTACACATGTGCGTGTGCAAATGTGAGGGCGTATTCAGGGTGTTCCAAGTGTATAGTAGGGTTTGAGATGTTAACTTCCATCAATATGTCAAAATACTAAGCCAGATATGATAAGAGATGCTCTATTCTAAAGAAACCTAGAGTCAGAATTGCTCACAGTGGTGGTGATAGAAACCAGACATCCAGAGCATTGAATGCCTCTAAAAGCTTCCTGAAAGAAAGCAATTGCATAAAATAGTTATGAATACACTGACGGATGCCTGAGACACTGATTTCTGATTGATTTAAGATATGGTTGTGGCCCCAAAACATATTTTGTAGGTAAGAAGAGGTGCATACAGGGAGAAAATAGTCCACTGGTCATTTTGGATAGCAAATAAAATGCATGTATTTGTGTTGTTGACTACCACTGTAAAGAAATCCAAGATGGTTTCACAGCAGATCACTCGGAATGACTTAACAAAGGAATTATATGGACTTTTTTTAACAAAAACAATTGAATTTCTTGGTGCAGCTGGTTCAAGGAACTTGTATTTCAGTTACTAGGCGTGTGGCATTATATGCTGATCCCGATGTACATCTGTTGATGTAAACATGCCAGTACTGATGCCAAAACATTGGCAAACATGTATAAAACATAGAAATTTGGAATAGATTCATCTGAACATTACAGAGAAATGTGACACTTATATATGCGTCATTACGAATGGATTGAAGTTAATAAAATATACACTTTTATTGGCTGGTCAGCCAAATGTAAACATCTGTCCCACCCAGATTGTTTATTAAGCAAATATTCACCAATATATCGATATGATTCCGATGTCATTGGGCATCGCTGTCAATTCCATCAATAGACGCTACTGTTTTTGTACTAAGTGCAACCTGCATTCACTTTTATAGTCGTAATGGTTATTCCGACAGATACTCAACATGTACACCATTTCCAAAGGTAATGTGAAAGTGTAAATGGAAACAGAGTTTATTAAAGTACAAAGGCCCATTTAGTCCATCCATCATTTGTGCAGCACAGTGGTTCTCAGTTCTAGTGTTGACCTCTGCATTGCTTAGTTATTATATAATACAATATTTTCCCTGATGTACCCGACTTCTTTCATAAAGGACTTGATTTTTTAGCTCATGGGTTGAATGAGGTGCAATAAAGGGAAGAGAACCAGAACTGTGAAGGGCAGAGGTCGCTCCTTTTGTATGTATCATTCACAGGCCTTATTTGAACTAATGTTTTTAATGCTCCCTGCTGAGCGCGAGCTTGGGGTACGTTAAAAAGTCAGGTTGAAGCCATTCGTTGGGGGAGGGGGTATGCTAATTACCATTGGCCTTTTGCTCTTTGCATCGATAAATGGATCAATTCGCCCATCACATTATGAACGCTTTTGTTTTTGCTGATTGTTTGTGCGGTCGAACAGATTACGCTATTTATCAGTTTCATGTTTAGCGCTGTTATTTTGTATCGCCTATGGGATTTTAGGCATATGTTTGAAAGAGGCCTTTGTTGTGTTTCATCTCATGCAGGAAGGCTCTGCGGACCTGCCGTTAGCTCTTTTACACCTTCTCGTCTACTTGCATTGGGCTTTTATATCTCGCAGCCTCGTTGCTGACCTAAAAAGCATTTTGGTGAAATGCATTGATTTCTGGTTGAGAGTTAGTATGTCATTAGGGCCATGAGTGCTATGAAAATGTTGTGCTTTATACATACATTAAGGACTTTCAAATTGGAAATATCAGCCAAAATAGTTTGATATTTATTTTTTAGATCTATACTCCAAAAGCGTTCATTAAACAGTACTAATACTGGTAAATAATAAACATATTGCCGAGGAGGGGGTGGAGATTGTGTGTTTTTTTAATAATATGTACTAAAGGTTAGGTTTGCAAACTATCAGACACCGCTGTGTTTTTTTTTTTTAAATAATAAAGCCATAGGTCACTGATATCCACTGATTTGATTGGCCAGCAAATAACAGGCGTATGTGAACATTTGAACATTCAAATTACGAATTATGATTTATTGATGTTGTAATTGAAAAAGAAAGTTTTTCAAATTTAAGTGCAGAAAAGTGAGTTAAGTAAGTTCCCCTTGGAGGGGATTTAAGAAACACACCTTTAACACACACTTTTAAGACATTTTATGGTCACCTTTTTGTTTTTTTACTTTCCCGACATGTTGAATTCGGCAATTAAGCAGTACATTAATATGTTCAGTAGTGTAGAGGATGGGTACTTCACAAATCAACAAACCATGTCTCGGGGGCGCGCAAACCATTGAGTATCGGTGCAGTAATTAAAAAATTGATCAATTGTAAGTAATAGTGCAAAGATGAAAAGACAGAGACACAATACAATATGTGCATAAACAGTACAACAGATGTGCCAGATGTGCACAAGCAGTAACTGTGCATCAGAATGTTACTAGGGCTGAAGTGCAAAGAGCAGTTAGCATATGCATATGTTGGCATATATTGGCCATGCTTTACTTTCTGTACAGGTATTTCATAGCTAATACATTTTAGCTTCATAACTATAGTTCATATACAATACGTATGATATAGAATAGATGAATAGATCCAAGGGACACACATTCAGTAGCTTTGCTATTGTGCTGTCTCTGCAGTTTTACCTTTTCTGCGGAAAGCTGCTCTTTAAAGCGTGAGCTGATGAATGCATTACAAAGCAATGCTAAACCTAATAAGGAGAATATGGTACTTTGTGCATCTCAAATTTTTCTCCTGGCAGAAAGCAGAGTTTAACACATGCATCCAACATCTCAGTTAGATTTTAGAGGCTCAAGTGAGTTGGACACTAGCAGAGTGCTGGATTGATGGCAGAGAACAGTGTGGCTTTCTTCATCAGGCACAAATGATCTGTGAGGTCTGGCCTAGCCATTTTTGAAATTAACAGTGTGGAAAGCTATTAACATGAGCCGTCCGCGGCGGTGCTTCAGATCAAGCCAGCTGTGCCAAAGCAGCGGCAGAGCCCTCAATACGTCTCCTACTTCGGCGACCTGAATGCAAGGTCAAGAATAGCTGAGATCACAAACAACGCTCTCGCCAGTGAAAATAAGGCCATGTTCATACTGGCAGAGTCATGAATATGATCGCTCTTCCTACAAAATATATTGTTTTGTGATGCTTCCAAATTCCGATTCAAATGCTTTTCATATGTGGCTTATATTGTGTTTGAAATTTCAGGAGATTTGCTCATACATGCAGTCTGAATCTTGTTTCATTGCATATCAGTTCGGATTCTGGCTCTGAACAGCATGGAATGCCATCCAAGATATATACAGTTGTGGTTTGAATTGTGATTGATAGCAATGTTAATTGATCATATTGGCTTCCATGTTGTGCGTATGCCATAAAATGACTAACCGATAACTGAAGTAACAGTGGACAGCCAAAGACCAAACTTTCATAGCAGCCCTGTTGCTTTGCCGCACCCAGCCAGCCTAACCAGTCACATTTTCAAACATTGGTATTAGCATTGAGTGCTTTTCCTGACTGCTACACAGTGAGATTGTGAAGCAGATTGTTGTAGGCCATATTGAAGCTCTGGGAGGTTTTTGGACTTCAACAGAGCAAAGATTAGCCAGCTAGTTTGCTGTTGTGCTTCGGGTCAGCAATAACTCTTGAGTAACTATGTTTATTCCCATGCTTATTTCCCAGCAAACTTAAACGAAAGTTTGGGAATAAGTGAGTTCAGCCTGCAAAGCTTACAAAGCCCGGCTATTGCAAACAGATGAAGTTTGAGTTCTTGGCAGCCATCTGGATCACGTTTTTAGCTAACCAACAACGATCCAGAAAAGCAAACTGACACATCAGAAAAGCTAACTTTAATCTAATTACCTAAGCTGGACCCACCCAGCGAAAGGAAGAGTGCCTTATTCTATTTTACTAGGATTTTTTTCCCCTGTATATTCCATGTCATGTATGCTTGTATGCTTTAAACCGTGAAACATCTCTCATGTATATGTATGTGCCTTTTCAGTAAGCATGGGTGCACAATTGGCTGCCAGGCTGTCTGTTAGCATCTACACGAGCTACAAAACATCTCTGGCTTACAACAAATGGGCACAAGCAAGGCTCATGAGGTGCACCTAAAAACAGATCGGAATCATCTGCAGTGTGAACACACTGCCGCCCTCTTTTACACTCTTCCATATGTGAAATGTGCCCACCATGTGTTTTTCCAGTACTGGATTACAAAATGGCGCTGATGGATGCCTGATTCACACATTAGCGGTTTGCTGTTTTCCATCATTCCATCAAACCAGGGAAGGCGACGTGGCCATATAAATGTGACTCTTCTCTCTGTCTACTTTTCGGAACGGGTTGTTAGTTCTGTCTCCCTGCTCCCCATGCTCCACGTACCTCCTTAATTGTCTGCGCACCACCGGAGGCTCTTGGGGAGCCCTCCTGTTGCAGATATTAGCCTCACCAGCAGGTTAAGGAGATTTCCCTGCCCCAAATCCGCATCTTAGTTGGATTAAACATTTTGGGGGAGAATGAACACTCTCAATGATGGATGAGCATCGACCACGAAAATGCAATTATTCCGAATGGGAATTTGTCTAGCTCAGAAATGTAATCCAAGTAATAACTTGGCAGCATCCGAACTTAACAAATGAATCTTGCATTCAGACACCCTCCGCTTGCTTTAGCTGCCTGTTCGCTAGCTCCGAGTGTGAGTGACGAGTGGCGGAGGTGCCTGAAAACTACAGTTCTGAGAAAGAATTGCAATTAGTCACCCACTCAGTCCATGGTGCAATATTTACATTGACTGTGTGGTTGGCTCCAGATACTTAGCACTTTCCTTTGATTAGGGTTTCACCATTCTAACCAACCACTCTGCCTTGGCTGCCTGAAGAGCTCCGCTGGCAGTATCCGTGCAGTACGCATTGCAGAGTGTCTCAGGCCGAATCCCAGATGGCTCCCTGTTGGACATACAGTGCTGCTTTTGGGTGTGGAAGCCATTCTTTCTTTCATGGACTACATACTTAAAAAACAAAGGCTTCTAAATGGTTCTTTGCTTGGCAGATGCTTCTAAGAAACTTTAATTGGTATGGAATATTGCACAAAAATAAAAGCCCACCCTTTGATTTATTTGATTTCTAAATGACTATTAAATCCAAGTTACTCATTCTTCACTGTCAAACAAAAGCAGAAAAGACATAATTGGGAGAAATATGAAGGGATACTTTTTCATGCCTGCAGTCTTAGAAGCTGGTTGTAATTTCTGCCTTTCAGGATCTAGGCAATCTCAGATGTCCATGCTGTAGTGGAAATGTTGTTTCCTTTACTTCTTACTGTTTATTGACAGCTACACTTCCTATCAGATCCATATCATTGAGTCGCCTTCTCACAATGGAAGGTTGGACAGAAACACCTGTGAGAAGACAACTCAACCCTTAGAGTTTGAAAGGATGTAGCTGTCAAGAAACTATCAAAATCATGAGAGGCAGGAAGTACAACCAACTTCTAAGACTGAACTTTGGGGCATTAAGCTCTTCCGAAGTTGAAAACTTTAATGATGCATTCCCTGCATTCCTTACTTGCTGGATCTTGTATCTAGGCTTGAGGACAGGACAGAAACATATGTTCATGTTCTGTAAGCAAATGGTCAGATGAAGCGGGAAGAGCGTGTAGTGGTGGTGATCAGGAACAGGTGTGTTTGTGGAGGGTCATCCATCCAGAGAGAGTGCAAAAGCTGCTATGCTCATCAGCCAGACCTCACTGTGTGTTTTCTTAACCTCAAGAGGTGACAAGAGCCTGCTAGGAGGCTGCAAAGGGCCCTTCTTCGCTGGTTTTTGGCCTGTTTTTCCTTCCCAGAATGATAAAGTGCCGTTTGTCAAACAGGGACACGTGGCAGGGGGTCGTTTAAGTGCGAAAAAGTGATTATGCAGATATTGAGACTATATAGTCGGAGCTAGAATGCAAACGACTGTTTGATCTGGCTCCCCTTGGTGCGACCGGGGTTGAGGTCTCAGCGAGGACACGGATGGACAAGTGCTTCCAGGCAGGGTAAGAGGGGAACCAACGCCGAATTTAGCCTGCTGCTTTCTCCTCCAGGATTAAGGCTAGCAGCTCGAGTGAACTGCTAAAACGCTGTCGCTGTTTTCTTGACCTTGAGTGGCTGCCGTTTTCCAGCACACTCTAATAAAAGCACTTTACCAGGGCTGACATGTCAGCGCGAGCACAATTAATTTTTGTTTGCATTTAATGTGGCTTTATAATTGGCCAGACGTTCTTTTTGACTGGAAAAAAATGGCCCTAGTTAAAGTTTTAAATGGCCTATCAACGTAAACACAAAAGGGACTCTCTCCTTTTCTGAGACTGATGCCTACAGCAGGGTTTTGGGTCGTGCCCAAGGAGCGCACTTAGCCCTACCATTGCTGCGGACGGCTAGTGTAGCTGCTCTGTCGTGAATAAAACATACTGATGAGCTCCGCACGTAAATAATAGAGAAAGTGTGACAGTGTGGAGTGTTCTCCTCTGCACGGTGAGTGCACAAACTGCAGTAAAGAGGGAGTGAGCCCTAAATGAACCCACACTCTCACTCACTGGCTTTCGGTTTTAAGGGTCTTTTGCTTAGGGCCACAAAGTGCGTAATGATGCTGAAATTAGAGATTTCGGAGGCATGCAGTCACCCTGAAGGTGATGAAGGCGTTTCTGAGCCGATTCAAGTTTCACGATTCAAGTTTCACGCTCTGCTGTGCATATGACGAAAGCAAGGACAGGCCTCATCGCTGTACTTGACTGACCAAACAGCCACAATTCAGTAACAAGTTCCGCTTTTGTCTTGGGGGAGTGTGCGGAGGCACCATGGTCGGCACCCAGATTACAGGCTGTTGTCATGTGTCACATGCCAAGAAGGCCTTGTGTTACTCCACCTCCACCCCTGCCGCAAAATCTGCAGGAACTGTGTGAGAATATTTAAGCTGCATGGGATGGATTATCACAGGACACCATTAGGAACCTCTACAACTCCATGCTGACACATCTGGCATGTTGCGTTAGCAAACATGGCAGCCTGACGCCTTACTAAGAGACACTACTTCTGTATGTGTAGCTCAATAAATATTGCCCATATCAGTCTAAATTTGTCATTATTTATTGTTCCTGGTAACCTTTATCTTCCTTCCCAATAGCATTACAATGTGAAACTTCCTTCGGGGTGGAGCTATTCTTTTGACAATGAGTGTATATTGCATTTATAGAGGCTTATTCCAGCAAGCGTCAGATTCCATAATATCCAAAAGTCATGCAGAATTTATGACAGCTGACAAATGATACCTGTTGAAATAAACCTTTGTAAATGTAAATGTGCATTCATCTCAGTTCGCTTATGTAGGTGTCATGTAGTCATATGAATGCTGTCCTTAAGTGTTATCAAAAATTCATATTACATACATTTCAATGCATATAATGCATACGGGACTTAGTATTGTTATTGCTACATATAGCTACTTACATATGAAAAATGCATATAGGACATGTTACTATAACAGCAAGGTACTTACATATGTACAGCGTATACAGGGCAAACTGTTATTGCATATCATCAAAACAGAAACTCACTGGATGCTGACAGCACACCACGGATGTTTTGCAGCATATTTGCTATATCAGTACTGCAGTAGCAGTTAACGAACTAACTTTGTGCTTATGTGTGAAGCCCATAAGCTCATGCAACAGACAGCAGGGCAACGCCCGCCCACATACCACTTTGAAGCCCCCCCCACCACCTCCCCTGATAGCAAGACACACTGACACGTCCCTCTGTCTCCCTCTCTCTCAGCAGAAGTCAGCGTGAGGCTCAAGGATGGAGTTCACTTTTTTTTTTTATCTGCAAACCGCAGCTGCAATTTTCTGCTTCAGACCCTTGAAATCCTGTTCTGTTTCGAGTCACACTGGCCGAATCAGCCAACTAAAGCCAAAGGAAATCAATGAAGGGGATCCAATCTTGCTTGTGCTGTTCTGATTTGGTATTAATCTGATTTACCGATTCTCGTCTCGATTTAGAGATTAGATGCTTAAGCCCCCCTCGCCCTTCCCTCTACTCTCTTGACAGGAGACCTCGACTATAGTAGCGTGTCTCTGGCTCTTTTTCTGTTCTCCGCTGGCTCTCTGACTACCGTGTCGCCTGCCGGACCCCCTCTCATTAGGATTCATCATTTAAATGGAATCCTCTCAGGCTTTTGTAAATAATCCCTTAATACGACAACATTCGCTCGCTCGCTCTTTCTCTTTCTTTCGGTTTCACTCGCTCCCTCACTCTCTGAACTCTCTCTCTCTGTCCCACTTGGTCTGTTCCACTCTCTTCCCACTTGTCTCACTTGTCTGTCTCTCGATCTCTCTTTCTCGTTGCTTCCTCTTCTCCCATCCCTCTGTTCTTACTCCATCTCTTTACTTCTGTCCGCAGCTCATTGTAGGTTTACTCAAACATTGCAGGTTTGTCCTCACGTGATCTGATACCATGGGGCGCCTGACCGCCCATGGCTAATGAGTGAATAATCTAGGCCAGTACTTTGCGCAGCTGGATGGAGCATTGTCAGAGAAAGCTGAATTTAGTGATATAATGCATTATAAAACCCAATAATTACACCCTTTTAATTGTAATAATTCAAATAGCCATGTATGACCATCCTTTTGAAAAATCATAGTGCAAATAAACAGCCTGCTGCTTTGGGCAGTGCATGTTTACAGAACTCCAGCCAGGAGATGAAATGATCTCAGGGTAGCAGCAGTTAGTTAGACAGCTGGGATGGGTTTGAAGTCGAGCTGCGCAATAGATCATTTGCTACTGCTTGTCACAATATTGGCTTTTGCAGTACTGATATCAAAGACTTCTGCTATATGCACTAGCCCATCGTAATGAATAATACAGGTTGAATTTTAGCCATGTTTCGTCATTGAATAATCAATGTGTTGTAAATACATTGCAATTACAGTACATAGTAATATACTCCCAGTGCTAGGACCTGACTGACATGAGAATATTGTGGCGTCGATGACTATTGATTTTAGTCTTTAGTCTAAAAATGGTGACGACCAATAATATCAAACAATACAGTTATTATATATTTATCATTTATATCAGAAAAATAAAGTGCATGAAAAGATGAATGCCATATTAAAGTGTGTTCCGACCTTTGCAAATGGCTGTATACCATAAAGGGTAATATGGCTGCCCAGTCTGTGTTTGCAGACTGGGGTTCCCCACCCAGGCAACCACACTACACTATAACAAAAAGAGTCCTTGGGCAAGACTCCAAATGCTACATTCACCTACCTCTGTAACATGAATTCAAATGTAAGGTGCCCTGGAAATTATGTAAACAAAACTTTGGAGTGCCAGTATCAGTCAATATTATCAGGCAGCAGACATATTGGCTGGACCCTATCCAGTGCCTGTATTTCATCCATATCGTGCAGCCCCATTTTGAAGGACTAGATCCTTCCTAACCTTCTCTTTTAAAGCCTGTGTATGCCTTTGGAATAAAGCAGATTTAATCACAGCCTGCATGCACACACACACACACACGCACACACGCACACACACATACACTCATATATATGCCTATACCGCCACCCCCACCCCTTACTCAACCCTTCAGCCTGAAACAAGTCAATTTACTTTTAAGACTGCTGGGCTGATGTGTTTCCATTAAAGAGACTTGGCCTAGTGATTACTAGTCTGGGCGAAAGCTTGTCAGGGGAATAAGGAGGAGAAAATGGGTGAATGAGGCTGCCATTCCATTCGCTCCATTCTCCTGAAGGGCTGCATTGCCTGTATGTGTGTGCAAGAGAGCCCGAGAGAGAGAGAGAGAGAGAGAGAGAGAGAGGGAGGGAAAGAAGTGGGTGAACAGACTGCGATGATGTGTGCTGTTGTTGCCATGAACATCTGGAGGCATGCGCATCATCCTAATACTATGATCATTGCATGCTGCCACTATCTCTCTCCCTCCCTCTGTTATCTGCCTCTCATAAATCTATTGAAATGAATGGGCAGTTGAAAGGAAGAGAGGGAGAGAGGTAGAGAGAGGCAGTGGACAAAAGAGGTTCTGTTGCGTGCAATGTTTCCCTTTTTAATGAGTGATGGTGGCTACTCAGTTAATATTCTGCGCTGCTCTCTCTCCGGTCGCACGGACTTCGCTTCAAAGCAGCAGCTCGTTGCTAGATGCGGGGGAGGGAGGGGGGTGCGGGTGAGCGAGGGATGGAGGGAGCAGTGCTGCTTAGAAAACACAAACACAGGTTTCGTTATACTCCATGACAGCGTGTGTTTCTGTGAGCCCCCGCTGTGGCCTGCTGTACCGAATTTCAGTACATGGACATGATGAGCGAAACAGGACTGATGTACAGCACTGGACATGCCTGCTCAAGTTATTCCTAATTGTTTTGTCACATGTAATGAATATTAAGACATCAACACATATGAGCTCATGCGGTGATAAAACAAAGTGTTCTTCATAGTGCATCCCCCCATTTTCATGGGGTGCAGCTTTATAAGCTTGCAATTTTCTCTCAAGGAACTTGAGAAAGGTTACCTGAGATGCTTTCCCTATAGGACAGTAGATGAGGCACATACTCAACAAACTGCATTTGTAGTGAACATGGTTTGAGTCAACCCCGCTTCACTGAAAAAATATATCTTTGTATGTACTTAATTTGATTATGCTACATATTTCAAATCAGTTATGTAGGATAGTGCCAGTATGTACTAACTTAAGCATGAATTATGATGACAATTAAGGTGGACTAGTGCCATTACTGCTGAATATTTTCAGTTTGTAAGTACAACTACCTCCTTGGTACATAGTTTTGACTGTGTTTACATGCGTCCTATACATAAATGTCATACACTCTGGCCAAAAGCCAGGATTTAATGTTATTTGCCCCAGTAGCACAAAGCGAAAGTTTGATCACACCCAGTCAAATCACATTCAAGTGAAAATAAGTTAACAAGTTAATGTTGCAGCATATAAACAGTAATTGTGCATTACAATATGCAGCAGTATGTAACAAAACATGTAATTTGACCGGGGTACCCAAACTTTTGCATACAACTGTATATAATATGCTGTTGTGTATCATTTGGCCTCATCGGTTTGACAGGCTTGCTGATTTTAGATTCTTATTGTGTTTTGTCCATCAGTATTCTCTCATTACAGTACCCAGCATGCATTGCGGTTAAGAAATCCTGATTAACATGGCTAGCATGTCCAGTGGTGTACAAGCTAATACATGTAGATATGAAATCTGGCCTCTGAGAAGTTAGCTATTTGGCCTCCTTCTGCATTAGCCAGCTAATGAGAAACAAATTAAACAGGATGGGTCCTCCCACCTTCAAGATGCATCATCAGAAGGTGTCATTAATCCACAAACCCTCACTCTCAGGACACCAAGGTGAGTAGGCATGTTTAGAGCAGATGGTCGTGTTTTTCATTTTATCCAGAGCACCAGACCAAATTCAGATTATCAACAACATTCCCACAATCAGGTGTGTTCAGATGTTTTACTGGCGGGCACGCCAGCATCATTCCCACCTACGCTCCTGCCCTCTGTAAGCATAAAATAGCTGCTGATTGAAATGTAAACTCAGGTACTGAAGGAAAGAGTGGTGTTATTTGAAACCTAGTATGAGATGCAGGTTCAAATGGAGGCCATGTTAGCATTTCAGGCTTTGAGCGGACTGATATTAGATTGCCCCTGGACGAGAGATCAGGTAGGCAAACAGATCCAGGCTAGAGCAACTAAAGCGAGAGAGAGAGTCGGCGTACAGTTTGGCATTGATCCTTCCGTGGCCCAGTAGAGGCTAATGCCAAAGTAACTAATGTAGTCGGCTATCGATTCTTCAGTTTCAGGCTTGGCTGAGCCGCCCAGTGTTGCTGCCTTGTACAGAGAAAGATGGAGCTGGCCTTAACGTGTGGCTGCACACCTTTCAAACCACCCACCTAGTGCGTTGTATGTGTGCGAAATTTGCTTGTTTTCTTGCGTTTTGTATGTGATGAGAGATGTCTCAGTGAAAGGGAGAAACAGTCAAGAGGGAATCAGAGTTATAGATTTCCTTCATTCCTTGATCTTCATGAAAGAGAGAGAGAGAGAGAGAGAGAGAGAGAGTGGGTGGAAAGGTAAGGAGAAGCATCTCATTGCAAAGATGGCTCAGAGTAGAGAAAGAACACTGAAGGCATGTCAGATCAATACCCCACTGCACTGCCTAGTTGTTATGTTCTTTGGGAATGAATGAGAAACACAGGCATATGCGATTGGACTATATGGGTGTCTTGGTGTTTGTTTAATTAGATGTTTACTTAAAGCATGTACTGTCAATCAAACTACACTTGGCAAAATCCTGATGCTGGTTCACCTAGTTCACTACTAGACCACCAGCCAACCCACTGCATGATGCCAGTGTGAATAATCTGTATATACAGCAGTGATTGCATGACTTCGGAGTTGACGGGTATGTGATAAAAGTTGAGTCGACTTTGACTAACTGTTGGTGATGTCGCAAATAAAACCAGAGGACGTAAGAATGCTTTGCAGCAAGCGACTTTAAGGATCCGACTTTAAAAATCTGTGAGCCAGCCTCCACAGGTCAGTAGAGTATGACGTGCCTTCTCCAACAACACCTGGATTGCATCGCTAGCCTTTAGAGGACTGTACATACTGACCCTGGAATCCCAGAAATTTGTGTCCGATGTACCCTTACAATAGGTGGTCTTCCTGAGACGTTCGTCCACAGCGCCTGGATAGTACTTTAGAGTGCCATGCTCAACAAGGCCTGGATCACATTGCCTTCTGGCAACCGGATCCCAAAACCAGCTGTTGTTTTCTCTGAGGTGTCCATGTTGTTAGTGTCATAATCACGTGATCAGTAACATCTGTTAACAGCAAGCCTAAAGCATCATCACCCAGTAGCACCAAGCAGTAGTCGAACAGTCTGTGCAAGCATTCATGAACGATGTTGCAACCGTTAGATGACCAGCATAGGTGCAATCATTGAGAGATTAAGACAGAGAGTCCAAGACAACATAACTGGTGAGCACCTGTGGTTAAGAGGTTAAGTCACTCTCTTATTTTGGGGCGTGGCTCTTACTGTTCACAACAGAGCCTTATGCCACTAATGCTTGCTTCTTTATCTATGGCAACCGTTTACGCTGCCATTCAGAAGCTTTGCAATACGATCTGTCAGGTAATGTGATCTATGCTACGGTTGTGAAGGGAGAAGAGAAATGGCTTCAAGGCCTCCAGGATCAGTATCGTGAATATAACTCAGAGAGAGTGCGGCCTCAATTTGCCAACTGTTTACTTCTGCTTATTTAGAGGCTGTTAATCCACATGCTCATGAAAAGACGTGTCTGTGTGTGTATGCGCATGGGACACAGGGCTGATGTCAGGCTTATAGCTCTTTAGATGCATTATGTCCGCACAGCCAAAGGATTGACTCCTGTAGAGTTCAGCTCTCAGGCACGATTCCTTTCCCCAAGGAGAAGCCAAAGCCATAAGTACCTCACCCTCCTTCCCCCTCTGCTTCACGTAGGCTGTCCCCTCCCAATCCCTCTCTCTTTCTCCTTTATTTATTGCAGAACCCATCCCCCCGCCCCCCCCGCCACCAACACTTAATGTAGATAACTTTATCCCCCTCTACTTAGGGTCCTAGGGCTGTCCCCAACTAAGGATTTCCTTGGTTGTCCAAATGGCCTCATATACGACAACCTGAAAAAGCTAATATGTAAAGAACAGTCTCTAATATATGGCCTGCAGAGCTTTGTGAACATTGTGAATGTTACTTCTCCTGTTATACCCAACTTGCACTTCAGTACACATGACTGATGGATACAGTATAATTAGTTACAGTGCTTAGACTAATGTCACATGTACAATAACGTTTCTCCAAAGAACCAGCATTGGAAAGTTCTCTTAGAAAAAACAGAGGTTCCTAAATGGGTCTTGGCATGGATGTGTTCTCCTTAGATAAGCCTTTTGTTTGGCATAGAACCTCTGCCTTAGGATGCCCCTTCAAATTTAGGAAATCTCTTCATACTCACTTGTGCCATTTATAATAATAGTTCTCCTAAGAATCACCCAAAGGTTTACTTAATAGAGGTTCCTAAATAGTTCTTGGCTAGGATGTTTATCTGTAGACATAGAACAATTGCAATTACAATGTTTTTTTGACTCTTAGAAAGCTCTTCAAATTCACACATCTCACTTACAGTGATGGTTTGCCAAAGAACCATCCATTAAAAGGTTGTCTCATAAAAATAGAGGTTCCCAAATTGTTCTTAGCTTGGATGTTCTTCTAAGACAAACCCTTTGTTTGGCATAGAGCCTCTGCCTTAGAACGTCCCTTCAAATTTAAGAAAGTTCTTCACAACTAACACATCACATTTACAATGACCATACTCTAAAGAACCACCCATGCAAAGATTTACTTAATAGAGGTTTCTTAATAGCTCTCGGCTTGAATGTTTATCTGTTGGCATAGAACCTTTGCATTAGAATGTTCTTTTGATTCAAAGAGCCAAAGAGCCATGCATTAAAAGGTTATCTCATTAAAATAGAGGTTCCTTAATGGTTCTTGGCTAAGACAAACCTTTTGTTTGGCATAGAGCCTCTGTCCTAGAATGTTCCTTCAAATTTAGGAAAGTTCTTCACATTTACAGGTCATGTTTTCAATTATAGTTCTCCAAAGAACCACCCATGCAATATTTACTTAATAGTTCCTGGCTGGGATGTTCTTCTAAGCGTCCATTGTTATAGAATTACATTTATAGTGACGGTTCTCCAAAGTACCATCCATTGAAAGGTTGTCTCATTAAAATAGAGGTTTCTAAATGGTTTTTGGCTTGGATGTTCTTCTGAGACAAACCCATTGTTTGCCATAGAACCTCTGCATTAGAATGTTCTTTTGACTCTTCGTAAGCTTTTCAAATTCACACGTCTCATTTACAGTAATGGTTCTCCAAAGAACCATGCCAGGTTCCTAGAGGTTCCTGAGTAGTGCTTGACTTGGATGTACAATTCTAAGGTAAAGTTTTATTTGTCATGAAACCTTCTTCTTACTCACGTGTCCACAAAAAAAGGCTCTCTGAAGAACCACCTTTTGAAAGGGGTTTGAGGGAATCAAAAGGCATCACACAAAAACCATTTTTGGCATATGATGTTCAAGAGTATAAGGTGTTGTTTAAGTTACCCATGAACCCACTGGAGGTCAGATGGAAAGATCTAAGGTAGTAGAATGTTGTCACAGATATAATCTTAGTTGACTGACAGACTCTTACTCGACCAAGAACGCTATGACTGATTAGTCGGCTAGTCTATTTAGAGGAGACAGCCGTAGTAGCCCCCTAACAGCCTAACTCCCGGCCCTGTGCCAGCCAAGTTACATAGGAGGTCAGCGCCTGGCATGGTGTTGGTAGGGTTGGCTTGGCTTTGGCATTAACCAGTGAGGGAGCTAGAAGGAGCTTAAACACTGTTGAGGAAAATTGATGGGGGATCATTAGTGGGAAGAGCCAAGTCTCCAGTGTGCCATAGGCTGCCAAGAGTTATATCTGGACAGCGAGAGGGAGGGGTACTTACTCACACAGATAAATAATCCCACACACCGGTGTGCTTAACTAGAAAGAGTGGAGCACCATGCTGCATCAACGTAACCTTGACCCCATACTCCTACACTCCTGCTAGGCTAGCAGAAGTTTGGTTAAATAACAGGCAAAGTTTTTTCCAACCATAAGTCTGTACTCTGGAGGAGTTTTGGCTTGCTTTTCTGGTGCAGCTAGCACACGTTCCAAACCGAGCAGCTAATTCGTTCTCTCTCTTTCTCTCCGTCTCTCTCTCTTTCTCGCTCAGCCATGGTTAGCCTGGCTCATGAATCGTTTTTGCTGCAGTAAATCGGTCTGGTCTCTCCGTCAGGAATTGAGTCGAGGAGCTCACCGACCACTGGAAGGGGCAAACCAAGGCAATAATAAAACAAAGAAACAGAAATGCAATTCATATGTCCATGCTTCTCCCCAGCGAAAGGCTTTTTAAAGGAAAATACAGAGCCACTGGGCCCGTCCCCACTCCCACTGCCAACTTAAGAGGTGTGCAGTTCTGCGACTCGAGGCGTACCGATTCCCGTTTGGTAGATTCATGGAAAAATGATTTGCCCGGCATGTGTGTGCGCGCTTGGGCGACTGTTCTAAAAAGTGGAAACGGGCCTGATTTACACGCTGGCTTGATGGGGGGACGGAGGCCAGAGTGCTTTGGAAGTGATGTAGCCACGAATGGGGCCATGGCGTAAGGTTGACTCTAGTTCACTCGGAGATTGTGTTGTTGGCTGGAGCTCCATTTCCGAGCACCTAGGGAACACTGGCTGGATGAAAAGAGCTGTGCAAATAAAAAAGTTCATTCAATTTTTTCCGGCTCGTTAGGTGTTTTCTCTCTCTCTCTCTCTCCCCCTCCCTTTTGCTCACTCTCTGTTTTCTCTCTTTCTTTTTTTCACCCCTCCCTCCTCTTTTTCCCTTGTTTCATTGGAGCATGTGCTGCGTAGGCTCCCAGGCCCTAAAACCCTGAAACCCACTGAATGGTCGTCTATTAAATGCCTGTCCAGAAACAAACAGCTGCTGCCAGATGTTCCAGAGTAGAAATCCAAACACAGTTTTGAATTAATTAATGGTCTTGGAATGCAAGTGCGGTCCATAAATCTGGGAAATAGGGATATTTTATAGTAACTTCACCAGAGTGGGCTACTGCACTTTGGGACTGTTTTCTGCTGATTATCGATTGGTTTTTGATGATCAATCAAATAATCAGAGATTTTAAAACCTAAGGCTCTCAGAGATTCCAGAACAATTTATTGGGAAAAGATGAACAAGGAAGCCTTTGAAAAAGTGAATGTACTAATCGAGTTTTGAGTACAGTAGATTGTTTATGACCATCTCACCGTAGTTATTAGTATTTTCATATTTATTTTTCAACATGTGGGCACCACAGTGGTGCAGTGGGTAGCGCTGTCACCTCACACCAAGAAGGACCTGGGTTCGATTCCCAACTGGGGCGTCCCAGGTTCTTTCTGTGTTGAGTTTCCATGTTGTGTCTGTTTCCTCCCGCCATCCAAAGACATGCAGCCAGGTGAACTGGAGATGCTAAATTAACCCCCATAGGTGTGAGTGAATGTGCTGTCTGTCTACCCTGGGATGGATTGGTGGCCTGTCCAGGGTGTTTCCTGCCTTCTGCCCATTGAATACTGGGGCAAGCTCCAGCACCCGCCACCCTCCCTGACTAGAAGGACTATGTGGTTTAGAAGATGAGCGAGTGAGTGATTCATGAAGCCCTTTGATTGAACCCATGCACACTTACGTTACCTTTACCTTATTTCTTTTGTTTACATGTTTTTTGTGCTCTAGTGCTGGGGTTCAGTGGAACAAGTGGCAGAAGCTGTGCAGGAATGTGGAAGGGTAATCTGCTGGAGCCTGGGGCGGGAATAATAGCAGGGAGCACAGCGATTGGATTTAGCCCACATGATTAAGGCGGGAGGTGCTGTGAATTAAAGGGGGCTTGGGGGGGTGGAGGGGCAGGAAATGCGATCTGCGATACAACACCTCTCCTGTGGAAGCAATCCCACTGAACTGGGCCTATTGGCTGGAGGTGACAGGGCAGTGGGGGTTGTTTCTTCTGACTTTGGCTTTTATTGATATATCTTGGAAGCTGTGAGCTTTGAAGTGGTCTGTGTTTGTATTTAGTTATTTATTTATTTTTCTAAGAGGTCAATGAGCTCTTAAACCCTGAGCTTGATGGGGAAGGAGGTGGGGTCGGGGGCGGAGCAGCTGTTTAGTGGCGGAAAGAGATTTAGAAGGGCAAGCGAGGCGTGTTTATGCGTGGGGAAATGGACGTGTGAGTGAGCATGAATATGTGTGTGTCTGATTGAGTGTGTTGTGGCCCTGCGGCTCACGTTCCCTGCTCCACTCCCCCTGATCCTGACCCACTTTCTCCCCTCCCCTCCCCTCCCCTCATCTCTCTCTCTCTCTCTCTCTCTCTTTAATTGCTGCTCAGCACACCAAGGCCATCTGTTCAGCTGGGGCCTGTCGCCATGGAGATGCTGGGAGGCTTTTCGGATTTGTGGCGCGCTGACCAGCAGGGGTGGAGGGGTCAGGCGCGTGGGGAGTAGGCGGCAGTCATAGGGCCAGTAGAACTGTGCCAGAGGACGTGCCTCTAGCTGGACACCGGCTAGGCCACGCCTTCTTGGGGATGACCGGCTTATCCCAGGCATGCGTACGCGCCTCCTGCTGCTAGCATTTAGTGTGCAGAGATGGCTAAATGATAGATAACTTGTGCATAGCGGATGCTAAATAAGCTTACTTTGCTAAATGCATATGTATAAACATGTATTTTGAGCATAGTCTATGCTAAATTAGCTTTATTTGCTAATAAAACATCTATTAGTTAATATATATACATATATATATATATATATATATATATATATATTATACAAATATATATAATATATAATATTTCTAATAAAGTAACTGATACATATAAATGCATATCTTGAGCATAGTGGATGCTCGATAGTCTTGCTTTGATATGACATAAGACATTTATTAGCTAAATGCATATTTGAGTTTAGTGCTAAATAATATTGCTTTGCTAAAACAGTTATTAGCTAAATGTGTATCTAAATACATGTTTTAAGCAAAGTACATGCTAAATAATCTTGCTTTGCTAATAAAACTTAAGTTAGCTAAATATGTATGCATGTAAATATGTACCTTCAGCATAGGGGATGTTAGGTGGTAGAAAATTAGCTTTATTTGATAATCAAACCTCCATAAGCTAATGCATATTTAAATTCATATGTTGAGCATAGTGGATGCTGCGTAATATTGCTTTATCTTAATAAAAACCCTAAGTATAGCGGATGCTAAGTAAGCTTTCATTGCTAATAAAATAACTGAAACCTTGAGGATAGTGGATGCTCAGTAGTCTTATATTGATAAGACATTTATTAAGTGTAGTGGAAGCTAAATAATATTGCTTTGCAGAAACATGTATTAGCTAAACGTGTATCTAAATACTTGTTTTGAGCCAAGTGCATGCTAAATAAGTATATATGTAAATATGTGAAATAATCTCGAGCATAGAGGATGTTAAATAATCTTGTTTCGCTAATGAAGCTAATAAGACTAGCAAAATGACCCTGATTGTAAATGGCATCCTTCCTTATGTTTGTAGTGTAACTTGAACAGAGGTTAAATGTGACATTGGATTAATTATCATCTTGACTTTTTGTCAGTTTTAAATGAATCTATGCTCGCTGATGGAAATGACAGCAATTAGCATTTATTTGCAGTGCACTTGAACAATGTTTTTTGTAGATTTTCCCAGCTATACTCCCCCTGTTTGATGGACATAGTTATGTAAGGACCAAAGCTTGAGTTACAAGATGTGACAAGGGTTGACCTCATCTATACACTTTGATTCACTTTGATTGCAATTAGCATCATATCCGCATGCACTGTAGGGTGGAGATTTTATTCCTCCATGCATGTCTCGTTGGGAATAGCTTCGGGTATGAAAGGCTAACTACCTACCGAAATGAAAGTTGGAGTCTCCAAAGTGAAAGAAAAACTTCCCATAAAGAAAGGGGCTGGAAGGTAAAGTCCAAGCCTTGAATTGTACTAATTGCTTGGGGTGCTCACCTAACTGTCTTCGCTGTATGAATCTTTTCTTGCATGGTGACATTGTGTAATTGAATATTGATCACCCGGTGTTAGGTTTGCACCTTTCAGCATGAGACCGCAGGGGGTTCAGGCGCACTCCTGCGTACTGCCGCTGATTAGTGGGAATGATATGAATGCTGTTCAGCACTCAGTGTTGCCCACATTCCCCCACTCCACTCATTCAGCATGATAGAGGGGGGCTCACGCCCACTCTGAGCTCTTGGCTGGCCGTCGCAGTGTGTATAATCCATCATTTTGAGAAAACCAAATTGGAGCTATTCAGACGGCGAGGCAAAACAGTGGTGACTTATTATTAATGCACTGAGTAGCCCTTAGATGACTCTTCGTTTGCTGACAACAGTGTGTTTTCAGTAAGGTGCAGTTTGTGTAGATAGCATCTTGCGTCAAATTAGCCGTATTTCAAAGGCTGATTTTGCCCACAGTCGGGCGGCGGGAGCGTCGCTATAGATAGCTAGCTTTAAAAAAGCAAGCGAAGGTGTCACTCCAACATTAAGCTGATCACATCGGGCTTTTGTACTGTACGCTTTCAGCTCAGCTGTCGCTAATCTACGATCATTATTTCTGTGCAGGGGAGTACAAAATTCATTCAATTTCATCAGCCTGTAAGCGGGGAATGAAGCACTTAGCTGCTTAAACAGCAGCGTGTTGAAAACAGCTGGAACCTCCAACTATTTGAAGCTGTAACTGCGTGAAGAGTGATGTCACGCTGGGCGTCCCAATTCTTACCTCTAAATCCCATGCCTGCTCATATGCCTGCACAAATATGCCTGCACACTTTTAGTCTATACTTTCCTCTAGTCACCACACTGAGGTTGCAAAGACAGACCTCAGGGCTTAAGGCGAAACAGGGCCTTAGATCTGCCAAAAGAGCTGCCTTTGCATTAATGCTGGACCTCCTTATTTCTCCTCCCAGCGCCAGACTCTAGGGCAGGGAGGTGTTACACAACACACCCAATTAACAGCATGTTGCGGATGGATTCATGAAGCAGAGGCGACTGCCTAGTGCTTGGAGTGCGCCAGCCGTGCAGGCTGAAATGGGTGTACAGCTATTCTGGGCCCTCTGCTCTGACTCATGTGCTTTTCATGCATTTGGAGCTTCTCCCTTGTAACAGGTTTTCAATCTGTACCTTGGCTATGTTTCCTAATTCTGTTTATGCATTTGTAGGTGTTTTGGACAATTAATGATTGCCATCTTTCTAGAATCTGATCTTGCTGGCAGAACATCAGGAGAGGAAAATTAATACCAATCCTGTGCTTCGGAAGACGGATCTGTGCCAACCAGGCTTCGTGAGACACATCGGGGATTAGCATGCATGCACACAAGCTTTTGGGATCTGTGTGAGGGTCGGTGATTTGCGGAAACCTCTTTTGTTTTGTCACCTTTTAAAAAAAATGCAATTTTTGATACCCCTACTTCCTGACGCAGAAAGCTCCGGTAACAAGAGACCCCACTGATCTTTCAGTGGTATTCCTTTCTACTGTGTGTCAATATATAGTCTTCAATCTAGCACTGACAAAACCCTCTTAAATCCCCGCCGCTCTCCATACCGAAGCGTTTGCCATTTAATGGGGAACGACTCAGGCCATGTGTATATATATATATATATATGCGATTCCTAGGTTGGCTCCTGGCCTCCTCCGGCGCCTGTCAAAGCTCCCTGCCTTTCATGCCGGTTCTATCAGGCAAAGATGGCTTGGCACCAGACAGCCCATCGCTCTCTTCTCGGCGCGCTAACAGAGCAGGTACGTGCAGACGCCTGTCAGAGGAAACAAGGCAGTGCTGTCAATTCTTTTTCTGCAGGGAGCATACTGGCGTTTGATCCCCCTCTGCGGGTGAGGCGGCAGCGCAAACGAGGACGTCCTCCCGAGCTCTGCTAAATTGGGTCGTCTCCTGATTTCTCGGGAGGGCCGGAGCCCGGCCTTCAGCAGGCGTGCGGCTGTTGGAGCTAGCGAGGCTGGCTGTTGATTCATGTTTTAAATGACCCATTGCAGATGTTTCTACTCAGGGACTGTGGTGAGCTGGGACGGGGGAGGGATAAGAGGGGGTTGGGGGTTGGTGGGCTTCCAGTGTATTACGGGAAGGGTTGGAGATTAAGGTTCCTTCGCTCTGGGATTAATCAGGCAGATGTCTGAACTGGATTATAGGAAGTGAGTGGACTGCATCCAGACAGGTGTTACCGCAGTCCATTATTAATAGTGGATGTATTCACGACTGCCCACCTGTCCTTTTTGACATTGTCACAGAGATATATGTGTGTTAGTAATAATGCTTTCCTGGATGCTGTTTGGCACTATCTTACCATGCGTAATAGCTGTGGAGATAAACTAGTGATGGAGAGAACAGCTAGCTCCTAAACTTCTGATTGCAATTTGAGTGGAGGCCATGTTGCTGCAATTATCCAGTCTCCTTGCCCCCACCACCCCCCTTCCCGAGAGTGTACTCACTGACTCTGTGTTTCTGTGATTTGGATTTGATAAGTGCTTGTGAGTGTGTCTACACATGGCTGAACGTGTGTGCGCATGTTTGATGATTACGTGTGTGTGGTAGCTTACTCATGTTAGAGGCATCTACAAGATGAGCTGAGTCACATATAAATGTTCCTTACAGCTGAAGTTGATTTAGGGCATCAGTCATTGTCTTACAGTGAGTAGAAGGAGTGTTCTGGCCTGGGGATAATCCTCCTATTGAGAGAAATTTTTCCACTACAAAATCTGCTTGCTGTCTTTGTTTATATACTTCTATAGACCTAGCGACTCTCTCTCTCTCTCTCTCTCTTTCTCTCTCTCTCTCTCTCTCTCTCTCTCTCTCCCCCCACTCTCCCTTGCTTTGGGTTTTTTAAGCCCCTGTGGGAGTTAGATGGAGATGCATTAGGCCACTCGCTGTATTTGCTTGGGCAGGATTGATGCTGATAGGTGAGGGCAGACCGGGGGCTGCCGGATGGGAAATTGATCATCAGTGAATAGGCGTCAGGGGAGGCCTGACATCCATAACTGCTTTTCACGCATCCAGGCCGGAAAATCCATCACTCGCGCAACCCCCCTGCACTGTCCCTGACTGCCTGTACTTACCACACAGATTCATCAGATCTCCGCACTCGGGCCGGGACACATAGCTGGGCCAGAATTTATGACACAGTGTTGTATTGATGAGCTACTGTTTTGGTGGTATTTGTTGATGAATGATGGAGGATGTGGAGGCAATGCAGGTGCAAGCAAGTTGCAGATGGACAGCATTGTTCTTCTGGATATAGGCTCTGTTTCCTGCCATCAGTAATTTAACCATAAGTTATGAGCTAAGAGTCGGGACGGAGTCGGGACACAAAAGGTGTAGAAAACGAGGAGGAAAAGCAGCTCTCAAGACAGACATCCATAGGAAGTTCAGTATGACCCTCAGGACATCCGCAACGCATAAAAAGAAAAGCCATTCACTGCCATCGCTGTGTTCCACTCAAGGAACCATTATTCCATCCGACTCATCGGCTGCCATAAATGTGCAACTCACGTTGACTCACATCTGGATTTTTGGTGTTTGAGCTTGTTTTGTAACCTGTCAGAGACCGGCTCCCATGGCTGAAAGGAAAGACATTTGTATGAATTAGTGGAGGAAGCTGAATCATCCCTGCGGCTTTTAAAAAAGAAGGAGTTTCTGTCTTTAAGTTATGACCCCACGGTGGGGTAGAAGAAGAGTTTACTGTCAGTTACTGGGCCAGCAGGCTAATTTTATATTCAGTCACAGGTCTGTCTAGCTTGCTTTCTCTGTGTCTTTTTTCTCTCTTGCTCTCAGTCTTTCCACCTCTCCGTCTCTCTGAGAGGTAGGACAGTGCTTCGCTCATCCAGTCTCTGGGGAGGGAGAAAAAAATAGCCATATCCCCTCTACCACCGCACTGTTTATTCCTGAGGTACAGTGTGAGGTTCGCCATCCACATCTCTCTCTGCTAATCTGACAGGTGAGGAATCCATTTGAATGGGGGTGGGGGGGAAGTCCCACACAACACAGATAAAGCGGTGTTAAACGCTGCTTTGTGCTCGAATTAAAGGCATTTCAAGCCTGGTTTGTGGCACCGCCGCATGTTAAATGCAATTGCGGACGTGCTCGTTTTATTTCGTTTTTTTTGTGCTCTCAAATTGAGATAATGACATCAGTGGAGATCTGCACACTGTGGATCTGAAACTCGCTCTTGCTAGCAAATAAGGCAGCGAGGAGATTAGAGTAGGCTGAGAAAATGGCATTATTTTCTTCTCCTGCTTCATCTCAATCCACTTAATTTGCTTGGTCTCGATTGGGGAAGTGTCGCGCAAGAAATCCCGGAGGCTTTGTCTTGCTCACCATGTCTCATTTTGACGACACAATCCGTCTGCATGTGAAGTGTTCTTTTGATTCTGTTAAGCAAGCAGGAACAATGGCCTTGTTACAGTCCCCCCGCTCATGAAGACTTGTAGCCTTAATGGGAAGGTTCTTGCCAGGGCTTGCGCATACTTTCTTCGATAAGGCAACTCTAACACTCTTGATCTTCCCTCCAGCAACTCCGTGAAAATAATTAGGATACAGGAAACTAGTTATCAATGGCTAACAGCATCTGGTCTGCTCTTGTCTGTAGATCTACCCTGCTGTACCATTTCGATAGCACCCTTAATTCATTGAATATGTCATCCCTGAATATGCTTGATCCCTTCCTTCCTAAGTTCTGTGCAAGCTGAGAGCACTTTTGGCCCCACTCTAGGACAGCTCCGCTGTGGCCCCAACTCTAGGATAGCCAAGTGGGGGTTTCCTTGCTTGTTTACTCAGCAGACGAATTTATTGCATGTCTGCCGTGGCCATTTTCTCTCCTGCACCTGACGTGGGTAGCAGATTTATGGGCGATATTTACAGGGAGATGGCGCAGTGAGATACTGCCGACCGTAGATCAGCTGGACAGAGGCTGCCGGGTGTTGATTGCATGCATCTGATTCAAGGCCCTTCGATACAGAGGCGATGATTAAAGCGGAAGCAGGTGAAGGGTTGAGACAGCCTCGTGAGAGAAGGGAAAATGCTCTCGAAAGAAAGTTCAGGCTGAAGATCAGGCAGAGGCCAAGCTGCTCTCCCGGCAATCATGTAGTTCATCAGGAGAAGGACTCGGCTACAAGCACCCTGCATTACTAAGTTAACCCCATGTGTGGTAGCCCTCGATCTTGACTAGCTGACGTGCTCTTTGTTAACTCTGCTGTTTTAGTGCCTTGGTGTCCCCTAGCATAGGTTGTCGTCTGCGATCCTCCAGAGCCACATGTGCGCATATATGTAGAGGCTTCAGCTAAATGCTGTGCTCGGCTTGCGCAGTCTCAGTGCAGCAAGTCAGCGGGAAGAGACTGCGTAGATGCTGCTGAGTGCTCGGGCCCCGAGCGCCACACGAGGGATGTTCTGCGTGCACTCTCGCTGCTGGAGGGGGTCACGTGTTGACCCCGTTATGTGCACGAGTAAGTGCAGAAGGCACGCTCACTGAGCATCTCCTCTCTCTCTTATTCTGTCTGTCGCTTGTGCATTCTTTTTCTACCTTCCTCACAGAGATGCATCCTCCTCTCCTCTCCGGGACTTGGCTCTGCAGCTGCAGCCAAACTGATTGATTTCTCTGGCAAGGAATATCCTAGACATAGACCTTCCCTCTTCTTTATGAGCTATCAGTGGAGAGGGAGATGAAGACGGGGTGGGGGGGGAGAGAGCGAGACCCCCCTCCTCCGCTGCACCAAAAAAGGAAAGATTTAATATTTTCATCCCTGGGAAGAAGCTGTCAGAATTCATTACTATACTCCAGTGCCCATATCCCCTCTTCTTTTTTTCCCTTTTTTCACTTGCTGGCACAATTGCAGTGCTGTAATGTTCACAGGGAGAGGGAGAGATGGAGCGAAAGAGAGACAGTGCGAGAAACAGGAGGGAGAGAGAGGGAAAAATGGAGAGGAACAACACACGGATGCCACTGATGGCAAAAACACATTCCCCTTAAGTAAACAAAAAGGTTAATGAGCTTTGTGCCCATCTGTGAGCTACGTCCCTGGTGTTTAGACAGGCTAGCGCGGATGACTCCATCCAACCCCCTCAAACCTCTTGCCCTTTTACAAGCAGAGATCATCCCTGAACCAGACAAAGATCTGTTTCCTTCTTCGTGCTCTCTCTTTTCTGCTGTCACAGCTTGATCTCTGGCGTCTAATATTTATCACTTCCCCGGAAGACCACCTGCAACAAAAGTCACATTGCAAAAGGAGCCAACCCAGCCCCTGTTTGAAAGTGTCTTTTCTGGCACCTTTGGGTGTGGCTAAGTCCACTTGGCATTTGGTGGAGGTGCAATTTGTCGCTTTTCTTAGCTGTCCTCGCTGATTCAATGGGTGTGGCACAATGAATAACTCCTGAGAACAAGAAGACAGGGAGATGGAGATGAAAGGTACACTACATCTTTGTGAGAAAAGGCCATCGTGTACTAGACATGCTGAATCATGTCGCATGGCGTCCAGAAACCATTGTTTTTGATCAATGGTGGACCTTTTCTAAAAGTACAAACCTATAAACTGATATTTTTTAAATATAAAAGTGTCAAAATGATGTTATTACATATAATAAACCATGGACAATAACTTTTGTAAGTTTGATATGATATGACTATAAAAATGAGTGCTTTGCAGTTTTGCTCAGGACCGCAAAGTGCTTTTTAAATTAAGCCAAATTGCACAAAATAGAACTATTTTAGGTTTTCTTAATTGCATTAAGGACTGGAGCCAAAATATTGGACTATTCACGTTAGGTCTGCATGATAAAAAACTGATATTGCAATTTTATTTATTTTACATATTGTGATATGAAAAAAATATTCAGCAATTTTCATCAGATGGTTTGAACGTCAATATTTAGAAATATTATTTATAGTAAAATGACTGAGATCGAATAAAAATAATAGTAAAGCGCAGCAACAGCATGCAGTCCCAGGGAAGCTGCAAACAGTGCCCCACCATACTAGACCCTTACTAGGGCTGCAATGTATGCCCTTTGTACCTCAAGTTAGACCACCTTTGTGAAGTGCTGGTTAACCCATACTCTTAGCCCATTGCTAAGAGTAGCTGGCCGGGTACATGTGAGTAGATTGCAAGATGCACACAAAATGTGCATTCTTACTGCAACACATGGGTGTAGCTGCATTTCCAGCTGTGCAACGCAAAGATTTCCGCCATGCCATGTGGCCTTTAGAGTAGCTCAGATGCTTGTTCTGAATTGCTTGTCCTTTTCCAGATTTCTCGGTTACCAAATGACCACATTGAATGTCAGTTCTCTCAAGTGATTTTAATACCCAAATCAGTTTCCACTTTGAGTATCTGGTTGAAGCTAACAGGGAAAGAACTCGGGACTAACAGTGCTGCACATCTTGGCTATGTTCTGGAATATTACTCTTTCCGTGCGCCATGTTGGTGAGGGCACAGATTAAAATGCGTCCGTATCTCTGGAGATAGCGTGTTCCTCTCCGGGTCTCGGCTTTCTGCATCAAGGAGCAAAATGTTCTGGTTTTGCCTGCTCTGACGCGATAAGATATGACACGGTGTATTTTTGCCAAGGTCAACAAGTTACAATTTCATATGCTTTTTTCCCTACTGATTTTCTGTACAGCGGTAGCAAGTTGTAAGCATTCTTGAGGTGGAACCTCATTCCTGTTGGAATGTACCAGAAGCGTTTTATGTTTTTCAATGGCATTGAATTAGGCTCTAAAGACGGGTGTTTGGCATGTTGGATGAAGTGCTTGGGTGGCGTGCTGAGTGAATTCTGGCAGTTTCGTATTAAGCGGTAATGAAAACATGAGTGGGTTCCACGTTGCACATCCATGAAGGCAACGTGCTACAAATGATTCTCATTATGCCTCTAATCCGACAGCTCGACTGAGCCAGGCGGTCATACACCACTACATTTCCATCTATCTCTGTAATCTCGTGCGCAGATTCCGGCGGTGGCAGCTTGGGGGTCCCAGCAGCTGTGTCTGAGGGCTAGGGATAGTGGGGCCAGGGCTACCAATGTACCACATTAGCTGTGGGCACCATTCTATACAAGAAGGCGTCGCATGGGGTGGAGGGTGATGCCATTTTCTCTATCACCCACAGGGCTGAGATGTCTTTCTCTGTCATCCTGGGGAGTGACTCACCCGCGCGCTCCCAGCGAGGTGGCTCCACAGCAGCAGGCAACTGTTATTTTGGGGGATTATGGAGTCGTAATGCATGTAAATGGTTGGGATTCATGTTGAGCCAGATGATTATATTAAAGTTGCATACGTACGGGTATTACCATAATTCGCATCGCTGCGTAATTATTCCAGATATTTGCATACATGCTACATAACTAATTACATGTTAAGCAGTAATTGCCCCAAGCGTCGGAGCTTTGCCGGCCTCGTCTCCTGTGGCTCCGTCTGCATGTTTGAACGTTATCTCTGCCCCACCTCATGTCTTTATCACGTGCACTGAGAGGATGCCACTCTTTCAAAGTCCTATCCATCACCGGCTTGTCTTGAAGTGCCCTGCTTTGCTCACTAATGCAATCTCACTAGTATAACATCATCTATCATCCGGCAGGCCCGAGTACGGCTGCCTGTCCTTGGCATAGAGGCGCGCCCATGCCGGGAGAGCAGTATTCCCTCTGACAGGGGAGGTGCGGACGCTAAGCGAGTGTGACACGCAGGGTGGGCAGCCTCGCAGGCCCTGACAGCCTTGCTAGGCGCCTGGCTGATACCACCCAGCTCCCTCTATGCAGTACAGGCAGGAAGTACAGGCGGACATTTTGTAGCCCAGTCAGTGCTGACGCATCATGTTCAGGGGGACTACGAGTCATGATGTGATGTGACGTGTGTGTGTGTGTGTGTGTGTGTGTGAGTGTATTTGGGAATGAAACGCTAGTAGTAGGAAGGGAAGGGTCGATTGCTTCCTTGTAGTTGCATGCGCGGTCCTCGTTCCTTAAGTACTGAAACAGTGTCAGTATTATAAATATTTGCTCTTTAAAAAGAGCATGCAGAACGTTGTGTTGCAGACTGTGCTCATTAGTTAATGCCTGATAAAGGTCATATGGTGAATTTGTCTTGCTTTGTTCTCCCTGGCTCTGGGTTTTATAGGAATATTAGAGTGTACACCATCAAGACGAGTCTGGGTCTGGTTTCTATGTCTTTATACCAGTTCGGACAAAGAAAAGGAGAAGAAAAAAAGAGAGAGAGAGAGAGAGAGAGAGAGAGAGAGAGGTTTTATAATAGGGTGTGACTTTGGTTTAAAGACCCAGAAGAATATTGCTATACTGCTATTTATATTGTTGATCTGGTTTATTATTCCAACTGGTAAATGGAAAAACGCTTTGTTGTTAATGTATGCGTTTTGTTTATTTTACTGCTTTGGAACTCTCTCCTCCGTCCCTGAGGTTGAGGTGCATTTTCCACAACCATTTGTCTTTATATATGTGTAATACAGTGCTATTAGGGCTGTAGTGTCTTGCAGACACTGCCTAAAACATTCCCTCTACTTCAAGGCAAACTGCAGCAAAATCAAATAAGAGAATATGGGCGTTTAAAGCAACTAACAAAGCTATAGCTTGGTGGGCCAGCTTTCCTTGCTGAGCCTAGAATAGAGAGCCTAGAAGAGAGAGATAGAGAAAGAGAGAAGGGAAACTTTGCTGTAATGGAATTTGAATATAAGCTAACGCAGCTTATCTTTGATGTCCAGTCTCTTTTCTAGTGTGAGATCCATCAGGAGAATGAAAATTAAGGCCTGTAATCCTCGGCTGAAATCCTTAAAGTCTAATTGTGAGATATTCTCTGTGCGGGACTTGGCCTTCCAATCTTTGGTCCTGCATAATGACTTAGCGCTGGCCGATCATTCGGCTCTGCTGCCTTTGAAGTGAAACTTTCGGCTAGTCATCTTGAAAAGACACGCTTTGATAGCTTGTCAGCCAAAGTACAGCAGTTGTGACTGTGGTAGCGACTGCATTGTAGTTATCTTTCATGCCCACACTAGTTAGGTTGTGTCTGTGGGGCACATGCTAATATGCTTTTGCGAACTGCAGTGGGCTTTCTCCTCAGGGCATTGTCCTCTCGTTTCCATCAGAAGTACCTTTTAACCTTTTAATTCCTGAGCGCCCGGTTCCATTCCGCATTAGAGCCAAATAGCATTTTACTACTCCCTATATCCATTGGAGTTGCTTTATTGCTGCAGAGGACTGCCACTGGGCTTTTGAGCTGAGCTGAACAAGAGGACAAAGGAAAAACGCCATGGGAAAGTTACGCTATCGTAGAGCGTGGGTGAGCCTCACTCCAGGGAGACCGGACTCTAGGTTCGCCAGTCCATGTGTTCTCAGGAGAGCCAGACAGTGTAAGTGCTGGAGTGAGACTGGCTGTCATTCAACAGGCCTCCACCGTGGGCCTGAAGAAGACATGGACAATAGGCAGTAAAAGATAAACACGACCGGTTGGTTACATTGGGGAGCTGTCATGTCATGGGATATCTCTCTTCATCTCTCTTTCTCTCTCGCTCCTGACTCTCTCTCTCTCTCTCTCACTCTCTCTGTGTTGGTCTTTGTCCATCTTTTTTTCCTCACACTCAATCCTCCTTCTGACTCTCTTTCTCCTCTCTCGATATTTCTCACTCGCTCTCTCTTTCCATTTGCTCTCTCTTTTGATCTCTTTCTGTCTATTTCTCTCTCGCTCACTCAGTTTCTCTCTGCTTGCAGCCTTTCTATTCCTCTTTCACTCACTCCTTGTCATCTTGGCTCACTGCCTATCCCCATTCCACCAATTTGCATCCCTCAATCCTTGCTCTCCATCAGTGTCTTCCCACACAGCGGGGAAAAATTGTGGAACGCATCCACTCAGAGTGTGGAATGGGACTCCTCTATGCAAATAGCGCAGAATGACACACCTGGGCACATCAATGAGACACCCCCGCAGCTTATGAAAGCCGAAATACCTCCTTCTTCGTGGAGCCGAATGCTCTTTTCATCCTCACCAGAGTGACTAAAACTACCTTTTCCAGGCTATAGCCCTGAATTGATCAAAGGTCCTAAGCGACACCAGCACTGTGAAGGAGATTCCATGCTTTCAGGAAACCTACTGATCAGCACAAGCGATGCTTAGTTTAACAATCCAGGTAAGAGTGTCTGGACTAAATCTAAATTTTAGTCACAGTGTGGAGTCAGAAACTGACCACAAGCGTTGTGGTCAATTAGAATACAACATATACTTATCGTCAAAGGAATAGTTGCATCCAGAAGGAAGTGTTGGAATGCAATGCTATTTGGAAAGAAGATAAAGGTTACCAGGAATAAAAAAATAATGAAAAATGCAATATTTGTGGGCAATATTTGTTGAGCTACACATATAGAAGCCGTGTGTCTCAGTATGGAGTCTAAATGTCTAAATGGAGATGTCTCAGCATGGAGTTGTAGTGGTTCCTAATGGTGTCCTGTGATAATCCATCCCATGCAGCTTGAATATTCTCATGCCGTTCCTGCAGATTTTGCAGTAGGGTTCGAAGTGGAGTGACACCAGGCCACCTTGGTGTTGACCACAGTGCCTCCATGCATGGATTTGTTGGTCATCTCCACCAAGAGAAAAATGGGACTTGTCACTGAAGATGACCAGCTGCCATTTTGAGTCACTCCATGAGAGTCTGGAGAGGTCTTAATGGCAGTCGTCGTAACGGTCTGTGTGCATCCTGCATCGTGCAGCTGTCTGCTAATGGTGCTGGCACCATCAGGATGACCCATGGAGGGCATCACTGCTTGCTGAATGTCTGCATTCATGGCTGCTGGGTCAGGCAGGTACGGCAATAAGGCCTTCCTTGTTTACATTACATGTCTCACAATGTCAAACCTACCCTCCAAGTTTCATTCCTGTCGGCTGATTCCTTCTGGGTGCACTTATTTGTGCAGCCATTCTTTTGATGATGAGTGCATATCACAGTGTCTTTTTATGTTCCAGTTTAAGTCAAGCCAGGATGGCATGACACAAGGTGCCCATGGACAGGCAGTGCTTGCTCGGATATTTGTTATATTGTATTGTTTAGAGTCAGAGAGGGAATATGGCATCAAAAAAAAAAACCCGAAAAGTCTTATGTGGTTACGATATTGGCCGAAGTTCTTTTTTCCTGGCAGTTGACTGAGTTTCTGTTAAAGGAACTCACATTCACAGTGATTTAATGAAACCTAATGCTCAGATTTCTTTACAGTGGTGGTGAAAGGAACCAGGGCCTGTAATGCCTACAATTCATATTCAATATTGCCATTTTAATTGCAGTCCAAAACAACCAGTAAAGTTGCACTCGGCTTATGAGTTCTTGTATGTAATTCTGATACTCATAAAAACGTACCTCAATGCTATGAATAGCTTATATACTGTAAGTATAGGCCAAAATCTAGCCTCAAAACTCTTTGGATAAACAAGATCTCCGGCATCTGTCAGTGTAGTCATAACCATTCCATGTAGGAACTTTCTGTGATGCAGCTTTAAGAGACATGAAACACTGCAGACATCTGGTTCCTATCACCACCACTGTGAACAATTCTGACTCAGGAAGTTTCTCTACAATGCACCATTTCAAATTTCAACCTTCTCTGCATGTCTTTGTTCATGTCTTAACCCTGAAATATCACAAAATTAGTCAGAATGCACATCAGTTTTTCATCATCTATTGTTTTCTAGATCCTGTGTTATGTACGCGGCGTTAGAGGGATGTCGCTTTTTCCTTTTTTTCTGCAGCTGGCTGTGTGAGGGAGCTTCCCTTGAGTCTCATGCTGCAGTGTAGCTGCAGAGCTGGAATCCTAGACCTGCACACGTACCCACTTTCGCTTCCCGATCTCCTTCTCTCACCCCCTACTCCAGTTCCCGTACAACGGCTGAGACACACATGGTCAGCATATGCAGTGCCTGCCTGTCGCCGTCATTCTGCTTTTTGTTCCTCTTTGTTTGCTAATGTGGATGAGAAGAAAAAACTCTGTAATTGGGTTCAGTGTTCGCCAGAAAGGAAGAGAAAGCCGCAAAGGGCATGAGAGGCAGAAACCTTCGCTTGCTGTTACACCTAATCCCATGGCAACGTTAAACTCCACTGTCCAAACAAGCACTTCATTATCCCGCCGCGTTGTGTGTAGGATATTTAAAAGTGTTAGCTGTGGCAGGGTTAAGCTGGCCGCCAGCCGGATTGTGTAATGCTGTATAATGGATGGGTAGCATAATGAAGAGAGAAGGGGGAGAGAGGAAATGATGCTGTAGTAGTGGTGCATGAGTGGAGGACAGGTGAGAGAAATCTGTTCTTTGTCTGTGCCCCTCTCTCTCTCTCTCTCTCTCTCTCTGTTTCTGTGGGCCCATAACCCTCTCTGAGATCAGTGGGGGTGTACAGGATTACGTGGCTGCTGCTTGACTGGATAGGCGAAAATAATTGGCTCTGCGGCCTAGCTCCATCTCATCTGCCCCCCACCCTTCATCCTTCCTCCTCCACCTGCCGCCTGTCCTGCTTTGACTCCTACACTTACCTCACCTCCTCTCTCAAAGGCTGAACGATTGACTGTCTGATAATCAATATCACAGTATCATTCTACACAGATAGTTGGCGGCGAACTTTTAGACATTGATAAAACCTTTACCAACCTTAGACTCCCCACTGTTTTTGAAATGCTTTCATATGTTTTACTTTTCATAGCTTGTTGGAACAAGCCGAGAACTTTAGTGAATTCCAAGTTAAAGTTGAAGTTGTATCCTCATTTTTAGTGGCCCCTTAATGTAGTAGTCATGCCCATAGTTTTGTCTCTGGGGCTAAATTATATCTATTGGAAAAATGAGTTCCGTTATTCCACTGTGTGGTAAACAAAAATACTACCATGCTTTGCCGTATGTATGTACAGTGTTCAGTCAGTACCACATTTGTGTTTATAAGTAGATGCGCAGAGTTCGGTAGACCTCTGAAGTTGCCATTTTGTGCTTGGTAGCATGCTTGTATTAGGAATTCTGGGTCTAAGTAGTTTATCTCTATGGGAACAATGAATACCATTTATGAAACTAGCAGCTATCGCACCCTGCAACATGTGGTGTATACCCCCCACCAACACCCTTCAGCCCAACTTTCGCTGGATTAAAAGGTCATTACAGAGTTGAAATATTATGAATGTTGCTATATGGAAGCTAACACTATGGCAACAAAATACTTCATGCAAACCAGCAAATTCTGTGGTAGCTACATTTCTTTGGCACATTGGTAATAGCTGATAGTGTCATTTAATAGCCTTGGAGACTTGTGCATGCTCATTACAATATGCAGGTGTTGTAGCTTGCTTGTAGCAATATTCATATTTTGACTGCTAAGTTCCTGAGACAATAAGAGGAGAAACATAAAAAGTACATGTATGTTTGAAGCACTGTTGTATACCGCAGGGCAGCAGCCTTCAAAATGATCAATAACACTACACTGAGTGTTGACTAACTAACATGAGGTAATGCATAGTTGAATGAAGCAACACATTAACAATGATTAACTAATGTTACGTGAGCACGTAACAACTGTTACCGTTACTTAACATGTACACATGTAGTTGTTATATGTTCCCTTAACATTAGTTAAGCATTGTGACCATTGATAGTGCATTACTTCATGTTCACTAATGCATTACGTCATGCTAGTTAGTAAACACTTAATGTAAAGTGTTACCAAATTCTCATTCATTTGATGGTTGATTTGATGGAAACATTATTGTTCAGTAGACTATACCTTTAAATGCTGTGTTAGGAATTGGATGTGAATTTATTACCTAACTATACAATTAATGGTGTGATTAAGTGTTTAAATTAGGGATGCACACTGATATGGTAATCATATCCATATCTGTGGATGCAGATGGTAATATTTAAATCAACCTTTGATGATGCGTTTATATTATATTTTGAAAGTTTCACTACATATAATAAATAATAAACAATAACTTTTGCTGAAATTCTAATGTGGATGAAGTTTATGTGTTGACATATTATAAATGCTTATATATCTACGCCGGCATGACATGTACATCAAATACATATCAGAGGCTGACATAGGTCTACGTTTCCTATATTGGTGTGTCCCTAATGTAAACAGTACAGTGAAATGACTGTAAATCTAACAGCAGTAGAGTAAATAACCTACTACCCTGATTCTGTCCATCCGCGTGTAAAGTATGTTACAACAAACAGCCTGCCAGGAACCAGGGTCGTATAATCGGTGGGACAACGCCCTCTCCCTGTCCCTGCTGATTGGATGCAGGGGATGCTATGCAATCCTGGCTGGGTGTAATTACGTGAGGAATGGGTGTCGGCCCACTGAAGCGTCATGAAAAGGCCCGGCATGCGAAAGAGGCAGAGACGAAGCCTAAACACAGGGGAAAAGGATTCTGTGCCGCGGGAACCGAGGGGTGAAGACAATAGGGGGTAGCTTGCAGGGCGTCAGCAGGGAGAGTTAGGGTGGCCATGGGAAATAGGGCTGTTTAGGCCAAAACGATAAACATTACAGAGGTGCTACAGATGGCCCAGATCTGCAGGGGAAACAATAGTGAATGGGCAGCTCTGTGGTCATTAAACTCTAATTTGTGTTGACGGCATAGAACTCCTGTTGATGTCTTTTTGTTTTTTTCCCTTTCATTCAGAGAGTGATTTTCCACTGCTGAAAAGGTTCTCATTTGGGCTGAGTGGAAAAGCGGCACCGGCTTTGACCTACGCTAGCCACCCCGTCCTATTTAGAATTATGGACGTATGGGAAATCCATGGGAAAGCCGTTTAGTTGCTTTCGTGCATGTGTCTTTGTGGACACTTGCGCAAATCTCGTCCTCTGTATATATGAGTAAACATTTTGTGATTAGGGGACACAAGCAATGTTCCCTCTAAGCTGCATGCATGCTCCTGAGGCTGCTGCGCATTAAAAACTGCACGATACAATTTAGATTAGACACGGTAGTCTAATCACATGCTAACAAGTGATTACGCTTCTTCTGTGCTAGGCTAGTGGAAGTAAGCATGGCTAAATCATAAATATGAGATTTCCCTATATTGCTCCACATGGCTCCAAAACGTTCATGCCTCGATGGAAAGCATGAAAACAGTGTCTGACTAGACTTGAAGTAGATCGATGCATATGTCTGGCTAATGCTAAGTTGGAGAGGACAAAATTGGCAAGTTTTGATAGCCACCCAGAGCTATTGGACAGTTTGGCGGTTATTCTCAACAACAGGACCAGGGCGAACATAACAAAAGGGCAAGGACAAAGTCAGAAAGCAAAAGACAAGCAGAAGTCAAAACCAAACAAAGCAATCCAACCAGTAAACAAGTTTGGAGGGGAAGCCAGAAGAGAAAACCAGATAAGCAAAGAGATGAACAATAGCGTGGCAGCTCAGCGTGCTACAGAGTGGCAATACTTCGTAATGACTGAGTGAAACAAAGGGCTGTATAAGCAAACAGACTGATTACAAACAGGTGTGTCTGGTTAGAACTCAGGAGGTGATGATCAGGAAAATGGTTCATGATTGGATTCTGACGGACATGTGATGATGTCGCCACGGGGTGGTGAGTTATGGGAAATGGAGTTCTGAAGGTCGGAGTTGGAAAGAGAACCTGGAAGCGTGGGAAATGTGAATATAGGCATTTTATTTTCTGTCCAAAATGATGTGAACCTACACAATTGCGATTGCTCAATTGCAATGTACAATATTGATAACGGGAAATCCAATAAAATGTGTTTTCCTTTGGTTCAATATGTTTTCCTTCATGTTCCTCTTTGCATTAATGTATTTAATAAAGTACGTTTCAGGCTAATATCTAATTTAAAAACTATTGTAAAACAATGCCTTGGGCATCAGCCAATCCATTCATAGCTAATTTGTGGAATAATTTTCTGAGGGAGCTTTTAGAGGCAGTAAATGCTTCAGACATCTGGTTCCTATCACCACCAGTGTGAACAATGCAACTGTCTTGTAGCATACTTCACTTTAAACCACTCTGAATGACTTTGTTTACATTTAACCATTTAATTATGCAGACATTTAGAGAGTACATCAGTGGAATTCTCTATTTGAGCACTTAGTTCGACATAAACAAGGAATCCAAAAGAAAATGTGAATACAGTCTCTATTGAAAGTCCAAGTCCTGACCATTAAACCAATACTGGTGATGCTAATGACCCTCTATTTGGATACTGTTAGCTTATTTAATTTTATGCTGTGGAATAGTTTAACCTCGTTTATAGGTACTGTTCAGACACTATAAACAGAAGTGTCAGGAGAATCACTGAGAAAAGACTGCTGGACTGCTATTGTACTGTAGTTTTGAGGTTACCGTATGACATTTATGGGATTTAGTCGATGCTCTTATCCAGAGCAACTTACAAGGGGAATCATATTTCAGATAGGCCAATGGAGTGTTTGGAGTCTTGCCCGAGGACTTTTGCAGCACAGCATAGTCACCAAGACTGGGAATGGAACACCGGTCTCCCATGTAGCACCCCGGCAGGTAGTGATGTTATCCATGGCGCCACACCAACCACGTGACATATGATGTGGTAAGTCTGCACAGTATATCATTTCAGCATCCTCATTGCAATGTGTGCATGGGCAATACTCGCATCATAGGACATGCAATGTTAGGTAAGACAAGTTAAATGAAACACGTCATGCCACAACTTCTTTTGCTGCTTGATACAAAAGAAAAAACCTGCACACTTCCTTGACTCTGGTTTAAGGCTTCTTGCATATAGTAGTCACAGTGCTCACCTATGTATGTTGCACTGAAACCGATTATAGAGCATTCAAGAAGACATGGTTTAAACACATGTATTATTTTTATTATTTTATTAATATTTTTATTTTGACTGCAATCCTTTTACAATGAATAATGCCTTTAAATAATGTGGTCCAAGTCATGTGGTCAAAAATTCCTGAATATTTTTTCATATATGCCTATATGCATATATATGTCAGATTTTTCTCAATATTGTGCAGACCTATGATGTAGTTTAGCCGTTATTTGTGAGCGTGTGGTTCTGTTGAACATAGCACTCAGTTACAAATAAAATAAGAAGGTACTTTGGACATGACTCTTCTTCACACTGAATTAGGCTGCCAATCATGAATTTGGGAAAAAAGCGCTTGCACTCAAAGTTATCACACAAAGGATGCCAAGTTGTTTGCATTATTACAGCGTATTAAAGATGAAAAGAGACTGTAGTTTCAAGTTATGGGGGGTGAGTGAACCGGATGGTGGAATGAGCAATGCAAGCCACTGAAGCCAGTGTCTGAAAAAAAAAAATTTTGAAAAAAGAAAATACAGTTGCTTTTATAGAACCAAAGATTGGACCTACATAAAGGTGTTTCCATTAATTAATTAATTAATGTAATAATAATTATTATTTTTTTTTATTTGTTTGGGAAATCTCCTACCGCGGTTCAGAACATGTGATCTGGAAACATCTGATTTGTGAAGCGCCCGCTAATAAGTAAATGGGTCGTTTGCATTTTGCGTGGCCTCATGTTGTATTGGCCTTATTCAAATCTGATGGATCTGGGCGCAGGGCCCACAAATTGTTTTGTTTTTTTTCTCCTGTGTGTGAGAGAGGGGAGAAATAGGTGATATTTTCTTTCTTTCTTTCCTTTTTTTTATTTTAACGCGCAGATTCAAATGAGTGATGATGGCTGACATTAGACCCCATTAAGTTGCCTGTTGTTTCGTTTGTAATGTCTCTAATGTCATTAGAACATATTTGCAAATCGTCACGAGGGCTGGGGTCAAATGGAGGGAGGAAATAAAAACATTAGAAAACTCGCAGACCACCCAGCAGCTGTGTTAAACACAGATAGGCACGCACACAAGGTAAATGAGGTGAAAAACTGAAAATGTCACTGCAGTAGGGCTATGAAATTCTTTATTTTTCAGTAATGTTTTTATTATTTCATGAATAGCATAAAAGCAAATTGACTGTCACAGCTGGGACATCATTTTGGCATTTAAATATAGAGAAAGAAATTCATATATGATAATACTAATTTCTCCTATCACATTTATGGGGTTATAGTAGCTTGTTAGTGAAGAGCTAACAGCGATTTGCATGAACATATTCTGGCTGTCGTAGATTAAACACAGACAGTTGACATATTAGCCATAACCACCTCCTTGTACCTACAGTCTCTGCCCATTTTATCAGTTATCAGTTCCATATAGGATCAGACACAGCAGTGCTGCTGGAGTTTTTAGACACCTCAGTATCACTGCTGGACCATGAGTAGTCCACCGACCAAAACTATCCAGCCAACAGCGTCCTGTGCACAAAGTCCTTTGACCACCGATGAAGGACTAGAAGATGACCAACACAAACTGTACAGCAGCAGATGAGCTATCGTCTCTGACTTTACATCTACAAAGTGGACCAGCAAGGCAGGAGTGTCTAATAGAGTGGACAGTGAGTGGACACAGTGTTTAAACACTCCAGCAGCACTGCTGTGTCTGATCCACTCGCACCAGCATCACATACACTACCACACCACCACCCAGTGTTACTGCAAAACTGAGAGTGATCCACCACCCAGATAATACCTGCTCTATGGTGGTCCTGTGGGGGTCCTGACAAGTGATGAGCAGGGTAACAAGGTATACAGAGAAATTGCTCCTATATGTTAAGTGGAGCTGATAAAATGAATGGAAAGAGTGTAGAAACAAAGAGATGGATTTGAAGTTTTGAAGTTAAACAGTGTACTGTGTTTTGCAGTAGAGAGCCCTGGTAAAGAGCTGTTGCCGCTGTTTTCCATTTCTACCATCCCTTTAATTAAGCTGCTGCTCATGTAGGACCCCTGGAAGCCCTAGAGTGTTTGTCTTGGAAACTGGTCCCTCTTAATGGCAATCAAAACATGATTGGTTGATTCATCTGTTACCTTCCTTCCACTAACCCATATGACTGTGTGTGAACTATGGATTTTCAAATATGATTGTTTGATATTTTCAACTGTAAAATACCTTAAGCTCAGGTAATCAGCAGAAATTCAAAGTCTTGAGTAATATAAATGTTTGGACGGTGCTTTTCAGAATTTGATTAGTTCTGATTTTTGCATAATTAGGGAATGTGCGTGGGAGTGCCAGGTTGGCAGTCAGCTTGATACTATAATACAGTCAGTGGTTTCCTCACATTAATGGTGTGTGCTTTATTAGTATAATTTTGGGGATTCTGATAAAACTGCGAAACCTCAATTAGGGATGTGTACTGGTACTTGAGCACCCAATGAACCATTCGAGGTGTCAATATCCGAGGTGCCAATATCTGAAACCACTTTATTGGGTATTTGTTATGCTCAGTCATGGGAAACTAGAACTGTCCAAAAAATAATACATGTATCTCCAAAATGGTTGTTGGAGTTAAGGCAAATAAGTAATTTTGGACTCATTTTGGATATTTGGAGTATGTATTAAATTACATCGTGTCACTAAGTGCCTTAGTGTGAGTATGTTTATAAGGATGTGATCGAGAAGGCAGTCTCTGGCAGGCATTATCTTAATTGCTAATAAAGCTAGCTATATCGGTCTGGAAACAGTGAAAATCTGTTATTGATGACAAACTAACATGTTGGTACATTGTCTACTGGAAAGAAAAGACCTTAGTGTGGAAGACGACGAGACTGCACTGTTCAGCTCTAGGCTATCCTCTGTTATTTCAATCAATTTCCCTATTCTTGAACATTTAAGTACTTTTTTGCTTGTTCATTTGTTATGCCTTTTCTTGCACTCTTGCTTGCACTCATTCACTCGTATGTCTGTTCATATATCAAAATGAGTAACCTCAATATTGGCTTATTATGCTGGACAACCAGTATACTGAGCCCTATTGACAACACACACACAGACTCAGTAGTATACGTAATTAAAAGCATAGTACAAATGAAAAACTCAAGCTACAGAAAGGTAACCATTATTTCTTGGACTGAAGGTTAGGGAACCAGCCTTGTGACTGGATGGTCACCAATTCGTTTCCCAGAATCGACAGGGCATGAGTGAAGTGCCCTTGAGCAAGGCCCCTAACCCCCAACTGCTCCCTGGGTGATGTGGATATGGCTGCCCTTCACTCCAGGCAAGTGTGCTCACTGTCCCGTAGTGTACGTGTTCACTAGAGTGCATGTATGTGGGTGTTTCACTTAACGGATGGGTTAAATGAGGTAGACAAATTCCTCTGTGAGCAAACACGATTGGCAAATGGTTCTAAATTCTATTAAATGTCTTTATTAGACAAATCCAAATGTTTACAGTCGCTCTAAGAGACAGAAACTGTCCCCTCTCTTTCTCCACCAGCTCTTGTTTAGTCCTGTTAGAGAGTTTAAATAAATTATATCAATGGAGCCTTATATCATATGACCTCCCTGGAATCGCTTTCTCCGGTTTCTCCGGCCGTGTCCTCTCGTCTGTCATCAGGAAGTTTGCGTTCATGCCACGACAGGAAGGACAAGTCACTTCTTGCCTGCTCAGCTCTGCCCGATGGCCTCGACTTAAACCGGAACCCGGCACACTCATCCTTCGAAGAGTTGCGCAGGCTGAATAGACCTATTGTGTGCATAGTGTCCTGTAATGGTTCCTGTTGTGGCTCAGGGTTATGATTCATGTGTGAGCGCAGGAGCTCCCAAAGCGTTCCTCCTGTTTTCTAATGAGCTTGCAGGGGAGAGGGAGGCAGGTAACCTCGGCTTTAACGGGCCCGGAGCCAGCAGCTACAACACGGCCATCTGCATACGATAAACAGAGGGCAGAAAAAAGGAAGGATATGAAAGATTTGAATGCGCAGGAGGACAAATGTTTTGTTCCCTTTGTTGTAGCATTCTGTTATCTGTGAACTGGCTCCAGTATGTATCTGCACTTTCTCCAAGAGCGCACACTAACACACAAACACACACGCGCACGTTGTCTGCATCCCCTGCCTGAGTCCTCACAGCACGGATGTCCTTGATCCAGACGTTGACGTTACCTAACTCTTTGTGCTCATTTTTCACTTGTCTGCTGCTTAGACATGCAATGCAGAGGCAGACAGCAGTGACAGCAGTGGCTAACAAATAGACACCCACGCTATTCCTTTATTTGTGCTTGATTTGGTTATTAAAGAGTCCATATATTGTCTTGTAGTTTATTTTTCCTGGGATCACATTAGAACTTAAATATTTAATATTGCAGGGCAAATTTCCCCCACTTTGCTTTATGCCCTAGAATTAAACAGGCTGTTTTGGTTACTGCGTTGCCCCATTCTTAAAGGAAAGCATCTGGGCTAAAACTTTGTGTATATTGTTTTGTGCATATTCAGTGTGAATGAGTGGAGCTAAATAGCTGTATAGGCAAATAGTCATTGGTTTATTGGATTTTGTGACATCACAGACACAAAAAAAATCAAAACAGGGGTTTAGCTTCCATTTATGGACCATGTGATCTAAGTAACTGCATGTTTTGAAGCTTTAGTAATGCTTAAATATATCGATATAAATCATCAATCAATCAGTCATATCAAGACTCTCTTTTTTTGGGCCATAAATACCTGTGAGGTGTGTGACGAGGTGGTACAGTGCAGTGAATGTCTCGTTTGATGTGTGGAAACGGGTCCAGAGGTTAATGATTGCCGAAAAGGAGCAATTGCATTTGGCCACAATGTGAAGGAAGTAGCTGAATTTGCAGGTGTATGGAAGCATACGGTCATATGGGCAGTGGCAAGAAATTCTCCTCAGAATTGTGCCAGGGAGGGCATCCACCAAATCTGGTTGAACTGCACAATTCTTTGATGCAACAGAAACGTATCCTGTCCATGCCATATCAAATCACAGCTGTTATTCGTGCTCATGGAGGTATGTACACATATGTTATACATATATGTCAGACATTGACAATATATAGGCTAACAGAGGTTTTATGTTGTAACAGGCCTGTACATTGTTTTGCTGAGGTCAGTAAATGGATTTCATCATACAATGCCACTACAAAGCATGGTGCCAAGGTTCTGTTGTTAAGGAGGTGACTGATAGGACAGAGTCAGTGTGGCGTTTGCTCATCAGCACGTCTAAAGTACAACTATCTGACACAAATCCTTCCCATTTCCTTCCTTGTGCTTAGCTGAATATCCATTCATTGACTATAATGGAAGCTCAAATGTCAAAATTCGTCTAAAAGCACATTTCATAGCTTTAACAATACCGTGCCTGTCAAAGAAAACCTTGTAATTCCATTTGGTATTTGAAAATGCCAGCTACTTTTTGCCTTGCAGTATTTTATGATGAAATTCTGAGAAGCAAACTTCACAATATAGTTACATTAAGGAGAAATTTGAATGTTTTTCTGGCCTACTATTTCGCAGATACAAGGTTTTCGTATATAACCGCAACTGCACTGACAGTGATGGCAGGCGAGAAATGGAACAAGCCCTAGCGAGGCACTCTAAAGCTGCAGTTGGTCCTCTTGAGGTTACAGGCCTCTCATATTGGTAATGTTGCGGTCCTCACGACACGTAGAAATTACAGGGAGAGCTAGTATGGGAGAAACTCTGCGGGGAAGCAGCCGCTCCTGTTCTACCCAGCTGTGTAGACAGACTGAGAAAAGGAAAGAGAGAACAAGGAAAACTTTGGCAGGAGGCCGCGGGCGATGTCCGTTGTATCTCCAGGTGGGAACGTTAAACTGGGGGAAGCGGTTTAGCTGGTGCTAAGGTGACTTAATGCTGGCGTGGGCCGGTTTTGCAAGGCCTGTGTGTGTCTGGGTTTGTGTCTGCGTTTGGAGACGTGCGCTCAACAGCTGTCAGCAAATGCGGAGGAGAGCATTTTGAAACCTGTTGATTGGGCTGTCAGTGCTTTCTGGAGCTTAGCTAAGCTCCGGAGGACAGTAAAGTGAGATTTCCTGTGCTGTGGCGTTTTCTCACACTGCTGCAGTGAGACTTTTGCCTGATCCTGATCCAGGGCTACAGACACAGCAGATAAGAGCTGGTCTCAATCCAAATACCTCCTCCTCCCCTTTGCCCCCCTCCCAACCCCCTAATAAAAAAAACCCTCTCCAGCCTGGGCTTTGGAGTCTGAGCTCTCCTACGGGCATACCTCCGATGAACTCCACTCCATAAGTCCTTTAATGCTAATAATCTGCTGGTACCAAGTCCCTCTCTGATCTGTATTGTCATAAAAATACAGCCACACATTGCATTAGTCATAAGCAGAAGATGCAAAATACTGTATATGCTAGGTGACATATGCCATGCTGTTCTGTTGTGTTGTATTCTGTATATCAGAAGGGAATATGGTGGTTTCAGAACAGTTGCACTAGTAGTTGCACCCAGAATGAATCAGCATCAGCCATCGTGAGACATGCAAATGATTCAAGTTTCACAAACTGCGCATGTGATGTAAGCACGGACAGGCCTTATCGTTGTATCTGACTGACCCAACAGCCACGATTGTGTACATTAAGTGAGCAGTGATGCCCTCCATGAGTCATGTTAATGCCAGCACCATTGGCAGACAGCTGCACGACACAGGACTACAAGCACATAGACCGTTACAACGACTGCCCTTAACACCACGTCAACGTGGTGCTGAGAGCATTAGCAAACATGGAGGCCCAGCACCATACCGAGAGACACTACTTCTGCATGTGTAGCTCAAAGAATATTGCCCATATCAGTCTAAATGTATCATCATTTATTGTTCCTGGTAGCCTTTATCTTCCTTCCAAATAGCATCGCAATCCGACACTTCCTTCTGGGTGCAACTGTTCTTTAGATGACGTGTATGCGCCCATTGCCTGAACAAAGCTGAAATGATATGTTGTGCTGCCCTAGTTTCAGATGGCATCAAACCTGAATGTATCGAGCTTTGTGCCCTGTTTCGATACTCAGGGTTAACAGTGATTATGAGTCTCCTGTTTAAAATTTCTCACAGAAACCGTAAAATGGCTCCACATGGCATCCACTTTGGATCTGCTGCTGCTCAAACTGGCATCAACATGCTTTCTGGGTGATCTGTTTACAAGTGAACAGCACCAAGTACAGATGTGTACCTGGTCTATTGCATCATGAAGATACGCTGTGATCCAATCACTCAAACCACCTTCGTAGCTTGTCTGCTTTTGTGGTGTGAATGCATCCAGATGTGTCCCCCATAGCGTCTCAGCAGAGACAAAAGCAGCTGTGTAGTTTCTTTCTTCCTTTCCTCCACCGTTTATGAGTTACGTAAGAAGTCCAAGCAGTTTAAATATTTGGAACAGCCTATCCTTGTACACAAACAAGGACTGGTAGTAGATTTCGGTCTGATAACAAAAACAACAAGAGATTGACATTGTAAACTTTTCCAGTACCCTTCCTCCAGTCATGAGAGCCTAAGCGGTCAATGCCAGGTGTAAACATTTAAGATGGACGGGAATACTAGGAACGAACAGGGTCTATGTGACACAGTTGCGGAAAATAGTGAGAATGGTATCGGGTTTAATAGCTGATACCGATCTATTAATATGAGCCTTGATTCCAATCATGTGGATCGGACAGGGATGTCCCTGATAGGTGGAGAATGTATTCCCACTGATATATAAACCATACCTCCCACTTTGTACCCCTCCTCCATCTAGGCTGACTGCCACCACCACTCCTTGCATTAACCAGCTTCTCTGTGCATTGTTCCGTTCACTTGGATTCCCGTCTTCTTTCCTTCCTTCTCTTTTTCACAACAATGGAGAGTGAAGGAACTTTCCCTCAGCATTCATCCAGCCTTTGCGCATAAACACGCGGGAGTGCATCCACAACATGGATGACCTTGATCCAGATGTTAATGTCAGCTAACTCCCTGCTGTCGTTTTCTTGTGGAGTATTTGTGTGCAATTTTCTAGTAACTACTAAAGACTGTGAAGTGAAGTCTTGAATGTTGTTATTGTAAACTTCCTGCTCTCATTTTCTTGTTGAATTTGCAAATTTCTAGTAACTACCAAAGGCTAATATGTAAAGACTAGGTGAAGTCCTGAATTGCTGAAGAGTCATTTGAATTTAACCCTTATTCAAAGTTATTACTCTGTTTTTGCTTATACCATGTACTTACACAATAATTCACATGTAATTACACAGTTATATATTTAATTACATAGCTACGTAATTCATTACATCAGTGTTTAATGTGTTATGTACTGTATTACATTTTGTGCTGAAGTGTTCAAGGCTGCACTTCCAGCTTTTTGTTCGAATGTGAAGAAATCCCAGAATTCAAGCAAAATTCTTTTCCAAGTTCCATCTTCATACAAATGTGGTATTGACAGTTTAGAAGCTGCTATTTGGACAGAACTTCCAGAGAGGAAATCTGGCTAAGAAGTAATTAACATTAAATTACACCACATGTTTATTACTACTGCCGATATCTGCAGTGTCTAAGGGTTAAGGGGTTAATGTTCTAGGAAGTTCAGTGATCCTTTTCATGGTGCCTAAACAACACTAGCTGCCTTCGCCCAGGGACCACATTTGAGCGTTTCCGCTCAAGACCTTCTGGGATGGTTTTTATGAAGATGTTGTGACTCTCAGGCCATTCCCCCTTCATCTTCTTCCTTTCCATGTTTCCATCCTGCTGGCTCGAGATTAGGTTCTGGGACCCAGTGGCTCGAGCTCCAGATCCAGTTGTGCCTCGGAGCCAGGCTCTGTCCCAAGCCCATGGAGGTGGGGAACCCATTGAGCTTTCCCCATAAAGCACAAAAGAGCCAAACATGGGATTAGTAGTCATTTTAACACACTATAATTACTTAACCACCTGCTTCTGCTGTTTTTTGAGAACAGTCAACAGAATGTGGTGGGCCAGGCAAAAGAGAGTAAATAGTTGCTAAGCTCACCATGCCGTAAGTCGCAATTTTCTCACTGTGCAGTTCGCAAACATCTATTTATATGAATAGCTTAAAACAGGGGGGTGCAAGGTTAGCACTGTTGTTGGTTGGCATATTGCATTTGTTGGTATTGGTTCTCCCGGGCTTGACCTGCAGTGTTAGGCTCAAAGCGCTCTTGTTAGTGTTCCAGACTTTCACCCCATGTGGCTCACCCATGCGTGCACCTCAGCATTATGGGTCAGATTCACCTCTGCTGGGAAGCAGGTTGACATTTGAAACGCTTTTATCCTGTCCAGTCACACTGCATATCGAACTGGATGCGGTGGGAGTCAGGCCAGGTGGGTGGAGCCTAGTTGTGTTTTGGGAAACAGAAGTAGCTTGCTGCTGCGCCCACGTCAAGGTCACTGTTTTATCCCATAGAGCACACAGTATAGAGGGGCATCCATTACTGGTCCTGGAGCACCTGCGACTAGCACAGTTCCAGGAGCTTTCGCAAAGGTTTGGTCTGATTATGATTCTTTAGGAAGCCATAAAGAACAATTCAGTTTGCATCACTTTGGTTTATTAGTCTGGACCTTGCTTTCAACATATGGTAGTATGAGAAGAGACTGTATGATTGGAGGAGGGGTGAAAACTTTGACTTCTGCTTTGAGGTTGAATGGCAGTAGAACTGAGAACTGAGAACTTGAACGTCTTGGGAGTTATGGAAGGTAGAGATAGAGATTTAGGATGCTAGATTGGAAGGAGGTGGAGCTTCAGGCATGGTCCTTCACTTCTTTACAAAATGAAAGCTATGACGGATGTATTTCCTAACAATATGCGTTACATAACTTGTAACATGTTAGAGAATTCTCAGATTTGTAAACATACAGATGTAACTGGTGGAACCTTTCATGTAGTAAGTGGAATAGAGACAATAGCAGCAACGCACAAAGCATTATGTTTTCAGAACTGCCATATTTCAATTAACTCAAACAATTGTTTGAGTAGACTAAGCACGATAGCCTACTTTACAGCTGAAGTGAAATCGTTCCAATAAATTAGCTCATTTTAAAGCATAGTAGCTCTTAAAGAATTAATATTGAGTGGGTTCCAGCCAATACACAAGGTTTCAATATTGATCTTGGTGTCCGAAAGGAAAAAGTGGTATTGTGCCATCTTTAATAAGTATCTATTATACAGTTATATGCAAAGGTTTGAATGAGCATGGACAAGCCAAAGTTTATTTACACAGAGTAGTGCTTTTCAGAACAGACATTGTTGCAAAATAGCGGAAATTACGGAAGATGTGGCTCTAAGCCTCCATGAGCAATCCAAGGACGACATTGGCAAGGAAAAACTCCCTAACAGCAAGAGGAAGAAACCTTGAGAGGAACTTAGATTCAAAGGGGGGAATTCCATCCTCCTGTGGTCGACACCAGCTAGTAAGACTAAAACAATATAAACAGTGGACAAGATTTTGCTAATAGTATACAACACTCAGTATAGAGAGAAGCAAAGAAAGCAGCCTATGATTGGGTAGAAGTATTTAGATTAATTGCTGACTACTAAGTACCAATGAGAAACAGATGAAAATGAGTAAATGTTACCAGTAAAAGCCAGTGACTACTGTTATGAATGTGACAAACCATGAATGTCAGTGACTAAGGTAAGAAGCCTACAATGATCAGACAGACAGTGTGTTGTGAGGCAGGGGAAACAGTGTCTTAATTGATTAATTTGGTTGAGGCATGTGAAAGGTTGTCTATGATTAAGTGGTTTGAGTCTACGTAGGCAGCAGTATCATCAGGAGGGTCAGTGGCATGCAGGTGAAGCTTTCTGCACAGGATTAGGCAGCAGAAAGCTCTATTACGGTCAAACTGATCCAGAAGGCGGCTGATCCGAGGCTGATGAAGCAACAGCATCAGACCGCACGAAACGGGCAGTTGTCCAGCCAGTTAGCCCTTTTAGGAGTGACTGAGAACAGAAGTTAACAGAGTGCAGGCAGTGACTCCGGCAGGCCTAGATATTACAGGGAGACAAACTAAACAAGCAGACTAATCTGTAATGATGCCAGTTTAAAGTACGAAGGGTGTTTCTAATAGAACCATTTTGGTAGGAAAATCAGGCTGTGCTGTGCCTGAGCTGGATGCCCTTACTATAGAGCAAATCCCAAAGTCAAACCTAGAGCTCGCTGTGTTTATGAATGGAAGGCGAACGGGGGGAGAGAGATGGTGGGTCTGCCCTGCAATGCATGGGCGTGCATTAGAGGGGCTTTGTGTGTTTGTGCGACTGCACGTTCTCCGTTTTTAATTAAGCTAATTAAATCATCCTAGGCCATGGCCGTCATGTTCTATAAATAAAGCGCACGTTTCCCTCCGCCATCCCTCAAGGATATTTTTCTGTCCGGCTAATGCAGCGCTGAAACTGTGCGCGCGCTGACGCTCCAATGAAAATTTGATGTACTGTACGCTTCACTGTCCCCACATTACGGCGCTTTGGCATGACAAGCCCAGCGTTTGCGTTACTTCTTTTCCACGTGGTTTTGCAGCTGCTACTCTTTTCTTCATTCTCACTCTCTCTCTTTCTTGTGGATACTCTTGTTCTCTCTTTCTGTCTGTCTGTCTCTCTTTCTCTCTTTCTCTTCCATTTCTTGTTCCTTACCCTGTCACCATCATGTTAAGTGAACAAGGCCTGGATGTCACGCGATGGCACACAGGAGCAGCTGTCATGAAAGAACCCTTCACATACACACGCATGCACGTGTGCCTTATAGAGTGCTCTTCACTTTCACATTTTTAAAGGTGAGGAGATAGCCTGACTGCTGCTATTGGTCTATTGTGCAGGAAACCTTTTTGAAACGCTGCCATGTCTCAGCTTTCATCATGCCACGTTAGCAAAATGTGATACCCCAGTCTACCGGGCTCATACGGACAATGGTCTAGGGGTTCAGTTTTTTTGGAGCTCGTGCCTTGCAGCCTAGGCGACATCATGACAGTACAGTTATATTTGGCTTGTTTATTTTTGCACCTCGGAATTCTGTTGTCGATTCAGCAGTGTGGGATTTTTTTTGTTGTGTGATCGTGATTCAGGCGATTGCTGGCAAGGCTATGTTTGGGTGTATAGTATATACAGTACACAGCGTTTGTCGAAGGGTGCTCTTTCAAGAGCTGGTGGGGTCGTTTTTCTTTATTCTACACTATGTTCCCACACATTGTGAAATATTAGATGAATGCATCTATTGTACCACATGGCAAACCAAAACTGCTTTCAAGCTGTTGTGAATGCAAAGGCAAAGTCTTTAGAGCCTTTACATGTGGTTCTTTGGCTGCAAATTCTGCACGTTCCCATCTCGTTGCTTTTGACAGGTTGGCCACTGTCTTGTTTAGACATTTCTGTGGCTTGGACCACGAGTAATGGCTGGGCTGGGCAATGTCAGCCTTTCTTGATCTTGGTTTTTTCAGCTGTATGGACTTAAAGAAGGGAAAAAGTCGATGGTAATCAGGAGAGTCAGTATGTGACATTACAAAATGAAAACTAGTGGCTTTACCCTAGACCCAGTTTACAGCTGGTCATTTCTTGAATCTTGAGTATCAGGATTATATCAGGATAAGGTCAAGCCATACCTCAGGAGGTGGTCTGAGATGCATTTGAGCCACATGTTATAGCAGTGTAAACACAATCGTCACTCCGAGACACATTCCACAACCAAAACCACTCCAATACAACCAACACTATTTCCCATGCAGTACATTACTGGGCACATGATCCATGTCTGCAAGGAATATAATTATAGAAGGGCACTGGACTGCCATGCACAACAAACTGCAGACGATTTACAGGAATCGTGCAGTAGCTGGATGAGCAGATTTGCATATACCGTCCCACACAGCAGTCAGATTTCAGTCGAACTAAATGAGTTGCTTTTGATAACCAAGTGTTAATGCGTGTGGCAAAAATCTTATCAGGAAATAATCAAGACACTAGTAATATGAAGTGACCTGGTGTAGGTGGGGTCTCAGTTTTTGACATCAGTGAACTGTGTGAATCAGCCGCAGGGTTCTTGCTACAGGTGATGGCGGTGATGATCAGTATGTTTTGACCCTTACACAGTAAATGATAGCATTAGTGATATTACACTATCATAGTCATGTAGGTAATTCTGAAATACTTGTAGACCTTGCTGAACCAAACAACATGTCATTTATGGTATAATTAGGTGTTTTTTAATGTGTGTGTGTGTGTATGTATTATACATGTAATAATTACAAGTACATTTTACCTCAGTAGTATTTTAAAGTACTACTAGTGTACTAATTTGCACTCCCAGGTATAAATGTATTTGAATGTATTAGAAATGTATTTTTATATGTACTTCACATGTATTTAAGTGTATATAAATGACTGTCTCAAAATAGTACCATTACGTACAATTAGTTAGATTTAATTTATTGCATTCAGTGCATCTCTAATAGTTACATTACACATCATCCCCATATCTTTGTTCTGCTTTCACATCCTCACTCTTTGGGCTGGCCTTGGCTGAAGTGTCAGTTGGAGTGTGTGTATCTGTTAGGAAGCGAAAGGAATGTCTTAAGTGTCTTGCCCCATGAACTTGTCAGTGCAGATGATGTCTGGCCAAAGCCGACTCATTCTGCATTAGCTCCTCATGGAGAGTACGTCTGAAGTGGACATATAAAAACCTCAGCTGTACATAATAGGGCTGCACAACAGGGAAATAACAGCAGTATTGTTCATTGTGGTTAAATGGTTACATTGCTGCGTACTGAGATGCATGATGGACATGGTTAAAGAAAATGCTAATAATGAAAATGCTAATAGTAACACATTTTATTATTATTATTATTTCAGTTTTAAACTAGTCTTTGGTTTGCTTGAACACCTGAATAAATCTTTGTTATGCTTGTTAAGCAAGCATGCATATATATATATATATATATATATATATATACACATATATATATATATATATATATATATATATATATATATATATGTACATATATACACAAATAAGCATAGTTAGAATTACACTTGCATCAGCAGCTACATCACTGACTTGGCAGCTTGAACCAGCACAGTTGAACCACCTGACTTAGTGACCCAACCAGTCTAACCAAGACTCAAAAATAAACAGTTTTTTCTTTCAATATTTGTGAACAGCCTTCTAACCTACTGTATCATGAATGTCACTTGGGGTCTTATTTGTGATTCAGTACCCTGACCACTCTTTCTTAAAAGCATGTCAAAATAAAGGTCCTGTGCTGGTACTAGAACCATGTGATATTTGAGTAAACCAGAACCTTCAGACAAAAGTTTTACAGTTAGTTCAATACTTTTAAAGTTGCCCTGTCCTGCTTTTTGCCCCCTGTAAAGTTTTCAAGCATAATGTAATGCCACAATATTACTAAATTTAATATAATTACCCGTAAATGTAATCAGCACATCTAGTTAGGCATAAATGCCCAAAATGCACTGATGCACTGAAAATGTATTCACATAAAGAAGGGTATATATAATAATATATATGCCTGCAGGTCATTTTCACATGCAGTGCACATTTTCATAGCAATGTGCAATTTGCCTAACGCTTGATGTGCCTCTAGACAAGAGTTGTAACTTAAGGAGCTGTTTATTTTCCCTTGACCGGATCAAATGATGCACATTACGAGGAATAATCACAAAAGGCCTGACATTTTTCTCCGGGCAGCAGCATTTATGGCTGTCACTGGCTAGAGGCCGAGGTTGACCACGGCTGAGATTGCTCAGTTATTTCTCTAATTTCCCAACATCTTATTTTGGGGGGAATGCAAGAGTCCCTTTTGATTCGATCTGCAGAGAAATGGAATGCTTCAAGAAGATTACAGTTTATTTTTCTTCTTCTTTATTTCTTTCTCATATTCCCAGTAGGAATGAGTTCATGCTGGAGTACACGATTGGTGTGTGTGTGGACGGCTTTGCTGGGACAGGTCCAGAATGGAGTGTGATAATTCCTCTGAGGTTTTGGCAGCCAATCGCGTAGTCTGTTTGGGCGGTCCTTCACAACTGCAGGGCGGCCTGTAAAAAACATAATTGCAGTACAATGGGCGCATTGATCCACTGTTGCTACAGCCCTGGAGTGACCCTGTAATGGAGCAGGGGTTTCGTTGCCTGTGCCGGGCCTCTATTACCCCATAGGCCCGCAGAACCATTGCCCAGGCCTTGTGTGCATGGGCCTGGGAGTCATTAACTGAGGAAAAAAAAAAAAAATACAAGGAAAAGGAAACACAACAAATGTTGTGCAGTGGTCCTGCACACCTCCTTTGGTAGTGGTGGGCTAGGAGGCTCAGGGCATGTTACTATGTTACTCTGTAGATACTATTTATTATTTGTCCATGCATAGACATGGACAAAATCACTTTGCATGCACAATCATCATCAAAATAATTGTTGCCCCCAGAAGGAAGCTACACATACAGAATTAGTATCTCTCAGGATGGCATTGGTCCTCCATGTTTGCTAATGCAACATGCCATATGTCTTGGCATGGAGTTGTAGAGGTTCCTAATGGTGTCCTGCAATAATCCATCCCATGCAGCTTGAATATTGAAGATAGCGTGACACCCTGCCTTCAGGACAGGTGATGCGGTACAACAGTTGTCGCAACAGTCTGCGTGCATGTAGTACGGCGCCATGCAGCCGTCTGCCAATGGTGCTGGTACTAACAGAATGACTCATGGAGGGCATCACTGCTCACTGAATGTCTGCAATTGTGGCTGTTGGTTCAATCAGATACGGTGATAAGGCCCATCTTTGCTTACGTCACATGGACGGCCAAGTATGAAACTTGAATCATTCACGTCTCATGATGTCAAACCTGCCCACCAAATTTCATTCCTGTTGGAATGAAACTATTTGTGCATCTATTCTTTTGATGATGAGCGTACATAAACAATCTCCTGAATCTCCATAAACTAGAATCCTGAAGCCTACATTTTGTCTGGGCTATTGGAGTTTTCAATAGGCAACAGTATGCCATTTAGTGCCAGGTACCACATAGACCATGCTGAATCGTTCTGAATTATTTGAAGGGACTTCCACTTATTATTGAAAATGTCTTCGTAATTCAATAGTTGGCCTGTAAACAAAGTGATTCAGAGTGGTTTGATGTGAAACGGTTCAGTGCAGAGAACCTTAGCCATTTTATTTTCAACTCAAAACCGCCAGTGAACCTACACGTGTTTTTTAATGTGCCGTATACTCCTATTTTGGCTACATGTACCCCTTCAGCATGAATGGCTTATTAGGTTATTTTTAGGGCAAGATCTCATCTGAAAACGATCATAAAAGAGTGTCTCAGGCAAAAAGCAGCATTCATAGCCACTTCATGTAATATCTTCCCATGAGTTAGCTTTGAGAGGNCCCCTTCAGCATGAATGGCTTATTAGGTTATTTTTAGGGCAAGATCTCATCTGAAAACGATCATAAAAGAGTGTCTCAGGCAAAAAGCAGCATTCATAGTCACTTCATGTAATATCTTCCCATGAGTTAGCTTTGAGAGGCATTATACCCTTCAGACATCTGGTTCCTATCACCACCAATGTGACCAATTCTGACTCTATTATTAAGAATTATTCAGAAGACTTTCATCTGTGAAATTCAACTGTAATTTTAAGGCTTATTTTCAGTAACTGTTATGAATTATGCTATAGAACTAATATATTAATTATGTAAATATGAAAGTGAAAAATTGAAGCATGGCCCCACATGCAGGACTTTAGGGTTTAAGGAGTTAACAGACAAGAATGATTGCCATGATGCCCTCTTGAAACTATAATGGGTTTTTGTAAGGGCCATTGTGGGCTAAAAGGACTGTGGCCAGCTCATAAGGGCTGACTGTTCCTGGCCAGTTGTTGGGTTTGTGGCTCTCTTCAGACTATAGTTTGTGCAGTGGGTAAGTCATTTGTGGGGCAATTACAGTGAAGTGTGTGTAAGAGCAAGAAATGTGTGTTGCATGTCTGTCTGCTTTCCTCAGAAGCCACAAAAGTAAGTCATGTACCTGCACGTTGATGACGCTCCCGTGTGCTGTTGCTTACACTGAAATAGACACCTCCTGGCACACCTGCAAGCCTATAACTCTTTCTGATTGGAGCGGCAGGCGGTGTCTCAGATGTGCTTGCCAAAGTGTCACCTATAGACACCCTCGTTGGTTTAAGGAACAGCTGCCATCTGCCCTCCGGGGGGCTCCTGCAGAATAAACCATGTCACTTTGGCTTTGTCAGTTTGGCTAGCATGCAGCACAAACGACCTCCGAGCTGCAGCACTTGTCACAGTCCGCCAGCCAAACAGACGCTGGGCAAATGGAGTCAGCCTGCCAAGACATGTTTGCTGTCCGAAGTTTGCTTCAGTTTTGCACTGGACCTATGATGTAGTGTAGTACAAAGTAGTGGAGCCCCATCAATTTAGCATTATGGAGACGTGCCTAAATGTGCCTGAAGCCATGGCAAGTTGGTGAATTGAAATAGATTTGCATATTCGGTTTTATGACATACTGTGACTTTATATGACATACTGTTAGCTATGTTAGCTGTGAACAAAAGTATGTACCATAGCTAAAACAGTTGCAGTAGCCCTTGCTAGAAAAACCAGCATAGACTTGCTAACACTGGTTCTACTGTGAAGTCATTACTGTGCACACGTTCACACAGTGTCTACAGCTACGTAGAATTACCCTATGTTCACACCATCAGGTGACAGAGCCACAAGCGACCAGTCATTTCCTATTGGAGGACGCGATTTGTAGGCCCAACAAGCAGCAAGCAACAAATCGAGTTAAGATTTTCTCAGCTTTATGTAAATGAATTATTATGCACTAAAGCGGCATTTTAAATAATTAGCTCCAAGTTCTACAAACCAATTGTAGACACAGGGGTCCGAGGCCCCCAACTTCTGCTCTCTGAATGTTTTGTTCCTGCCAGCATTTCGTTGTTATGCTTAACAGTTTGGGCCTAAACATGGATTAGAAGCACATAACCACTCTTTCTTCTTTTCCTGTTTTATGTAATGCATTTTTGCACATAAACATATGAAGAAAAATAAAAAATGAAAGAAAGTGCTGGACATTGTTGGTGTCTGTAGAGAGTTATGCCCTTCGATAGCTAGCTGGGTTAGCCAGCATGCTGACCAGCCAATAAAGCTAGCCATAAATGCAAGCAGTTAGGATTCTATATAAATTCCATTAAAAAATGTTCTTTAAAGTCTAGCTAGCTTTCCAAGACCTTGTACATGACAACAACACTAGCAGCCTCAGACACACCGACAAGAGATACATTTGGGACAGCCTAAGTGACTTGTTAGGTGTAGATTTAAGGAAAGCTGCATGTTGTTTATGAGAGTGAAAATATGAATGCAAAAACACATGCTCATTCTGCTAGCATTAGAATTAGCTACATAACTAATGTATTAATAAATAATAATGTATTTACATTTATTTGGCTCAACCCAGCATGCAATACAACAGAGTTCCATTTTTGTTTATTTCAGTATAATATGACTGTAAAATGACTGTGGAAAATGGCTGCAGTCTGCGATCATCTCAAGTGATTGTAATAAGGCGATGATGTAATAATTCTATCAGGCTTGTCTAATATTCAACATCACGAGGAAAATGAGCAACACTTTAGGTATGCAGATTGCATAATGCTAATACACGGGATATGCTTCCGTTACTTGTTAGTTACATTAGCTGCTAAAGCTAAGGACCACAAACATGTCTTGGCTGATTAGCTACGTTTAGGGTAAAGAGGAAATTGTATATTTGCTGCATTGTTTATAAAAATGACTGAGAAAGAGGACGGAGGAGGCTCGCCCTGCCCTTCTCCAGGCTAATCAGGCAAACGTCATACGGATATAGCCTTCTTGTCATCTCTCTCAGTTTTCATCTCTGCTATGCAGGGGATGCTAAGTAGCGCTGGATGAAATGGGATGCAGCGTGCCTTTTCTGCCCCACTAGGTTCAGAGATGGAAAAACACTCGATGGCCTTGTCATCTGGCATTCTTTTAAGTAGGTCACTACAAGGTTCACTTGCTTGCAGCTGAGTGAATCCGGTGCATGACTTGGAAGCGCTCATAAATATTTAGTAGCTCGCTTTTGTTTTGGTGCCTAAAATATTCTTTTCTTATTTTCTTTTCTTTTTTTCTGTTTGTTAAAGACGCAGGATCACAATAACACATCTACCGTGTTTATTCCAATAATTTTGCTTCCCTTTTGTCTTCTTAATATGACGATGAAACCCTTTCCACTGAAATTTCTGAAAGAGCTGTCTGTTTTGGGAACATAACCAGGTTATTAATTGCAACACAATGCGGGTTTACCCACAGCAGCATGAAGCATTACCTTTGAGCACTGTTGAAATGTGTTTATGGGAACTAAATGCATGAATCATGACTACAAATTTATTTGAATAGCGAGTCCTAATTATCAGCGCGAACTGCGCTGTGCATTTACCTCCTTTTATTCTGGAACGGCGTGCACAGGAACACAGGAAAGCTGCAGACAGTACTTTCTGTTAGCAGTTGTGCAGGAGATGAACTCATAAAAGCTCCTTGCTGCGTGAACGACCATAACAGATCACTCTCAGGTAAACAGACTGAAACAGTGGACCAAAGCTGTGGGTGCAGAATAGCGTCTCAGTGATGCACATGAGATGCACATGTTTTCTCTTTCATCTTAAAACAAGTGAAGAATCAGTGCCGTTAATTTGATGAATAAGTTGAGGACACACATCATAGAAGTTCTTGTACTGAACTGCACTACAGGTGGGGATTCTCTAGTGACTGCAAGTGGACAAGTTTGGCTTTGGAATGTAAAAGCTCTGCCAGGTTTTCCTTCCACCTGTTCCCATAAGCAGGAGAACAACTGAATTACACCTATTACAGTGATGTTTCCTTTTAGTTTAAAGCAGAGTTTGCCAAAATGGTCCCCTAGAATATAAATTATATCTCTGTGTGGGACCAAGCAATAATGCTGACCCTGAGGACCGGTTTGAGAACCACTGGTCCATAGCGCTATTTGGATAGGATTAGTTTTTTACGTTGGAAAGGGCGGTGATGTAATCATACAGGTGTTTCTTTGTGATCGTAGTCCGGTCTGAACCTGTCATGTCAACATTACAGACTTGTGTTGATACAGATTCTTATAGCTTTACCATCTATGTAAAACAAACCATAGAACTAGCAGGACTATGTATTAGTCTGTCAAATCCCATTGAAAAGGTGTTTTTCATGGTCTTTCTTAACTATAGAGGTACTTTTATGTATTCTCTGTGACCCAAATCAAGATTAAGACATGTAAAATGATAAAGTCATTGTCTGCTGGTTGTAAATATTCAATGCATTCACTTAAAGGAGCGGTATGTAATCTGTCAAATTCATACCTTTTAACTCCTCCCACTGTTTACTTACCAAAGAAAGACATTTGTTGGGACGTCTCAACCATAACCCACTGGCGGTCTGGCATTCTACATTTAGAAGTACCTTAATTGAACCTTAATTTATAGAATGTAATCACAATTTAAAATGCAATTGCAATAGCGGTCAGAAAAATCGTAAGCAGATATTTTCCGCAAACTGTCCAGCCCTAAGTATAAAGTGGTATTACAAGACCGGATGGGTTGAGGCTAGCAAGTTAGCACGCTAACTTCAGCAGGTATCTCCACAACATGATACATAGCATAACTCAGCATAGCATCACATTCTGTTCAGAATTTTAGTTAATTTTTGATTGCTTTAAACAAAAAATCTGATTACATATTGTTCCTTTAACACAGCTAAGTAGGTGGTTAGATTAAACAAGACTATGGTTAGATTGAAGGTTCCATCATGTTTTCTTTTCGTCAGCAGTCCATTGCATTGGGTCTGGAGCTTCTTGGGTGTGTAGGCAATGCGGAGATCGCCTGGTCACTCCCATCTCGGTAAAAAAATCTTATCCAGTGCTGATCGTTCATTAACGTTACGGATGACTTTTGATAAAATAGCATTACCCCACCTCTCTATGTCAAACTAATCCCTTCAGAGTAGTTCTTAAGGCTGTGCTTGTGCAGCGGCACCTTCACCTTTCATGTGGCTCGAAGCTGGGATATTTGGAGCTGATGTTAATTCTGGTCATGTTTAGCTCCGGTGAATTCAGAGTGACTCCTCACTCAACCGCAAGATTACCATCCCGAGTGTGCTTATAGTGGCACTAGAACGACAGCTCATTAAATTCAAAGATCCATCTGCTATGCAAATGCCTCCAAATGAGCATCCACAAGCATGGCCTCCTAATTGAACACACGCAGCTCCATAGCAACGTGGTGTCCAAGGAGTCCACTTCAGCTTTTACTTGACTTGATTGTGGAAGCAAGCAGCAATGGCTAGCTAATGATTATCCAAAGGATTGCTGCGACTACTTGTACAAGCCATCGCATCCATCGAGTTCTGGGCGTCAAATCTGGAGTAAAGACAAGTTCCCCATCAAGAGTGCCCCCCCACACCCCACTCGTGACCTCTGTGTCCCTGTTACTAACTTAATGATGTGCTTCGATGTAACATCATTAGTGCCCTTAGTTGTGGATTGGCACGTCACTCAGGTTGTGCAAATTTCCTCTTTGCCTGTCACCTATGTGACAACACTTTTACACAAGGGTGTCAGATGCATCTATTGCCTCTCCCATGACTGTTGCTTGAGCTAGTACTGTCTGCATTGGGCTTGTCGATTTTTTTATTTTCTCTAATTTCTTTTTTTTAATTAGATGGTACACAGCGTAATGATGGTTCTTGCAAGGCACCCTGCTGCTAGTTTCATAGTTAGCATCGTAATTTTGATTTAGTGTCAGAAAAAAAAAGGAGGCCAGTTTAATATGCTTTCATCTTCTCAAAAAGGCCCTTTTTGCCAAGAATTGTGGGATAGATTTGTCCCAGGCTTAAAAGAGCTAGCCACATTGAAAAGGCTCTATCAAATCAGGGCCACTCTGCAAACAATATCATGCGCTGGTTAATGGGATTTTAACTGACGTTGGTTATTTTGCTCCATTGCTTTCAACTTAGTTATTCTTTGCTTTAATCTTCTCAGTATTCAATATTTCAGCGTGAACGTCCATCATTTGAACATCTGGTGAGTTTTATTTTCTCCTTCTTATGCTACACTATGCCCTCAGTTTCAGAGGCTTCAGCATAGATCATATTCGTTGTCACCATTTCTCCTATGAACCTGATCGTACCACCATATGGAAAACAGGCCAACGGTAGTGGTGGAAAAAACGCCAAGGTCAACATTCGCGGAAGCCGTGGTAGCACAATAGGCCCCTGTGTATCCAAACTGAATCATACCAGGTCAGACAGGTTGGGCCACTCTGCATGCATTTGTGGGAAGATCTTCGAATGAATCTACAAACTTGCAAAACAGGCCGTGTTCAGTGAGCTGAGACCACCGGGCAGGTCAGGACATGCTCATAGTCTGTCGGAGTATCCAAAGGCCGCACAATACCGTGGAGCAATTCTGAATCTATTCCCAGGGTCGTTCTGTAGCCATTTCATTTTGCCGTGCGGATCGAAGCTGCATTGTATAATGTCACAGTACTTTGAGGATAGAATTAAGATTGGGAGGATAATGTTGCAGCATCCTCAGGTGGAATGGCTTCACCCTTTCTTAAGAGTGGAGGGAGAAAGAATTTGTGCTTGCTCTGTTAATCTTTCAGGCTTGGGTGTATAGCTCCACAGCAATCAAAGGCCCAGAGACTGGATTGAGATGTCCGTTTTGGGCTTAGCCAAACCCTCATAGATTTCACAGAGCATGAGAGAACGGTCCCAGTGACAGTTTCCCTGATCCCCTCAGAGAAATCCAACCCCAGACTGCAAAACAGCATTAGAGCTGTGTGAGCCAGAGTCAACGCTGCAGTGTCTGCAACTTGTTGGGCTGCTAGGCCTGAACTGCCGACTCGCCTCCGTTGAGCCATATTCCTGTTGGCGGATCATAATTCAGAACCGCTTTCATTTAATGAATAATCAGAATAGAAAGTCATTTATCGCACCACTTACAGGAACTATGCTATGCGGGTTTCTGTATTTTGGGAGTAACTCTTTGGCACACCTGTTGCTCAGTCAGTGCACACAAACACATGGCAGGCAGGTTGTGACTTGTTCTCTTCAGTGTTTCTGTAGATTGTCCTTGGGCCACTTGCGGCTCCCTTTGAATTTTTCATTTTCAATAAATCTTCCAATTTCATCCTGCAAGAACAGGACAGTTGGGACCTACACTTTCAGCCTGCTCAAACACGCTTAAATGTTGATTATTGAAGCAAGTTACTCCTCAAACATATGTATTCTTTAGTATTTAGTCCCCTTCAGTTTCTGTTTACCACTGTCTTCCATTTGCGCGATTTTGGGTTTGGCTGAATTTTTGGAAATTGCTTACTTCTTGGAGTCAGTGGTCATTTCTTAGGAAATCATGGTCTGGATCTTGGCAGCTGCCTGACCACGGCCCTCTTTCCTCATTATCCATCCCGCGCCATTGTCCCTTGTGATCGCTCTGGATATTAGAGTGATCAAAAATAGCTTTCGTGCTGCTGAGACCACTGTATTTTTCTACTTCCCGTGCCCGTAAAATGGGCAACAGGATGGGGTGGGAAAGTTGAGAGCAAACAAGCCAGGTTGCTCTTTGAGAAAAGTCTGCTTTTTTGCTGTTGACAGGGAGAAGCATGTATAGAGGTTTAATGGGGCCATTGATCCAGCTCAGATGGAGGCCACGCCCAGTGGGTGGCTGGCTGGCTAGCTGGCTGAGAGGGGAGACAGGTGTTTGTTCGATAGCTGTCCCACTTCCCTGACCTTAAAGCTTTTAATCAGCTCTGCCAGGGAGCTTGTCAATCCTGTCAAACCGTGAACAGTCCAGAGCCAGCCAGGGAAAGCAACACTATACATACACACACACACACACACACACACATATATATATATATATATATACACTATATAAATATATTTATAAGGAAGGACACAGTATGTATCAGATATTGAGATATTGTGGACTAGGTACCCATCATTCTGGGAGAAAAAAAGAGCCCCCTGGGGGGACCTCCATGAAATGTAAAGGAATGGTTCTATACAAGGGTTTTTCCTAGAAAGCCCAAGCCAAGAACCATGCAGGGACCTTTACATTTGGGAGTGTAGCCATCCATGTTGAGATGGGCAAGGTAACAATGTACAGCTAGGCAAGGTAACAATGTACAGCAAGGTGCAGCAAGAAAGTACTGTTCTATTGCGCGTAACCTTTCAGCCATGTAACAAATTTACAGGACAGTCCCAGAGCTCAGTGAGTAATCCAGCTTTTGTTTAGAGGGAAAGCAGCAAAGTTTATTTTCATTGTCATCTAGGAAACATTCCTTTGTTTCTTTATTCACTTTCCAAGTCTCTGTGCTCGTATTCCTTAAGATGACCCCTGTGCTAATGGATGGTTCTCGGGGCGGAGAGGGTGTGGGTATGCGGTTCTCCTCGGCTGGTGAAAGCTTGATAGGAGACACTAGGAAACTAGGAAAGCACATCTAAAAAACATTTCTCTTCTCTTCATTCTCTTCCCCAGTCACTGTGTTCATATTCCTTAAGGTGACCCCTGTGCTAATGGATGGTGCCAGCATTCCAAATGGTTTTTACTGTTCCCGGGGCGGAGAGGGTTTGGGTATACGGTTCTCCTCGGCCGGTGAAAGCTCACTGAGCGACAGTAATTTCAATCCGAGCTAATAGAGCTGTTGAGTCTCCCTGTGACTCCTTTTTTCCCCTCTCACTCACTGCTCTCTGATCAATAGTAATACACTATCGTGATTTGTCAGCCGCAATTATTTATATATTTACATTCCCCCTTTCTCATCAAAGAGTATCAGTCAAAAAGCATTCTATTCTTGCAGGATCATTTCGGCACCGAAGAGAAGCCAGGGCAGCTCCAGCAGATAGTTAGCATTCATCCTTCTGAGCCGGCCAGATTGACGCACTGTGAAGTTTAACTACAGAATATGTTTGAAACCAGGGGCTAATTACAGTGCAGCCTTGATGGCCGTTAATGGCGAAGCCCGTTAGCCCAGCAGTCAGAGTACAACGTGACTGCAGAGAAATTGCCTTGAACTCCGCAATTATCCGCAGACATGGTTCACTCTTTCAACTCGGCTCCCGGCCCTTATCTGAGCTGGCTCTTCTCAGGTTTTTTTTTTTTTTTGGCACCCTCCTCTCTTTATTTCCTCTTTTCTCTCCTTCTGTACCTCGTGCTTAAAAGGATCATAAAACGCGTAGTCTTTAGTCGAGGTCGTTCATTCGTCATAACAAGCCACTTCTGCTTCCTAAGTGGTCTCTGGACAGGAAGAGCTTCTACATGACTGCTATATTTCAGATTTCAACGCTGGTGCGTAATCCCACAAGTCCATTTCCCCCCCGTCTTAAAACCAGCGTCCCCTCATCCTCGGCCCACCCAGCGGGTCGCCTCCAGACATGGAGAGCAATTACCTCTAGGCCAGCTGCAAGACGGAGTGTGCTTAGAAACTCCTGATGACTGCTCACCTTCTGGTTTTCCAGTCCCAGCTTGGTCGGAACCTGAACTGAGATGTTCCGTTACCTGCTTCCTGGACAGGAATCCAAAAGTCTTGAATTCTTTGTATGTCAGCATCTGACTGTATGACTGAGGAGTTGTTATGGGTAACAGTAAGTGAAACCAGCTCTCTTGTTTTTCACAACCCGTCTTCCAGCTGTGGCTAAGTGGTATTACTTCCAACTCCAGCTCATATTTTTCAGTGAATTGAAAGGCCTGGTGCCGACAGTGCAACTGCTTTCTTTTTGGAAGTCTAGGGATTCACCAGAGTGGCTGTTTATAAGGTAGGTAGGTAGCTTAGGGATGTAACAGTGCATCGTGATGCATTGATCTGAAGGTGGTGATTGAACAGCATTGCTTTTGGAACGTAAACACAAATGGGCTTTTAGAATTTTCCAATATTGCCCTGATTTGTAATGCCGTATTTATCGTACTCTGGAACAGTGGAACAATTATCTGCTACATCTACAACTGTAGCACCTTTTCATTTCATACTTTTTGGGTTGATTTTGTGGCGCTTTCTACAGTTTATAGAATGAATCATCCCACAATTCCCTTTTCCTTTTCCTGTCTCTGCTGAGATGCCATTTAATGAGCTGTGATGGCTCTCTTGTTCTCTGAAATTTTGTATTCGAATGATGAAAAATGTCAGCTGCGTGTTGCGCTGCACCTCAGACTGCGCTGCTGGTTGGCCTGGAGAGTTATTGACAGTAGGACACGCATTAAGACTGATGGAGTGTCGTTTGTATTGAGTTTCCTCCAGCCTTTGAAGTGTGACCTGCAATAACAGTCTGCAGGGCCGGGTAAGATGAGCCGCCAGCCGACTGCGACGTCTCTTTGATTAAATCTGAAGTCACGTTGGAGTTTTTATGGAATTATTTGGGAAAGAAATTGGATCTGGATGCGCACTCTTTGGACGCATCTTGAAAGTCGGTGTGCGTTGACTACGGAGTGAATGGACAATACAAGAAGTGAACACCAGCGCCTACATTCTCTGTGTGTTTATGTAAGAGTGGGTGGTTGGATGTGGGTGTGGAGGGAGAGGGGCGGGTGTCCGGGGGCTTACAGTAGGGTATGTGGGCGCCTGTGCGTGCGTGCATGTGTATGGGAAAGAGTGGAGTTGGAGTGAGGGGCTCACTGTGGTGTGGTGCGTGTGTGTGTGTGTGTGTGTGTGTCTGTGTGTGTGAGTGTGTGTTGTGTGTGGTTAAGCGAAGAGGAGGGGGGACTAGAGCCTTTGTACCCAGCTGGGTAGCATATGCATTAGTGAGTGAACGTGCATCCGAGCCTGCGGTGAGCATTCCGATGGTTGTGTGTGGAACATGGAACGCTCCCCAAATCCCACTGGAAAGATCCATTGTGGTCACCGTGAAGGAAATGGTATGGCCCGACAGTCTCACTCGCTAGATCTGCCTAGAAACATAGTCGTTTCTCTCTCTCTCTCTCCCTCTCTCTCTCTCTCTCTCTCTCTCTCTCTCTCTCTGTCTCTCTTTTAGTGCTGGGTGATACAGTTATATGCAAAAGTCTGGCCACCCCAGTCAAATGATATATTTTGCTGATTTGCTAAGTGATGCATGCACAAATAGTGTTTAAGGTGAACTGGACGTGTTCACATTTGAGGAAAATTTGGGTTTCTATGATAAACACATAATAATAATAATAATAATAATAATAATAATAATAATAAATTAATAAATAAATAAGTCAATAAATAAATATTTAAAAAAAACAAACATATATATATATATATATATATATATATATATATATATATATATATATATACACACACACACACACATTCTCTTTGATTCCTTTAGCATACCACTACTCACTACTCGGGAGGCATGGGTTTGTAACAGCATCCCTTTACCCCCTCCATTGTTCGCTCTCATTCTCTCTGAAAGTACTCTGTACGATCCATTCAACATGAGAGTCCACATGTGTATGTGCATCCCTGAGAGCATCACGAGTCTGCCATGTTTTTCTCAGAATGTAATTGAAGTGCCCTCCAAAGTGCTAATAGGTGTGAATAACTTTGCCAGCGCCCTCCGTCTTTGTGTCTGAAAGCACCTTAAGTGGATTCACCCCTTGATTTTATGCAGCCTCTACCATTCTAACTAAAATTCAGGATAGTGGAACATCCTAGAGTGCAAGCAGTCTGAGAAATTGCAGAATTATGCGTATGTGTAAGTAGCGGCGGGCGCCGTTTTTCGTCTTCAGAGCGTACCATTTCTCTTCCGCTTCATTTTGAAATCAAAGTGCGGTAGCTGAATAATTCTCCGTATGTGCGCTCGTACTTCAGGCTGAGTTTAGTGTGGATTTGACTGCGGCTCTCCGTCTCACGCTGCTGATGTCTTGTGACGGCACTAATGCCGCACTCTTATGTCATGCATGTTAAATGCACAAGCCAGGAGTTCACAGCCTCTTGGTCTTGGAGTACCACTGCCCCATTCCAGCAGACCTAATTCAGCTCATCAGCTCATTAACGAGGCTTTCCTGAATGGACCTGAGGATGGTAGTAAAGGAAAATATCATGAGCAAGATGTGGAACTACTAACATAACATATTAATCATCGACGAATAGTGCTCTACATACTGTATGTTCATATGATACACATTAATTAAATAGTCAATTGACTCAGAATTCGAATAGTCGATTGATTGAAAAATAGTCGCTTGATTAATCAATTATAGGATGATCATTGGTCGCAGCCCTAATAGCAAAACAGTCTCCCAGTTGTCAGGGAGTTTGCAGAAGACTCATTAGAACAGATGGCATGATTGTATTAGTTGATTAATCAAATCTTAATTGATAAAATAGTCAATTCTAGAAACGATTGTTACTTGCAGCTCTGTTAGCAGAACAGCCTTTCAGATTCTAGAGAAACTGCAAAAAAAATTTGATTAATCGATTAATCAGCTATAGAAATGTTCATTGCCTGCACCCCTTATCAAACACATCGCCGCAGAAGTCGCAATGGTCAGATCAGACGACTATTCGAATAATATCCGAATCGACGGATTAATCGAGCACAGACTAGTCATTATTTGCAGCCTGATGATGGAGCAAGCGCACAGATTTCAGGGAGTTTAATGGTAAAAACTGGTTAATCGATTTTGGCAAACAATAATCAGCAGATAAATAAACTGTCAAAATAACCATCAGCTGCAGCAGTCCCAGGCTTCGGGATAAACGTGATCTCTCTTAATGAAGACTGTATCTAGTTAAACATGCTGAAGATAAACAGTGTAGTAGCAGAATTGGTAGTTCCAGCATGCCTTCCTGTGAGAGTCTCTGGTGTGTGCTTTTGCAGGTCACATGCTGAGCGCATGTGTTAATTGCACACAGACAGGATTCTCGTCCCGCTGCCCGCTCCAGATGCTGTGTGAATTCCCACTCGGACAACGTTAATAAATCTGCCGCAGCGAGTCGCATGCTTCGTCACCACGGGCCGTGAGGCGCAACAACATCCACCCCTGAAACGCAGCGTATGCGTCCTCTCTCACCGCTCCATCACACTGCTGTTTTTCATTGCAATTAGCAATGCTCTTTGATGTAAGCTAGCAAGTTTTCATATATATTTTTTTCTCGTCCCGCCGCACCAGCCTTTAAAAATGCATGTCTTGCTCAACCAAACTCTCCTCTGAGAGGACTTTGGAGTCCTCCTCCGTCAGAAAGAGACACTGCAGGGGATTTAGAAGATCTAGGAAGCACCTTGTATCAAATATTGATTTTTTTTTCCGCCTCATTTTTTTTGTTTTTAAATTAGCTCTCTCTTTAACGCGCCCCGCTGTTACTGGATTGCAGGAGCGGACAGGAATGGAAGTGGACCCATCGGGTGGTCTGTAGAGTAGGAGTTGCGTTGGAGGGAAAAGTCTGTCTAAATGTCAGAAAAGAACGTTTTTTGTGCTCTGCTCTCTCTTAAAGGTCATTTAACGTCCCCCTCAATGTCAATGTTAATGCAGTTTTGGGGGGGAGATGGTGGGGGAGTGCCCAACCCCCAATGAAGACTATTGATTTTGGTGCTATTGGCCATTTTGGACTATTGAAACGGTTTGACCATCTGTTTTGTTTTTGGTGTCCTCATAGGACCTGTTGATTCATTGTAAGTGAACAGAGTGGTTGCCTTTGAAGGGGAATTCCAACAATCTGTCAAAATGCTTGCATAATTCTGCATAATTCAATCAGAGGTAAACACAAGCTTTGGTTTCATGACATGGTGCATTGTAGAGAACCTTGATGACTCTTTACAATGGTGACAGCAGGAACCAGGAGTCGGAATGTCTATTCCATTATGTCCATATATTTTAATTACTGTCCAGAACGACCAATAAAATTGCACATTTTAATATATGTGAGGTTGTTAATGGTTAAATAGTGGTAGGTTTTCTTTGGGGACTATTTAGCCCTGCAGGCTTCTGCCTGGGTGTCAGGGTCGGGCAAATCAGGATGTTCGCAGAGAGGCTTAAAAGGTTTATCAGTAAAGAACACAAACCAGAGC
>CM067486.1:8440857-8465508 GCA_034552555.1 Semaprochilodus insignis
TCTTACTCATTCTCTCTTTCTCTCTCCCTTTATCTTTGTCACACTCTTTCCGTCTCTTGCACCTTCCACTGTCTCTCTCTATTTTCTCTCACTCTCTCTCTGTCTCCCTCCTCTACTCTTTCCTTCTCCTTCTCGTTTACTCTGTCATTCTCTCATTCTCTCTCCCTTTATCTTTGTCACACTCTTTCTGTCTCTTGCACCTTCTACTGTCTCTCTCTATTTTTCTGTCTCTGTCTCTCTTCCTCTCTCTTTCCTCTCTTACCTCTTTTTTCTCCTTCTCATTTAGTCTTACCCATTCTCTCATTCTCCCTCCCTTTATCTTGATCACACTCTTTCTGTCTCTTGCACCTTCTGCTGTCTCTCTCTATTTTTCTCTGTCTCTGTCTCTCTCCTCTTCTCTTTCCTCTACTATTACCTCTTCTTTCTCCTTCTCTTTTATTCTTACTCATTCTCTCTTTCTCTCTCCCTTTATCTTTATCACACTCTTTCTGTCTTTTGCACCTTCTACTCTCTCGCTTACACTCTCTCTCTCACTCTCTCTTTTCCACACCTATCCCCACAAATCTTCCCTGCCCCCTCCCCCTGCACTCTTCTCCTGGGGACAGTGGTCATCCTGGGCTGGTAATCCATTACTTAAGGCCCCTCAGTAATGGCCTTGCCCCGTGTTTATTTATTGATTAGTTATTTTGTGCATTAAGATGTCTAACAGCTGTTATAGATTTGGCGCTAGAGGACACGGCTGTAATATTGAAAAATGAACAGCTTTCATTGACACGTGCTCGCGGGTGTGTTTCGGTGGACGGGTGGGTGCGTGATTGGAGAGCTCTACCAGCACCAGCTCTACTTTTTTTCCCAGCTTTTATTTTATTTTGCGCAGCTGCTTGTGGTTGCGATGCTTACTGCTTGCCTTTTTAAGTGCCTTGTTGTTAGGTAGTTGTGACTCTGAGTCAGAGGTAGAGATGGGTGTTGTAGATGTGTGTTTAATTCAATATTTGGGAATAGCAAGTTCAGGAGTTAAATTAACAGCTGAAATGTAAAAAAACAATATAGTGTAGACTTCTCTAATAAAGGTGGCATTAAACATAAGGTAACTTTGATATGTGCAGTATGTATAAAGCCCGCTCCCAACAACATATATCACACAAGAAGAATCCTTCTAGTATAACATCACAATGCTCAAAGACATGCCTGGGATACTTCAGCTGTTCAGTTCTAAAGGCCGGGTTGAAAAGAGTCCTTGTGTACATTAAACTGATTTGGAGTGGTCTGTCAACAAACAGAAACTGTGGTCAGAAACTGTCTGCTGATGTCAAGGCCTGGGGGATGGGAAAGCTGACGAGTACATCAAGCACACTGAAAAGACTGTGTTCATTTGAGTAAAACGAACACAATAAGATGTGCGGAATTTGTGGTAATAAAGAAATAAAGGATTAATAAAAAAGATAACCTCATAAAGCTCTTTTCCACCAAAAGAACTGCTTCTTAGAACCTTGGTGCTGTTTAGGAAACCAGCCTGCGTTTAAACCAAGGAACGTCAAAGAATACGTCATCAGCGTCAACGAAGAGTGTTACACAGCGATAGTAAACAATAGTAACAAGATGGCGGGGTACATAGATTACCTATGAGCATGTGTACTGTTGGTATTGCAATGCCATTCATTCAGAAGATAAAGGTTACCAGGAGCGATAGATGATGATGAATTTCGACAGATATGGGCAATATTTACTGAGCTGAACACACAGAAGTAGTGTCAATACTCTCAGTAATGCAACATGCATACGTCCTGGCATGGAGTTATAGAGGGTCCTAATGGTGTCCTGTGATAATCCATCCCATGCAGCTTGAATATTCTCACACGGTTCCTGCAGTTTTTGGCGCCATTGCAGTCTTTGGCGACGTTGACATGGTATTAAGGGAAGTCGTTGTAACGTTCTGAGTGCATGTAGTCCTGCGTCGTGTAGCCGTCTGCCAGCGGGGCTGGCACTAACAGGTTGACTCATGGAGGGCATCACTGCTTGCTGAATATCTGCAATCATGGCTGTTGGGTCAGTCAGGTACAGCCCCGTCCTTGCTAACATCACATGCACGGCTGAGCGTGAAACTTGAATCATTCACAGTCTCACAGTGTCAAACCTACTCACCAAGTTTCATTCTTGTCGGGTTGATTCCTTGTCTTTGTGCAGGTATTCTTTTGATGCTGAGTGTATTGTTGGTGGAAATGTGCCAAACGGTTTAAACTTTGATTCACAAACCAGATGGGAACCTTTTCCATGTTGGTGGAAAAGGGCTAATAGTGGGCTGACAGCCAATTAGCTACTTGTTACTATGCGGTTTATGCAGTTGGTGTACACTTGTTGTTCTACAGGTCATTTTTTGATACGTGAACTTGCTCAGTGTTTTGATCTTCATTATACCAACAACATACTAACAGCATACTGTGATGTCATTTATCACTACACTGTAATATAACCCCACCCCAATCCAAGGCCTCTTAGGTCGTTGTATTCAGTTAAAGCTGCTTTAAGATGTTTACTTTTTAGGCTACTGTTATTCTAGTAAACAAACCCCTCCTTTCACAAATACACTCACCCCTACCCCACATTTACACAACTACAAACACGCCCACACACACACACACACACAATGCTTCCTAGCCTCACAGCTGTCCAGCGAAGGCAAGCATCAATTATTTAGTGGAATTCAGTTCCAGATAAATCCTCTTTCATCCGTATACCCACATGTTTCCATAATGCCAGTGAGCAGACGGAGCAGTTGTTGCTTCACAGTCCTTTCTATTACCTGTGTCCATTTTCTGTCTGTCGTTGGCTCTGCAAATAACTGCTTTCTGTACACAAGGCAAAGGCTCTGTAATCATTGACCAAGAGTTTTTGCATCTTTTGCCCAGTGCTGGTATGTTATCTGGTATCAGTGATGATGTCATTTGCTGATGGGGCAGGTAGTGACAGGGCCATGTTTGTTCTTTTTCTTAGTGTAACCGAAACCATGACAATGCCCTTGTTTATGCGCCTGCCGAGAGTGTGTGCGAGGTTGTTTCATATGCCTGATCTCCCTTTTGTTTATTGTGGTTATGCGTCGTTAACCTTCTGGGGCTTTCCTTTTTGGACCGTTGGTGTGACAGAAACTGGCAGGTCTTTTAAGCAAGGTCACATACGGAGGGAGACTTCTGATCCCCCTTTTAAAAGCCCACGCATGCCGCTGCACACCTTCAACTTTTTCCTCCACCTGTGTTTGTGTTGGTGCTAAAGAGTGGAGGACGTCTCTTTAATGACATGACTACTAAAGTGGGCTTGCTGTGTTTGCGTCCGTTATATCACCGGGCCTATTGCTGCAAGTCACCAACAAAAAAAATGTATGACTGCTCACAGGCCAAGCTGTGAAAGATGAATCACTGCTGACTTGTTTAAAACAAAAACACTGAAATGTAAAGGAGAGAGAGAGAGAAAGGTAAAAGGGGAAGAGGGAGGAGAGTGACGGAGTAAAAAAGGGAGAAGGACAGGAGAAAGAAGAGAAAGAGAGGGCGAGAGAGAGAGAGAAAGAGAGAGAGGAGAGAAAAGAAAAGGAAAAGGGTGAGGAGAGAGAAAGAGTAAATAAGGGAGAAAGATAGGAGAAAGAAGATAAACAGAGAATGAGAGAGGCCAGAGGATGAGAGAAAGAGAGAGAGAAGAGAAATGTAAAGGGGGAAAAGTGAGGAGAGAGAAAGAATAAATAAGGGAGGACAGGAGAAAGAAGAGAACAAGAGAGGCCAGAGGATGAGAGAAAGAGAGAAAAAAGAGGATGAGAGGGTAAAAAGAAAGGAGGGAGAGAGAAAGAAAGGTGGGAGAAAAGTTAGAAAGTAAGAGTGAGAGAGAGAGAGGAGAAGAAGGAAGAAGGTGAAAGAGAGACAGGCAGAAAGAGAGAAACCAGAGACGAAGAAGTGAGTGCAAAAGAAAGATTGAAAAGGAAGAGAAAGAAAGTGAGGAGAGAAAGGAGAGATAGAGATAGAGAGGAAGAGAAAAAGAGAAAAAAGGGGGTAAGAGAAAAAGAGACATGGAGAGTGAGATACAGAGGGAGAGAGATGCATGCTGATGCATTCCTCTTGACATTTCCAAAACGCCTTCTAATCATACGCTGGGGTAGCTGCGTGGGCTCGTGTGTTTAGGCTCCGGAACGCATAGGGTCACATCCTTGCGCATCCAGAGAGGGAGCTAGCATATGGCTGTGTGTTTCAGCGCCCTCCTTTCAGGTCAGGAGCATGTGTTCCTATTGCGAGCGAGACTGATAACGTTGTGCCCTGAAGCGAATGCTATACTATTTATTCATCTGAACCGTTGTGGTGCATGAGCGGTGGGTGAAAAGCACGGTTCGGGAATTCGCTGTTTGTAACCTCGTCAGACAGGCTGCGTGAGTCTCGTTCATGAGCCTGGGCCTAAGCAGATGGCAGATGATGTTCTTTCAGGAATCGAGTACTGAGAAATCAAGGTGGGGAGGGGTGGTGGGGGGGAGCTGCGGGGGAATGTAGAGCAAGAGGGCAGTGGAGGGAAGCAGCGGTGCTGGCCATCTGCTGTGTGGCTTTCCACCGAATGTAAATATTTGCAGAGGGAGACAAAGTAGGTTTCGGCTGCGGCGATAAACCATGATAACTTGCAGTTAGCCGTTCAGTATCACATAGCCCAGTGGTCACCGACCCTCCTACTGGAGATGTACCTTCCTGAAGGTTTCACCTCCAACCTAAATTTACCTCCTTCAGCTAATTAAGGATCCCTGAAACCGATATTTAGATGTTTCAGGTGGGGTCTGAATAAAGTTGGAGCTGAAGTGTGTGGGAAGGTAGATTTCTAGGAGCAGGCTGGGTTGGCACTGATGTAACCTGTACATTCATGGTGCTGTAACCAGCATTATGCTTCGTGGCATCATTTTTTGGAACTTCAAAGTGACCATCCAGACTAAACAGACCAGGCTGAGCCAAAAAGGAAAGGGCATTTTTCCATACGAATACTTTGACCAACATAACCTCACCTGACCAACTAGTCATCTTGAGTGTTTAAGGTGGTAGTAACCTCAGGCTCCTGCAGATGGCGTTGCATGAAGTTGATGGCCCTATAAATACCTGCAGGGTGTGCAACAAGATTCATAGATTGAGAAGAGGTGGTACAGTGCAGTGAATGTCTCAATCGATGTGTGGAGAATGGGTCACAAAGCAGATGTTAATGATTGGCTAAAAGGAGTGACTGCATTTGGGCCAAATATGCAAAGGCCACAGTGTGAAGGAAGTAGCTGAATTTGCAGGTGTATGGAAGCGTACGGTCATACGGGTCTCCCAGCAGTGGCTAAAATCCCAGTCAACAGGAAATTCTCCTCAGGATTGTGCCAGGGAAGGCATCCACCAAATCTGGCCCAACTATGCAATTCTTTGATGCAAGAGTGGCTGAATATTGATGTCATCTACATCCAGAAACTTTTCCAGTCTATGCCACATCGAATCACAGCTGTTATTCGTGCTTGTGGAGGTATTACACGCTACTAGGGACGTTTCAGTCACAAGGGACTAAACTTTTGTATGGTGAACATATGTTACCATGTGTAATTGCTCTGTGTAACTCAATCCACTTGCGGGTTGATATGATGGGGTATTACTCTTAGGGGCCCAAGCACTGACAAATCAATCAATGCAAGGTCTGTGACAATTATTACAGCATGATACATCTGTCACAAATCAGCCTGGTCAATACGAACCTTGTTGTCATTCCGCTTGGTGGTTAGCCTTTGGAATTGTACACTTCAGAAAATAAGGCCCTGAAGAGTAATTCTGGTGGATTCCTGAGTGCAAGATGACATCGTATGAATTCACAAGTTGAACAAAGTACATTGTTATTGAGTTACAAATTTACCTCCGACGGAATGCAGAATTACTAGCTGCAAGCTGTCTCCATCACGAAGGAGGCAACTGTTAAGATCAGAATCAAAGGCTCGTGTACAACAGAGAGTGGGCCTAGCTGCTTGATATCAAAGCACTAAAGTTTGGTGATAAACGGACGTGCTCCCACACACACGCTCACGCAGAAGCCGGAGAGAACGTCTGCGCGGGCGGCCCGCTATAGGACTCGTTACCGTCTCTCTCATCGATTGCGTTCGTGTCTGTGCCTCAATGCCTCCATTTCTTCTGCTAATTTGATACAGTGATGTGACGTGATACTCCGCTCGAACAGACTCTGTCCACAACATGCAGTGGATAGACTGCTTGGCAGCGCATCCGCTCTCTCAGGAACATAAACATATTTAGCTGCACTGCTGCAGAAAAGGGCTCTTCTTTTTTTGCCCCCACCCTCTCCGAAGGACCGCTAGCGCTATTAGATTACCCATGCACGGCCCTTTTGTATTTTCTGGAGTATCCAAACAGGCCATTCTGTGGTTCTCTAATGAGATGGGCAGAGCGCCACTGGCTTTTCTGCAGCCCTGAAGCGGGCCCTCTGTTGTACCCCATCGTCCTCCTGAGGTGCAGCTTCGGCTGCAGCTCCCATAGAATGGAGGCTCTGTTCAGGGTGTGTTGGAGAGAGAGAAAAGTGGCGTCCAGCGTGTACCGGCTGTGGTCTGCTCCACGTGCTTCACGTATGTATTAGAAAGGGCCTCATAGGGCATTGATACTGTAGTAAAGCAGCCATTATCCTGAGGACTCCTCTCTCCTTTATCTCAGCCTTTATCTCACTTGCTTTCTCCATCTCTCCACTTACTCAACCAAGGGCTTACCGCAATGGACTCCACAATAACATGGTTTTGGCCTTTTCATACATGGTTTCGAAACGCTGCTAATAAGCCACAAAGGGCGCTTTCTGTCGCAGATTAATTGCATTTACTGCTGGCTGTTGGGTTAGTTAGTAAATGAATTGGTTTCGTCAATGCAACTGGTGTGTCTGTTTCAGTGAACCACTGTTTCAATTCAGAATGTTTTCTTCCGGCATCTTGATTAGTATGACCAGCCTTTCGGATGGTTCATAACCCATTTAGGTTTTCATACTGCACAACCCTGTTTTTTATTTTGTACTTGTTTTACTGTTTTACTGTGCTGTTTTTGTGCTGTTTTTGTGTCTATCTATCTATCTATCTATCTATCTATCTATCTATCTATCTATCTATCTAAAGGCTGCTCTGAGGTACTTGAGTGAGGCGAGGTACTTTAGCAGGGCAGGTACTTTAGCAGGGCATTGACTGTTTTGCATGGGTGGAAATGGCCTTAGTTAGACGGAAATCATTTTTCAGTACTCCCTGAACAAAGGATATTTTTAATTTTCGCTAATTTGGAACTTAGAGTGGCAAAGTAGGCGTACTATCCTTCACTACAAACTCACAACCGCATCACAAGAATACTGAAAAAGTCATTATACAGTATCAGTTTTAGAACACTAGTGGGCCGCACACTGTGCCTCGCGGCCCTCTTCGCGGGAGATGCTGAGGATTCTGGGGCAATCAAAAGCCTGACGCTCAACATTTTCAAGGTTTGCTGCCTTCTCCCAGGGGCGGCATTGAGGAAACAAACACAGGCCACACGGATGAAATGAATCTGTCATTAGCCGCCTATGTGGTAATTACATGGAGGGGAGCTAGCAGTTAATGCCGCCGACGAGATGCTCGTAATGCTAGACTTTGGTTTGTGATTACACGTATGCCACTCAAGGTTGTTCCGTCTCGTGAAAGCCCTTAGCGATGCTGCTTTGATGAGACAGTCCATAGAAGGCTGGGGGCTGCGGATGTACGCACAGCCCAGCAAATGGTCCACATTGTAGAACACTGGAAGAAAACGGCCACGATGGATGAACTGCTTGCTTTAGAGATGTGTGCGAGTCAAAGAGATGAGATCAGCTGTGCTTCCTTATGCTACAGATTTTAATGCGTAGTCTACCATCACATTCCTCCTGATCTTCTATCCCGATTAGCTTCAAAATGGCCAAGCCCCACATGAGCTCCCAACCTGTTTCTTAAAATCATGAAGCTCCCTAAAGCTCACTGTGAATATCATACCCACTGTGTTCTTATATCTAACAGCATATGTTATAGCAGTCCAGCAGATCATCAACAGACTTTTGACATTGGTCACTTCATTATCTCATGTATGCGTACGATTCTGGTTTCTTTGATTAATCTTAGTCAATTAATCGTAGCCTTTTACTCTCATATTGTGAATATTTATGCAGATATTATGCAAACTATTATACTTTTATTATGACTTTGTATTTATTTAACCACTCCCCTTGAACAAATATGATAATATATGACTAGTTTAAAAATGTCTATAATAGAAAAAGACAATACTTAATTATAGGCTTTACAGAACATCAGAACATCACCAACTAACAGGGAAATACTATGGAGAATATAACAAGCTGTTTATGATAGCTGATAACTTTAATACAGTAGGTTGTATTGTTTGTGTGTAATGTTTGTATGTCAGTGTCTAAACATTTCCAAACATCTCCTCGTCACAGTACAGTATTAATTGTGCTTATTGTACCTGGTTTGGCTAATCAATGCTCCATTAGGTTAAATTAGGTGTGCTAGTGGTGAATTTGAGCCAATCTGTGTGATGGCTAAAGCACTGAGTAGAAATCTGGACCTAAATTTTGTTCTTCTAATTAGCTTCTATAATTTCCAGCTTAAGCAGTTAAGTATTCCAATCTTATATGGTGTTTTTATAGGCAAAACCATAGATCAAAGGTCAACGAGCAGTTTGCTCAGGTGCCTGGGACGTTTGAACAATGCTGTGCATACTTTGAACCAAGATCATAGCACAAATTTCCGGTCTGGCAAAGATATGGCAGAAAATATCTGATCTGGCAAATGAAAGAAAGGAATGGATAGCAAATGAGATCTGCTCTCCAGTGTGGGGAAAATATTTTGGCTTTTTCAGCCAGATGAACATAGAGGACCCTGATTTAACCAGTGCTACTGCGACCTGTGCGGAACACGGCTGTGTTCAGGAACATCCTGTTTAGGAACAAAATATGGCATATTTCTGCAGATCTATTGGCAGAGTTGAACATATAACATATACATAATATAAAATGCACCGTAACTAATAAACAGTAATCATGCATTAAAATGTGCAGAAACGTACAGGGGTTGGACAATGAAACTGAAACACCTGGTTTTAGACCACAATCATTTATTAGTATGGTGTAGGGCCTCCTTTTGCGGCCAATACAGCGTCAGTTCGTCTTGGGAATGACATATACAAGTCCTTTTTTGGATACAATCCGGGTTAGCACCCGAACATCCCTTTCAGACAGCTTCCTCTTGCGTCCACAGTTAATCCTGTTGGATGTGGTTCGTCCTTCTTGGTGGTATGGTGACATTACCCTGGATACCGTGGCTCTTGATACATCACAAAGACTTGCTGTCTTGGTCACAGATGCGCCAGCAAGACGTGCACCAACAATTTGTCCTCTTTTGAACTCTGGTATGTCACCCATAATGTTGTGTGCATTGCAATATTTTGAGCAAAACTGTGCTCTTACCTGCTAATTGAACCTTCACACTCTGCTCTTACTGGTGCAATGTGCAATTAATGAAGACTGGCCACCAGGCAGGTCCAATTTAGCCATGAAACCTCCCACACTAAAATGACAGGTGTTTCAGTTTCATTGTCCAACCCCTGTATGTTTGTCATTATAAATGATTAAATGATATTAGCAGCTAGTGCAGTTGGCAGGTATATGGATCATCAAGCTCTGGAATGTTTACACACAGTACTTGGTAAATTAATGTAGATCACGATAAAATCATTTTTTCAAATAATTCGTCAGACAGTAATCGTTATATAATCTTCCAAGCTTGGCAGTGAGTTCCTGTTTTGAATCTTGACTCCTTTCTTCTTGCACTTAAGTAGTTTTCTCTGCCATTTTTGCATCTTTTCATCTGCCTCTTCTGTTTTCATCCTCCGTTTCTCCGTCACTCTCTTTTGTAAGAAGACATATCCGCATCCACCTCCATCCCCTCTGCAGCTTCCTGCACCGCAGCTCCAGTGTGAGCACTCCAATTACTGTCTCTCACCTCCTGTGTTGCTGTGGGGCTGTACCAGCCCAGGAGTGCAAGGAGTGCTTGGAGGGGCTGGGTTCCTTAGCGCTTAGATTGGCGGTCTACAGATGTGTTATTACCTCCACTGGTCTACTGCATGTGGGGTCCCACTGTTGATTTGTTGCAGTGCACATCTGGACCCAAGCGGGAAGGCTGGAGTAGGGATGGATTTCTTTTCTCTTCTTCTTCTAGCATTGTCTCATATTTATGTATGTTCTAGTGTGGTGCTACAACCTCATAGTTTTTGAGTCATTTTGGAATAACCCGACCCAAATAAAAATGATCCATTGCTGCATCATCTGTAAACACGTCTACTCGTCTTCTAGAGTGGTGGATGCTTGATGGAATTTTTTTTTAAATTGGCTCAAAGTAAGCCAACACAGTGGAAAGGTTGATCTTATTACTCTCCTTATAGGCACGAATGGTTAACTGACTGTTTTTTTTTATCAGTTATAATTGAGGAAGATAGCTTTAATAGTGAAAATAAACGCAATTAAAATAAACAGTCAGAATGATTCATATTTGGGCAAAAATTGAACCATTACGGTTATCTAGGCTACAGATACTATAGTAGCTCCATAGAAGGATCTAGAGTGAGGTTTTCCAATTTTAAGACCAGAAACCCCTCCTCTTATGATGACGGGGGTCTGGTCAGATAGCAAACATTACTGCTTGGAAGCCAAATACCATCTATGAACACTCATCGTCAAAATAATAGTTCCACCCAGAAGGAAGTGTCAGATTGCGATGCTATTAGGAAGGAAGATAAAGGTTACCAGGAACAATAAATGATGATGAATTTAGACTGATATGGGGAATATTTATTGAGCTACACATACAGAAGTAGTGCCTCTCAATATGGCATCGGGCCGCCATGTTTGCTAACACAAGATGCCAGACGTCTTGGCATGGAGTTGTTGAGGTTCCTAATGGTGTCCTGTGATAATTCATCCCATGCAGCTTGAATATTTTCCTGCAGTTCCTGCAGATTGTGTGGTAGGGATGGAGATGGAGTGACATCAGGTCTTCTGGACATGTGATGCGAGACAACAAACTGTTCATCTTGGTGCTGACCACGGTGCCTCCACACCGATTCGTTGGTCGTCTCCACCAAGACGAAAGCGGGACTCGTCACTGAAGATCACCTGGTGCCATTCTGAGTCACTCCATGTCTGGCATGACACCATTGCAGTCTTTGGCAATGTTGATGTGGTGTTAGGGACAGTCATCATAACGGCCTACGTGCATGTAGACCTGCATCGTGCAGCCATCTGCCAATGGTGCTACTACTAACCGGATGACTCAAGGAGGGCATCATCATATCTCACAATGTCACATTTCATTCCTATTGGTTGATTCCTTCTGGGTGCAACTATTTGTGGATCTTGTTTTTTGATGCTGAGTGTATTTATTAACTTTATGCGGTTAATGCTGCACTACAGATTACATCCCTATAATCTTTCAGTCTGGGTTGGAGTATCAGTATACTGAGAGCTTTGTCACCACGTCTCCTGCACATCCAGTTCCGTCACGGTGGCTAACGCAAGCCATATCGGGCTGAAATAGCAGGCCGCCCTGAATTAGACAAGGACACAGGTGTTCCCCAAGGTAGGCTCTCTAGCTCCCACACTGTCAAACACAATTAGTCAATCAACCCGTCGCCCGGTGCTCGCAGCTGCTGATGGCAGCCTGGACTTGGGTCGAAAATATCTCAGCCGTGCAGGCCCACGGAAATGAGGGATGATGTGCTGGCTTTGTCTCGTCCAAAAAGGTCGACACTTCCAGCGCCTGTCTCTCCAGGTGTTAGTGGCCGACTCGCAGAGTTGAAATAAGGGACGGGGACATCAATCCACGCTTCCTGCCGAACGTGGGGCAAGAAACTCGGCGGGGGGAGGAAAAGAGAGGGAGAATGAAAGGGAAATATCTTGTTTACTCTTCCCCGCTCAAGGCCTGGGCCGTGCGTTTGCCGGGAGCAGCTCTTCGCCTTGCGGGGTGCACAAATGTCCTTCAGTCCTTCTTTCAGAAGGCTTTTTTCTTTCCCGCAAAACCTTTACTCACATATGTATGAAGCTTCTGTCTCCTGCCAGTTTCTGCCTGCTGAAAGAACGATGAGGCTGGGCTCTGCCAGCCAGCCAGGATATCAGGTTCATTTTTTTTCAGTCTTATTTTCAAGCTCCGTAAATTCAGTTTAATTTACTCTCCCAGCCATTCCATGGATCCGTCTCTTTCTGATCCCCTTTGACATGACTATGACTCAAAGCTCATCATTTAAACCCTGCTTGAGACCGATATGATTGAAGTTCCCCTGAAGGCCTGTTCCTTCACCAGTTCCCCTGCCTTTTTTCCTCAGAATGGCTAAAAGTAAGCAAACACAGTGGGGAGGTTGATTCAATCCACTCTTTTCCTAAGCATGAATACTAAAATGGCTGTCTTTTTCCGAAGAGACTGTGTGTTGAATGTTTCATTTTATTGCTCTCATAGCAAAACCTTGTAGCTCTATTTTTCCTTATATATATAATATATAGATACCTTTAGCATAAAAAAAAAAACAATTATACCGTTTGGTAATACTTGTTTTTCTGACAATTGTAATTTTACAATTATTGACTTGTTTTTGTTGTATAAAGTTACATAATTTTGTTTATCAAAACCTCTGAAACTGTAATATGCCGATAAAATAAGCTTACCTCTGAAAATTCCACAACGCACAAACCACATGTGTAGGGTGATTTACTAGCTGCTTGCTTCCTCTATAGATGAGAACAGTAAAGGTGTATCTGTTGAAAGCCTCAGTGACCTCCAGTGGATTTTTTTGACCTTACACACCTCTGCTGATTAGTAGAGATGGCACAACTGAGTTTCTCAACCCGTGGGCTGCGGACCACCAATGGGTCATGAAACACCCTCTAGTGGGCTGTGGGCCTGTACTCCAGTGGGGGCAGTAGTTTGTAGTGGGCTGGAACCGTCATATAAAACTATATTAGTGTTATAGTAAATATATAAATATAAATATGCTGTATGTACACATTAATGCTGAATATACACATGAATGTACATATTAATGCACAAATAAAAACGTCACAGTCGCAGGCTAATTAAACATCTTCGGTTTGAGACGGTATAGCCGCTGGCTAGCCACTGATGGGGAGGTTTCTTGGGCTCTTTCACAGGTCCCTTCTTCAAATTTGGACATATCATTATTTTTCTATAAGCAAATTTCTTGTATAAATTGTATCTATGAAAGTTGATTTTAGTATTCCGGTGCGCCGCTATGGCTTGTAGTTATTATCAAGTGGGCCTTGGGGCAGGAAAGGTTTTGAACCCCTGTTTTAGACCAAATCCTTAAAACCTTACTTTATATATCCGTATATACTGTATCATAGCTTTTATATATAACTTTATATTACCATTTTATTAAACGTATACTTGGGTAAACAAAGCTGTTCTGTTGTCACTGCAAGGGACTTTGCATCCCTCACCTTCTGAATGTAATGTGGCAGTAAATGTGATTAGATTTGAAAACAATGTCGCAGACATCAAGCAGCATTTGTAACCGTATAATATACTAACTTTATGTGTGGTAACTTTTAGAGACAACTCTTCAGATGTCTGGTTCCTATCCACCGACACTGTATTCTGACTGACGTAGACAGTATATATACCCACAGTTCACACCCTAAAATGTGAAACAGCATCTCTTGGGGTAGAAAAGTAATGCAATTCTGTTAAACAACATGACTGCCTTTTGTTGACAGTCTTGCTCTGTGTCTAGGAGCACATTCAGCGGTCTTCCAAGTCAATAATTGCCGTCTTTCTTTTTCTCATTTCTAACCAGTTTAGTGAAAACGACAAAGCAATTTTGCGAATGTAGTAAAAGAAATTAATCATGGGCCTTAAAGTTCAGGTTTTTATTCATCAACGTTATTCACAAATGATTTAATCAATGGGCCTAACTTCATATACATCAGGTATATCAGAGCTACACCAGAAACAGCAGACAACAGGTTTTTGTGCAGACTTCCGTTTTATACTCATTGAAATATCAAATACAGTTACTGTTCTTTTATCCCAGCCCAGGTCTTTTGTTACAGAGGCAAAGGCATGTGCATTGGTTCTCACAGAAGTGGTATTTTTCAGCATGTCTGGCTTTTATGAGTGACATGAAGTAGTGCGGAAGTTAGTCCCTCTGACACAGGCCCTCTGTGAATAAGATAATTACCTCTTTAGTCATGAGAGAGGAAGAGTTGTGTGAGAGTGTTTGTGTGTGTGTGTGTGTGTGTATGTGTGCGTATGTATGTGGGATGTGTCTGCGCAGGAAGGCAGTCCAGTCGGACAGCACCTGAAGGCATGGTGCAGTCAAGGGGAGATAAATCTGTCCTGGACCTCTTAAGATAACCCAGATCTGTTAAAGACAACAGGAGCCAGAAGCCCACTGGAGACACATCTGTCCACTGCCACACACACACACTCATACACTCACTTCCTCACCATGGAGGCCACTGCCCCTGTTCAGACTGGATATGTGTGTGTGTGTGTGTCTGTGTGTATTAGGGCTGGAGAATATATAGCCTGTTAATCATTACCATGATAGTGTCTTTTGCAAAAAAACAAGCTGCATTATGCAAATGAGTTCTCTGTCAAATGGGTGTCATGTAAAGTGATCCAGCATACATAAATGAATACAAGGTCTTACAAAGCACACGTCTGGGTTCCTGACTAAGTTTCAACTTCACAAAGCCTAACAAACGCAGCTGTGGTGAACTCGTTTTACGACAGCAGCTTTCCCCTGTTAATCCAGATTCAGATATTCAGGCTCAAGATTAATCCCCATGCGCATGCACATGATTGACATTTCTGACATTTATTTAAGATTCAAAACAGCCTGACATTTATGAATGTGAAACTTGAAGAGAACTCGAGTGGCCGTCTTTCAGGGACAAGAAATCACACTACATAAAAACGTAGAAAATAAAGAAATTATATCGCCAAAAGGGCTTTTTGGCTGTTCAGTCCAAGCGTCATGAAGAGTTGCTGTGGGGCTGAGTTTTTGATTTGCGTACAGGCTATTATGTATACAATTGAAAAGCTGAAGGGAAAAAAAGGTGACCTGGCAAGGACTGGATGGTCGACCCTGATTAGCCCAGGAACTGGTTAATGTCTGTAATACTGCAGTTGTTTTCATGTTTTAACTTCGAATGTATGTTAAACATCGAACGTAACCAGGTCCCCCTTAAATTTTGAATTCATTAAACTTGTAATAGCAAGCTGACAGAATAATATGTGTTTTACATTCTGTAAACTTATTATTATTATTTTCATTGAACTCAAACTTTTAAAGCAACCAAGTTAATACATGTTTTAGAGGAAAGATTTAGTGTTTTTTACAGTGCACTACAGTGGTGATAGGAACCAAAACCTTCTTCAGAGTCTTGGTGACGAATTTTGGGTAAAAGTGATCCGACGTCACGAGAGAAAACCCAGGCCTAGATGGATCTGATTAAAGTTAGCCGGCCAAACGAGAAACCCTACTTGTTGAGACAGGACCCATGTTTACCCCTTTTAGTCTCTCTCACAGTCACAAATCCTTAAATATTAGTTTCATAGTATTTATTGATATAATTCCAGGAAATGACTGGACTATATGATAAGAGTTAAGATTGATAAGAATGATATTAATTAATAAGTATTAGTATTAATAAGTATTCATATATTAATACTTAAATATACACACGTATCTCAATAAGTAGCGCAGTAATCGCAATATGATGCCTCACTGTGCAACCCTATGCATGCATAAGAGACGCCAGTATCTCTGTAGGGAGGTAGGGAGTGATAGGTAAATGAAAACAATGGAATGAAAGGAACTGGAGATTAAAGAGAGGGAGGAAGGGAGGAGGAGAGATCTGAGTGGACGGAAGGGGAGGTAAGAAAGTGGGAGGGCTAAGGAAAGCAGAATGAAAGAAAGAGTAAGGGAGTGAGGCTTTTGTTGACACACTGAGTGGTGGCAAAGGGTGAAGGCCATTCATCAGACAAAAGGCCAAAAGCGCTCAGCGGGAGGAGGGACAATGAGTGTCTGAATGTGGGCCGGCCTTACATTCAGGGTTATCTGTGAAGAAACGGCGCCTGTTGATTTATCAAGGTTGGAGAGAAGTCCCCTTGTTGGTCTCCAGTCCCCTGTGGCGATTAGGTGTTGAAATGTCTCTTGCGTTTCATTTAATTTTCTCATTGAAATAATATTTTATTGTGTTGTTATTAGACTTTGATAGAGTTGTCATTGTGCATTGTGAGCTTTGCAAATGTTTGCATTCATTTTTAGCCCACTTTTGTCATTGACATAGAATGGTAAAGAGTCAGAAAGACTTGCGGCTAGCGAATCAAATGTTGATGCCACTAATTAGTTTTCAATTTCTATGTAATATAAATCAAACCTATAGCTAAACAGCAATAGTAGTTCCAATTTCAAGTCCTACTGCCTCTGAACTCCCCCAAGCGGTCCTAACCACGGCTGGGCCAAAGCCATTCACTAAATACCGACTTTTTTTTATGTAGTGCCGCGTGAGTGCTCTCATGGTGGGCACGCTTACACAGAAGGCAGCTCCGTTTCTTTTAATAGGTGCTCCAGGCTGCCACAGAAACTGTTTGCAAGTGAAAAGTAATTAAGGTTGGCGAGGTCTGGCTTTGGTGGGGGAGCTCTGGGAGGGGGGTTTTGGGGGATAGGGGTGGTGGTTGAGTGGGTGGGCTGCCTCCAAGGCTTCTTCATCAGGCATGCATCTAGTTGCAACAGTCTTATTATGAACGCCTCTTGTCAGCAGATTGAGCCCATAGCTGCCTCTGTTGAAAAGCTTATAAAGCAGGGTTTAAAGCAGTAGTTCAGTGAACAATCAAAGTTACATGCTTCCACTTTAGTTTATACGTTTGCCAAACATGTTTTGAATGATCTGCATTATGGCAAAGTGCAAAGTTTGTTTGCCAGGCTATTACATTAAATTGGACTGTGTAGAGAATGTCTTCACTAGGCTTGGATGGCAATGCAGAATGCATGTGTCGAATGAATGAGTCCCTGTATAAGTGCTCAGTATTGTCAGGTTTACTTTCGATGATATGCTCACTTCTTTTGCACAACTACGCAATCGCCCCCTCTCACTCACTCCCTCTGTCCCTGTCTATCGTTGCAGTGGGGAACGGGCAGTCTGTACAGATGGACACAGTGAAGTCGGGCTTGGTGGGCTCCACGGTGGAGCTCCGCTGCCTCTTCATCAACAGCAAGCCTCCGGTGAAGATCTCCCAGGTCACCTGGCAGAAGTTCTTCAACGGCACCAAGCAGAACGTGGCCATCGCCAACCCGGCACTGGGCGTGTCTGTGCTGCCTCTGTTTAAGGACCGCGTGAGCTTCAAGCACCCGGCCGTGCGCCAGAGGACGCCTTCGCTGGAAGACACTACCATCGTCTTCAATAACCTTAGGCTCTCCGACGAGGCCGCCTACATCTGCGAGTACACCACCTTCCCTGCAGGAAACAGGGAGAACATGGTCAACCTCACTGTCTTTGGTAAGACAACTTCGCCCACACCCTCTTGTTGTTGTGAAGTACCGAGGTTCTAATTTGCATGTAAGTTTTGCATAAGTGTTCTCAATTATAGATCTGCTTGCAGATAAATCTATACAGATATGCTTGACCTACGCAAAGGTCAAAGGTCAATTATAATGAAGCTGTAAAAAACTATTTTAGATGGATCCTGAAAGATGAACAAAGATACTAAGATACTGAGTGACTGAAAAAAGCTATGGAGCTTAAATAAATAATACAGCCAATGATATAAAAATATATGTATAAAAACATAAATATATATAAAGATATAAACATATAAATATATTTAAAAATACCTCAAATAGCTAGTAGTGAAGTAGTAATCAAATATAAACCCAATCCAGATAAACTGATAAAAATGGCTGTTAAAAGGCCGTTACAGTAAATTACAGTGCTGTGAATAAGTATTTATTCTATCCTTGCATATGTCATACAGTTGAGCTATATAGGTTAATATAGACTTTGAATATAAGAGAAAGACAACCAGAGCTACACTGTAAGACAAAAAGAATAAAAGACAAAAATAAAACATGTTATCCAACATCAACCGGTCCTTGTGAAAAAGTAATTGCCCACCTACTTACTCAGTCAAGCAATAAACCAAATTTAGTTTTGTTAATAGGGATCAATTGGAGTAATTGGAATCAATTAAACAAGACACACCCTGGTTTGATTACTGCCTGCTCTTGTGAATAACAACATCGTCTAAATAAAAGCTTTCCAGCTGTGTTAGGTCAGACTACAGAGGTCAGTCTGGAAAGCCATTTCTAAGGCTTTCCCCAGTGACCACAGTGGAATCCATTATCTCCAAAGGCAGGAAACGGTTGATTACCATTTCACACGCACTGATCACTTTATTAGGAACACCTCCTTCTTTTTACACTCATTGTACCATTTTTATCAGCTCCACTTACCATAAAGGAGCACTTTGTAGTACAGACTGTAGTTCACTACAAGTGCTCCTATATGGTAAGTACAGTTGATAAAATGGACAATGAGTGTGGAAGTTACAGAACTTTTTTTTTTTTTCTAAAAAAATAAGTGATCTTATAAAATGTCAGATGTTTGTCTGAGGATCTGAAACCATTTAGTATAACAAATACAGTGGGAAACAGAAGGAAGGGAACATAATTCTTCACAGCACTGCGTGTATCAATGAGTAAGATCTAGTATCAGACATCTGAAAACAACTTTTAGAGCTACGTTTGTTAATATATATATATACAGTGTATATATAAAGTAATAATATGACAAAGAGTTAAAAACATTTGGATTATATTCAGGTATTTTATGATTTCATAAGGAGTAAGTCCACATATATATATACATACACACAGTGTATATATAAAGTAATAATATGACAAAGAGTTAAAAAAAACATTTTGATTATATTCAGGAATTTTATGATTTCATAAGGAGTAAGTCCACAATCAGATTACACTGGGAGTCAAACACAGTACCATTGTCAGTTTGATATTTGGATTGGATCAATATTTAGAGCTGATTGTGCTCTGCATGACTAACACATATTCTGTAAGTGGATATGTCTTTATCTCTGGACCGAGTGCAGTTAATTTCACTATCTAAACTCGAGGCCAGGGGATGTTTTTTTATAGGAAACCTGTCAGACTCTGTCGATGTTATCTGTTGTAAGTGCAAAACAACCACCACTGTTAACAGATGTGTGTCATATTTAAAGGTTGGAACACCTCCAGTGTTACCTCCATATTATGTTGCTTTTCTAGATGATTAAAAAGTTAACCAGTCCTTTACAGGGTGTAACTTAAACATGCCAGTTTACTGTATCCTGTAGTGTTTCTGTTTATTTAAGTTGAACTTTTTTTTCATATCATTATGTCAAATATAACAAATAAACAGTAACTGAGCCTTGAAACCCACAGAGGTATGGTCTATATAGTGGATTTGTACTTACTTTAATTTTAAGAACACATGACCAGGCACCCAAACTTTTGCAACTGTATTTCAACATATTGTTGCTGTCCGAAGAAGAACAAGTACCTCCAAAAGTTTTACAGGAGAGGGCAAAAACCTCATTGAATTTTCATGTCAATTTTAAGTCAATGGAACGACATTTTTCCAAGCTCTTTTAGGCCATTTCTGTTGGTCCGGCAGCTGCTGTGTTCAAATGATATATAGAAATAACAATTGACAAAAATGGAGAGATATGTTTTATTTTGGACAGCGACAATATATTCCATAACTAGATTCGCCTCTCCTTAAAAATCTGGGGTTGCCACCCTTTTTGGAATGTTTTACTGCAAATAAGCTTCTTTATAAGTTTGCAGTAATGTAATATGTTAGCAAAGATCCGCAATAAGTACTTTCAACAGTTATTTGGGGAAAGAACACGGTCAAATCATTGGTTAGGCTTCATAGCAACAGGACGCTTTGAAGAACATAAAGCTGAGTTCTGTTTCATATTAACAGAATCTTTGTGTTTGTCTTTTCCTGCTTAATTGAAAAGTGAACAGTGAGTATCAAACAGAAGCCAGTGCATATATAAAAACAGTGTTATCATAAGGGTTGAGTCAAGTAGAATAGTAAAGCGCATTGCATTAGCACCAAAGCACTGTCAGTTCGATATTTGGATTATAGCACTGAATATACAGTGACTAGCACATTTTCTGCAAGTGGATACGTCTTTATCTCTGGACAGAGTGGCTTAATTTCAGATATCTAAACTCCAGGCAAATTGCTCTGCGGATGTAATGGTTTTCATTGGAATGGTTTCCATTGGAGACCTGTTCCAATCCACATTTGATTTCATCAAATAAACATCCACTTGTATTGTGAGATAACAAGCACTGGTGTTAGCAGATAACATTCATTAGTATCAGCAGATAACATGCAATAGGATGAGTGGATAGCAGCCATTAATACTAGTAGATGTGTAAAATGTTCATCCATATACTATATATTTAAATATAATATGAATCAAATCAAATAAAAAGATAAGATAAGATAAGATAGTCCTTTATTAATCCAGCAGTGGGGAAAATGCACTAGTATTAGCAGATAACATCAGTTGATAATATGCAGTAGTATTAGCAGATATACAAACATATTAATGGATCATATCAATGCCTATACAGAGTGCATGTTACAATACAGTATGTTCTATAATTTTACTCTGCAGTGCAAAATGACATGTTGAAGATACATGTATAAAATAGTTGCAATATAAAGCTACTACTTTACAACTTTTCAAGAAGTTTCAGCTCATTTGTAAGAAGCTGTACAATTTGAGAAATTTTGGATGTTTATACACTACATAAAAGTTTATTTCAGACGTTTTCCATGATATGGGTCCTTTCATAACGTCTTTGAGTTCCAGAAACTACAAACATTGCCTTCTAGTGTATGGCTTAGAGTATGTCACATGGTAAATGTTATTATTGAATGAATTGACAGCAGTGATCCCAAATTTTGAACTGTAGTGTGCAGTGTCAGTATCTTTGTATATGCATGACGCCGACAGGACTAAGCGGACACTCGCTGATCTAAAAGCTGTATCAGATTTATGCTTGATATACACTTGCTTGGCTAAACATAACCAGCAGGGGAGAGATCAAGCCAAATCCAAAGTCAAAAACCAAAGGAGACAAACCAAACCAGCAACCAGAACAAAACGGGAAGGACTAAAGCGGTAACTAAAAAAACAAGCAAAGATCGTAAACCAAAGCAAACAAAAAACAGGAATAACCGCTCAGTATGCAAACAAGTTGACAATATCCTGCAAAGACAAACGAAGGAGTATATAAACAGACATGTAATGAGCTACAGGTGAATAGAATCAGTACTTGGGGGTAAGAGGATTGAGAAGGCAGTTCATGATTGTGAGCATGTCGTAATGACATCATGACCAGGTGCATGGTGGGAAATGTAGTCCATGGAGTTGACAGAGGCAGGAGGAGAACCCCGAAGCATGACAATAAAAACTGTGCAGATTTAAAAAGCATGTTAACTGCTCTGTGTTTATTTACCCAGAAAAACACAAATATTAGAATAAATTCAAATAATATTAATACAAGAAGTAGTGTTTTGTATTGGTTTAATCGTTTCCAAACCTTTATTTATTTGCAATTTAATTTAATCACGTTACAATTTTTTATAAGCGCAAATGCACTTACTGTGTAGGTAATTGATTTAAATAACGTGATTAGGTGCAGACAATCCACACACAGTACTGTATGAATGCAGATGCGATGACCATTACACTGCTTTGCTTTGCCCTGTTGATGAAGCAAGGTGTGATCAACTGCAGTTGCATGGCTGTTTAGCTCCTGTTACTCTATAAATGGGTGTTATTTTGAGCTTTATGTTATTCATGCTTCGTAGGCGCTGGAAAGGAAAAGTCCTGTACGCCCTTGACTGGTCTCACAGCTTATTTGTAATGTGCTTGGTTCAGAAGTTTACCGCGCCTGAGGTGTATTGATCGCCTCTCGCTAGAACAGAGGAAGCCCCCTCGCCTAGCCGTGCCCTCTTCGGCTGGGATGCGCGTGTAATGCATTCACACGCGTACACGTGCATTAAGACGCAGCCTTCATGCCTCCTGTTCATTAACAGACAAATGGCTGTAGTGGAAATCAATAAACCCACAGTGTCTTGTTCTCACCATTAGATTTGGTCATCTGTGAATGGACTAAGACCTGTTGCTACGTATGAGGGCAACAGAGGGGTATGTCATACATCATCCGACAGGGAGAGAGAGAGAGAGAGAGAGAGAGAGAGAGAGTGAGAGTGGGAGAAACAGGGATGAGGGAAGGTGTCTATCTATCTACATACCTATCTACCTACCTAAACATCCATCCATCCATCCTCTATCTATCTATCTATTTATCTATCTATCTATCTATCTATCTATCTATCTATCTATCTATCTTTCTATCTATCTATCCAACCATCCATTCATCCGTCCTTCCATCTAACAGTATGTTAACCTTTCACATTAACACCTTTGGGCTGTTTTAGATTAAACATGAACATTTGAAACATTTAAGCACATTCCATATTTTGCTTGTTGCTCATTACATTTAGGAATGTACATTTTACCTCCTGGCAGTTTCACAGAGACACTTTCAGAGCCCTGACAAAGAACTGCTACTGGTTTCCTTTTAACTGGAGAGCACTAGCAACTCTTAATTATGTTAGGACTTTAGTTCAGCTCCTAAAGGCCTGAGAGCCTATTATTTACCTAGATTCCTCAGAGAAATGGATAATCTTCCACTGCCAGTTTCAAGAATGTAGCCCAATCTAAACTTGAAATAAGAGTATTATTACAGTACTTGCAGAGATAATATTTAATCCAAATGAACTCAAAATTACAGATACATACATGTTGTTTTACAGAAATCGCTTCATTAGTGTTTATATCATTTGCAGTTGTACAGTCCTAAAATCAGGGGGTGCTGCAGCCCCCTCAGCTCCTCCACGTCCTGCATCCCTGGAGAGTACAGTAGCTCACAAAATAGGTTGTGCACCGGCTGTGATTGCAGATGTAATTAGAAATGAAGTGTTGGTGTGTTTTTCATTAAGCCAGGCAAAAGGAAGCACTTGGCTGAAGTAGTCTCCGCTTGCCAGCGCCACTCGTCAGTTCCCAGTGCATTTTGTGCAGCATTTTTGTGCTCTCTCTCCTTTGAGAAAACAGAGGCTCTAGAAGTGCCAACGAACCTGAATGGAGATAACCAGCTCCCAGCATTCAGAAAGGCCGCTTCATGTCCTATCAACCGATGGCACAAACCCTCCCTGTACCGCTATCAGTTCCCACTGACACTCACTCACGCAGGCGCATCATCTTTGCTTTGATGCCGGGGCTAGTTTATTGCTAATTGGCAGCCCACAAAGAATTTAGATTGGATGACTTTGGGGCGTTTGGAAAGACAAGTAGTTTTTGCATCTGTTTGAGCTTTTTGACTAATGTGTTTGCTTTGAACAAGATGGGGCAGATGATTTGCTCGACTATGTATTGCCACAAAACTGCCCCCCACCCTCCTGTTTTCCTCTTGCAGTCCAATTGGATGTATTCATTTTAAAATGTCAGGGATCACAGCTGGAGGCAAAGTCATAGGCAAGGTGGAGCGGAGCAGATATTGACTTTCTATGAGTAATAAGAGCACAATCTCTGGATTTTTTTATGATGTTATTAAAGCTTAACCAAGCATTCTTCCCCCTTCACCGCATAAATTAGCACCCTCGATGCCACTGTGCTAGTTCTCAGCACTCATTTGCACAATGCAAATAGTTTTACAGAGCACACAGTTGACTGCTTATTGGAATGCTTCAAGAATGTATATCCTATTTATTTTCTCCACAGCTCGCCCTGTGACCCAGATGACCCTTACCACACCCACCATCATCGCCAGGGGCCAGAAGCGTAAGATGACGGTGGCTACCTGCCTGTCGGCCAACGGCAAGCCTCCCAGTGTCATCAAGTGGGACACCAAGCTGAAGGGCGAGGCCACATTCCAGGAGACCCGCAATCCCAATGGGACGGTCACCGTCCGCAGCAACTACGTGGTGGTTCCCAGCCGTGAGACCCACCGGCAGAAGCTCACTTGTGTCGTCACTTACCGCACCGAACGCTTCACTGACAGCGTCATCCTCAATGTTCAATGTAAGCAGAACCACCGCAGTGGACTGAAGTAATTGGGTTGTTGTATTTTTACTGACGTCCCACATTTTTTACTAGTACTTAATTTTTATTTCAATCTTAAAGAGTTCCTCCGATTACCGGGATGTAAACAAAGTGATAGGAACAACTACGTCTACAATGCAAACTTAGCCATTTTAATTACTTTCCAAAACCGGTTTACAGACCTTCTTCATTTGTGTAAGTAATGTTGGTAATGATAAAAGATCAGATTAATAAAAGATTAGCCATAAATTGATTGAACAGCACATTTTTCAGGCCAAAACCTAAATATTATTATTATTATTATTATTATTATTATTATTATCATTATTATTTACTATTAATAA
>CM067486.1:8465547-8496845 GCA_034552555.1 Semaprochilodus insignis
AATAATAATAATAATAATAATACATTTTGATTTATAAGCGCCTTTCGTGACATTTAAGGACACTTTACAATGCAAAGAAAACAACATAGAACGTAATAGTTACACAAGGAAATGTGACAGAACATAGAATATAGAATAGAAAAACAACGACAGCAGCCAGAGTCTATCAGATTTTGTTCAATTTAACATGTAATAAGCCTTAAAATGTAGCTGGTTTTAATTGAAGCACTTAAGATTAAGCAGGCAATCATGCTTAAAGTGCTCCAACACTCTCTACAACCGCATAGGAAGAAACATCTAACAACATTACATCACTCAGTGTGAGTGTGTGCTATTTCAAGCTAGAGATGTTGGAGGACTGGAACTGAGTCACTCTTTTTCCCCTCTGTGATGCCCAGTGATTTTCTGCTGATATCTGCCTGATACAGGGTCGGCATCATTGTGAAATGCTCCAAAAACATCTTAAACAGATGTTGCTATCTATCATGCTTATATAATGCTTATATATGCTGGTATAAAAAGAGCATCCAGGAAAGATGCAGTCTTTTATCAATCGCAGCAAAAATCCAACCGTTTAAACTATAATAGTAGGGCTCAGTAGGGATGTCACGATTATGACATTATCGCTGACGATTGACTGTCATATCAATTTTTTTTTTTTTTTTTGTGAAAATACAATCAAAAGAAAACTATTATTCTGCTAGAATGTAGGATAAAAACCTTAGAATAAGATTCTAACAGATTAAGTTTGAGTTTAAGTTTGAGTTTAAACACACCCAATTCACATTTCACTACTGTCCAAAGAAACACAAGTATCTCCAAAATGGCAACTTTACAGGAGAGGGAAAAGAAGTAATTAAATTTTAATGTAAGTCAATGGAACCAGACTTTTTTCCAAGCATTTTGGGGCCATTTCTGTTGGTCCATTCATCATGAAATCTTCACACAATTTTAACAGCAGCTAATGTGTTCAAATGATGCATAAAAGTCAAAATCAACCAAAATGGAGATACATGTTTTTCTTTGGACAGCGACGATATACTTCATTGTGGCTTAATATCATTTTGAAATCTAATGTGAAAAATGATAGCGGTCATCTTAATTAATTGTGATCGGGTGATTATGTGTTAATCGTGACAGGCCTATTGCTCAGCCAAGCATTGCAAGGATGTTGTGCAAGGAGGTATCTTACCCTCCACTGTGTGTGATTAAAAGATTCAGGAAATCTGGGGAAATCTCAGTGTGTAAAGGACAAGGAAGTACACCATAAATAAGGGTTTAAGTAAACCATAAAATGTAGATATTTTTCCAGACTGATTATTTACAATTTACAGTTGGCAGTTGGCAGCCCTAAGCGTAGCCTCTTCTAACTCACACGAAAAAGAGGTGAAGACAAACGGAATGTTCTCAGGAACCACTAGACATCCTCCATGTCCTACCTGTTAAAATGGGAATATTCCTGGCCAGTGCCCCCAAGGGTACAATTTCAGCAACTTTGCAGTCTAGTCTGCTCTTAACACACAGCTGCAGGAAAAGGAATTGTCCAGTCTCAGCTGTTAGCATTGTTGCTGGTGTTTATATAGTTGCGGGTGTTTATGTAGTCTCCTGTCAGCTCCCTCTGTGCTGTGGTGTCATATAGGAAATCCTGCCATTCACCAATACAGCGCCATGGCAAGCATTCTTATTGTGACACATGTGTTATTATGCGGAGAGCAGCATAACCGTGGGCGGAAGCATCTCGCTGGGAATTGTTAGTCTGCCATGCCATTGTTACCCTCGGAAGGTCACATGCATATGCAAGTATATATATATGTATGTATGTAGAGAGAGAGAGAGAGTTGCGTATGCATACACCTTGCTGTGTTCATTAGGAGGAAAGAATGGCGGGGGTCCTTCTCTTCACCCAGAGCTTGGTGATGCATCAGTCTGGCGGGTGCCTTCGTGCCTTCTGTGGTCAGCTAGCAATTGCCTTCGCCTCCAGAGTGCATTTACACTCAGTAGCGCTGCAGGGACAGGCTTCATGACCGCTGGATGAAGTATGCGGAACCTTCGCTCTTTGTTGATTGTGATGTGCGATTAGACCTAGCTTCTTGGGCCTACTTTAACCAAGGACCTAATTCACTGAAAGAATGCATGCACTATTAAAAGCTTAGGCGAAGCCAAAAAACACGTCCAAAAAAGTGTCTCCAAAATATATTAATGTAATTTTATCTGAAGAGATTTTAATCCAAACAATTTTGGAGCATTTCTGTTGGTCCAGTCATCACGAAACCTTCATGCAGTGTAAGGGGTAGCTGTTGCGCTCAAATGATGTAGAAAAATAAAAATGAACAAAAATGGAAGTAAAATGGAAGCAAAGTCGAAGAGGGACATACAGGCAGGTAATTTTGGATAGTAGATAGTAGAGTAGTAAGTCTGTGTTTGTGTTATGGGAACCAACATGACCCCTGGTTCCCATCACCACCACATCAATAAGTCTGTGTTGCTTCACTACAATGCACCATTTCCCATTAAAATAAATACATGTGAATCCTATTCAAGTTATATAACACTACATAACAAGATTTTTGTTCCTGGCTTCTACGTGTTATATTTCAATTGCTTATGTGTAAAATGTAAAAAAAAGAACAGCTACATGCATCACAAACTTTGTTTCTGTGACCAGGACAATGAAATGAAAAATTTAGATTTGTTTTTTCACATGTTAATTAATTAATGTGTAAGATATTAACACAGTGCATAAAATATATATGGTAGTGTAATATATACTTTTCTAGAACATCAAACATTGTGACAAATATCTTAATAACAGCTTTAAACTTCAATGAATTGTCAAAACTTCACAAAATACAATTCTAAAATTTCTTGCAGTGCTCACATGTGAAATGAGGTGCCCACAGTTTGTCTTGATCCCCGACAGGCATGCCGAAATATGCTTTGTAGGCCTCGCACATCTTAGCAGATGCTTTCACTCAGAGTGCTTTTTCACTCCTGTCTTGAAAAATTGGCCACATACATAGTAAAATGCGTCTGCCGCCGCAACAACCTCTTGATGCTGTCTAAATTAAATGTACCCACTATCCACTTACTCAGCTGGAACATAAACTGAAATGGTTGTTTTGGCGCACCTGTATTTATGCTGCTATGTACACTACTGGACAGTCCCAGACAGTTCTAGAAAGTTCTAAAAAATTCTGGACAGTTCTGTAACTGCTACTTGAAGTCTGCTCGGCACTGAATGTATCACAGATGTTCTAGAAAATAGATAACCTTCCAAAACATCATTTTCTGTACATTTAAGGCCTTAAGAAATTAAGAAAACACACTTGGGAACAAGAAAATGTATTGTAACTTATGTAGTGCACTGAATACACATGCTGCCACCTTCTTACATTGTATGATGCTTAATGAACTGCTCTTTGTTCTGCAGATGAGCCTGAGGTGAAGATCGAAGGCTTTGATGGCAACTGGTACCTTAACCGGCAGGACGTGAAACTCACCTGTGAAGCAGACGCAAACCCGGCCGTCACCGTCTACCAGTGGAAGCTGTGAGTCTGGCTTTTATTTTGCTTTTGTTTCTGATATGGACGATGTTTCTTCTCTGCTGAAGGAACATGTGTTGCGTGTTCATTAATGCTTTTTAATAAAAAGAAGAAAATCCTAAAGTTGACATATGGCAGCAATTAAGCAATTTGCACTCGCCCTCATGATGCAAAAACATATCACACATTTGAAAGGAGGAACTGAGAAGAAATACAGCCTAATAAGACTGCAGATGCGCGATATCATTTCCTCTCTCGCCGTATCTTTGGTCCAATCACAGGTTGTTTACATGGAACCGAGATAAGACCCGTAGCGGCCTACAATGGGTTCGTTAAACTTACAGTGAAGCATTGGGCCTCTGCAGATGCAGAGCGATAAGCTCAAGATCAAACATAAGGAAGGTGGGGGGGTGGAGCAATAAGCAGTGCAGGCTGGGAGAAAGAGAAAGGGACAGAGAGAGAAAGAGAGAGGGTGGTTGAATCAGCATTACAGATCTGGGGCTTGTAGCCGTGAAGTAACAACACAAGGCCTAGTTCCTCTAAGATAATATCTTTGCTTTGGCTAACAAATGATGCTGCAAATGCTCTGCCATGTTGCCATTTTACAGACCGGGCCATGCACAATGCAAATGTTTACACTGTGGAAGTCACTGTGGGAAATTCCGTTTTTCAGTATTTAGTCCGCCCACCTTTTAGCTAGGGTGGCCACTTTCATAACCCCAAAAAGGAGGCCATCCCACCTCCAAAAGGACAACATCATAAATGGGGGAGTGGGGGGGTCAGGCACGACACTAGAACAGAAATAAAATCATGATACTGACATGGACGTGAGCCAATGGCACACATAATATTGTTCGCGAGTGAACTTTTTAAATAGTTCATCCCGAAAAGAGGACTAATATGCATTTGTCCAGGTACTTCACCAGACAGAGGACTGGGAGTTGAAAAATCGTATTGTCCGGCCTAAAACCGGACGTGTGGCCATCCTACTTTTACCACACCTTAGAATTTGGCTACATTTTCTGATTCATCTCAAACGCATTCAGCTGAGGTCTGGATGCTGAGGTGGCCAGTCCATTGTTCTGAGAACACCAGCAGCTCCTTTGGAAGGATAGACTGGAACGCCGTGTGCTGTGCTAATTTAGCACAAAGTCTAGCGTTAGCATGGATGGCGGCAGGGCATCATTTGTCCTATAGCTGATTCTTCTTGTACATAAATACCAAAAAAGAAAACAGGCAGGCCAGAAGCTGTGCCACAGTGGAGGGGCTCATGGCAAGGTGTAAAAATGGGCGAATTATGCAGTGAAATTGAGAGATAAATGTGGCAATTTGTCCTGTAATTGCTAGGAGAGAACAGGGAAGGGAAAATGTGTCACTGGGCTTGAGTGGGGGTGGATTAATGGCTGCCAGCGCCCTGGGTGCTGTGACTCCATGGACTGGGTTAGATTTTAATAAGAGAGAGAGGGAGTACACATGCACTTGGCTGTATTAGGTAGCAAAGGGCACAAAAACAATAGTCCTCTCTCTGGAGGGAAGAGACGAGGTCCAGAATCTAGAGAAGCCATTGTGTGTGTGTGTGTGTGTGTGTGTGTGTGTGTGTGTGTGTTCATGCTAGCATGCAAGCAGCCATAATGCAGGAGAGGCAAGAAGGACAGAGGGTAGAGTGGGTCAGATGAAGATACGAGGCGGAGGGAGAATGAGAGGGAGCGTAGGAATAGAGGTGAAAGGCGAGGGAAGAGGGCGATGAAAGAGGGAGAATGGAGTCAGGAAGTGAATGGAGAAAGATAGAGACGAGGGAGAAAATGAGATAGAGGGAATACACAAGTGAGTGTGGAGAGATGAGGCATGGGTAGCATTGTGAGAGAGAGAGTGTGGATCGAAATAGCCAAGCAAAGTAAAGAGTGTTGCTGACGGAGACGAGAGACAGAGAGAGAGAGAGACAGACACAGAGAGAGAGAGAGAGAGAGAGAGAGAGAGAGAGAGAGAGAGAGAGAGATCTACATAACAGGGTGGGTGTGGCTCAAATCCATTTTTTCCAAGCTGTATAAACACAGAAATCCAGTCTCACTTTCATACATGGTCCAAATCAACCTCACGTTTGTTAATGTACAGTGGTATGCAAAATTTTGGCCTTTTTTGTTTCCTGTAGTGAATAGAACAAGTTATTTGGAGTGGGGGGTAGGATTGGGATGTCATGGGGTGTTCAGACTTTTGCATATGCCTGTGTATGGTTTTTTGGGAGGCTTTAGGGTGAAAAAATATTTAAGTAATTGCATCACACACTGTGGGGAAAAAAATGCCATAGGATTGTATTTTGTCCACAAAAATTAGTGCATACTTACAATTTTAATTGTAATAATCTACACTCATCATCAAAAGAATAAATTGCACCCAGAAGGAAGTATCGGATTGAAATTTTATTTGGAAGGAAGATAAAGATTACCAAGAACAATAAATGATGATACATTTAGACTGATATGGACAATATTTATTGAGCTACACATACAGAAGTAGTGTCTCTCAGCATGGCATCAGGCAACATGCCAGACGTCTCAGCATGGCATCAGGCAACATGCCAGACGTCTCAGCATGGAGTTGTAGATGTTCCTAATAGTGTCCTGTAATAATCCATCCCATGCAGTTCCTGCAGATTTTGTCACTCTATGGTAGTTTCGCAAAACACCATTGAAGTCTTTGGCGACGTTGACGTGCCAATGGTGGTGACACTAACAGGATGTTAGGCTCACTGAGTGTCCAATCGTGGCTGTTGGGTCAGTCAGGTACAGAGATAAGGCCCATGCTTGCTTACATCACATGCACGGCTGAGCGTGAAACTTGAATCATTCACATGTCTCACGATGTCAAACCTACCCACCAAGTTTCAACTATCAACTGATTCCAACTGGGTGCAAGTATTTGTACAACCACCTTGTATATATATATATATATATATATATATATATATATATATATATATATATAGTATTTCCAAATGAGAATATTTTTATGAATGTAAACAGATAAAGAAGGTTGAATATGTATGCAGCTAGCTAGCACCAAAGGTGATTGTTTGGTGCTACTGGAGCTGTCAAAGTTAACCCATTAATAATGTGGTTAGATGGTTAGATGGTTCTTTGCATAGTGACTTGGTCCTTCAGATTGATTAATCACGTGTTGTATATGGTTCTAAGCTTTTTAAAAATGTTTCTGTATAGCAAGCTTCTTTTGCTTCTCTTAAGCTTCTATTGTTACAAGCTTGACAACATATCAGGAACGCAACCCTTTTTGTTGCTATATAGAAGCATTTTCAAAAAGGTACATCTAGAACCATGTATGTATCTGAAGAACCATTTCACCATGCAGAAAAAACATTTAAGCTTGAAATTGTTCAATATAAAGTTAAAGAACCCTTAAAGAACCATCTTTTTGTGTATGGTACAGTGTTTTTGTTCCAAACGACTTTAATATTTGTACATTGGAGTAACCACACCCATCTCTAATATGAGTAGAGAGAGGGAACTGGATGTGGTAGTTAGAGGCTAAGCTGAGAGAGAGAGAGAGACAGAGACAGAGAGAGGGAGGGAGGAGGAGCGAGACAGTTATAGGGAGAGACGGTGCGGCGGTGCTGACAGATCGGAGGGGACGGCCGCTGCTGCAGTGTGCAGCTATTGCCAAATGTGTTGTGAAGGTTCCCCCGAGCTGCTTTCTGGAGGTCATCAGCGGCCTGCTACAGAATACTGCCATGTATGCTCAACATCCACACACAGGCACACATGCACATGAATAAGAGAGCACACATTGGCACACGTGAGCCAACATGCATGTTCAGTGTAACATATGTGGGCACACGTGAGTGTGTTATCACGCCAACATGTGAGAATCACTGCATATGTGCATTCTAGCCTAACTCTACTTCCACAAGCTCACATGTACACATGTGCACTGAGAACACACACAGCGCTCTTCTGTGTCACGTGACCTCACGTGAGACGTCTTACATGTTATGGATGCATGGATAAATAATGGTGAATAATCCATGTAATTATTGAATATGTATGTATTCAATAATTATATATATATATATATATATATATATATATATATATATATATATTGCATCGCTCAGCCTATCTCTGATTGATTTGCTGGTCAGCAAAATGATGCCCAGAGTGTGCAACCCCTTAGCCAAAAAGCATCTCCTTCTCATGGTCTACAAATAGAATGGTTTTACCACCAAATAGACTTACAACTAAAGAATTGTTACTGAGCTTTAGAAATGCATCTCTAGAATGAACCAAAGCTGCAATAGGCCTTCCTGCGATGGACTGGTGGCCTGTCCAGGGTGTTTCCTGCCTTCCGCCCATTGAACATTGGGATAGGCTCCAGCACCCTCTGTGATCCAGAAGGATAAAGCGGATTAGAAAATGAGTGAATGAGTGAGAGAGTGCACTGGGCCTGGGCAGAAGTATAATATAACCCAATGATGATGCTTAAAAGGCAGTGTTGGAAAACTGACAAGAGAACCAGAGAGGTGACCTACAGAGGACAAAATTACCATTAAACAGCTTGTTAAATGTGAAAGGAAATTGGGGTTCATGTTCCTGTAGAAACTACGCAGGCACCAAAAGTCAAAACAGACATTAGCATGCCCGTCCTTTCCCATAGTAAGCGGAAGTCAGCTGAACCCTTCACTCTCTGCCTATGAAGCTATGCAAGATGAGTGATTACAGAGGATGAGACAGATTCCTAACAGATCTTTCACTGTTTATAAATGATGCATGGGCTCCGTTTGGGGCCGAGTGGCTGAAGGTTGTTGTGTCAAATCCCTGTGTCTGAACCCAGGGAGACCTCTGCACTGGGGCATCTGCAGCCCGGCCTAATTTTGGCTCAGTGGTCATTAATACTGCTTCCTCCCTCTCTCCGGCTCTGATAAATGATGCATTTTGTGGCTTTTAACGCCGAAGTGTGCTGGTGGGCCGCCACGACACTCTGCCTGATTCTGTGTTGAGAACAGGAGGGTGAGGGGAGTGCTTCCAAAGGCCAGGTTTTGTTTATCCAGTAGGAAATGACTAATGATTACGAGCGTCTGCGGTGGTGAATAGCTTGGTCCAGGGAGCACATCATGCCTGCAATTCCATATTTTGCCTCTCATTGACTTTCCCAAATCCTCCTGAACTTTGCATTAGTGTCAGGGATTCATAATGCGTAATTCTCTGGCTGGAGGAAGTGTGAGGTCATTTGAAACATGAAGGGCAGTTTGTCAACTTGTCATTTAGTCTGTTATCTAAATGAACTAACCTTGACAACAGTTACGCTAGTGGACTGCTATCAAGGTAGGATGGTGAAGTGATCACATGTCTAGCTAAGGTTGCTGAACGCAGTTTTTGCTGTGTACGGTTGAGGTGGGGTGAAGGTTGTGAAGAAAAATCTTAATGCACCTTGGGATGTGGCAGTGCCTGAAGTCTACAGTTTTATAGTACAGTTTTATAGTCTCAAATCAAAGGGTTTGAGGGACTACCAGTAGAAACCTTGCTCAACGCTTTTGAGAATCAGTATGCCAGGATTCCCTGAGGGAAAGCCCAGAAGTCAGGGAGTGTCTTTCTGTTCTAGAATCTGAAAGCAGGCCTGAAGTTCTCACCTTAGTTTCCCAGCTCAAATTGAACAGTTCATCTCTTAGACAGGGAAGGTTTGTCGATATCTACATGAAGAGCCAAGGTGTGGGCAAGGTCAGGGCTGGGTTAGATGGATCGACATGGGGTGAAGAATTCCAGATCCTTAGGAAATCTTTATGTCTCTGAGCAAGATAAGGACATTTTGGGGAGGAGGTAGCATCTGGCTCTGGAATGCCACAAAGTATGACCCTTCTCTCCAGGGTTGGGGAGGAGCGAGAGAGTAGGGCAGGTCTGGACATGGTGGACTGCTGAACCGTGACCAAACCAAGCTGTAGAAAACACAACACACACATACTTCGACATGGCTGTGTGGTCAAGCTCTCAGCAAGAGCCAAGTATGGGGTATGTCCTGCATTTCGCACCTGATCAACTGCTGCTGAGCCTGCTCTCCTGAGGCTCCCCAGAGGCAGGCGAAACCAGGGCAAAACAGCACAGCTCTTTCAACATCAGACCTTTCTTTTAATATTTCCTGCCCTCCATTTTTTTTAACTACCACATCCCTTCCCTCAAGGAACAAACACCATCTCCACACACTCTTTGGCGATAGTCTTCTTCAGACCAATAGATCAATGGATCACTATTTTAGCAGCTATATATATAGAATCTTAGTAAGATGTTGCACCATAGGAACAGTTCACTGGCATAAACTTCAGAACTGTACTAGAGGGATGGATTACCATTCTTCCAAAAGATATTCTCTCAGTTGGTGAATTGATGCTTGCTAACACAGGGGTCCAAAATCTCCCACAGATGAATAGATCTTGTTTGAGATCTGAAATAGATCACTCAAATCAGGACAGAAATGTGATCAATCAAGTCTGTATTGATTTGCAGTGATCCTTCCCTTTAAAGGGACAAGTGGACCCAAACCATGTCCCTCTGAGCATGACTCTTTCTCACAACATATTCTTTCTTTCTTTCTTTTGTGCTTCTTGTCCTCTCCCTGCCCCTTCCTTTATCTCTCCTTCCATCAGCTGTTTGTCCTCCTCCCAGCGTCCCGAGGCTCTGTGGGCCTGTAAAGACCTGCAGTGTTCCCCTGCTCGTACCTCTGTTTGCCACGTGCCTAAAGATATTGATGCAGCTCCCATGAAAGTGTGGGAGGTATGCCTCTGCATTTTCCCCATCACCTGCCTTTGCTGCAGGAGGCTGGATTTGCCTGCTGGTGGGGTTCTCGCTCCCAATCTCAACCAGTATGGAGCAGTGACGATTTTTGAAATTTAGCAAGCTGACTGATCGTATGTTGTTGGTATGGCATTTTACAGACAGTTGAGTTCTACTTAAGCTTTAGGGTTATTATACAGTTATTAAGCTTGATGTTTATCATTCAGTAAATTCTATGAATTATTCAGGACTGTGACTGCTTTGTAGGTTATGTAGGTCTGAGAGTGAGAGATGGAAGTTTCTAAGTTTGTAGGAATGAATATAAAATGACTACATGGCAGCGCTTCTTTTACTATTACTATGAAAGCAATAAAACCAAGTATCAAGGAATTGCTGAAACCACAACCTATCCAAACAAATAAATAAATGTACTTTTTGCGTTAGTCAGTGGTTTTAGTTTCACTGCTCAGTGGGATTTATGGTGTTCTGCAATTACTTATTCACTGTTTTAGACAGTGGTGGTCCTTATAGAACAGTGATGACTTAGAGGACTTTAATAGCTCTTTGCAGTTTGCAGGATTATTAGATGGACAATCATACAGTAGCATTCAAATATCAGAACACTAAAACTGCCTCCTTATATCTACACTCATTGTCCGTTTTATTAGCTCCACTTACCATATAGGAGCATTTTGTAGTTCTACAGTTACAGACTGTAGTCCATCTGATGTTCTGTGTACTTTGTTACCCCCCATTCACCCTGTTCTTTAATAGTCAGGACCCCCACAGGACCACCACAGAGCAGGTCTTATGTAGGTGGTGGATCATTCTCAGCACTGCAGTGACACTGATATGGTGGTGGTGGTGTGTTGGTGCGTGTTGTGCTGGTGTGAGTGGATCAGACTCTCACACTACTCTCACTGCTGGAGTGTTTAAACACTGTGTCCACTAACTGTCCACTCTATTAGACACTCCCACCTTGCTGATCCACCTAGTAGATGAAAAGTCGGAGACGATAGCTCATCTGCTGCTGCAGAGTTTGTTTTGGTCATCCTCTAGTATCCTCCTTCATCAGTGGTCACAGGACGTTGCCCACAGGACGCTGTTGGCCGGAGAGTTTTGGTTGGTGGACAGTTCTCAGTCCAGCAGTGACAATAAGGTGTCCAGCAGCACTGCTGTCTCTGATGCACTCACACTAACACACCACCACCACCATATCAGTGTCGCTGCAGTGCTGAGAATGATCCACCACCCACATGATACCTGCATGGGGTGGTCCTGACAATTGAAAAAAGGGTGGGGGGGTTAAACCCATGGTTTATTTAATTATTGGTTTATTGAATTATTTTGGGAACAACAAGAAGTTATGACATGGTGAAAAAATAGCAAATGTTAATAAATTATAAAGTGTATATTACTTATTTGTACTAATGTTTACATATTGCGTCAAAATTTCCATGAGGGTTCCATGAAGCGGGCCCTTAACAGAGCCTTTTTTAAAGTGTTCCGCAAAGCACCTACAAAGGTTTCGCTATTTTTTGCTCCTATATAGAGTCCTTTTCTGCTCAGGGCGTGTTTTATCTTGAAAGTGCTCTGATATGTTAAGCAAGAGCATAAAATGACTGAAGATAACCCCCCGCCTTGAAAATGTTTTATCCACTGTCTCTCACAGGCTTAACGGATCGCTTCCCAAAAACGTGGAGATCAAAAACAACACGCTGTTCTTCAAGGGGCCCGTGACGTACGAGCTGGGCGGGACATACGTGTGTGACGCCACAAACAGCATCGGCACACGCTCAGGCCTGGTGGAAGTTAATGTGACAGGTAGGTGAAAAGGCTGCTGTTATGTGTGTGCGCATGCATGTCTGAATCTGGGACGAGATCTACCTGCACTCAGGCAATCAGGACTGATGGAACGTAAGTGGTGGGAATGCGAGTTAGGTATAATAGTAAGCTATTAGGGTTATTTAAAATAACACAGTCCTTGTTTTCCGATTGGCCCCATACAGTGTGTTAATGTCCATCTGAAGGGGAGGTAGATAAATATAGAATGCGCTTATGCTTAGCCAACCACATTCAAGCATGTTCTCTATCAAGCATTTACGCACGTGTAGGCAGCCACACACACTCAGAACACTTATGCTGACACACGCACATGCACACAGAGTCGCCCCATGCTGATACTGGCATGTCGGAGGAGCACAGGTGAAATATGTGGATGTGCAGGACGGCTGCCCACCTGCTGGCTCTGCTTTGCCTCACTGTGCAACACAGTGGGGGACTCTACTATTCCAAAGTTTGGAATCATTTGACATATCAATATTTTTTCCTAACTGTATTCAGTATTAACATATTGATAACCAGACACTAAAAGAAATGTTTAGATCCCAACAGAAGGTTATGGGATCGTAACTAATATACTGGAAGTATCCATCTATAGTACTTTCTGCTCAAGTTCATCTTTTGATCACCACCATGTGTAACCATTAACATTTCTTAATTATACTATAGTCCACGCTTTATACACACACATTTAGAGACCGTGAGTGACAGAGTAAAGCCTTGCAATCTAGTCCCATCATAAACAATTACTGGATTCATTCACTTACATTCCTCTCAGCTACCTTGGCCTTGGATGCAGGAGAACATCTCCCCTCTTAATCTTGCTGTTCTTCAGCTTCAAGCCTAACACAGAGCAAAACTGGACCAGCTTCTCTGCTAATTGTGGCCTTAAATGCTGCCAGGTCTGCATCCATTGCCTTGAGGAACGCATTGGGTGATCAAAAGCAAATAAGGTGTTTAAAGTGTTCTCCACACTGCCGTCAACAGTAAGAGGGCTGCACAATGGATCATTTGTTATCATGATATTGGCCTTTGCCATGCTGATAAGAATGAAGGCTACTATATGAGCATCTTGACCATTTGCAGTTACAGTCGGAAAGGTATGTTTTGATGTACATGAAGATATTACGTGAAAATATTTCGGCTTGTAGGGATGTGCATGAGTGCCCGAGTACTTGGTAAACCGTTTCATGTGCCAGTATAGTAATACTGGATAAAGAAGACTATGCAGGCTAGCATTAGCATTTTTGGTCTGATGTTTTAACAGGACTATGAAATGTGATGATCTGTATATTGTATTATACTTTGCTACTATGAACTAGTTAACGTGGATATTGTGCCAAGGAGGCGTTGTTAAGGAGGTAACTAAGGCAGACATAAAGTGGCCAGCTCTGGTGCAGGTTAGCTAGATTCACCATTGGCTGTTTTCACTCCTACATAAACAAGTAGCAAACAAGGGTGCATGTCTAGCGTTAGCATTAGCCAACCTAGTTGACTTGTTAATGTTTTTTAAACTATAAAAGTGGTCCTAAAATTAATTTTTAAAAAGCACATATATCACAATATATTTCATTGTATGATATTGATCTCTGTATCGTGATACATATCGTATCATCAGGTGTTTGCCAAAACGTAGCCATGATGTTGACACATTGATCCCTGGGGATAAAAAAAAAGACCTTATGTGTCAGATAAGAAGTCTATTATCTTAGAAGAGGCAGATTCTCTTGATCTTCCAACATGGAATAATAAAACATATTTTCAGTTGTGTTTCTCTGTGCCTTTTTCTGGCCTCCTAACACTAGCGCTAACACTACAGCCCTATATTTGTTTTTGCTTTATCTTGTTAACAACACATGCACTGAACACATGCACATCCCTACCTTTAGGCATGTCACGTTATTGATTCACCAATGAATTTTAATATATTGCGAGGCATATAGCAATATGGAACAATAGCAGTATTTTGTCCACATTGTGCAGCCCTAACACAGCTAAACAGAAACAACTGGAAACTGAAAGTGATATATGTGGAGACTGCTGAAGTTTTGCTCTGATGATGCTCGAGTGTCTTCCTCTCTTTTCTCTGCTTCATTGATGGTCTAGGGATGCTGTCTGAAATGCATCGCTTTGCATGTGGTCTGGTGATGTTCGCTCACTGAAACGACTTATTTGGGTCTGCTGACTCGATGCTGAAACGTTATATTGGAAATACAGTGATGTCATCGGTTACCTTGTCAGGTCTCAATGACATGCGCTGCCAACATTAGCAGGGTGTTAATGGAGGTTTGAACGGCTGCCATTGACGGGATGGCTACTGAGGAAATCGTCCATGAGTGCTGGAAGAGTATTGAGTTGGGTGGTTGTCAGTGGGGATGTTTTCTCGTTCTGTGCTTACGTGCTGTCACAATACTATGCTAACGGCTTCGTGGCTAATGATTGATACCGTGTAGAAGTAGCATCTTTCGAAGTCTTAAACAGGCCAATCTTGCTGGAGCCCTGAGCAAAGTCGGTATGAGGCATGGCATCACTGTATTGGTCTCTTATTCATATTGCTAGCTGAAGGTCACTGATGCGGCGTGAACCCATTACTTCTTCCCTTCTCCCCAGCTTCCATTTCACAGCGTGCGTGGATCAGTCCCACTGAGTTTGCGTCCGGGGTGATGACAGATCACCCTGGCTCTATGGCAGCGTCCAGTCTATGATGGATCATTCCATCGGGAGGTCACTGAGCTTTTGTGTCTTATGCTATCGGTCAGCTTGTGTGGTATTATAGACCTCAAGCAGATGCAGAGTGAAAGAAAAGGCTGCTGACAGTATTGTTGTGATGTGGGCAAGCTACTAGATGTGCTTGACATACGGTAACCTTGTGCGCGTGCCCTTTCATTTTTATGCTCAAAATCCACAGTTTGTATCTTGACTCCTTAAACTGCAAGCACTTCATATAATGCATTTCAGTAATTCAGTAATGCATACGGAGGTGTGACCCACATACTGTACAGTCCCTTGCAGTTCATTTATCCATTTACAACAGTAAAAACAGGATTCAATACTGGACCTCATCCCTCATCGTTTTGTGTAGCTTTCTTTGGAATCACATTTGCTGTTAATTACATAATGACTTTGTAATGTGTAATTGATTCTCATTGCTGTTAGTCATATGGCTGAATATGTGTCGGCCAGTGGCTGCATCTATGTGGTAGGACCTCATGGTTTGGGACCGTGACAGGAGTCTAGTGGCTGTAGCTCTATGGCAGGACAAGCACGGCCAAATGAGATGTTAATGAGGCTCTTCCATCTGCCACTGTCCGTGGCTGAAGTGGGAGTTGCCATGGCTGAGCGCATATGGCCTATTATGGCTAATTCTCCAAGGCAAGAGCGCCGCTGACAGTTTCAGCAAGAGCCGTGCTCTCAAGGACTTTTCGGAAGGAGCGTTCTTAAGGCCGAGTCACGCTAGGTCTTTGTCAGCGGGCAAAATTGCTTTAATTTCAATACAATTTATTTCTGATGACAAGTGTCACCTTTGCTTCCACTTTGAGCTTAACTTGAGCTTTGGCAAGAAGATCTACGTAACCCTTAGGCAGCTGCTTTAGCAGCAGTGAACAAAACTGAAAATTGCATCCTTTCAAATTGCGATTTTGATATGAAAATAATTAATTTTTCAGACCTATATGTCCCCACTTAAAACTTAAGATAACATTTTTAATAATGTAGAATAGTTGTAGATTAAAAAAAAAAAGAACTGCAGCTCTTGCAATTTGAAAATTGCAATTTGGATATGAAATCAATTAATCTTTCAGCCCTATTTCCACTAATACTGATAACAATGATATGGATTGGACCCTACAAAGGACATTTTATATATTTCTGATTAACACATAAAAGAGGAAGCATGATGTGCAGTCAGTGTGCATGAGATACGGTACCAGTCAAAGGTTTAGACACAGCTACTCATAGAAAGTTTCCTGATTTTTAGCTTAATACTATACCTTAGAATAAAAATAAAATACATTAAACTATAAAATAGTACTCATGGAATTATACAGTCCACCTTAAAAACCTCCAACATGGAACTTTACAGGAGGATAAAACAGCTTTCTTAACTTGCAGTGCTTTTTTCTAAGCAATTTTAGACCATTTCTGATGGTCTGTTCATCATGAATATTCACAACAAAATATATATTAGAGGTGGAGATACAGAAGGAATATAATACTGTGATATATAAATAATATATGTGGTATATTAGGATGTATATTGCTTCAGACATCTCATCAGTTGGGACTGTTAAGTGTAAGCCTGTAGAGTCTTTAACATAATGAAACACATTTATTTAGTTGGGTGTGTCTAAACTTTTGACGAGTATATATAGCAACAGTTGTATGCAAAAGTAAGTTCACACATCCTTTATAGAGAACAAACTTCTGCAGATTTTAATGCATAAGTACCATCTGAAAAATCAAACATAAAATATGGCATTTCCTAATTGCTTATTTTATAATATATGTTATATTTTTTTCCCCTAGCGTGTTAAAAGCAGATAAATTGAAACCGTACAGTAAAATATTTGCAGAACAATGCCATTTTTCTTTGTACAAGATGTTTTCACTTATTCTCTGCGTTCAGATTGTGCACATGTGGCACATGACTGTAGATTCGTATAATCTCATGTACTTTTGCTCTTTCCTATCAGTGCTAGCTTGCTAATTGCATCAAAACGCATGTATTTTCACCTTTTATATTGTGGTCCAGGCTTTGAATGCCTTAATTCAACAAGCGTTCACTCGTACATTCACACATCCACTCCCCGAAGATTCCCACAGGAGAAGCAGAGCTAGGCCATGACTCGTTCCCATAGTAACAGTGACAAATGAAGGAAGTTTGGGGATGTGCCGCTCCTGTCTTGCCTGAGCTGGCTGATGCAGAGATACGCAACCCCACCCCAAGCTACTTGTGAACTGTCAGCATAAAAGCTTCTCCTCGCTTGGCCTGCCTACCTGCCCCTCCTCACACCTGGGCAAAAAAGGAGGCATTGTGTGCCGGAGGTGCGGGAGAGGCCAGAGCGTCTCCTGCCTCCAGCAAGGGAAGCAGCTGCCCTGGGAGCGATGATACCATTGTGGAGCTGCAGGTTCTCCAAGAAACGGCAAAACTTTTGTCCCCAAAAAGCTGCAGTCAATGGCCGCTTTGTCTATTCTTCTTCACTCACTTTTTTTTACTCCCTTTCTCTTTCTCTCTTACCCTGCTCTCTTTCTTTCCGTACTCCCTCCCTCCCTCTCTCTTTGACTGTCGTGGTGAGACCGCATTGACATTGGCCCTGGCTGGCACAGGTAGAGGCGTGTGCTTACGCTTCATTAACTTCAAACGCTATCTTTGTTCCTCGGAACAGCCTTGGACAGGCCTAGCTGAGACCTGTCAGATTTTTTTGCCCCGCTGCCAGACACATTAGACTTTCAATAAAGGAAGCCGGAATGCCAAATGAGGTGCCCTCACCAAAGGGGAAAAAAGAATCAACCAAACAATGGACCAGGGCAGTTTGTTTCCTGCACGTAAGTGGAATCCTAAGTGATCTCCACGGCCGCTAGCTTTCTCTGTTGCTCCGACCCTGAACGTATAGAACAACCTCCCGTGCCCCAGACACACAAACTACTTAACATCTGTCTTTATTTCCAGGCACTCTGTCAAATGTGATTAGCGCTCACAAGACAGAATGCAAATCTATGGAGCGGGATCAATATAGAGGAAGACGCACTGATCTGTCAAATGTCCATTATGGTGGTCAGGCCTCCTGAACCGGACGTGGACCCGAATGAGCGCTTCGACCCACCTGAGAACATCTTAATTAAAAATCTGCAGAGCAATCCTTTGCAGAGAGAGGTTTGCACGCTTGTCTCATTATTCTCCATTAGCTTTACAGCTTTGACACGCTGCCTGATGGTTCATTGCAGTGTTGATATCCGCCCCTCCACTTTTCACATTCCTCCATAAGTATGGGGACATTTTGACGCTGACATGGTAAAGGGAGTGTGGAAGAACATTCTGTGTGTTTTGAGGTGTAACCAAACCTGATACTGGGTTCATTTCGAGGGCAAGCCTTTCTTTCTGGTTTGTGCATTAGGATGAGTTTGAGCAGCTTTTCTCTCTTTTCTCTCATTATCCACATGGCACGAATGCCTGACCTGACCTTTCAATCACGGGTTGCTATGATCTGTGGATTAATTAGCCCTTTAGGTACAAGACTGATTAGAGAAGAGGAGAGAAGAGAAGAATGGGACGAATGAAAGGGAAAGAGAGGAGAAGAAAACGAGATGATGGGAGAAACACAGAGAGCAGAAAGGAAAAGAGAAGAGTGGAGAAAAAAGGTGAGGAGAGTAAACAGGAGGTGGAGACAGGAGACAATAGAAAGGATAGGGGAGAAGAAAAGAGAGGAGGAGTGAAGAAAGGAGAAGAAATGAACTTGGAAGAGAAAAGTGGAGAGGAGATATAGTGGAGAAAAGAAACTAGGAGGAGAAAAGACAGAAGAAAAGCAGGGAGAGAAAGAGAGAGGAGAAAAGAGAGGTGGAACAGTGGGGAGGAACTGAAATGGGAAGAGAAGAGATATGAGGTAAGGACAGAAAAGAAGAAGGGTTGAGACGGGTGGATAGGAAGGGTGAGGAGATGAGACAGGAGTTCAGGTCAGTAGAGAAGAAGCAAAGATAGGAGAGGAAGAATCAGGAGAAGTACAAGAGAAGGAAAAGTGAGGATTGGAGAAGAAAGGAGAGGAAATGAGAAGAAAAGTAGGAACGGGAAAGCAGAGGAGCAAAGAAGAATGGAGTACAAAGGAGAGGAGATGAGATGAGGACAGGAGAGAAGAAGAAATAAGGAGAATGGTGGGAGAAGAAAGGAGAGAAAAGAGAATAAAAGAAGGCAGAGAAAAGAAGTTCAGCGACAGCATCTGCCCGCCATGTTCTTGCTGGTGTTCTCCGTGTGCCTTTTATAAATTGCCTCTTCTGCGAAATGATCCCGGGGGAAATGTTTGACTCCAGTCCAACCGAACAGTTTAATCAGCTAATTACTATGGGATCAGGGAGGTTGGCTTAAAGAATAGACACAATTACAGCGAACGTACATGCAGCCACTTCTGACTTTTTCATTCATTTCACCCCGTCCGTTTGGGAATTGCACAGTGGAGCGTATTTTCCAAATGGGGATGACGTATAGGTTCCGTGGTTGTTTAGGAAAAGTCGAAGTGTGGTTAACCCTTGAAGTGGATTCCTTCATCAGCATGACCAAGAGGAGCTGTAATTAAAGAGATGAAGAGTGAGATTTATAGGCTGGGTTCTTTTCGTTTCTTCAAAATCCCGCACTCCATTTCAGTGTGGGAAAGCTGTCAGATCTGTGGGATTCGTTGGGTTCGAGCAGCAAAATGAAAAGGATTTTGTCATATCCTCCCGCAATTATATCATTAACACCCTGAGAAAATGGCACTGTGGTGCTGTTTTTGCCAGCATAGCTCGACACTGACCAACTGTAATGTGCATTGTTTATAATATCATTTATTAGACAGTTAATGTGGCATCATACTCATTTCGTTTTACTCACAGTGCACTGCGGGGTATTCCTGTGCAGCCAGACCGTTTAAGCCCAGTCTTAGGATCACCTAGGAGGAATGATTCTTATTCCCTTATCTTGCATTCAGGCTAACAGCAAAATCCTCCTTTGTTAAATACCCACCTGACCTGTAATCCGAGAGACTACAAATTCTGAATTTATTATTTTTATTTATTGCTATAAACACATGAAATGGAGTCAGTTATAGCTTCCTATAAATTTCCATCCCTGTGCTAGGTCAGGGGTTCTTAATCTTTTCCACCCCAAAGCCCACCTGATATTAGCTACAAAGGATAGTGGCCCACCAGAATACTAAAATACAACTTTTATAGATGCAGTTTCTCCAAGAAATTCAGTTGAAGAAAAATGATATGTCCAAAAAAAGAGCCCCTCTCCCATCAGTGGCTAGCCAGCGGCTATGTTGTCGCAAATTGTAGATGTTTAATTAGCCTGCTACTGCGACGTTTTGATTTGTACATGTATGCATTAATATGCATATTAGTAAATGGAACATAATGCTAGTATGGTTATAAATGACGTTTCCGCCCCACTACAAACTACTGCCTCCACCTGATTACGGGCCCACAGACCACTAGAGGGTGATCCGTGACCCATAGGTTGAGAAACCCTGTGCTAGATGATTGATTTACAGAATAACAGCTCCTAGAGACCGTAAAAACATTTATCACTGATCTAAAAATCACTGCTCATTTTATGACTTAAGTCATGCAACCATAGCAAGAGAATAAAATTCCCTTTGCATGAACATAACTGGATTTTAAACATCTTGGGTTATGTGACGTTCTGCAGTAATACCATATATGCTGTATCCAATTTAGGTGAAAATTGACAGAGTAAAGCGTCTGTTGAGCTGCAATGGTTGAACAAGCTCACATTGAGAGGTGCTGTTATTTTCCATGCTGTTACCTGAAAAGGAGTGTTCGGTAACACTTTGCATTGAGTATTGACTACCTAACACGAGATGATGCATTAGTTAACGTGAAGCAATACATTAACAATGGTTACAGTGCTTAATGCTAATACAAATACTACAATACTAATGTTAAATAAACATGTAACAGTTGCTGCACATTTACTTAACACCAGTTTTCATGTATTACCTCATGTTAACTAATGCCTTACTTCATGTTAGATAGTCCACATCTAATGTAAAGGGTTACTGAGGGTACTGTTACCAGCACATGCCTACTTCCATCTCTACTTCCTGTTTTTCATGTGATAATGTTCTACACCCTACCACCTCTCCATACCTTCTCCAGTCCTCTTCATCGTCCTGTGTATCTGTGTTCATAAAGAGAAGCCCGACTTCTAACTTAATAAGGAATTTCATTGATTTTCCAAATATTAAAGACATAAACATTTAGAGTGGCTTAATGTGAAATCCACCCCTCTAGATTAAGTTACTGAGCCAGAAGTGTTCACAGTGGTGGTGTTGGATGTCTGAGGAGTTTATTGCTTCTCAAAGCTGGCTCAGTGAAAAGCATAACACAAAGTGATTACTAAAATGCTGTCTGATGTCCGAGGCATTGCTATTTGGAAGTTTTAAGGTAAGGTTTCATCAACAAACAAAAAAAAGTCGGCGAGGTAAGGCAAAATAGCACCACTGTTATTTATTTTATTTTATTTTTTTTTATTTTCCACTAAGTGAACCCTTGGCCTGAAAATACTAAAATAAATAAAGAGCAATACATTCATTTTCAGTTTATCTCTATTTAATATACCTGTTATGCTTATTGTATTAAACTCTGCAAGTACTGAGATAATACTCATATTTCATTGTTTTGGTTGAAAACAAATAAACTAAATTCTTGAAATACAATCAGGATTATTTTCTCTGTAAGTATTCCCACTTCAGGAGCTGAGCTGAAGGTTGAATGTGTCATATTAACCACTAATATGATTAGGAAGTGACAGTGGAACCAACCAGTGGAAGTGTTTTTTTTTTAATTATTAATATTATTTTTCTTATTATAATTTTTTTTTATCATTATGCTCTAATGTGTCTCCTTAATGTCTACTTTAAGGTCTGATTTTGATTTAGAATAGCCAAGAAGTGTTCAGTCACCATTAGCTCAGCGTTAACCTACTATTAGAAACCAGTAGGAGTGCTAGCCAAAGTTAGCATTAACGTAGAAGTGTTTTATTTTTTTTTTTTATTATTATTATTATTTTTCTGTTTTTTTCAGTATTCTCTAATGTGTCTGCTTAATGTCTACTTTAAGGTCCGCTATTAATCTAGCATAGCCAAAACATGTTCAATCACCATTAGCTAAGCATTGACTACTAAAATCCAGTAGGAGTGCTAGCCAAAGTTAGCATTAACGTAAAAGTGTTATTTATTTATTTATTTATTTATTTTTTCAGTGTGCTGTAATGTGTCTTAATGTCTAAGCTTAAGGTCCGCTTTTAGTCTAGAGTACTCAAAAAGTGTTTGGTCACCATTAGCTCAGGGTTAACCTACCATTACAACCCAGTAGTGCTAGCCAAAGTTAGCATTAACATAAAAAGTGTTTTTATTTTATTTTTCCTTATTTTTTGATGAAGATATGAAATGTATGGCCTGAACTTCTCATAGTCATAGTTAGTTTTTTACCATATTCAGTGGTGTCAGATTACATCAATGCATTTTTAGACCCCTACTACTGTGTTTGATTGGTGATTTGGTGGTCAGATGGATCGTATGAAATAATTGTCGTGACGTTGGCATGAAGTCTTATCCATGTGAACATACCATGTCACTGTTCTCAGATGTACCTCACCTTCCCGTGCACAGCCCTGTCTTGGAGTCAATTCAGTGAGAAGCTACAGCAGAGCCAGCCTTCTGCGCAGACAAGGCCACTGCCACCGTTAGTGGAGTTAGCGGCCCTAGCTTGCAAAGCTGTCTGTCTGACAGGCCTGCTTAGAGGGAAAAGGAAGGGTTTGTGTGTGTGTGTGCGTGCGTGTGATGTCACCCATTACGGCAGGGGCTCACGCGCCGTGGCTTAACGTGGCAGGAGTGACTTCACTCCCCTCAATTTAGCAAGAAAGAGAGAGAGAGCGGCCGAGCCGCCTGCCTTGGTAAGGACCGGCTAGCGTGGCAGACATCTGTTCACGCTCTCCTGAACAAGCAATTGCTCGCTCTGCTGTGAGAAAATGAAGTTGAGAGAGAGAGAGAGAGAGATGGAGAGGGGTGAAAAAAATGTCAGCCACAAGGTGAAAATGAGATGAATAAAACATAGCATTACAGATGAAAATATAAATAAATAAAAGAATTCATGTGACTGGAAGAAATGCCTGAGTGAATCTGATATTGGGATTCATTTGAGGTGATAGAATAAAATGGAAGCCAAAAATAGCCCACAAGGGAAAAAAGAGAGAGAGAGAGAAAATGAAAGAGAGAGAGAGAGAGAGAGAGAGAGGTGATGTTTACTGCCATTTATATAAGCATCTGAGTCCAAACACTGTCTACGCTCGCTCTCCTGTCACATATCCTCTCCTGCCAGACCTAGAGAGAGAGAGAGAGAGAGAGAGAGAGAGAGAGAGAGAAAGAGAGAGAGAGAATAGACAAATAGACAAAACAAGGAAGAGAGAGAAAATGACTCAGAGGAGTAGGAGAAGAAGGGATGGGGGTGGGGGGTGTGAGGGAACCCAGACAAGAAGGAGTTTCCGTAATAGTGATCTTCATTTGCATGAAAACATTATTACTTTTAAGCATACTCATTACTTCGGTTGGGTTCCCGTCATCGTTTCACACCACTCCTGCAACACCGTGGCAGCACGTAAAACAGCATGGGGGTGTGTCCGATGCAACGTAGTTTTATTCCATGATGGATCTGAGCATCATTTCAAATGAACATCCAGCTGAGCTCCACAGAAGAAAACATCTTGGAAAATATGCCATGCACTTGCCACATGCCATACCAGCTTATACTCAGCATCCACTTTATTAGGAACACCTCCCTTGCACCTCCATTTGCTTGCAGCTTTGATGTCACCCACATTTCTGGTCCACTGTTGGCATTTTCTACTGGACAGTGTGTTTATGGTTACGTATATCGTCGTTATTTCCACTCACAAGGGAACCACACCAGGTATCCATGCTGGAATTGGTTGGTCTTCGCACCAGGGTACTGAGTGTGCCAAACCAGAAAGTGGGGGTGATGCTAGAACTAGCACAGATCATTCATTGGCCTTAAGGGAATCATTGCATCGTAGCCAGAATTTACAATCTATGATCATTCTCATAAAAGCATATCGTCTCTGTCCACATGTATCTCCATTTTTGTTGATTTTTACTTTTATGCATCATTTGAATGCAGCAGCTGCTGTTTACACAGTGTGAAAATTTCATGATGAATTGACCAACAGAATGGGCCCAAAATTGCTTGGGAAAAAGTCTGACTCTATTGACTTACATTAAAGTTAAATAAGGTTTTTGGGCTCTCTTGTAAAGTTGTAATTTTGGAGAATGCATGTGGCAAATTGCCACTGTTGTTATCTTTATCGATGAAAGCCTGAAATATTTGTCGGAACCTGACGGAACATCATTTGCTCATGTCTTGCATCATTTCTCAAATATGCATCAGGTTCGAATGTTGCTCTTGGCTTCTCGTAGCCTGCCTCACACTTCTAAAAGATTTTGCCCTTACTTTCTTCTTTTCTCTGTACATTCATTACCCTAAAGCATCTTTTAATCCGGCATGATGGATTCACCCACTCATGCTGAGAGAATTTAGCACTGAGCTCCTGAGAAAATGGATGCAAGGATGTAGCAAAAAGGCTCAAGTCTGGTTCTGACTCAAGACCCGACGACGATGTGTTACGGGTCAGGCTGGAAGTTTCTCAGGCCGGATTTGGACTATAATTTCAGTAAAGCTCTATTACTGTTAACACTGACACTGCAAGAAGAATTGTCAAAGCCAAAAGCAGCTCTGTGATCAGAAAGTACAGAATGGCTAACAAACTGTGCATCCAGCAAGGTGTTGCAAGATAGGTGTTTCCAATAAACTGGCCACAAAAACAGAATAAACTGTCCATCCCCTCTTTGTATCTTCGCTCTCGAGACATGCAGTCCTGATGAAGCATTTTAGCGTCAGCACACCATGAGCTCCCCTAAGCTGTGTGAGATGTGTTTGTCTCGCCTGTCATGCCGACGCTAGTCTCGATCTGACTGCTGTGGCACATTGTGCTGAAGCCATCCAACTCCTCTTTCCCCATAGTAGTGGGGGGGTGGGCATCATGTGTCTGCTGCATTATTCATGCCTCTGTAGGCCACGTGAGCGCCGTGTATATCATTAGACTCTCTGTGTCACAGTGCCTCTAGACTGGAAGCTTGAAAGGTGCGTAGTGGGGGGTCCGGGCCGACTTCCCCGCTGGTGAGTGCCATGGTGTCCCGCGAGGCTCAGCAGGCGAGGCACCTGGGTGAGGATTCTGTCCACGCCAAGCTGATGGAGTGTGAAGCCAGGCTTGCGATCCTCTCTACAGGAAGCGGCAAGCGCTAGTCAGTTTTCTGCTTAGCTTCTTCCTCATTATCCAAAAGAGACATTAGCATCTGTATTCGTATCCTCCTTGTCCTTCTCTCGCTCTCTCTCTCTCTCTTCCTCCCTCTACATGGACTGAGCGAAGCGCCTCTGGAGAGAAAGAGAGAAAGACTGCAGCATGGGAGGAGCTGATCTGCGCAGCGTGGCTCACTGACAGCTTGTCTGTTTTTATCCCATGGAGAGAGAGACCAGGTCGCTGCAGGGAGAGAGTAGCCATGGGTGAGGGGGACTAGACAGCACTGATATATCACAGCAGTCCATACACTCACCATGCTGCCGGCTAGGCACTGGTTTCTGGTTGGCTGAATGGAACAGCTGGGCAGAGAGCAAGAGTACGGGTGTAGGATGGACACCACAGCTAGGGCTTGTGGATTTGATGTAGATTATGGAACAAAATGCTCTATAATGCTCTGTCTTGTGTGCCATCGTTCTGACAGACTGCGATACACTACAGGAAGGGCCGATATGACTTACTTGTCACAAGGAATGACGGCAATGGGCAGATACCACAGACAGGCACAATGTTTCCATCAGTTGATTAAACGAATGAAAGTTGTTCACTCCGTGAGTATAGTTCACACAATGAAGTGTCTTCTCTGGCCGTGATCTCAGCATGACCCCTTCCCTCCCCCAGCCCCATGGCACTATGCGTCCCTGCAGCGAGCAGCCGCCCCAGGGAGGGCATGTAAATGGGTCAGACAGTAACCCTGGGTCAGTGCTGCAGTGATGATTCACTCATTATGCACGACAGGGCAAAAAATAATCATCAGAGGAGAGGAAAGCAGCCCAAAACAAGCAGAGCGCTGTGAGTAAACAGGCCATTTCTCTGATTCTCTCTGGGCTCCTGGACTTTTCACTTCTTCTCTTCTCTTCTCTTCTCTTCTCTTCTCTTCTCTTCTCTTCTCTTCTCTTCTCTTCTCATTTTGTCTTTTCTCCTCTTTTCTTTCTCCTTCATCTCATTTGTCTCATCTCATCTCTTATCTCATCTTGTCTTAGCTATCTGCTTCTCTTCTCTTCTCTTTTATTTCCTTCTTCTCATTGGTCTCCTTTCATCCCTTTTCTCATCTTATCTTATTTGTCTTCTCTTCTCTTCTCTTCTCTTCTCTTCTCTTCTCTTCTCTTCTCTTCTCTTCTCTTCTCTTCTCTTCTTTTCTTCATTCATTGTCTTCTTATCTCATCACCCCTCTCTCCTTTCCTCTTCTCTTTCCATCTTACTCTTGTTTCATTTTGTCTTTTCTCTTCTCTTTGCTTGTCTTGCCACTTTTTTATTTTGTGCCCCTTTTTATCTCCTCTTCTATCCTCTCATCGTATTTTGCTTCTATTCTACCATTCTCTTCTTCCCTCTCTTGTCTCTTTCCCTGTCTTATTTTTCTCTTGTCTCATTTAGTCTCCTCTCCTCTCATTTCCTTTCCTTTTTGTTTTTTCTGTTCTCTCCTCATCTCTTCTCTTTTTGTATCTTCTCATCTCTTCTCATCCCATCTTCTTTTGTCTCTTTTCTACTCGTCTACTCTCGTTTCCTCTCATCTTTTTTCCCCTTGTCCCATCTCCTGTTGTCATCCAGTGAGAAGCTGTCTTTGTATTTCTCACAGAGTGCTTCTCATCTGCCAACACTAGTATTCCTTCTTTCAGTATTTGGCTCGAGCTCTCAAGCATATCAGCTTAGAGGTGCAGAAGTCTTCCTTGCCTTGTATTCAGCATAAGTGGCACGCGAGTGTCATTACAACCCACAGCCCCTCCAATCATCCATCAGTGAGCGGAATCTTTCAGTATGGTGAGAAAAATGTGATTAGGATGGACGCTGCAAAATCGTCCCATTTGCACCTTCAGAGAGAGATAGGCAGAGGCCAGGGTGCCGGCACGAGCCCAGGTCAGAGCCTGGAATATGTCATCTGTGCTTGATGTCATGATTTCCTCACCGTTTCCCACTTATCTCTTCCAGAACAGGCCGCAAGCCGCCTTTCACACTAATTTCCATTCGCATTTCAGGTCTAAAGGTTGTAGTGGCGGTGGTGACATTTTACTCCTATTTACCCAGAGCTAAAAGCTGCAGGAAGAGGCGAGGGAACGGGCAGATAGCACTTAAAGAGCCGGTAAAACCCAGATAGAAGAAGAAAGGGGAGTTACAGAGAGAGCTTCTTGGCGCAAAGGGACACTTTGCTGCTTGCTAAATTGTGGTTGCCGATTAGGTTTTATTCTTTGTGGCAGCATTGCATCTCTGTGAGTTTCTGAACCACCGGCAAATCCCGGCAAGAGAGGAACTGTGTGTATCTCTCTCTCTCTCTCTCTCTCTCTCTCTCTGTCTCTCTCGAATTACTAAACGCAGCCTCTCTCTTTGTTCCCGTTCTAGGGCTCTTGTGATGTCGTTTTCTACTTCCTGTCATTTCTCTTTTCGTCTTTTTTTTCTCCCTCTCACAAACAGAAGAGGTGTTATATCTCTCTTTGTTTCAGTGCCTTTTCAGAGAGGGTTTTGTATCTCTCTTTCATTTGTTTCCGTCGAGGTATTTTGCCTCTCCTGGATAGGCCTCTCTGAGCTTTTTCTCAGCGATGCTGTTAGATGATCGGAATGTGTAAGGTTTGGCTCGCGTCTGAGCTGCTTGTGCGGGCAAGTTCTTCTCCCAGAGGCCTTTACAACAGCCCTGCCTCACCCCGAAACCAGTCACCAACAGATTAGTACGTACATGCATAAAGACTGTCCCATGCATATGGGTTCACATATGATAGAGATATGTCACACGCTTACAAGTCACATACATTAAGGCTTGTTGGCAGATATGTATACCAGTGGCGTAGGATATTCATGTAGAGGGGTCTGTTTACAGTCTTGGGGGGGCAGTTAGGAAGCATTATGTTGCACGGGGTTGACAGTCTCCTTTTAGCCTACCTTATTGCTTTGCTATGTTAAATACAACAAACAATTGCTGATCTTGTATTTAAATGCCTGGTTACTATAACAGCTGACAGCATAGCATGGCAGGTCTGGAATAATTAGCCAGAATCCTACCTTTCTCCAACACTAGGTATACATGTCTACAGGAAGTTGTCAAGGATTTGAATATTGTCACCCCTTTCCCTTTACTGGGTCAACTGTACTACTAGCCCAGCTAACTAGGTAAGTAGTAGACTATGCTAGGAATTAGCAGGACTTCAGCTAGGTCCCCACAAGCTATAGAAACAGTCAAGACTAGTTCTATGTTTACTTGTTGCCGTTTGGAGTCCGTTTGCTGACCCATGACGGCATGCAGATATGTCAGCTTATCCATGGTGATATGAGCATTTACAAACAATATAAAGGGCAACATGCATTTTCAAATTAAACACAAATATGGAGACAGTAGGTTTTGTTCCACAAGCAGCAGCACATTTGTTCTGTATTGTAATAGCGCATGACATTCTGTATGATATTCAAAGCACCAGGAAGCTTGTGCTGAGCAGTTCAAGTCGAAGGAGGCTTGACTTCCAAGTGAGAGGGCTTAGGCCCCCTTCGGCACTCCCATAGTTATGCCCCCCAAAGCGCACACACACACACACATATACTCATAAGTCATATACTCACAGCTACATATGTGTATATACGAATACATTCCTAAAAATATATAAACAACCACATATACACACGTGCACACACAGTCACATGCATATTGACACAACCCTACAGGCACGTACATACATGTTGAACACACACACACAGTCACGTAAACCTGGGGCCTGTTTCATGAGGCAGGATTTCTTGCTTAACCAGCTAACTTGAAGCTTGCGTCAATCTAAAACATGGATTTCTCAGAACGGTGGAGCACTTTTACCTGCATATACCCATATGGCAGCTTTCGATGCATAAATGAACTCCTCTAGGGCATGCTAAGTTTGGGAATTAGGATCACAAAGAGCTCTTGAACCAATCCAGGTGGTCCAAGAAGATTCTTTTTGCGTAGCCGTTGTAGTGTCAAAAAAATGCTTTTCAATGGAGGAAACACATTATATAAATACACAATGTAAATCAAGTATTTGTCACTGTTGGGAAAGAAAGCCTAGTACCTTCTTTTTTATTAGTTTTCGCTGTTTTGCAAAATTTGAAAAACCCAGCTGGCCTTTACATAGGGTGAGAATGTAACGATGGACCAATCAAATTGGTTCAAAATAACATTGCCTTATGTTATAATGAAGTGCCTTGTGTTAACTTCAACAACAACTTGAACAAATCATATGAAATCAAATCAAAAAGTTTATTTGCCACATACGTTGTCATACACAGTGGTGAAGTGCTTTTTTACAACTGCCGGCTGAAACGATAAGATAGCACATTTCAAACAGAATATAACAGCACAGAAAAAACTACAAAGACACAGATAAAACATTTATTTAAATGTTAAATAAACATAAAATAAGATACATTTTAAAAAGTTGGAATGGAATGGATTTATAATATATCATCGCTGTCCAAAGAAACATGCTCCAAAAAATCTCCAACTTTACAGGAGAGGGCAAAAGCCTAATTCACTTTTAGTGCAAGTCAGTGGAATCAGACGTCTTTCCAATTTTGGGCCATTTCTATCGGTCCATCCATCATGAAATTTTGAAAAAGTAAAAAATGAACAAAAACATGTTTTTCATTGGACAGCAATGATATTCACGTATACATAAATATGCAATACAGAAATATACGTGCAGTTGAGTAGGTATTTTTTTTGTCCTGTACGTTTAACATCTCGAAGCAGGTTTTGTCCCAGCAAAGACATATTACTCCAATAAGCCTTAACATGGTAACGCCATTGCTTTTAAGTGTTATAAATTATGTGCCCTTCTTTGAAAATTAAGCCTCTCGACTCCTCCTCACGTCTCACAGGACTGGCTCTTCACAGCTTGAGTATTAAACCTGGGTTAACAGAGAAAGTTGCTAACCTCGGTCATAAAACGAGTTAAATGTAGGCTTTGTGAAGCCGAAACTCAGTCGGGAACCCATTATCTAAGCTAAACGTACTTTGTGGGACAGGCCTCAGGCCTCACAAACACACACACACACACACACACCCACAGACACACCCCAAGCCCGTTTTCCTCTTGTCTCATGGTACTCCAGTAATATTAGTGACGGATAAATCCAGAGATGACATCTACTATCTAGCAGTGCACAAAGAAATACACAATGAGGTCATAAACCCCCACGACGCCCAGAAAAGAAACATGATATTTGGATTTATGACGGCGATGGCAGTGCCACGACAGCTGACTGATCCCGCGGGGCTTTATTTTGTTGGTTGACATACTGTAAAAGGCAGTTTATGTTAATTGCTGTCAGTCGCTGGGGTTCAAGGTACAGGATGTAGGCTTTATTACGGTCAGGAAGCATTATGTGGTCATAGGAAATCGGTTGGAATCATTACGACGAGAGGCACTGGCTGACATTTATCGCTACGGCTCTCGTCATTCTTGCCAAAGCGGCTTTTCAGTAGCTCTACCCCACGTCCGTATCTTGCCAAAGTCATAAAAATGCTAGGGAAACAGGGAAGAAAAAAGACAGGCTGTGATAGATTGAGCTGTGTCCTGTGTGCAGTTTTAGGCTATTCCTGTAAGGCAAGATATTAGTCACCAGTCCTTATCTCATTGTTAGTACTCGTGAGGAAGATATTAGGCCTGACATCATACGCTGCCGAAAGACATACGCTATATTAGATTTGCTCTTCAGTGAGCGGGCGCATCTCTTCCTTTAAACAATACATCATGCATAGACCATAAAGTAGACTTTAAATGTGAGAAAAAATGTGGGAAAAAAATAAAAAACGAAATGATTAGCAGAAAAAGGCGTCTTGGCTGGCGTACATAGGGGCTTGCGATTCAGCCTGCCACATATTATAAATCTATCATGCCACAGGATTGAATTATAACGCATGTTGCCACCTATTAATCTCAATGGGTCCTACGCGGCTGTCGCAACTCAAGGTAACCTCACTATCTGCATATTCCCAGAGGCTTGTTAATAGGCGGTATCTTTTGTTTTGCGGAACGGCACTGAGGGCAGCTG
>CM067486.1:8496951-8619618 GCA_034552555.1 Semaprochilodus insignis
ATTGACAACAGGCCCACGCTTTTCCTAGGAAAAGCAGCAAGAGCGCAGAGTTTCCTAGGAACGTTCCCAGTTAAGCGTGAAAAACGCAGCAGCGTTCCTGTTCCCACCGCAGACACCCGAAGCTGAACACGGTTCTCGGCTAATATATAGAATATGACATTGCTGCCGCAGAACGTCTATGGGCTAGTCAAGTCAAGGCAAGTCAGGCAGGGCAGGATTCACATGCAGTCTTCAGCATGCGGAAACAGGGATGCAGAAACAAACAAATGAGAGTTGCTAAGAAAAGAAGTGTCTTCCTGGAAAAAACGGCTACCTGTCTGCTGATAAGAAGAAGGGCTGGAAGTCCCGCCGTGAGGTTTTGTTTCGGTGCCCATCCCTCATATTGCACTTCAATTTCAACTGTGAGCAAATGTTCCATTGCACGTCAAACATCATGTTCGTACAAGTCACACAGCCCCTGTTCCTGGGCCAGACATCAAAATGACTGTCTTGCTCAACTGAGACACTTGTCGTTGATTATTTCAGGAGCTGTGAATTTCAAGGACCTCCTTTATATCCTGGGGGGTCGTGAAATGGTGTGGGGCGTGCTTTTCTCAAGCCGTTATTAACCTCTTTTCACAGTAGTCATAAAGTGCAATTTCCACTTATTCTGGAGGTCTCTCATTTGAACTATGCCTGCTTTTCTTCAGTAGTGTTGATGGAATATATGCATTGCATCTGAATGCCAATTCTTCTATAAAATGTATAAGAAGCTGCAGTCGTGCTGTCTTTTATCCCAGCACAGCAGTGGTGGCTTAAAGAGTTGAGTTGTTATTTTCACAGCAGGAGGATCTTAGTCCACCTTTCACTCCTCACTGCTCACTATCAGTTCACCAGAGAATCACTTCAGTGTCGTAGTTCATCTGTTAACAGAGTTATGTGGATTATATTGATTAATAATATCTGAGCTGATTTCCATTTTGCTAGGAGAATGGTCAGTAGGGGGCATGCAAAATGAGGTCAAGGCTAATTTATATGTCTGCGAAGATGCACATAGTATAAAGAATTAGAGAGGGAGTTTATTATAAATCAACTACACACAATTTCAACTAATACTGCTTATTTGGGGAAAGACATAACTAAACAAAATGTGGCACGATAAAAATGTCCCGATCAAATTTTTCCTTTTTTGGAAATTTTACATGAATTTTTCAAAATTTTACATTTTTTGTAATTATTATTGTTTGCAATATCGTAGAATAGACTAGCCAAACCAATTAGGTAAGATATCATTGCTGTCCAAAGAAAAACATGTGTCTCCATTTTTGGTGAGTTTTATTTTTCTACCCAATTTGAATTTAGCAGTCGTTCTGTTTCGTTTTCAAATTTTCAAAGATGAATGGACCAATGGAAATGCTCAAAAACTGCTTAAAAGAAGACATATTTACATTAACTTACAGCAAAAGTAAAGAAAGTTTTTGCCATCTCCTGCTAAGGTACCATTTTGATCCTTGTTACTGCTAATTAACACTAAATGATTCAAATTTGACGACCAGAAAGGCACTTCTTTTCTGAGCAGCTCCCAGAGAATGACTGCAGGAGCTTGCTCCTTTTGAAAGCCAGTTTTAAACCATAAAAGGTGCAGCAGTGCCAGCAGTAAAACAGTTTCCGCGACGGTGTCGTTTTTATCTGATTGTGACTCAAGAGTGAAAGATGCGGGAGTATTTCATTCATATGGTATTTCCAGCAGTTCGCTCTGGTGTACAGCAGAAAATAGACCCCAAACGTAATAGCCGTGTGCTCACATTTTACATGACCATGTGTTGTGGAAAAGGGGCACTCAGTCGATGTACAGCGCTTTGCATCACTTCTTATCTTCTGAAGACCTGCCTCACTGTGGATAATTTCCATTTTAGGGGTGTATATGACAATGGTGTCAATACAGCAAATCAATAATTAGGTTAATATAGCCGACACCAGATTGATTAAAATATGCCTGGACCAGCCCCTAGACTCTGGACTGGATCGGGACATCAGTACCTTCTTTACCTGATCCAGTATTTTACTTCTATCCATTCTCTTTGTCCTACAATCCAACCGCGCAACGCTTTTCCCAGGGTTGAAAACAGAGTTCACAGATTGTCCGCATATTTATGTTACATACAAATGGCTCCGGATGAAGACAGTGTCTCCCAGCCCTGGTCCTGGAGGACGTTCTGCCCTGCACATTTTAGTGTTTGCTGTGCTCCTATCTCACCTTATCCAGCTAATCCACTAATTCCTAAATTGAATTGGCTGTGTTTTGGCAGGAGAACACAAAACTGTGCAGAGCTGGTGGTCCTCCAGGAAAAGGGTTGGGAGCCACTGGTCTATGCACCGGAGCCTATCATCGGGAGATTGTGAGATCAGTCACCAACCTCACTCTCTCTGGATAGGATGTCCCTCATTTGCTACCATTAGCCAGCACAGTGTTAGCCAGTGTGGGTGTCTGTTGGCTGATGTAACAGGATTGGAAGTTAGCGTTGCCTTCCAAATGGGTTGAGCTGATCAGTGATGTTCTGTTTGTCGACAGTTTGAAACGGTGTGGTGGTGCTGCATATATCACCTTCTAACCTTGGCCATCCAAGCATGGTAACATCATGTGATAGGTGGAATTGGCTAACATTCAATTGGAAAGAAATGTGGTAAAAGACCAAATAAACAACACGGTATCCAAGTATGAATTTGTCCTTTAGAGGCAGCTGGATGTCTCCACATCTCTGGCCTGCAAGGCTAAAAGCTTGGATCAAGAGTTTTTCAAAAGTCCAACGCTGCCTAAACCTGCATGTTCGTGGAGACATCTGATCTCCCCAACTTTATCCCCCCATAAGGAAATGGTTTCCTCCGTTTGAAAGATGCTGCAGTGGTCTTTTCACACTTCTCATTCTGCACTTTGAGATGTACATGGGGTCAGGGTCACTTTTTCTCTGCAAGTAGCCATGAATACATCATGGACACACAAGGATGGCCCTGCAAGAGAGAGAAAAAAAAGAAGAGAGAGACAGAGAGAGCACGAGAAAGAGAGACAGACAGCGAGAGAGCGAGGCAATCTGAATGATGGAGAGGAACGCAGAGAAAGTGCACAGATGCTGATGGAGAGGTGCACTGAAGGGAGGAAGACTGGATTAAAAGAGGAAGGCTACTTTCCTCCTCACTTGTCTAGCTGTCTCTCTCTCTCTCTCTCCTTTTTTATTCTCTCTTTCTCACCAAAGGTGACCTCTGCCTGCTCTCTCAGTCATGTAGGTAATGAAGCCCCTCAGTCTCCTCTAATCCCATTAGGGGCCAGATTAAAACCTGAGAGCTGATATCTGAGAGACTGGGCAGTAGCACCAATGGGGGAAAAAAAGCTCTGCACGAATGCACACCGGTCTAAACGGAGGTGGGCAAGAAACACGAATAACCAAACCAGGCTTCCTGTGGTTGAGCAGGCCTAAGTACTGAGAGATGGACTCTTTTCAGTAATTAAAATTAAGAAATTAAGCAGGACTTCTGAAGGCAGATTGCTCCCCTGGCCCCTCAGATACAAGAACAAGCCTTGTGTTTTTTCTTCCCAACGTTTATCATTTAGCTAATGAGAAAGCTACTGTAATTGGGTATAATGGCTTAATAGAGTTAAGAGTAAAATTCAGTCATTCCAAACCCCATTTATTAGCGTTCAGTGGTTATCTTTTTTTTGTCTCTATCTTGGTTTCCTGTCATAATAGCTAATTAAAAAATTAATAATTACTTTTCATTTGCCAGCAGCAAGATCTTGAGTTTGTGGGCATGAGCATGTATGTGCCTGTGTGGGCTTCTTACAGAGAAAAATGTAGTTAAAGAGTTAAAAAGAGGATTAAGTATATTAGGACAAGTTTCTTTGTATCTGTCATACTGGTCTGTTTTTAATAAAGTCATATACAGCAGTGAGTAGATTTCCAAAGAAATCTTTGAAAGAAAAAGTGGCCTTTTCTTTACTCTGTAGTGGCTCCTTGACAGCTCCACATCCTTTCAGACCCATACAGTTGAGTTGTCTGCTCACAGCAGAAAGATGAAGAAGCACCTGAGCAATTTTGAGATCTGAAGTTAGATTTTCTCCAAAGATGATTCTCTCAGAGATTAAGTACCGTTTATCTGAAGATGGCTATTCCTCCAGGTCCTCCAGGTCTTTTGTATTCTTGTTAAGAATCCCATTTCCTCGATATTTCATTTCAGTTTTAGAAGCTCCTTTTCACCTACTCTTCTTTGGCCTTTTTGGCCAATTTGACTGGAAATAAATAAATAAATGAAGAACGGCCTGGTTTTGCACAGTATCTTATAATGTGTATGGGGCATATGGTAACACTTTACTGTAGGGTACTGTTCATAAGGCTACATAACCCTACATAAATGCTTATACCACTAGATGTCATCAGTCATTGCACCAAACTAGTAAATGTAGCCTTTACAGTCAATGAATTCTGTTGGAATAAGCATTTATAAACAGCTATTACGAGCTTATGTAGGTGTCATGTAGTCTTATGAACAGTACCTTACAGTGATTTGTTACTGGACATATATAAGACCCCATTACCTGACATTGCATAAAAACCAACCTGCGTGCGGGGGTGTTTATTTTCGTGCCTTGACGTTGTTAGTAAGCCCTCTGATATTTCCAGAACAAGCAGGATGATGAATTAAATTAGGTTTTTTTTCCCTCCTACTTTTTATGACTACAGTGGTTCATGAGCTGTCTTGAGAGATGCCAATGAGAGATATCTGAACACATGCAGGGTTCCGGCGAGTTCTCACAGAGAGATCCAGAACAGGGACCTCATTAAGCCGCCTGTTCCGGCCAGAATATGTCAAGAGCAGTTCACCCTGACAGCCTCATTACCTACCGTATTCAATAATCCTCCGTCACATGAGCCACCCGTGCAGCTACCTACAGATATGTGGAGTGACCTATTCGCCACCATGTTCCATTAACATATGCAAATGGATTCGGCTCCAATCAGGAAATGTGACAAAGTGGCCCCGCCGAATGCCATTCCGCTGTGTAGCGGCTAATGTTGCGGTGCACTGGAATTTTTGCGGTGGTGGACAACATATAGTGTTTTTGGGCCCTGAAGGCAAGAAACTGCCGGTGCCCTGCTGAATCCTTAATGACGGCATTCCTACTGTTTTGTAGACTTCCCTCATTCTTTCCACTGGGGAGGACTCGGTAAAAGGCAAATGTGGTTTTGCGCTAGGCTTGTTTATAGGGCTGTGTCTGTGTGTGTTTTGGTTTTTGTGCCTTTTCAGGACAGAAATGTGGAAGCAGAGGGATAAATGGTCCTGACTCTGTAAAGTGCTTTTGCATGAAGGCCTTGTTCTGTGAGGAGAGCTTATGCTTGAAATGCACTGATTATGTATCAATTAAAGAAGCAGCTAGCATTGTTTTCATTGCATGTCCTGCTTTTGCGTGTGTGCGTTTCCTCCATATGCCCACAAAGTGCATGGGTTAGCAAAGTCTTTTGATAGACTAACTTATGAATGCACACACAAAAAAAATGTTTTTTTGGTTTTTTTGGTGCATTTTAGAATAGAATGAAAGTGATGTTATTTATAGCATGACGCTTCATTTGGCACCTTTATTATAAAACTGTGGCCACATTTGATGATCCTTTTTTTTTTACACTGGCATCACAATGCAGATCACTGGCTCATGACGGTTTGTCAGAAATGCCAGCTTCTATTTTCAAATGCAGGTGTGAATCCGGGAGCATCTCTGTTTAATCTGCACCACTGTGCTTTGCCATCAGCCCTTTCAGATGTGGTTCGCACTTTGTAAGGTTAAATTTAACTTTTGTACTGAACAGATAGATGAATGACCGGGGGCAGAATGATACACTGTGGTAAATGGCACTGACTTACAGAAAACATAGTGGTACAGAGTCATTGCTGCTGTGATACTGGTAGTTTTTTTGTATAAAATCTATAATAAATGCTTTATTTTAGGGTTTTTAAGGTTCTTAAGGTGATTACTAGACTATTAGCAAGCAATTCATCATGACCTAGTTATTGGAACCGTATCATTTGTAAACAAGCTTAGAAATGTGGCATAAATGATATGCTTATAAGGGCTTCTGCTAATGAATTATTAACCGGTTGGTCGACTTGAGTTAAATGCTAATTACTTGTCGTCACTCAGTTGCAAGCACACTTTTGTATTTAACAATGTCAGTCAAACAGAAGTTTATATTAGTTATTTAGTATAAAAAGCCATCTGGTTACTTAAAACATATTTGAAAAACACTTATATACTGTATATAATTAGCAATACCTTAAAAATGAATGACCTAGAGGTAGCTTTCAAAGAACTGACTACATATAAAATATCTACATGTAAGAGATCTTTGCAAGACCATAACCAAAGTGGACTAAAGTTTTAATATAAGAACATTAAGAATAATAAATAATAAAGGTCCAAAAACGTACGTAGTTACTGCAAATTGTATTGTAAATTACAGCTTGACAGTTTATGAAATGTGACCACTTCCTACCACATATTTGATCACTGTGAATTCGGAAAATGATTACCTGTTCCAACTCCTTGATTGACATTTCTTAACATTTCAAGTACGACTGCAACGGAACCACTTACAGTTCATTATCAGTTTACTCATTAGTCAGCAAACAGTTAATATCTAATTTAGATACCTTATTAACGCATCGGATAAATTAATGTGTGCAACATTTCTAACCTCACAGATTATATTTATTTATGTACTTGCACATTATTAATTGTTTGCTAACAGTTTGCATTAAAGTCCAAACTAAATACAGTTTAACCAAATGTGCTGCATTCGTTGTGCATTCAAACCTGCACCAAACTTGGTGGTAGGTTTGATTTAGCTTGGAGTGGGAGGTCAGTGTTTAAAAGTTGTTTGCTCTGCTTATATTTGATGCAATTTGAAGAGCTTCTCATGAGTGTGGGTTGCATGAGTTGGGCTTTGTATGATGACCTTTTGTTCTTGCTATATGAAACACTTGTCTTATCTCTGGGTTGCATGGGTAATGAGTTTGGGGTAAGGTGGATGAGATTTTGGATACATGGGTGGTGGGGGGGTGGCCTAGGGATAGAGACTACTGCTGTTGTTGTTATGTGAAGGACATTCCATGGGTCTGGGTTGCATGGGTGTGCTTTGGGCTTATATGGCTGGGGTTTGTTGATGTGGGCGGGGGCACCTTTTCCTATTTCCCCTTTGTTGCTTTCCCTTCCCTATGTCCCTTTTTCCTTCATCAAAATCAAAAAAGAGCACCTGCACTTATGCACCTCCTTTCCCACCAGAGCACTGACACACTCTCCCCTTCCATATGTCTTTTCCTACCCAGAATTCCCTATCCACCCGTCTCCTGATGGCCATGAGATCCCGCAGGAGCAGAGCAGCTCGGGTGCCGCCATCGGGGGTGCTGTGGGGGGCGTTGCCCTGCTGGTAGGTGGTGCCGCTCTGCTCTTCTTCTTCCTGCGGCGCCGCCAGCGCACCTTCAAGGGCGACTACAGCACCAAGAAGCACGTTTTCGGCAACGGCTACAGCAAAGCTGGCGGCCTGCCGGCCCACCCACCTGCGCCCAAGAGCCTGCAGTACCCCGACGACTCAGACGACGAGAAGAAGCCGGCGCAGATCGGCGGCGGGCCCGGTGGCTTTGAGGCCGGCGAGCGAGACTTCGACGGCAACTCGGAGGACCTAAAGCGGCCCTACTTCACGGTGGACGAGGGTGAGAGCCGCGACTACGACGAACGGACTCTCGCCTTCCAGTACGAGCCCGAGGCCGAAATCGCAGACGACATGGTGTCCCAGACCGACGGCTCCGTCATTTCAAAGAAAGAGTGGTACGTGTAGTGCGGCATGCACGTGCGACAGCGGCAACGAGAAAAAGAAAAAAAATGAGATAAAAGAATCAACAGATCTTACGCTCCTTCCTGCATCCGACCACACCCCTTCACAACACACCTCCATCATTAGTAAGGCCCTCCCTTCCTCCATCCGTCCGTCCACTCCCATCTTCCTCACTCCTTCCACCCAGCAACCCTCCGCCCCCATCAGAAGCCATCAGACCGAACACTTGAGAAAAATGCTTTGTAAAAACATGTCAACATCACGATATGCCCACGCGCTACTAGGTTAACCTGCTACGTCAGCGAAAAAGAGGCGTGATCATATGACTGATGCCAATCGCCATTGACTCTTTAAAAGCCGTACAGGCTGGTTGCTTGAAAAATTTTATGGTGTATTATTTTTTTTTTTCTTTCCTTTGGTCTCATTTTGTTTGACGTTATTCTAAATGTATTAAATGTATAAAAAAGAGACTTTGTAACTGTTTTAGGATGGGCTATTTCTCATCTTGTGAAAGTCCTACACTGGATGTATGATACTTATATATTTTTTTTGTATTTGTTTTAATCTCATTACCGTTGTTTATACATTTATGCTCTTTTTTTCCTGTTAAGTACTCTCTCTTTTTTTAAATGGGGTGTCGGTTCTCCGAAATTGTGGAGGTAAAAATATTAGAAATCCTCTTATGTAAATGGATAGTTACAAGATATGTGGTCAGTTGTTTCAGAGTGAAATTAGACAGCCGTTTCGTCTTAGAGGTTTGATCTCTGTAGTGCAGCCCGCATCCTTCTCCCCTCAGCCAATAGGGCATGGAGCCAGAGGCCAGGGTCAGAGCGAGGGCGGAGTCTCAAAGACATTCTATCTTAGCCTGCTGTGGAATTAAGCATTCTGGACTGAAACAGAGAGAGCGTGGTTGGGAGGGTTGGGGGGCGGCGGGGTAAGAAAGCACACAAGTCCCTGACTAATCTCCGAAGCATGTCTATGATAGTATTGATTCTAAATAGTCTGTGCTGAGGTTTGCTTGGCTCAATGCTGAAAGCTGAGGGACGTGGCTCCGGTTTTAGCCATATGCACACTGTACTCAGGCAGAAAGGGCATAGACAGATAAACAGAGCCGGCCTCCTGGCTATTGAACTCCTAGCACTAATACAGATGGGGACGGGCCAGTTCATCCTTCGAACCTCCTCACTCGTCCTTGCTGTCAGGATGGGAGGGGGCATCAGTGTCCAGTATTTGCTTTAACAAAGCCTATTTCTGTTAACAGATCCAAACCTGTGTAAAAGTGTCTCCTAGCGGGGACTAGGCTTGTTTGTCCAGTCGTTCGTGAGGTAATCGATGCCGTAGAGAAGGGAACACGTTTGACGTTGTAAATATTAACAGTACGGTTCAGTAATATCTTCTCACATGCATATACGTCCTCGGACACTTGCCAGTCTATTCAGATGGACATGCTGGAGTGGAATATTGAAGCTAAAGCTTGGGGAAACGAGGAAAACGCATCCATAATCACATCAAAACTTGCTTAAAACTGAAATCGAAGGGTTGGAGACTCTCCATCCATGGTGTTCTGCTCGTTTTCTTTATTATTATCATGTTTTTTATTTAACATCAGAAAAAAGGCACCACCTCCTGCTCAGAAACACTGCCACCACTACCACCACCACCACCACAGATGGGTATGAAACCACCATGGGTATGAAGGCCGCGTGTCGCCGGATTATCCGAACCACTATCTCTGCTGCCAGTTACTGTGTTTCGCAGCGTTCTTCTTGCCTGAAAGCAGAGCAAATTATTGTTGGTGAGGGGAAAAAAGAAAACAAGCTGGAGAGTCATCAAGCTCGTCAATGGACATCACTCGACGTAGCTGGCTAGTTGAAAAGTTACAAATGTGTAAGCCTTATTTTCATGTATGTATTGGGTTTTTTTGGGCATGTGTGAGTGAGCGAGTGTGTTTATGTATTTTTTTGTTTTTTAATGTTCGATTTTTTGGTCTTCGTTTCTCCTTTTTTTTAGCATTTAGCCAGAGCTGTGGTCTTTTCTGTAATTCTGTTATGTTGGCTCTTCACAGTAGAAGGCTTGCCAGCATGATGGGGCATTGGGATTTACTGTCGGTGAATTTCCGGGCACTAGGCCCACTCCGCTAACGCAATTTTAGTTCCATAGACAATAACATTTCTAACAACGTATTCATTGCTCTCCAAACCCCTTCAAAAATGCATTTCAATTTATCACTGACAGGCAGTGAAATGCTTAACTAAACCCGCCCCCCCCTCCAAAAGATGAAATCTCATAGACAATCCACGGGTTCTTGTTAGATAATGGAGCCACAAATGATTGCCACTCAATGTTGCCTGACAGAAAAGGGCAAACCTGTGGTAGAATTAGATTAACACCTCTGGGTTTTTTTGGCAAAACAAGCAAACAAACAAAAAAATCTACCATGTGAAGACTAACTGTTGATTTGTTTACTTGTTGTTTCTTTTTAATGAACAATTTTAGCTCGATAGCTCTACAAACATGGCAGTGCCTATGATGTACGTGAGATGTATTTTTCTTTTTTTAAAAAAGAAGGTCTAAAAAAAAACTGTACAGAATATTTGCTCTGAAAATGTTTGTCCTCTCCATGCTGTGTATAATAGATTTGTTTCTACCAATGCTAAAGACCCTGGGTGAGCACTCTTAAACTCAAAAAACAAGGTTCCTAAACAGTTCTTGGCTTGGATGTACCTTTTAATTGGTATAGCACCTTGGCATTATGTGAAGGTTCAAAAACATCATGCTTGCAAATGTGGTCCTTTAGCAAACTGTCCTCTGAAATATCCTACAGGGAGCCACAGGTTGTTCTTCTCATGCATCTCTCCAAAGGACCCTTTATTTTTTAAGAGTGCATTTGGTCCCTCCAGTTGAACTTGGAAGATGATCACTTACAGTACTGGACAAAAGTCAGAGATGACCCTTCGGTTAAGTCATTTCAGTCTAAATGGCCATTCAGTGTGTTTCTCAGAAGATCCTTCTGAGTGGATTCGATATAAAACTGGAGTGTTAATACAAAATGGGAACAACTGAGCAGGACTTGGTAGACCACCAGAACTTTAAGTACCAGAAAAAGAGTATTTAAAGTTTGTATTAGAGAAATATGGTTCAAATCAAGCAGGGAATACGTAATAAAGGCAGAGAGTGGACAATAATGAAGAGAATATGAATATAATTAGCTGTAATTTGCTGTCCAAAGAAAACATCTATCTCCAAAATGGTAACTTTACAGCAGAGGGCAAAAACCTAATTTAATTTTAATGTCAAATGGAACAAGACTTTTTTTTTTCAAGCGATTTTGGGCCATTTCTGTTGGTCCATTCATTATGAAATTTACACACAATGTAAACAGCGGATTATGCAATTAAATGATGCAAAAACTCAACAAAAATGGAGATACATGTTTTTCAATGAACAGCGACGTTATCCCTGAATGACTTGGACTTGGTGGCCACTTTGACTGGGAATTAAATACGTGGTCTCTGACATTTGCACAGTACTACATCTATATGTTTACACATTGAGGCCAGTGTGGAGGGGAGTCATGTTGGTTTTGCCTTGCCGTTCAATTGCAGTGTGCGCTTTTTTCAACCTTGATGATTTCAAATGCCTCTCACATGGAGACAGAAGAGGAAACCAAACCACATCCCGACCCCTCCGACTGACCTTCAGCACTTTGTTTTCAGCACTACAACTGGAAAGGCTGAGGGATAACCCCGGCAGGAGATTAGGGAGACCTGCTTTTCTGTCCGTTAAATCACACGCTTTTGTTAGGAACCAGTTAATTAACAATTAAGTTGTTTCTCTCTTTCCGTCATTCACATGGTGCTGACCCGGCTACCTACAGGGGTTCATATTAATTATGTTCCTTTTCTTTTTCCCCGTTAAGCACAAGTTCCTCCGGCACCAAGTGGTTTATAATGGGCTTTAAATGTCAGACGGGGGGACACAAAATGAGTTTAATCAAGCCGCATTCACGTCCCACGTCTAGTGTTCTTAGCGGTAATCGCTCTCATGAACAAGACCAGTGTGTACACGATGGGGTTATATATATATATATGACAGGGTGGTTTTAAAAGGGGAATATCGTTATCGTTTCCCATTCTGTAATAAACCTCACCTTTCCATTCCAACAGCTTTCTTGTAACTGCCCACTTCAAAGCTTGACATTCCATTGTAAATACTGTACGTAACATTACCAACTAGAGCTGGGTTTCCGTTTGGCAAGCTGAGATAGGGACGCCTTCCCGCGTACGTTCGTCTGCAAACAGATCCGAGTAAAACAAAAAGACCGATCAGAGACCTCGACCTGGCTGGATGTTGTATAGCTTATTGCCATAATTCTACTTTATCCTTGACCTAGATACATTTTGATATGCTGATGGGTTCCGCATAGGGCAAAGGCACCAACGCATATCTTGACTTTGTACATAACTGCAACAAAAACACAAAAGAATGATCTAGTCTACATGCAGCCGTGTGAATGTATGTTTGCTGAGGTTGATTATGAAAAAAGAAAAAAAAATATTGTTCACATGTGTTGACCCAGTGAAGTAACCTGTATTTGCTTTAAAGAAAAAAAAACATTAAATGATTTCAATGGTCAATGATTTTTTGTCCCGGTTTTCTGACTGAGTGTCTTCTCTGCTGACAGCGGTTTTCAGACGAATTTTTTTTCTGAAGAAATGTGTTTTATTTACCGGTTCCTTTTGGAAATATAAATACATAGAAATATATAGATGTAGATATAAATTCATGTTAGATGTCCGATCTCTTTATCCCTTATTTTACAATTAGCTAAGCAAACATTGACCTTAAAGATGGGCAAGATTGGATTTTTATGTCTGAAGTCAAGTGGTCATAATAAATGAAATGGAAACCATAATGTTTGTTAATCTTTTACTGAAGCTCCGTTTCTTTCTTCTACAGGAGAGGGGAAAACCCTACTTTCATTTAATGTAAGTCAATGGAACCAATGGAGATAGATGTTTTACACTGGACAGCAGTGATCAAACAAACCAAAATGCAACTTAAATACGAGGATTACTTAACCCTCTCTATGGGTCCTTCACCCATCAGTCTCTCTGGCTCACTCCAATGTGTGGCATGTAAGCCACATGTCCTCCGTCACACTGGAGAGAGGGCCAGTTTATAAGGGCATAGACTTCTGATTGCTCACACCTGTGCGTGATCAGTGGGGAGCATGTGCCCACTTCTGGAGGGAAAAGGCAGCGACTCCACCCCTCTCCTGCCACCATATATATATATATATATATATATATATATATATATATATATATATATATATATATATGTTATTAGGTGTCTGATCTTTTTTAGCCTTAATTTTGCAATTAGCTAAGCAAACTGACAATATTGGATTTTTATGTCTAAAGTCAAGTAGTCATAATAAATGAAATGAAAACCATAATCATCCAACGTTTGTTACTCTCTTATTGAAGTGCCTTTCCGTTTCTTCCTTCAGGCTCTCCAACTCGTAAGAAATGCTAGAACATGTCCTTATCTGTTTGTTCATAACAGTGGTGGTCTCTGGAAACAAAAAGGCAATCACTTAATCTGCATGAGAAATACTGACGACGGGGGAAAAAGACTGTGTTTTGTCAACATAATGTGATTTAAATAATACCCGTGTACTCTTTTGAGGGGCTTTCCTACACCCCCCCCCCCTTCCCCCCCACTCCCTGCACCTTAAAGTCTTCAATGTCAAGCCACTAATGACTGCTTTCAATGTGTTTGCCTCAACATATGTTTGCCTTAAACAGAACTCCAGTCAATGGGTAAAAACACCCCCTCAGTCACGCTGATAGGTACAGATAGCTTTCCAACACAATTATTATGTCTGTTTACAAAAAAATAATGTTGTTCCTGTAAAATCTACAAATAGGATATTCCATGATTCCACCAGGAGTCCGTTCACATGTGAACCTATACCGGTATCTGGGATTTGGTGCTTTTTGGTCTGGACTCATTTGTCAGCTGCAAAAAAATAAGAACATTTTACACACCACACCGAATAAAACTCTTCTTTTCCTCCCACTCCCCTCCCTACAACATCCAGCCTGTCACACCAGCGCAGGCATGCTGTCATAAGTGTCTTGGAGGAAGCACATGATATCCTTCCCGAAATCTCCGTCGTAGCAGTGAAGATAGTTGGACTGGGGGAAAAGTGGGGTTTCATATATACTTCAAAAATCTCACATGATATTACTATTTGCTTTACTGTACATAGCAACAGTTTATCCAACTGGATAATTCATTATCTAAAGATGTTGAATTGAAGTTGCCACATTTAAAAGTTCATGTCTCAGGAGGGTACAATGTTTTCAGCGCTGCCTGCAGACGTACCTAATGTTAGCTGCTGCTGCTCTAGAGGACTTGGCTAAGGTTAGGTATAGTACCAGTCAAAAATGTACACGCACCCAACTAACTGGATGGTTATGGATGGTTATCCTAAAGACTGTACAGGCTTACGCTTAACAGTTCCAAGTGATGAGATGTCTGAAACAATACATATCCTGATATACCACATTTACTCTTGATGTATCTAGATATTGCAGTATCTTTATTCACCTTTATTCTAGAGTATTCTGCAGTTTCCTTCTTGATCAGTAAAGTGCTATCTTAAAGCTTTAGGCTAAAAATAAGGAAAACCTTCTACAAAACTTTGCATTTTGAAATATTGCAGAGAGCATTGTGTGTGTCAAGTTAGGAAAAGTGTAACTACACCTGAGACCTCGTTTAACCTGCCATTGCCCTGATTGTGGCCCCAAAAAGTGTTTGGAATGTAATTGGTGAATCCGTTCAATTAATTATTAACCAACAACTAATTGTTTGACCAATACTTTTGCTTGAAAATTGGATATTTGCAACTAATGAGCAGCTAAAGCTGCAATGGGCACAGGCTCACCAAAACTGGACAGCTGAAGACTGGAAAAACGTAGCCTGGTCTGATGAACCGTCATTACTAGTGAGGCCCGCAGAGGGTAGGGTCAAAATATGGCACCAATAGCATAAACCCATGGACCCAACCTGCTGTGTGTCAGCAGTCCAGGCTGGTAGAAGTGGTGTAATGGGGTAGGGAATGTTCTTTTGGCACACTTTGGGCCCATTAATATCAATTAATGATTCGTTGAATGCCAAAGCCTATTTGAGTACTGTAGCTGACCATGTGCATCCCATCTTAGCCAGAGCTTTAGCTTCCAACATAAGAACGTACCATGTCACAAAGCAAAAATCGTCTCAAGCTTGTTTCATTTACCAACGTTTAGAACAATCATAAGGGAAGCCAAAAGTAAATCAACTGAAAGACTGCGTTGACGTAATACATATTCTTGTGTACACTTTTGAATCAATGTTAGTGGATCACTTTTTGCAGCTATCCTGCTTTGCCTTCCAGTAAATTAACTGGTTTTGAATAATGCAAAGATGTCATCGTTCTCTGTCCATGTGATGTAATTAAGTGCTACAATGTGTACAGGCCATTTTCTCAACGAGGCCAATAATGTTTCCATCATCCAGCACCTTTGAAATCAATTCTGCATCAGTTCAACCCCACCTACCCCCGAAAAAGCCAGATACTGGCTGAAATAGAGTCTGAGAGATTGCTCCCAGATCAGGCTCCCAGTCAGTAGGCCTCCACCACAGGCCTCATTAGGCTCTAGCCAGGGTTCCACCACAACAGCTGTCTCCGTCCATCGACTCAAAGGCCTCTTTGTACTGGGGCCGGCCTTTGAAGGCACATTCAGGCGTGATAAGCCTAAACGATACAGAATCAGGCCTCGTCCCTCTGCAAACACAACCATACTGTTATTGCACTCAGCAGGGTGATCCAGCGCATGAGAACTTCACAGTGTGGGAATGCGTTCATGAACATTATAGCAGGGACTGCTGTGAGAATGCCAGCTGGCACCTCCTTCTGCGTGATGTTATGGTATGGAACCATAAAAAAATAATGTGGATATTGCATTTGCTGACTGAGGTCTAAGACAGCTGTTGTTGCTAGAATGAATTTCACTGAGGAACCTTAAATAACTGTGCTGGATACAGGTATGATGCAGGTAAATAATAGTAAAAGTTATAATAATAATAATAATAATAATAATAATAATAATAATAATAATATGAATTCTTCTTCTACTTTTTTTATTTCCTCTTCTTCTTTTCTTCTTTTTACTTATCTTCACTCATTGCCCATTTTATCAGCTCCACTGTAGTCCATCTGTTTCTGTGCATATTTTGTTAATCCCCTTTAACCCTGTTCTTCAATAGTCAGGACCCCCACAGGGTAGGAATGTGGGTGGTGGATCATTCTCTGCACAGCAGCGACACTAAAGTGGTGTTGGTGTGTTAGTGTGTGTTGTGCTGGTGTGAGTGGGTCAGACACAGCAGTGCTGCTGGAGTGTTTAAATACTGTGTCCACTCACTGTCCACTCTATTAGACCCTCCTACGTTGTTGGTCCACCTTATAGATGTCAGAGACTGGTCCACCTTGTAGATGTACAGTCAGAGATGATAGCCCATCTGCTGCTGGACAGTTTGTGTTGGTCATCCTCTAGTCCTTCATCAGTGGTCACAGGACACTGCCCACAGCATGCTGCACACAGGATCCTCTTGGCTGGGTAGTTTTGGTTGGTGGACTATTCTCAGTCCAGCAGTGGCACTGAGGTGTTTAAACACTCCAGCAGCACTGCTGTCTCTGATCCACTCACACCAGCATAACCCACGTCAGTATCACTGCAGTGCTGAGAATGATCCACCCGCCCAAATAATATCTGCTCTGTGGTGGTCCTGTGGGGGCTGACTGTAGAACAGGGTGAAAGGAAGTTAACAAAGTATGCAGAGAAACAGATGGACCATAGTTCACCTATATGGTAAGTGGAGCTGGTAAAAAGGGCAATGGGAGCAGATACAAGTAGGTGGCTTTAATATTCTGATATGACCGTGTATTTCCTGTACAGGTATAATCTGTTTAGAAGGAGAATACTGCTCTGGACAAAAATAGCCACTGTTTGGATTTAAACAAGGAAACACTTTAGGGCCTTTGATTGGATAATTACTGCTGTAATTAATATGTTTGAGTTGGCAACAATTCTTTTAACCCTATCTGATACAGTGAGCAGCATTCAGTGTAGGAAGACATGTCCTGTGATCATGGGAAAAAATGTTACTGTGTTTCGGAAAGGTCAAATTATTGGCCCGATTCAAGCAAAGAGAACAACTAAGGAGAAGCTGAAGTGACTGGAACTGGGTTAAGAACTTTTTCAATGCATTATTAAAACCTTGAAGTACAGCAGTGAACTGCCAACCACAGAAGAAATGTGGTTGGAAAAAACTCTTGAAAGACCGTGAACCATGACAATCAGAACTGTGACAAGAATTCACAGGACTGGAACTAAACAGCATAGCCTTAAGAAAGCCTTGTTAGTGAGGCTAACTGGAAAAAGGCTTCATTTTGCTAGGAGCGTAATGGAAAAAAGTCATGTGCTCTGATCAATCCAGAATTACCTTATTCCAGAGAGATCGAGTAAGTAAGGAAGCGCTTAAAGCGTTGCTCCCATCATCCCATAGTGATCAATGTACAAGCCTCTGGAGGCAGTGGAATGATGCTTCAGTTGGTCAGGTCTAGGTTCAGCAATGTTATCTGGCAAATAAGTCAGCTGACCACCAGAATGTACTGAATGTCCAGGTTGTTCCATAGATTCTTTTTTTTCTTCCTTGATGGCACTGATTCTTGATGAGTCCTGATTCTAACCCTATCCCTAAGTCTTTGGGATGTACTGAAGAAAAGACCTTACAGAGTGGTTCGATTCTCCTGTCATCAATAAACAATCTCAAATGCAACTCTGGATGGAAATAAATGTGTGACGTTGCATAAGGTTGCCTTTAATAAACAAACGTTACTCACTGCCGCCCTCTAGAGGTGTTATTAACAAACATCAAATAAAGAAACGTTACTCACTGCCGCCCTCTAGAGGTGTTATTAACAAACATCAAATAAACAAACGTTACTCACTGCCGTCCTCTAGAGGTGTTATTAACAAACATCAAATAAACAAACATTACTCACTGCCACCCTTTAGAGGTGTTATTAGCAAACATCAAATAAACAAACGCTACTCACCGCTATCCTCTGAAGGCATTATTAATAAATATCAAATAAACAAACATTACTCACCACTACCCTCTAAAGGTGTTATTAACAAACATCAAATAAACAAATATTACTCAGTACTTCCTTCTAAAGGTATTATTAACAAACATCAAATAAACAAATGTTACTCACTGCCATGACTCACTGCTATTAAGTTTAGCGTATTTAAAGTAGAAATCTTGTAAAATTATACACTAAATGTAATTACGTAAACTATATTCACACAAAAAAGTTTTGTTTATTTTGATTCTTGATCAGCTAACTTAGAATTTTAAATACCTCAAAACTTTTTTATGCAGCCTAAGCTGTAACAGGGGTTTTAAATGAACATTTCTCCTCCAGAGCAGTTAAGAATGCCTACATTTTCAGTTCCTAGCACAATACTCTTTGTTTCTGTTTTTTTGTTTTTGTGCCTTGAAATGGTTCAGAGCCCTGGTGCCTACTTATTACAGTGGAATTGGCTGCCAACATGTTTTAACCTACATGACCTAAACATGAATTCATACTCCCACTCACTGACCACCTACCTTATAGCTTTGCTGTACAGTTCCAGACCTACAATTACAGATTGTAGCCTATCTGTTGTCTGGCACCACTTGTGAGACACAAATACCCCATTACGGTCAGTTCCTGACCACAGGACCAGTGCTGACCACATATTATTTGGGTCATGTCACTGGTAGGTAGAAAGCGGTCCACCACTCAAACATAAGAGCAGCTCTGTAGAGACAGCTTTTGTGTGAATCAACAGATTCTATATAGTCTATAATGGCTATAGTTATTAACATGGTAGAGCTACAAAGAAGATGTTTCTAATAAAGTGACCAGTCAGTACAAACAGTACATGGTTTTAGTAATCTTATGCAGCATCTGATGTAGCCATCAGCTAAGAGCCAGGGTAAGACTGCATCTTTCCATTCTATTCATTTGCAGGTAACGTAGCAAAGTTCCAACTGAATGTGAGAATCCAACTGAATGTGGCTTGTTACCTCACTTATGAATATCATTCCTGCCAGTTCACAGGGTGCAAACAGGCTACACAATGTCATCTGCTTGTGGATGTGCTCGGTTTCCTCTGAGTTTTAAATAGGAACTGATATCACGGGGGTCGCATCTGAGACGATAGGAGCGATAAAACTCTAGATTGCTGACTCATAAGCACTGTTCCAAACAGAAAACCAACACGTCTAAAATTATGCCAAAATGACGCAAAAGCAGACGTAATAAAGAAGCCCTGTCAATATACGTGTGTATAAAAAACATGTATTAATATAAGCCTTATGTGCCATCTTACTAGAATGAGGAGAACTGCCAATTTGGCACTGCAGTTTAACAAGTACACAATGATAAAGCATCATTCCGGTCACATCTCCATTGAGGTCCATCATTATGGCTCTAACTTAAGCCCCTCATGTGGTCCAAAAATGTACGTCACCTGCTGTACCTTTTATTCTGCACTAACATATTCCTACAGACGCTAATAGGTGAAGCGTGTACTGCGACTATTGCCTCCATTTAGTGTACAGCACTCACAGTTGCTTTGGACTCACACATCCTGTGAACCCCTTAAACCTTATAGTATTAAAACATGTGAATACCAACATATTTCTTATTATTCATCGTTCCAGCACTAAGGAGCTGTTGTTTATTGGCTAGACTTAGGTAACGAAGGTGGCTGACTAATGATGGAATGCAAACTGGCGAAAGCTTGTGTTTAATAATCACAGTCAACATGCAACAACCTAATACTAGTTAAGTTCCCCTCAACATTTCTTACTGCCTGGATATGTCCTCATCCTCCTTAAAGCAGATTTTTCATTCAGTGCCACCCTGGTTTTTGCTGCTGTTGCCCATCTTCACAAATTTATGTATAAAAGAATGAACTCTGTAGAGCATTGGCTGTTGTATTGGCCAGTACCATGTAAATTCATAATATTTTTATATTTAAAAATCCTTAAACAATATATGGACATGTGAAATTTCGTATTTGAAATACATTACAATCCGTGGTGAAAAATATTCTGCCAAATGTACTAAATGTGTTACATCTACCAAATACTAAGATGTATTTGATAATATATTGCACTTTTAAACAAATGTATTTTGAAATGCATTTATTCTAAAATATATGGGGACAACAGTCAAAGTACTTATAACAGCCAATATACTTATATATATATATATATTTAAATTTTCCCCCAAATTTCTAATGTAATTTCATTAAACAATGCAACCCAATTTCTTATAAGCGTTGTGCTCAAGACTGCCCTCTAGACGCTATTACACCTGTTTCACAAGGTTTTCACTTCAGAACTATGCACAGCAGATGCAATTTTCATCTATTTAATTATAACCAAAATAAATACCAACAACATGGCAGAAGCTCAAAATAACATCGTTCACTCCTCACATAATAGGTCTAATTCTGACACTGAACGGGCAACTTGCCAGTTTTGGAAAAGTGAAAGTGGCAAAGAGTGTTTCACACCTTCATTCAGGAGTTGAAACTTGTGTTTTCACACTTACTCACTTTCGCAAAGCCCAGTTACTTTATTAGATGCTGTGACACGTGACGAAAGAAGACTAATCCACTTGATGTTTGGTGGTTGTCAACATGCCAATGGCAGAGACAATGGTGATTGGTTGCATGAGCTCCAATCCCATTTGGTGTGCAAAATGTCCCCTTTGTTGAATAACTGTATTGATGTACAAGCCAATTTGCACAAATAAGTCATGTTCAGTCTAAGGCCATCTAAGACGTTCTGGTAACACTTTACTTGAAGGCTACCTAAATAGGGACCTCGCAATGCATGCACTGATTCACATATTTATAGAGCAATGCTAGGATATTTATGAACAGCTCACGCCAGTAATGGCATAAAATGTGTTATGGAATAAATGACACTGTATTCATATAATGGGCCTTAAACTACAGTGACAAGCATTTGTTCTGTTTGTAGCACTGTTATGAAGTATCATTCCAGAACGATGGAACCTAGTTCTATCAGCTCTGTATAGTTGTGCACAGTAGAAAACTACACTTTCTGCTAAGAAGATCTCTGTGGCTGGAGATTCAAAAAAGTAACTCTGTTATTCATGCCTGCAAACGCACAGATTCCCTCAATAGAAATTGTTCAGAACAGTATAGTAACACTCATACCACTTAAGCTCAAGAATATCCAAGATTTCCAGAAAACTGACATACAATGTTCTTAATTAGCCCTTATACATCCCATTACTTGGGAAACGTACCTAATAGTGTGTAATACCTCCACAAGCCCAAATAATAGCTGTGATTCAATTTGGCATGGACTAGACATGTTTCTGGATGTAGGCTACATCAGTGTTCAGCCACTCCAGCATCAAAGAGTTGTGCAGTTGGGCCAGCTTGGTGGATACCTTCCCTGGCACAATACCGATGAGAATTCCCTGTAGACTGGGATTTCTGACACTGCTGATAGACCCGTATGACCATATGCTTCCATACACCTGCAGATCCAGCTACTTCTTTCACACTATGACCTTTGGCATGCCCAAATGCAATCACACTCCTTTTAGCCAAGCATTCTCAATCTATGAAATCTCATCACACACCCCACAGGTATTCATAGCCCCATCATCCTTGTGCAACGCCATCTGCAGGAGTCTAACATTACTACCACCTTAAACATGCAAGGTGTCTAATTTTTGGTCCAGTGGGCTTTGTAAGTTTATAGCCACATTTCTTAATACTATGTCATAAAACATGCCATCTAGTGATTTCTGGCACAAGTAGTTCATAATTATTCAAGTATTGCTTTATACATAAATACTGCTTATGTATGTCCTATCAAGATCCATTGTAGGAAGCCTTCAAACTAAATGTTAACCAAGTTAGTTGGTTAAGCACCATGAGATATATTGCACAATGCTTTCTTTTATCATTAAGGTGCACTTTGTAAGTTTTGAGGATTTGCAAGTAAGACCATTTGTGGAGGAACATTTTGTTGTGCTTCAAACCCTTTCCTTGAGCAGATGAATCTGATGATTGTGAGCACAATGAAAAAGAACCGAAAGAGAACACAAACCTTGATGAAGGATATAAGAAGGATGTAAGTGTCTTCTTCTTCATCTAATGATGGTTTTGCATTTGAGATCGGAACAATCGAGCCAGATCTTCTTTCTGAGTGTGTGTGGCGTTAATACATAAAGAAGTATGACGTGGTCTGAAACACGCTCACGAAACCCGACTCAGACACCTCCGAATAAATTACAGGATGTCAGGCTTTTCAAGGTGACTCACAGCAGCGAATGCACACCATATTTTAGCATGTTTTCAGTAATGCTGCTTCTTTCATGGTGCATTGTGCAGTTTTAGTGTACTATGTGCTTCCTGCAATCAAAAAAGTTAAAAAAGAACATTAAATGCTTTTGAGCCATTCTACAAAGAATGCTACCACCATCCCCAACCCATTATTGCCTGTAGTCAACTAATACAGTGCACAAAAAACATTGGTGCCATAGGTTTCAATACTTTGTGCTATGGACACCCTTGAGTTTTCAGTTTGATTATTTCAGTGGCTCCCAGCCTCGTCCTGGAGGACCCCCTGCCCTGCACATTTTGGTGTTTGCTGGGCTGCCAATACACCTGATCCAACTATTCCACTAATTAACGAGCCCTCCCTGAGTTAAAGTGGGTGAGTTTGCAGGTCTGGGGGTCCTCAGGGTTGGGAACCACAGGATTATATTGACTGCCCATTTTAATTGGATGTCATTGCTGATTGACAAGTAACCCTATGACGATGCTTACAAGGCAATTATCACCAGGTTGGGAAACTGACAGAGAAACTAGACAGAACTAATTCACTGTTAAACAGCTTGCTAATTATCTTGGGAAATTAGGCTTCACAATACTAAGAATAGTCAACAGTCATGAGAGAGACAGAGAAGTTAAATAGTTGCCCAATCGTTCTCTCTGCTACTCTCTTTGATGCTAGCTTTATCTACACCACGGCTCTTCTCCTTTTGATTATTTTGTTTATTCAAATGTTTATTTCATTGTGAGAACACACTCTAGAGACCGGAAATTATTTAAACCTATATTGTTTTATTGTTTATTGCAGAAAGTGTTTTACACAAGCTAGCAGAAATTCAGCTAGAGCAATATATGAGGAAATATACATGTAATCTATCTGCATAAGTGTTAATGTTCACATTAGTGCAAAGGAAATATACCTACTTGGAAATTAGCTTTTTGGGGAAATGACAGAAAACGGCCATTATTAAAGCTGTTAAAAAGCAGCATAAGTAAACACACTTATTTGTTATTTTATACATTTACTTATGTATTACATATTATGTTATGTTAATATTGCTAGCTGCTAACTTATTTTACTTTACCAGCTTTTATTTTCAGCTCATCTTAAGTGCCCCAGTGGTTCAGATTAGAAAATACAGGGAGCACCATTCGCATGCAAGTCTAATAAAGCACTATAGCACATTTGAATCTGCACCAGAAGAAGCTCATAAACTAACATGTTTGAAGTCTTTTGAAGCCACAGGTGAAGTTTCAAAAGATTTTGGGGCACTCAGTATTATTTTATTTAATATGTGACTTCATTAAAACCGTGTGGAATAAAAAAGCATATAAAGTGTAGAAAATGTGTTGCTGAGCATTTCTTGCTATCGCCCACACCTTGTAGGAACAGCAAAGAAATAATTAAAGACACATGCTCAGTGTTGTGACAGGCAGCTTTACATTAACAACATTTCCTCAGCTCCATCGGCACATCCAAAAGTGTGAAAAACAAGTTTCAGAAAGTCAATTGCATCATGCTAATATATATAGCAAAATCCCAATGTTGAATTAGCACTTACAGATCTCATTTGTTTTCAGCCAGATTTAAATGAACACTTCAGGTGTTAATTTAGTGCTGCTGGCTCTACTGTGTAGTCAAGAGTAAAAAAAGTCAGTGCTCAAACACCTATATAGATGCTACGTAGAGTCTTTACAGTTAGCATTATACAGTATGCTCTATGGTCAAGAGTACTTTGTAGGCTTTTGATGTTGTACGGCTAGAGAGTCTAGCCCATATGTTGCTATACAAAATTTGCCTTGCTCTAGCCAGTGGTCATCTCCTCTCCAAACGATCCATTTTACACATTTTACAGGGTAATGGTCACAGAGCTTTGACAAAACATATACTCTTTAGGAGAAAAAAACTGGACCGATGATATCAACCAGATCTACCGTGTCAGTATCATGTCAGTGTCATTACTATGGCGAGAATGTCAGTAGAGTAGCAGTCCCCTGGTCAGAAACTAACCAGTGATGAATGGGGTTTAGCGTGTCTTAAAAATACATGGTAATAGATGGCCTACAGTCTGTAATAGACTTATCAATGCCCTGCACAAATATGCATCCTTTGATTTGTAACTTTTGTTGCAACATTGTGCAGCTTTTATGGAACTGATATTTGGTAGAAATACAGAATAAAAAATAAAAAAGCTTATTCATTTTGTGTTGTTTATAAAAGCTTGTTGGCAAATATGCCGTTATCAATATCCAACCATACTGCCTACAGTGTAAAAACAGTAAATGAGGCACTTCCTGCAATAGGGTAATTTTTTAAAACAGTAAATCTCACAAGGCCAGTTGGTTGATCTTATTCTGCCCCCCCACCCCAAAAAAAAGATATGCAAATGAAATATCACCTATGTAAATATTCATTTGTACTTTTTTGCACATGTTTAAACCAACAATTTAGCCTTTGGGTAATGTTAGGATTCAAAAGTGTATTTCATTGTAAGGGCACACTGCCAAGACAGGAATTTTATGGAGTACTGAAATTTCAATTGGCTTATTGTTTAATCTAGAAAATGTAGTACAGAGTAGAAATCCAGCAAAATCTACCTGTAATATCCTTAAGAAAATATGGTTAGAAATGTAATGAATGCAGGTATTGTAGAAACTGATTCTAGAAGATTCCACAACCAGTGGAAGGGAGGGGCTGTTTCATTCTAGGCTTTGAGGCATGAGAGTTTTAAATGATTAAATATACTGCATTTACAAATAATAATAATAATAATAATAATAACAATAATAATAATGCACATATATCTTATTTTTGTACTATTTGTGTTCAAATACAAATCAAGGCGGATTTCGGAATCACGCTTTTCAGTTTTATTTGCATTATATATAGTTTTTTGGAACTGGATTTGTGCACATTTGGACAAAACCTGTGGTACAATTTCTCATTAGGTTGAACAGCCTTACTACCAGCTTTCTGTTTACTAAAGACCATCTGTACACCTACATCTATGGGGTTTGCAGCCCACCGCTGATTTAAAGTAAAGGGTGTGAATTTCTTATGTGGTGGATGGCGCAAGTTTTTTTAACTTGCTGTTGTTGTGGCACATTTCTCTGTTCCCACCCACAGGCGTACGTTGTACGGCACATATGGTGCTTTGTTCTGATACAATTAAATGTTAAAAAAGGCCCACGTCGGCCTGGCTCAAAGACACACAATATTTATGTTTTCCCCTCAGCGTTAGGGTGTGAGTTGTTCACAAAATATCCCAGCAACAAATCCTCTCCTCTCTGATATTTAGTGTAAACAAGCTGAGAAAGAAATGCCGATAACAAGCAAAGGGTGAAGATATGAAGAAGCCACAAGAGTGCCTTGATCATTTATGAACTGAAAGAAAGAAAGCAGCTGAAAGCAAGAAAAACAGCATGAACCAGGACAGGCAAAATGAAATGAAAACTCCATGTATCATGAAAATAATGCAGGCTTCACTGTGGCTACTCTTTTTCTCATACGATTTTTCCTATTCGCTGGAGATTCTTAATGAATCAACATGTCACTCAAGCATACTTTCGGTATAACTGCCCAGAGCATATTATCCCCAGCTTGCTGCTTTCCTTGACCGTGGCAGGATTGGGTTTGCACTTACTTGGGTCATGTCTGTTAATGTAGGACGTCTTGCTGTTACAAGCAGTTTTCCATTCGTTCCGTTCATTAGATTTTGTACGATTTCTTTGGTCAGGCTTGTTTACACCAAGTCTAAAGAAAGCCTATATGTCGAGATTACGCAGCCTTTTGATGTGTGTTAGGCATTATAACAGACTATGACAGCCGCCATTTGTCACGCATGCAACTACCGTCTCCTCTTGTTAATGGTGCTCCTAATGCTAATGGTTTACCTGATTAACTGCTGTGGGTTTGTCATCAAGAAGAATGGCTCGCTTCGGTCATCGTGTATTCAGGCTGTGAACGTGTGTGGCTTTCCCTCCCGAACATATTACAATAGTATAAATGAAATGAAGCAGACAAGATATGACTTCCAGCTTTGATTTGAGGGGTTGAACAAAAATATTTCATTGACCATTTTACAGTCATTTTTTTTCCATTGTTGTTTCATTTTCACAGGCTTAAAAGTAATTGGACATGGTGCCTCTGTTTTTCATGACAAATTAAGGAAATGAAAGATCCGGAGTTGATTGCAGTATGCATTTGGTTGCTGTTCATGGGAACAATCAGTGTGTGGCCCAAAGAAGTGCAATTGAAGGGGGAAGGGGTAATTTTAGAAGTGGTCAGATTCACAATTTGGTACATTTGGTAAAAAGAAAGAACACTTTGATGAGCTCAACAACACCTTAAAGCCTGGACAACTATGGAAGACAACTAAAAAGGATGGTGGCAGAATTCTTTCTGTGGTAAAGAAAAACCTCTTCACAACATCTAGCCAAATTAAGGACATTCTAGGAGGTTAATTGGCGCATCATTGTCAAAGTCTACAATCAAGAGACGACTTCATATTTGTAAACACAGAGGGTTTAACTCAAGATGTAGGATACCATGAGAAACACTCAAGAACAGAAAGGTCTGATTAGACTTTGCTAGACAACATCTAAAAAGATTATTTACAGATTTTGAAGATTAACTTGTACCAAAATGATGAGAAGAGTACAGAGAGGGAAAGTAAGGGCTCGTGATCCACATCATCTGTGTAACATGGTGGAAGTAATGTTATGGTATGGGTATGTATTTCCGCCAATGGAACTGGGTCACTGGTGCTTATTGATGATGTGACTGCTGATAGAAGGTGCAGGATAATTTCTGAAGAGTGTAGGATTCAATCCCATACTACAAAAATGATGGAATGGTCCTTCACGGTACAGATGGATAATGATCTAAAAAGAGAATGATTGTAAAAGGCCAGGTCAGTCACCTGTCCTTAACCCCATGCTTTTCACTTACTGTAGACAAAACAGAAAGAACTCACAAAGTCACAAGTCCGGTCAAAGCATCTTAAAGGAGGAGACTCAACATTTGCCGATGTCCATAGTTTCTGGCTTTCATGCAGACCTTGACCTCCGAAAGTCTACCCAAAGCAGTTGTACTTCTTACTGTCTTCGAAATATGTCATTAGAAGTGTGTATTTCTAGTCTTTAAAGTAGAAAATCTTAATCTTGAGACTGCTGTGGCACAGGAATTCAGTGCTTGCATCAGCATTTCAAACAGCCTACCTCCACAAATCTACCTCAAAGCTCTTGTAGGCATGTTTACAACAGTTGTAGCAAATGTTACTATTTTATTTGGCCAGAAAGTCCATTGCCTTTTGAAGATTTCAAAAAAAAAAAAAACAATTTTTAAATTGCCAGCCAGTTCACATAGAAAGTCCATTTTAATCGATGTTTTTTTTTTTTTTTTTTTTTATTGAAGGCTCCCTGGTATAATTGTAACAGTCGTAATATGGTGTATGCATCAAAGAGTCTGATCACATTTTATAAAGCGCTTTCATTTCGCTTATCCGTCTCCCTCTTTCATACTATCGTCTTCAAAGTCGGAAGTTAACGAGGGCTGTATTTGTCATATCCATTGACATTATTAGCTCTATCTTCAGACAACCACCCCTCGGTTGTATCTTTATTTACTGGCAGCCTTTGATTCTGTAAATGAGCAAACAAATGGATCAAGTCCCTCGAATTAATTGGTTGACATCTTGGAAATGAAAATGAGCTACTGTGCACAACACAATCAGAGGGTGTGTGCCCTCCCATTAAGGAGCGAGGCACGGCACACCATGCTCACAAACACACACACACATACACACAGCTGGGCATTCAGATTCACCAATTAGGCTCAGCCAACCAAGGGAGGGGAACTAAAGACCCAATTCCTCAGAGGAACCGCTGATTTCTCTGGTCTGCCAAAGGATTCTGGGAAGGCTGGGGATGTGTGCAGCTCTCCCTTAAGACTACTGCTTGTGTGTGAGTGCGTGTAACTGCTATCCCTTCATATTATATCCTTAAAATATATAAAGCAAGCCCTTGCTTTGAAAAGCAAACAAGCTGAAAAGGCGAAACGCACCCATGTGGCATCAATCCACAGGCCGTCTGATTAGTCATGTCAAAGAGCAGGTCCGGTGGATATGGCCTGGTTAATTGCGCTGCAACCTCAAGACCCAATGAGCTAATGCCCACGCCTACAAGCAAAACTCCTCAAGCTGCTTCAGAAATGCTACTAACTGCACTTTTGAATGCAGCAATTCAAACTCAAGTATACATCAAGCATTTATCCAGGCAAAGGTCAGTTCATGCTCTTCCACATCTTCACCTTACACAAGTAAGGTTGCCAAATAGGGTTCTCTGGAGTGAGGTCGTTGAGGTGCCACTTTCCTTTGAATAACATGTCGATGGTTAGTCTTTAAATGACCCATATCACTGAACTCACTTTGTTGACATAAAAGAGTTTGATGTAATCTGTAAACTAAATATTTCCAGTTGAAATGTTCACTGCTCAGTCCATGCAGTCTATATATGGATCATTCTACCAAATCGGCTCAAAACCAATAGCACTATAGAACATTTGTTAGACTTGGACTTCAGCATTTTCAGTCTTTTCAGAGTTTGGGACACATTTACTTCAAAATGCAATCTAACTGTTCACCATGTGGCCATGAGGGACAGGGATGCAGTCTCACTTTCTGCTCTAAGATGCAGAGGTGTGGTTAAAACAAGGCTCCGCCTACAGACGAAAACTCTGTGTTTCAGTAGTGACATGAAAACATGTGACAGCATTTTTTGAATAAAATTAGTTTTATTTAAAACATAAGTAATACAATTATAATGAAGTGTAAAATTTTCAATTCAAAATGAGTCAAAATGATTAGAGTTGTCAAAGAACTACATAGTAATAGAGTAAAAAACATTGCAAGCCTTATTTATAGGGGTTAGGGTTTGGGGACAGACACCTCCCAATACAAAGTACTCTATAAATTATTATTTGGTACATTTTTAACATATTAATGTCTCAATTAAGGCCCCATAACATTGAAAACATTAAAAAAGAATAATGTTTTGAATTCGTTGTTTTAATGTTTGAATAAGGCACAATAGGCCAGGCTAGACTTATCCCTATTTTTGTTGTATTGTTTCTCTTTCTCAACCCTAATTAATAATCCCTATTGACATCATTTCCCAACCTGTCTATCATTTATATTTGTTTCTATTACAACAGATAGAGCTGTATGCACAACATACAGTCGCTCCTGTTTAAATTATGTTTTGTTGACATTCTAACTAATTAACCAACTAAATGACATTCTGGCATTTTCTGCAGTTTTAGTGCATTTGCTCAGTGAAAAAAAATAAACAGATAAAATAAAAAATATGCCATAACTTTGGCATAGGCCATATTTTATGTTATTTGTATTTGTATGTTAAAGGCACCAAAGCTTTAGCATGTGACTGTATATGTCTAAAAAGGCTGTTCTGTATTGTGCTTCATTCAAAAAGCAATCCAGACTGAAACAATGGATATGCCTAATTCGCCTGTGCTGGTTCACAAATTTTAACCTAGCAGCAAATGATTTACAATCAAGCAATGTTTTCAATCAATCAATCAATCAAGATTTATTTATATAGCAGTATTTGCAATGTTGTCACAAAGCAGTTTTACATAAAATCCAGGTTTGAGGCACAAATGAGCAAACCAAGGACGGACAGTGGGAAAGGAAAAACTACAAAGAGCAAGAGAAAGAAACCTTGAGAGGAACCTTGAGGGGAACCCTCCTCTGCTGCTTCATACAGGATAGTAACACTATAATGCAACAAGAGCAATATGATAAATAAAAAAAAACCTTCCATAAAATTATAATAATAGAATATTGCATATAGAAAAAAAGAAAAGAAACCAACCTGACATTAGATCTAGCAGTAATAGCTGATCACGACTGTTACAGGCCTATCAGGGTAATAATGAGAAACTGATCTATAAGAACCAGTCATTAAAGTGTTTATTGAGGTACTGTTAGAGGCCCGTCAGAGTAACCAATGAGAAATAGATCTATGGAAAACAGTCACTGTTACTGGCGGCAATGATTTTTTTAGGTACTGCCAAGAGACTAACAACATAAACACCTCAGAGAAGATAACAGGGGAGGCTGATGATTTTGGGGGTCTGTATCTCTGGTTTCCTAGAAAGGCTAGCAATGTGATCCAGAAAAGGGGGAATATCACATTTGACTGACCTGTAGAGTTTGGCTTCAGTCTAATATTTCCCACCAATCTACAGTGCTTCAAAAGATATTGATTGTTGTAATCTCTGGTTTCAAGAAAGCTACCAAAAAGTCAGGTGACATTGGAAAGGGGGCATAACCCCCTATAAATCTGGTCCAGTTTGAAGTTGGTGACTCTTATTATAGTTAAAGTGCTCTAAATTTTACAGGCTCTGTGGACCTCTTCTGTGGGTGAATGTCTCGGCAAGGCTGCCTAAGGTGCACCAAAGTCAAGTACATATTTGTTTCCTGAGTTTCCTGAAGGCTAGCAATGCAATCCAGGGCTCACTGGAAAGGGCACGTTATGGTCTTCTGTGGACTAACAGTCACAGATTACAGCTAGATTCTTAAAGTCACCTGTTGCAAAGCGTTCTCTCTCCCTGCGGTTTTATTCATGATATCACCAGCGATTAGTCAACATCGGCCTGATTTTTATCACATGACTGCCAGAGAAACAAATGACAAATAGATCTATGGGAAACAATCACTGTTACTGACGGTGATGACAATTTAAGCTTGATGACGACTAGTCACTGATCATTGAAGGCTGGTGATTTCGGGGTCCTTATCTCGAGTTTCCTCGGAAGGCTAGCAATGTGATCCAAAAAAAGGGAATACCACGATCAACTGACCTGTGGAGTTTGGCTTCAGTCTAATATTTTTCCAGCCATGTACAGTGCTTTAAAGATATTTCATGTTAATATCTCCGGTTTCACGAAAACCGGAGTTACAGTGCTCCAAATTGCTCTGGCTCTGCAGACCTCAGCTGTGGGCAAGTGTCTTAGCAAGGCTGCCTAAGGTACACTGAAGTCAAATCTAAATTTGTGAGATTCTGGTGTCTCTATCTCTGTTTCCCTGAGGGCCAGCAATGTGATCCAGGGCTCGTTGGAAAAGGGCACATCAGCCTCTAATAACCAGCGGACTTTGGCTTTGTCAAGGATTTTTACTGTTAGATTCTTAAAGTCATTTGTTACAAAGCATTTCTTCCTCCCGTGTTTTTATTAATGACGTCATATGCGATTAGTCGCCGCTGATTCAACCTTCATCACATGACTGACGACAATCTGAAGTCGTGCAACGCGTAGTATGAATATGTTAAGAGCTCATTATATTGTGAGGCAGGTGAACAATATCTATGATTAAATAGTTCTGGGTTTGAATCTGCAAAAGCACCAGTATCATCAGGAGGGTGAGTGAAGCGTGAAGGTGAGGCTTTCTGCACAGCAGGAGAGTGATTGGACATGCAGGAAGTTCCATGGTGGCCGGACTGGTCTAGAAGGCAGGCAACCAGGGGAACCCGATCAAGGCAAATGGGCAGTTATTCAGCTCGGCAGAGGAAACCCAATTTCATCAGTTCAAAAGACAAGTGTGAGCAAGTGCATTTCAATTTCACCGTTCTTTGCCAGGGTTCACTATGGCTTCCCACATGGCTTTAGTTATGATATGATACAACCTGACACGATATGATGTTGACTGAGCTGGAGATTTCAGGCTACAAAAAAGCAACATATGCCGGGTCATGTGCCGCTTATAAAAGAAGTGGAAATTCCACCCACATAGCCCAACTGTCATAGGTGCGGGGTGGGATACTAGAGCAAACCATTTGCTTATAATATTGACATGACTTGGCAGGATTGGACTGCTGTAAGCATATATATGTAAATGTGCTGACATCATGCAAACACTGAATTCTCTATGGGTTGTTTGTGCAGCTTAGTTTACAATAAGTGTGGGCTAGAAGGTGAACGGTATATTTATAGTAGGGCTTAGACTTCAATATTTCTACTTAATTCAACTTGACTCAAGTCATGTGAAGTCGTTTGGTGTGAAATGCTCCTAGAGATACCTGTAAAAACCCACTTAGAAAACATTATTCCGTGAAGGTATATGGTTATGAATGTGTAGTCTGACTGACAATAGCATGGCTTAAAACTAATTGTTGAAACGCATTCATGGTGGAATAATACATTGTGGGCAAGCAATGTAAGCCAAATGTAAGCCAAAACCCTAAGTACATGAATATGTACTGGTCATTTTGGTTAGCAAATAAAATGACTATATCTGTCATTTGTGACCACTGGTTTCTATTTCCCCACTAAAAAGAAATCTTAGTAAGTGTCACAACAGGGTTTAGAAGTCAGGTAAAGGTTCTCATAGTCATAGTAGGCTGGGTAAAAAACAAACAGACTTGCAGATCATCAGAGCAATCAGTCCAAAACCTTGAACCAAATGCCAAAAGCCAAAAACAGAAGCAAGAGTCATAACCGGGAAAGCTAAACAGAAATTATAATGTTCAGAGTTGGAGGACATGGCCAGTACAAGACTGTGCAAGGAAAACAGTACCGAGGTCTTATATACACAAATATGGCTGGTAATGAGAAACAGCTGATTAGACAGACACTTTGAACGGGGCAACCCCGTTGCAGAGGGGAACCAGCAGCAACACATTGTCTGTATTTGAAATGGCATACTACATACTACTCATGTACTAAATCTACCTGAAAGTAGTATGTAATATGTAGTATGCAACCAAACCTAACTACCTGGATGGTGTACTACTCCAGTCAGATGTTGTAATATACAGGGGGAGCTATCTTCGTGTACTGCATCCTATCATGCACCACAGCCTCACCAGCTTAGCCTGCCTCAGCCAATGAAAATGGCAGCAGGTAACCGTGGGTATCTAGTGAATTGAGCAGCATTAGCAGCAGCTAGCTCTAAACAATGGATACAGTAATAAGAGCTCTGAGGTAAATGTGAGGTAACTGGTCATGTGACTGCATTGGTATCCTACATTGCATGTTAAAACTTGTTACTGTACTGTATACTACACACAGGAGGCAGCATGCAGTATGCAGTACATACTACCGTAGTATGCCATGTGCAGTATAGTAGTGTGCCATTTCAAATACAGCCATTAAGCAGCAATGAGTCATTTTCCATCAAATCCATCTCATCGTTTGCATACTGCATACTGTTTGATCTAAACAGGAAAAAATTAAGAAAAGTTGATCCTCTGTGATAACAAAATTTTGTTCAAGTATGAAGAACCTTTAAGGTTTGTTCAAGCCATGAACCTTCATTTTTAGGAGTGTACATGTTTCCAGTCAGTGTCATCACCTATAGTTATAGCACATGTTCCATACCCTTATGGAGGTTGACCCCCTGGAGCTGGCCAAAAACGTACCATTACTTTTAGGAGCTACAAGAAAGAAAAAGCATTCCAGCTTGTGACTACTTTCCCCAGTTTGCCCTTGAGCAGTAATCTCCTGTATAGGTATGAAAGTTAAAGCTCAAAAAAGAACTCCCACTAGTATTTGGTGAGAAACCAACAAGGACGGGAGCAGCCAAAGTGCACTCGGGCACTCGGCGATGGGTTTTGCCTCCATATCGGATTCGGAGTGTGGCTGCAGGAGGGGATTGTATACAGTGGGGCCACTTGTTGGCGGCGCTCCACTGAGCCGCTAAGTCTTGGCCATGAGTAATAAGAATTCTTCAGTGCCTCTGGGAGGGTGGATTACTGCTATCCCTCAGTAAAATGAAATTCTATATTAAATTCAAAACAACAAGCTCCATGCAAAATAACTGTTAGCATTGGTGGAGCTTTTAAGCGTCAACTGCCTTTCAGTCATCCTTGGAAAATGAACGGTGTGTCTTCTGGGATTCTTTAAATGAATTCAAGCTGGATCAGTGTTACCTGAGGAGGCACTGCAATTGAAGTGATTGCTGATTAGATTGGTAATTTTATCTAGCACACATTTGCAATATCGTTTTTTCTTTTACAACAATTTGAAAAGTAGTCATTCTGAAGCAAATGATTGGGATTCTTCCTGTTAGCATCCACTTCACAGTATGGTAAAACCTGGTAATTAGACATGCCCATGCGTTGTGCTGTTATAATTATTTAGGATGGCACTGATAACATCTTGGGTGCCTGTGGTATCTTTTAACCACACATACTAGCCATTTTATCAGCTACACCCATCATGCCATTACTGTATTGATGCATATAATATATAGTTTGTTAAGTACATACCTTATAACCACACTTACTTTGACAAATGTTAAAACACAATTTATACTTCTCAGCTAAATATAAAATGTGACCATGTAACGTTTTTGTTAAAGTTGAACTAGTATTTGAATCGAAGAATTGAAGACGTAAAATTAAAGAAGAAGGATTCCTGAGAAAAATAAAACATGCTAAAATTTAGTGCACATTCTGTTGTGAGTCACAGTGCAAAGCCTGATATAATCATTCAAAAATGTGAGGCATTTGGCCAAATTTGGTGGGAGTTTTTCAGACCATGTCATGCATATTTATGTATGAATATCACCTGCACAATAGAAAGTCAATATATTGGTCAATAGAAGGTCAGTATATCAGTCACTTGAAGGTCAAGCTTGATGCTTAGGGTCTCAAATCAACATTATATTGCTGGAGATGGCTGCCTGGCCAGAAAAGTCACCATTTAGATTTAAATAAGCAAGTACTTAAGAGCCTTTGATTGGATAATAACTGTAGTGATTAATACATTACAGCTGGCAACAATTCTTTTAACCCTAACTAAATGCAATGAGTAGCTTTTTGTTACTTAAACAACATGTGGTCATGGAAAAGATGTTACTGTGCTTCAGAAGACTCAAAATATTGGCCTACTTCAAGCCAAGGAAAGAACTATAGAGATCGCAGAAATGACAGGAATTGGGTATAAATTGTCTAATGCTTTTTTAAAACCTAGAAGGATAGAGGATGAACCGTGAACTTCATGGAATATATACGTGGTCGGAAAAAAGACTTGAATGACCATGATCAGAGATTGATTAAATGCTTGGTAAGGTCAAATGCTAAAAAAAAAAATCAACAGTGGGATTCATGGTTTAAGAGCATTTGGCCACAACAGTAAGTTGTAGGACTGGGACTAAACAGCTGTGTGGCCATTAGAAAACCACTTGTTATTGAAGCTAACTGGGGAAAAAAGGCTTCAGTTTGCTAGGGAGCATAAAGATTGGACTCTGGAGTGGAAAAAAGTCATGTTTCCAGATGTACTCTATTCCAGAGCAATGGGCACTTCAGGCTAGAAAGAGGAGTGCATGGAGTGATGCACTTATAATGCATAGGGCCCCCCTGTACAAGCTACTGGAGGTAGTGGTATGATCTGGGGTTGCTTCAATTGGTCAGGTCTGGAGTAATGTTATGTGGCAATGACTGTATTGAATGACCAGGCAAGATTCGTCCAGGTGTAACTGAAAGAGTGGATCAGGGAAAATAAGAAATTGTTTTCACACATGAATAGGAAACCACAGTGTCCTGACCTTAACTCCACTGAAAATCTAGTCTTTGTAAAGTGCTGGAGAAGAGTTTGCCATCATGTTATCATAACCTGTGTTAAGTATGTTAAGTTCAGCAAATAAACAGCAACAGTGCATCCAAATCTGCGGATGTGTCTTCTCTGTAGTGGATGCACTAACTTATTTGACTTAGAAAACCCTTACATTTTCCGTAGGACTGCACACTACCAAACCTCCCCACATAAAATAAAGCCAGCTCGAATAATGCTGTGCTCATGCATTTCTTTCTTCACGTGTTTAGAGTGTAGCCAAACCGAGGCATGTCCAAAGCGCTTAACTGCAGACTTCCAAAATCTTCCATTCCGTGTCGACAGCCTTGTCCTACAGGTACAGTCCTATTGCCTTTCCAGACCCTGTAAAGGAAAGGAAGGAAACTATGTTATGGCATGTTGGACACGGCCTTGAGACTGTAATGTATATTAACCAGAAAATTACCCCTGGAACATGATTTGGACCCGTGTCCTACTCTAGAAAGCACTGCAGAAGCACTTGTGTGGCTCTTTTCAAAGGTGGAAAGCCTCTGAATCCCTGCAGTGTCTTTTCGGTCGGCATTTTCTTTCTCTGCATTGCACCCATGATGCAAACTAACAGGGAGAATGACCCTATTCCATATATGAAAAAGTCCCCTGATAGTGGACTGCAGGTGTTGGTCGTCCACCCAAGTACTTATTTTCCAGCAGCCTTGCTCTTGCTTCTGTTTGGAGGGAGCTATATTAATGCTGACAGTCCCTAACCTCTCCTCGTCACCTGCAGAGTCAACAACTCCAGCCCTATTGATTAAGTTACAAGCCTCCATCTACCCGACGGCCCTCACAAGCTGATAGCTGCGAAACATAAACAAACCAGTCCTGCATGGTTACTTTCTCAGGTGGCCAGGCAGCAGAGCATGGGGGACCTTTCCCAGCTTGGCATATACGTATACATATTATATACACCTATATGTATAACATGCATACTATAAAACAGAATGAATATGAACTATGTAATACGCATTATAACTATTATCTTGCACCTAGCATTTCTTCAGCCTCAGTCAATAATTGCATGATGGGTGTAGCTAATAAAAATGGCCAACAACAGTTGGAAAAATGTGCACCACTGGAAAAGAACCATCATATCTAGCCAATTATTATTAGACACATTAACACAGGCACATGGCATGTGTGATGTTGGTATGAGTGACACCTCAGTGTGATTGCTAGTTTGAGAACAGTCTGCCAACCAAAACCTCTTAGCCAACAGTAGTCCTGCTGTTAGACAAAGACCACCCATTAAGGGTTAGACCAGGAGGCACCAATTTTATCTACAAAGGGCTGGTGTCGCTGCAGGTTTTCATTCCAACCAATCAGGTTATTAAAACTAATGTGACGTTTAATTAATTGCTATTAATATTGACCCCTTGGCTAGATGGTTGCCCTAGGCCCTGCCCTTCTTTAGGAGAGCCCTCACAAGTCAAGTGATCAACATATAATTAATTAATAAGAGTTATGATTAAATAATTAAGAGTCATATATATATATATATATATATATATATATATATATATATATATACACACACACACACACACACATATATTTAGGTACTTACAGTATATATAGGTATATATATTCTAGTAGGTTCTAGTAGAGGTTAATCCAGCTGCAGTGATATAAATGACAGAATGTGTTGTAGTGTTTGCTAGGCAGATACAGTAGTGAACACACTACTGGCGGCGTAACTAGGAAACCAGACTGTCATGCCATAACACACTTTTTTTTCATTTGATGTAAACTCCAATGACCTAAAAAAGAAGTGGCCATCACAACCAGACAGCAAAACGGCCACAGATAGAGTGAAATACTTGAGTAGGAGGATGAAGACAGCTCAGTTGATAAGGAAACAGAAAACCAAATAACAGGCAGCAGGAGAAGCAATCAAAAGAGGGATATGAATCATTAATTATAATAACATATCTGTTCTAACAAATCATGTCTGTCTAGCAGGAATATCAGGTTTGTTTATGTTCTGGTGCATTCTGTTTGCAGTTTTACACATTTTCTGGGTCCTAGGTGGCATTCTTTCTCCACAACGTGCTTGGTTTAACAATCTACTTGAAGTGGTCAGGTATCTTAGTGATCCTCCACTTTTCTATTATTGTATTATGTAGTGTGTTTCCTGCATGTGTTATTCAGTCAATGTATGCAGCAAAAAAATGGTATTTTATGGTATTATAAGCCGTTATTGAAGCACTATATAGACATTTCTGTCTGATTAAGTCATTTTCAAATATGCTAACACATTTGATCGTTCAAGCATTCAACTGAGGAGTACTGCCTTATTTTATCGTGTGCGAGATGTAAGATGCTGTTGTGCTATTATCTCATTGACATATAGAGGTAGCGATTCTAAGTATGGCATAATTCCACAAACACTCTGGTGGTAATTTTTCCTGGCAATCTTTGTAACTTCTGAAGCAGGAATAAGACTTGCTTGAGCAAGACTTTAGATAGGGAGATATGACCGGCACTGAACTTAAAACAGCCTTTTCTTCCTGTATGAACTTTTATGTTGTAAACCCTCTTCTTGTGTGTGTGGAAAGTAGGTTTAGCTTGTAATCCAAATAAGTGAAAAGATGTTTGATATGTTGAGATTCTAATTACATGTTTGAATTTATTACACTGGAAGCAGTTTTAGCTCACTTTTATCTTATTTTTCAATTTACAATGGAATTTAAAAAGAATTAAATTTACACACGACACACACACTAGTAAAAATATAAGCTCATCAGATAAATTGTCACCTGTGCCTGAAATATACCTAATTTTGTGTAATACCTCCACAAGCATGAATAACAGCTGTGATTCAATTTGGTACAGACTGGACAAGTTTCTGGATGTAGGCCACATCAATGTTCAGTCACTCTTGCAGCAAAGAATTGTGCAGTTGGGCCAGATTTGGTGGATGCCCTCCCTTCACAACGCTGAGAAGAATTTTCCTGTATGACCGTATGCTTCCATACACCTTCAGATTCAGCTACTTCCTTCACACTATGGTCTTTGGCATGCCCAAAAGCAGTCACTTCTTTTAGCCAATCATTAACATCTGCTTTACGACCCATCGTCCACACATGGAAGAAGACATTCATTGCACTGTAGCACCTCTTCTCCTTTCTATGAATCCCGTCACTCACCCTGCAGATATTTATAGTTGGATCATCCTTGTGCAATGGTATCTACAGGAGCCTGGAGATACTACCACCTTAAACACGCAAGGTGACTATTTTTTTGTCTGGTGAGCTAATTTCTTAATTAGTAAAAACTTTTATATATATTTAATATTAACCAATATTAAGTACTAACTAATTCACATGTACAAGTTGAATTCCTGAGATGAGAAATAAAGTATTAACTAGTTGAAATTGACTTTTGACATGTAAACTGTTTTTCTGAGATCGAGACAAATTTCAGAAATAGAAGCTAAAACGTTTTGTCATAGTACTTATAACTTCAGTGAAAAAAATCAACAAATATTAACCTGAACATTTTTTTACATTGCAACTGCAATTATAATAAACAGTAAACGGCTTGAGTTCTTTCCAATGAGAAATGCTATAAGTATTTTAGTCATTCTTCAATTTTTGAATAAATGTCTTTTATTTCTAATGTATAAACTTATTCATGTTATTATTATCTTTTCAGTATTATGTGTCATTTGTTTCTAATTGACACTAACTTTTTCTGAAGGAAATTTATTTTGTGATTAAAAGTTAAAAGCATGTTTTTAAAAACATTTACTGTTATTTACTCGTAGATCTTTTTCTGACAATTTAGGTTTTCTTTGTTTCCGTTCAGTTTGGAAGGCAACTGGAGCTTGGCATGAGTTTTTCATTTTTAAGACTTCATTTACATTTTGATTGGCTCTTGCCTTGGACACTGAAAAATACTGTAGCATAAAAAAGACACTGGTGCGCTATAGATTGTCATGGTCACTTTATGAATAGGCCTTATTTATATTGCTGCACATTTTCCCACATGACATAGCCGACTTACCAATGAGTCTAATATCTCTCCCTATACATAATATGGGAGTATTTTCCCTGCTATCAATTATTCTATCTCTTCATTTTTTAATTTAAGCTATGCTCTAACATGGGTGCTATTTAATAGAGCTTAATTACTCTGTGTGTTCCATAGCCATCTGTATGACATCTTGTGACATGCCATGCGGTGTCTTTATTAAAAACGGTGTACGGCATTTCCAGCGGTAATGAATGAGGGCATATTCCTGAGTCATGGTCCTTTGGCCAGTTAGCGCATATTTCTACTTTGTGGATGAAGATCGCATTGAGTTTGACACGGTCCAATCACAGCCTCACTCAGGATTGCAATTTTCCAGAACGTGTCACTCAAATACAAGTCAGAGAGTCAACCTCTAAATGGAGTATGCCAAAAAGAAGCCGTGCACCGAATAGCAAGCACGAAAGCGTCTCTCCAACTCAGGGCTAAGTGAGAGTTTTAAAGGGGAAGCGTTTGTTTTAGAGAATTTACGAGGACTTTTGGCCCCTGTTTTTACATATCATCCATGACAACAAAGGGAAAATGACAGGCTGGTGTTGACACTACAGCTCCATTACCTTTAAAGCCCAGAGCAGACCTTGTAATGAAAAAAAGGGGGGGTTCTATTTACATGGTTCTGTCTATTCACAAGACTTAATGTCCACAAGTCAAGGAGGATCCGGAGCCTGGATTGTGTAGGCCCGATCCATAAGTAATGGAGAACAATGTGGCTCTTGGGGAAGGAATGTTCAGCCGTCCTTTTAACACAAAGGCAGAGTAAACAATAGGAGTAAGGGTGGAAGGTCATAGGGCCATCTTTGGATCTGGTTACTTTGGCGTTTCCTGCTTGTCTGTTTTGACTGTCTCTCTCTTTATCTCTTTCTCATCCAAGTCCTGTCTTAGCCCTTCATGTTATCTTAAAAGATCAAATGGCAATACCTACACCATTTGTCAAGATTTGGGGATTGAGGATGATGAAACGCTGTTCTAAGATCAAGTCCTTGTTGCTGAGAGATTTTTTTGGCAATGTCTCCACTGTAGTTTACACAACAAACACTTGCTCTGGGTGGTTGGGCAAGTGCGCGGTTTGCTGAATACTAGCAGTAGATTACTGCTGACACATGTTCTGACATGCTAGCACTGGCAATACAACTGCTAATTGACACGAGACAACTCAATCCAAATTCTCTCTATACGTTCCAATGTCTTTACATCTTATCTCCGAAGCCACCCATGCTCTAATTACACATGGAGAATAGTTGTGCATACCTGTTGGTGTTTAAGAGATTAGCTTGTGCCTTGAACACGCTGAACCAGTCTCAATTCTAGCTGAATATAAAGAGATCTCGGACAATATCTCTGTGGAAGTGAATGCAAACCGCACACCGCTGTGCAACACAAATGCATGACTGACAGTGATTCGGTTCTACCATGTCTAGACGCACTAGACATGTTATATCCATTCCTCAAATATTTCCCTAGCACAGCTATTAGCAAAATCATTTGACTCAGCAAAGCAAAGTTGGCAACACAGCTATTGGAGATACGTCAAAGCTGTCATTTCTGTGGTACGTCATTTGCATTTAGCAGCCTCGGGGAAATAAAAACCGGCTACTCTAGCTTGCTGGTATTATGAATCCAAGTGATGCTATCCCCTGAAAAAGGAGGTGTTGAAACTAATCGCATAGATATAGAACAGATATTGGTGTCATCACTTACTGAACATGCTATTATTTTGTGTGCACCACCTTCAATTACCTACAGCTGCCATGATGTCTGTAAAAGTCTTACAGTTTATATAGGCCTATTGGACAGCTGTCTGCATTCATAGGTACGTGTTTGATAAGCTAGAAGGAAATGTAAGACTTCTGCGATGAGATCCAACCAATAGATGCATATGAATGAGATATGATAACTGTCAACAGAAGGGGTAATCTACCAAATGAAGACTTGTGTGGAGCCACAAAATGCTCTTCTAGCCAAAGAGTGACAGGGGGCACTCATGCTTGTGCACATGACAGTGAGAAGGGGAGGGGCTATGTGCAGAACCCCATGCATTGTAAAAGAACAAGAGATGGTCAAACGAGGCCAGAGAGGAGTGAAGATCTGAAAAGCAAAGATCGAGAAAGAAGGTCTTAGATGAGGCAAGTGTTCTCAGATAAGACGTGTTTATATCAGTGAGGCGTTTCAACGGTAGAGAAACCCTCTGGAGTTGATGAGTTGATGAAGTTTCCCAGCTTTCCCGTCCCCCAATAAAAGGTGCTGCTGGAAAGTAAGACTTAGGTCACAGCATGGAAATGCTCCATGGTAGAAAAAGGTGGAACAAAACATTCAAAGAAGAAGCCAGCTTGCAAACCCAACAAATGATCTAACATTAGTAATATTACTTGTTGTGTCATATTTGTCCGCACTTAAGCTGAAGGGTTTTATGGCCACAAAGACCTAAAAAAACAAGTTTGCTAGCCCGCCTCAGTAATGCACATCTTAAATATGTATCTGTTATGCTGTTGAGCTGAAATACCAACAGGTCTTCATGTTCGCTAACCATTACTACGTTTGTTGTAAACATACTCTCTAGACAGTCTCTAGAGCAAGAGATTCTGGTTTATAGATTTGGAAAACCCCCTTCTGATGATTTCTTAGAGGTGGGAGGACATTTTTTGGAAAACTACCACTTAAAGACTTGAAGTTTGGCAATCATGTTTTGGGAAATTAGAACATACTGCTGAGAGGCTCAATATCTTATTGAAACCTTATTGCAGTATCTGTCTTCAAGTCATTACTGCAGTGATAATTTGACGTTTTTTCCACATTTCTGCATGTTGCAGTCATTCCAATAGCACTCATGCTAACTAGCCCTGCGGCTGAATTTATTATCCAGTAGGGATTCCCAAAAGTTCTATGAAGTATGGATGTAGTGCATGACATAAAACAAATGGACTGAAACACAAAAAGCTTAAGCCACTGTCTAACTTTTTGATTTCTGTCAAACCAACAAGGCTGAGTGATGCAATGCTGATCTATAAAACACTGAATAACATGACAAATGACATATTAAATCCTGGTTTTATGCCAGTATTACACTGAAATCATTTAAAAAATATGCATTAAATGAATGTATTGATGCCATAATTCCAATGACACTGATGGTCATGGTATTCAAAGTTAGTTTTCAAAGCTCTAAAATTAAAAATAGACTGTATGGTATAGTATGTGGAATACCACCACCGTGAAGCAACAGTTTACAGTAAAAAATTTAAATGGCAGACTTAAATAAAGTAGCTATCATGCATCGGCAGGGTTTGTTTTACTTGGGGCATGTGGGGTTATGTAATTTTACCACAGACCATCTGTATATATATGTTTATATATATACTGTTTTATACCAGTTTGCCCAGGATAAGACTGATTTATCCTTTGCTGTTAGCTTAAAAAAGGTGTGCAGTCCTGCTTGCAAGTAGAAGACATGTCCAAACATTTAAATTGCAGTTTTAATTACCGTCTAGTTACCTAACCATCTACCTACTGTCCAAACATTTACATACTATCTAGCCATCTACCTATTATCTAGCCATTTACTAAGCTGTCTTCAATGTGTTGTTTGTCTCATTGGCATTGTATTATTAGCACTGCGAATACCTTGCATATTTACAATTTACATTAATAGACAAAATCAAACTTTACTCTGTATTAGGGTGCCTCCATACTTAACAAGTACATGAAAACTTTTCCACAGGATATGTTAGACTATTTACCAACATGGCAATTCATGCAGGATTAACATAACCTGGGCTTATGTCTACACTTTGCTGAGGAATAGGCGCCAGAATCTGTACTGCCACAGCAGCATGCAACACATAAGAAAAAGACTGATAGCGGATTTGGACGGAACTAATATAATTGAGAAACGCCAGTAATAATTACTTTATTTATCCTCCCTGTGTCTCCCTGTATCCTGTCTGAGTAAGACTTAAAGCTCTGTAGATGGCAATAGACTTTTACAATATTTAAGGGTCTAAACACTTTAGCATTATGTGCAGCCTCCATAAGCTAATACTGAAACTAAATTGCACATAATCACGTAAAAAATGAAACTGGCGGAGTTAAGGAGGGTTGTTATTTAAACAACGTAATTCATTACAAATTGCTATTTACTTCCATTTCTTTCTGGAGAGAAAAAAAAGTCTTAATACTAATTATTTTACCTATCTACTAAACAACTGCAAAACTAATATACACTATATGACATTGTAAGACATGTGAATGATTCAAGTTTCACGCTCAGCCACACATGTGACGCATACAAGGACAGGCCTTATCGCTGTATCTGACTCGGTGAGGCCAATCATTCTCTGAGTAGAGAGTTTTTGAGCCATTTTGTGCCATTTGTGATTTTCACACAGAGGAATTTGTATTCCGCATTTAACCCATCCGTGAAGTGAAACACCCACATACACACACACACTAGTGAATACACACACACTAGGGGGCAGTGAGCACACTTGCCCGGAGTGGTGGGCAGCCCTATCCACGGCGCCCGGGGAGCAGTTGGGGGTTAGATGCCTTGCTCAAGGGCACCTCAGTCGTTACTGTCGGTTCAGGGAATCGAACCGGCACCCCTCCGGTCGCAAGGCTGGTTCCCTAACCTCCAGCCCACGACTGCCCACTGACTGACCCTACAGCCACAATTGCAGACATTCAGCGAGCAGTGATGCCCTCCATGAGACATCCTGTTAGTGCCAGCACCATTGGCAGACAGCTACGTGATGCACCCAGGCTGATACAGCAACTGAGAAGCTTCGTGTTGCGGTGGTCTCTATGGAGTGGGAGCCTATGGCTTGTGGTGACATCCCCCCATTGTTAGATGTCATGTTATGTGCTTTCTGCTGTTTCTTTAATAGACTAGCCTAGCTGGTAGCAGAAATATGGCTTTTTCTGACCCCTCTTTTGAACGGCATAACATTTGGTGTCATGGGCGCCTGGAGTACTCAAGTTGTCCGTCCAGCTGCAAGGTTGGATGACCATCTCCAGCTGTGTCCAATACGGCTCTCAGGCTCCTTCCCTGGTGTCTCACGGCAGTCCAATACATGCTGGATCTAGTCCACCACGGCCCAGCAGGATTCTGCAGGCTACTGCCACTCTTACACTTTTCCTTTTTCCAGCTTAACTCTTGCCACCCTCTGTGTCGCCGGCTTGCTTGCTATTCTCTTCAACACTCTTCGCCACACTCCTCCTCCTGTTGCCAAATGCTGCACCTCCTCTTGTCCTCCCCATTAACTTTTTTCAATAGACTTGCCTTCTTCTCCACCATCCGTCACAGATTTCTTTGATCTTTGGTTAAAGATCTTCTATTTCAGCAGCAAGATCCCACTTCTGACACCACTGTGATGATATGGTGAAGAAGAGTTCGGGTTCGAAAGCTGAAAGAACATAAAGCAGAAATGGTGCCTGCACATGCATAAAAACACAACACAAAATTACACAAACACCACATAACAACCAACTGAACAACAACCCAAGCAGCAAAAAATGGTCCTCTGTCTACGGGGGGGGGCACATGAGCCTTGTTTCAAGGCAATGCACCATGTGGCAGTTACCACGGTATCAAACTGTTGTAAATGTAGTTTACCCACTTTTTGTGTGTAGCTACAGATTATAGTAATATGATAAAAATTCATAATTATTTGAAGTAATTTCAGCTAACTTGACAAACGATTATAGCTGATTAATCTTTCAACAGATCATACCCTCATAACTCACATATTTTACACAATGGGGGTGCTGAGGGAAGCTTGAGGTTTGAGGGGGAACCCAAAGTGATGTACTGAGAAAATGATTACTGTAGTCACAGTTTTCTAAAAATAAGCCACTATTAGCCTGTTCACCAGATTTAAAGTTCCATTCTAGAGCAGTCCAATGTTATATTCTTCCTCTTTCGCAAGACCTGAATTTACTTGTTTACCAGTTTGTTACGCAAATTTTCTGTTCCACCTTAAATGATGCAAAAGTTTGGATACACCCTCGTATGATGATTATTATTTTCAACATTGTAGATTAATATAGAAAACTGCAAAGGAACACATATGATGTTTCTTCTTGGCTTCTCTTGCATCCCGTGCGTCCGACGATCCTGCTATTTAATCACAGACTAATCAGACATTTCTCCCTCTGCCTCAAAAACACTCAACACTTCTCCTATTCTTTCTAATAGACTATCATCATAGTCTTCCATCTAACACTTACTAACAGTTCTTATTCAATATTGCCTATAAATATGAACTCTGATCATTTTTGTGTTTGTTGCTATCTGGGGTCGACCTGAAGAGGATGGGTTCCCCTTTTGAGTCGTGGTTCCTCTCAAGGTTTCTTCCTCTTACTCAGTGGGAGTTTTTCCTTGCCACTGTCGCTTTTAGCTTGCTCATTGGGGGCTTGGACCCCAGATTCTCTGTAAAGGTGCTTTGTGATAACATCTGTTGTAAAAAGCGCTATATAAATATAGAAATAAATTTGACTTGATTTGACGCATTATTATTATGATATTATTATTATATTATTATTAATAATTAATTAATTAATAATATTATTATATTATATTATTATAGAATTATTATTACGGAATTATATAGCAAACAAAGAAGTGTTAAACAAACCAGAATACGTTTTATACTTTAGATTCTTCAGAGTAGCCACCTTTTGCTTGAGAGAATGCCAAGAGTGTGCAAAGCCGTCATCAAGGCAAAAGTAAACACTTTTTTATTTACTACATATTTCCATATGTGTTCCATCATAGTTTTAATGTCCTCAGAAATGCAACTTCAGCACAATTTAAGGTGGAAAAGAAAATCTATTTACGAAGCAAGCAAAAAAGCTCCAGGTTTACATCAATTTCCACAAAGCTCTGTGAAAAATACTGTTAACTATTGTTTTTGCTTTCCTGCACCATGTTTAATACTTGTTTGTTGTGACCATGATCATGAAGCAATGAAGAGTTTGCTTTTCTGTAGCAGAGTAATCAAAAATGTTTTTTGTCAGGGACGGTTGAATAGTGTTGAAGTAAAGCTGGTAAACAAATTTGCGCTATTCAAGCTCAACACACGATTCCGTCAAAAACGTACCATGAGCGGATTACAACAGAAAATGAAAGGAGTCAAAGGGTCGACGCCAAGCACTTCAACACTTCAACAGAGTCTTTGGCTAAGAGGGAACTTGACTCCCAGATGTGCTGGAAACCACTCCTCATCACCGGGCTTTCTAAAAGTAACACTAATTTGTACCAATTAGAAAGTGCAAGTGAATGCCCAATATTCTCTTTCAGTGACTTACAGTGTTTGGAAAGAAATAGCCAATAGCTTGTCTCTATGCCTGCCTTTGAATAACCCAAACAGACATGCCTGATTAACATTATAAACAGTTGATTCAGTTTGAAAACCTAGAAATTAGAATACAGGTGGTCCAAAAACAGCTTCCTCCAAGTACAATGACTAAAGCATAAAGCTGACGTGGCTGCTTCCCTATGGAAAATTAAGTCGGGCCTATTTAGCTGCGGTTCTCTCCTCCAGTACAGAAATCCATTTCAATCAGCTTCACTGTAGTGTAATCTGCTTGTTAAAACATGACATATACGACTTACATCCGGTCCAAACCTTTCTGGGTCCCTATTTGTATAATAATAATAAAAAAAAAAACTATAGAGTCGTTCTTCTGCCTCTTTTTTGTGATGAGAAAGAGGAAATGGCTGCAGCAAGACTAAATGCTGATGATGTCATGAATAAAAGAAATGCAACAGACGACTTTAAAAATATGACTTTTAAATTATGTGAGGAAGCCAATCGCTACAGGCCAGTAGAGCCTGAGGTGCCCTCAGGTAGTGTCTCGCAGTATGGCATCAGGCGGCCATGTTTGCTAACTGTTTGTAGAGTTTCCTAATGGTGTACTGTGATAATCCCTCCCATGCAGCTTGAATGTTCTCACACAGTTCCTCCAGATTTTCTGGTAGGGGTGGAGGTAGAGTGACACCAGACCTTCTTCATCTTGGCGTTGACCACGGATCCTCCACACACGGATTCCTTGGTCGGTGACGTTGCATGGTGTTAAGGGCAGTCGTCATAATGGTCTGCATGCAAGTAGCCCTGCGTCATGCAGCCGTCTGCCAACGGTGCAGGTACTAATACGATGACTCATGAAGGGCATCGCTGCTCACCAAATGCCTGCAATCGTGGCTTTCGGGTCAGTCCGGCACAGCGATAAGGCTGGTCCTTGCTTACATCACATGAATGGCTGAACGTGAAACGCATGTCACACAGTGTCCAGCCTGTCCACCAAGTTTCATTCCTGTTGGTTGATTCCTTCAGGGTACAACTACTTGTACAACTGTTTTTGGATGAGGAGTATGAGGAGTGTGCCTAATCAAATAAGGAAGGTGTCATAAAAAGTTCACTGGTTATGCCATTGTGGTTTGTCTTTGAGACCTAAAGGAGTGGCTGGACCCGCATGGTCTCAGATTCAACAACTTGAATTAGCAATGCCTATTGATAAACTGCATCCATACATGTTTAATGTTAATTTTAATGTTCTTTAGGTAATGTAAGGTAATGTAATTACCTGCTCACACTCACATTTGGTGTACTCTTTGGAACTGTATTTCTGGGTAGTCTGCATAAAGCGGCCTGTGAAATAACACCCTGCTATAAATGAGTCTGACATATCTGGGCAACGATGTGCAATAATCCACAGTGACTGACAGTTGAAGCTTTTAAAGAAAAAGAATAAAAAAACATTAGCCAATGAATTCACAAATTTTGACTTTTGAAGGAACCTTCTTCCCTTCAGTTTCAGCATTGCCACGAAAAAAATGGGTTGAGTTAACATTAATAACCCAAATTCCATTATTAAACGCGTTGCATAAGGGACATACAGAGGTAAAAAAATCTTATCAAGTCCTTTGATGATGTGCCCTTTCAGTCTACTGAATGTAATCATCACTACAGCCCGTTTAAAGACAGATTGTGGAGAATGCTTTGTCGGCCCGTGTTCATGAGGCCCGGGGAATCTCATAGGTAATTGCACTGATTTGCACCATTAGACTATAATATATTATCAGAGAGCCGCTCTTCTCCTCGTCCACGTGAAAGACTCTGTGAGACTAAATCAGCCTCACTCTCTCTTTTTTCCCCCTCCCCACACTCCATTTTGACAACTGACAAAATTCATCTCCTGTGGGGAATTGAAATGGAGGGTCCTGTTTTGTTCTGGCAGTTCTTTCAGGAGTCACCATCAATCAGCGAAGCCATTGTGCTGGTGAAAGGAGCCGTTCTGTATTGCATTCGGCATGGACTGCTTAAAGTGGATAAAATACAGATATTGAAACTTTTGAAACGTGGGGAGGTCAATGCAATCTCAGCCCCGTGATGGATGGCGCAGGGGAGAGCTCGTTCGAATGAAGGATTAGGCCCATCATTTGCTTATGATTAGTCCAGCTGATGGACAGGTGTCTTGTGCTGCGGTGTGAAGAAAGTTTCAGCCATGAAAAAAGTTCTTCAGGGGAGTCAGGGGTGTCCAATCCTGGTCCTGGAGGACCCACAGAGCTTAGCTCCAACCCCAATCTAACACACCAGACCAGGTAACCTGATTCAGGGGCATCTGAATATTAACAATAGGCATGTTGGATCTGAACTCTCCAGGAGCAGCATTAAGGACCCCTCCTCTAAGCCTTTAGTGAACAGAGGCACTTTGTTTTTGCATTACAGCATTGATAGATACTGAAGCCTTTAAATGACCCACTGGTGGTTCAATGTTTATTACACACTTCTATAGCTTAAACAACAGTTTGCACTGTAGGCCGTGTAGTTACATGTGGTTATAGGATTTAGTATATACGCCTGGAAATTGAGGAAATTAACAGGATTTGGGGATTTTTTTAAAGGAATGCTGTAGTGTTTTCCAACTTAATGTCTGATTGTCAATTCTGCATTGCACTGTTGATTGCCATGTACCATAACTTGACTTTTTTTTCCCCTGTACTTTAGTAAATCGATAACGACAGAAGTCATCTTGCAAATGTACTTTGAGATGTCACACTAAGTACTACTTGTTTTGTTCCCTTTTTCATTGATAATTATTATATGGGAGGTAAATATGTTGATTGAAAACAAAATGGGTTTATAACAATAGAAGGATGAATCAGGACACTGAACAAGCATACAACTCCTGCTTGTGATTTAGTAACACATCCCCAAAGCAGCAAACAGCTGATGACATGGCCGACTTTGACAATTAGGGCAAAAACCTGTCACGTGGGGACAGGACGAGGAGGCAGGATGTAAGTGCAAGTCTTTAATAGGATTAAATTAAAACAAAACCAAATAAAGTAGTACACTAAGAAATACAGAGAACAGGGTAAAAAACAACAGACACCTGGGAAGGGGCGGAGCTACAAACTAAGGACAGGTGAGGGGCCTGACAAGAGGGCGGAGACAGGAGGAGCAATAACCAAAACAAACAGAAGCACATGGAACAGGATAACAAAAGGCACATGGAAATGAAAAGAAAAAAAAGACAAACAGAAAACCAGAGACAAACAGGGGCAAGACAAGAAAGGACGTGACAAAACCTAACTTAAGTTCAGCGTAAGTCAAAGGAATCTGACTTTTTTCTAATCATTTTGGAGACATTGCTGTTGGTCCATTCATCATTAAATTTTCACACAATGTAAATTGCAGCTTCTGTGTTCGAAAAACACATAAAAGTGAAAACTGGCAAAAATGGAGATACATGTTTTTCATTAGACAGCGACGATATTATGGCTGTGTCTAAGCCACTTACACCGGTGCAACACATACTTACACAACACCACCATGTCAGTGTCACTGCAGTGCTGAGAATATTCCACTACCCTAGTCATACCTGTTGAAGAACTATTGAAGAACAGGGTGCAAGGAGCTAACAAAGTATGTAATAAAGTCATAAAGTAATAAATTCAAACTCAGCATACTTTTCTCTGTGCTATGCACACAATATTTCATTATAATATACACATACGTACATACAGATTTATTACACAGATTTATATGATTCATTTGCAAACACATATTTGAAGAATGAATTCATGGAAAGGTGTTAACACATTCCAAGCAAAAGGGTTTTCATGTGGGAACCACAAAGTTATTATCTGTGGTCACTGACTGCATACTACAGATGTGGCAGATAGAGATTATGGTGAAAAATGCTGGTACGTTCACTTAAAGCTACAAACAGCATTAGTTGCCGTACGCCTTTTTGCAGATAACTGTGTGGACCTTTTACTTCGTTTCTTCGCTTGTTTCTTGAAGAAAAAGTGTTGCTATTATTTTTATCCTTTTTATTATCTCAGTAAAAGCATCTGCTGGGTGCTTCCAAGAGCATCAACGATGGTGTATCCAGAAACATCAACAGGTGTACTACAAGAACTGGGTGCGAACCGTTACAGTCTGTAAACTGAAGCCTAATCTTTGTCATTTGAAAGTTGTCATTTTTGTCATCTTAATTTGGCCACAATGCTGCAACTAACATGGTAAGAAAGAACGGGTACAAGTACAATGCTATGGTGTCTAAAGCATGCTTAGCGTGACTGTATGAGAGCTGAGATGTGACAGTGTTGCTCCTGAGATTTAAAGCCATTCTGTCTGAAACCTGACACTGTGGTCTGAGGATGTATTAATAAATAGTACATTCTAGCAACGGCAGATTTTGGTACAGGCATTATATCTGCCTGCAGCACTGAGCACCATGGCAACTTGAGTTAGCAGTGGTGAACCATGACTGTTGTGCCAGGATCAGGTTACGTGAATTCCGCCTGATTTTGACATGCTTTTGTTGTAGCTGACATATTTCCAGCATCGGGCTTGAATATAAGCATCAGTATCGAGGAACATGTCGTGTATAGTGACGTAATCAAAGAACAGCAATGTGGCCCTTATGACACCCCAGCAAAAAGTCTAGCATGTCTGAATTATTTGCATTTTTCCTAGTTGGACAAATCGTACGACATGTTCCTTGATATTGACCAGTAGGAAACTGTTCTTGTTCTGTTGTGAAACTGTCCTTGACATGTTAACACATTAATTACCTCAAGTATTCTTTGAAGGATTGATAACCTATACTGTCCTCTTTATGACAGTAAGATACAGATCCAAAGTTATATAGCCATGATTGACAGTTTCTTGACCCTAATTACCAAGGTTGTGAATAGAGATGGCGGGAAGTTTTGGCAGGGTGGCAGGGTGAGTGTGTGAGCTCAGGTGGGGGTCAAGACCAGCAAAACTACTTGAGATAAGAAAATGAGATCAGTGTTGGGTTGTTCTAGAAGTCGCCAATCAGCAAGTCACTCTCTCCTTAAAGGCAAAGCCGGACAGATGTACTTGCATTCAGAACGTGCACCACACGGAATGGGATGGAGAATGTGTGAGGTGGGGGTAGGGGCAGGGGGTTGTTCTGCCAAAAAGGAAACAACTCTCCTCCGAACAGCACAAACATCCACCACACAGAAATTCTGGGATGGTATCTGGGATGGCCTGTCAGATTTCATTTGGTTAAACTAGCCACCCCAGCCACCCCTTTAGAACCACACGTGCATCAAGCCTGTAGTGTTTCCAGTCTCTTGACCTATAGCCTAGTCTTAGGGCTAGGCCTTCAATTCAGGATTATAGGTCAAAGTGCAGTCAGAACATGAGGGAAAGAACACCTCCATGATAAGCCACACTGTTGATAGCATCCCTATGGGATTCTAGTAGTTTGGTAACGCTAAGCTAACGCTGATTCCCATGAATGTGTTTTGATTACTGTGGATTAAACGTAAACATTTGAAACTTGTGACACACATATTAGCATATGTTTTACTTTGTGGCACTGAGTCTTACAGTAGTGAGCGCTTGTATAGAGCTGCTGCTGCTGTTTCCCATTAATTAAGCAGGCCATTAATTAAGCTGTCACTCATATCCACAGCCAGTGACTAAGCCAGAAGTTCCAAAAGGCCTACAGTGACTTTTTGTCCAAACAAATTTTGTCCATATTAATAATTAAAGCGTGATTGGTTGATTCCTCTGTCGCTTTGGAATTATGCTGATGGCTAATCCAACATGTTAGGGCTTCTCTTAAGCTCTTGAAGCCCCAACCAATGGGAGAGCTCACATTAGCTATATCTGCCTCACGAGTCAGCTGTAGTCGAAGAAACTGCCATAGCAGGGAAAAGACAGCACATTACAGATAACCTTGGTCATTTGAACAACCGCTAGTGATTGTGACATTTCTCCAGTCGACGACAATTGAACGCAAGGCTAAGATAGTTCCCTTAAACGAGCACTGTGATTAGGATACCTCTGTCTCATTTAATGAAGTTATTACTCCTCGGCTCTGTTATCGCCAGCCCCTCGCAATTCCTACACAAAAATAAAAAAAAAGAAAGAAAGACTTATGCTGATAGGCTCTTTAATTTGAACTGGTGAATCAGCCTGCCATCAGCGCCTGGAATGCATTTATTTCATTAGGCGGGGAGAACGACAAGGCAGAGGCATGCTAGCTCCAGCAAATGCAGATAGCGTTTGAGTCTTGGTACCAACAGAGAAGTGAACTTCTCTTCTCAGTCCCTGTTCAGTTCTTGTTGTTAGTACTACAACACGGTAAACATTGATTCATTTATTCATCTTCTAAGCAGCTTATCCTTTTGGGTCGTGGGGGTGCTGGAAGAGCAGACCGCCAGTCTGTCACAGGTGATGTGGTAAACAGTTTAAAACTAAAGCTGTGTAAGCTCTGGTTAAAACTGAAAAAAGTAGTATTACTGAGTCAGGAGAAAAAAAAAAAAAAACAGCAAACATAACTCATCATGAAAAGAATAGCTGCACCCAGAAGGAAGTGTGGGATTGCAGTGCTTTTGGGAAGGAAGATAAAGGATACCAGGAACAATAAATGATGATAAATTTAGAATCAGAATCAGAATCTCTTTATTTCACCAAGTATGTTACACATACAAGGAATTTGTCTTGGTGAGAGCAACACGTATGACAAGTAACAAAAAACAAGTAACAAAAAAACACAGAACACAGATTATTTACAGTATTAAACTAAAGAAAAATTACGCTAAACAATAAATAGAGTAGATGATAAATTAAAAAAGTAAAAAGTACTAAAAGTAATAAAAAGCTGGAGAAGCTGAGAGATGTGAAACAAATTTAGTTGAAAAATATTATATATAGAAAGTTACAGATGACCTGAATATCTACAGAAAGAGAACATCTGTACAGGTGTGCAAATAATCATAGTGCAAATAGGCAGAGTGCAAATAGCTGTTCAGTCCGGTTTGGTACAGTTCAGTTTTATGTTTTAAGGTTTACAGTGGAAGGTGTCCACTGTGGTTGAGGAGCGCTACAGCTCTGGGGAAGAAGCTGTTAGCATGACGTGTTGTGCTGGTTTTGATGGACCGCAGTCTTCTACCAGAGGGGAGAGTCTGGAAGAGGAGGTGTCCAGGACGTGAGGGGTCAGATGTAATTTTGCCAGCACGCTTCCTCACCCTGCTGGTGTAGATCTGCTGAAGTGATGGCAGGTTACATCCAATGATCCTCTCTGCTATCCTGATGATGCGCTGGAGTTTGGTTCTTTCTTGTGAGGTGGAGGAACCAAACCAGATAGTTATGGAGGCTGTGAGAATGGACTCGATGATCGCTCTGTAGAACTGGATCATCAGGGTCTGTGGCAGGTTGAATTTCTTGAGCTGTCTCAAGAAGAACTGACTGATATGGGCAATATTTATTAAGTAGTGTCTCTCAGTATGACGTCGGGCCACCATGTTTGCTAATCCAAAATGCCAGACATCTCGGCATGGAGTTGTAGAGGTTCCTAGTGACGTCCTGTGATAATCCATCCCCTGCAGCTTGAATATTCTCACACAGTTCTTGAAGATTTTGCGGTAGGGGTGGAGGTGGGGTGACTCCAGGCCTTTGGGGCGTATGATGCATGTAATAATCAACAACAGAATCCAGGCAACCATGACAAAGGGAGAAGACAGAGTCATAAACCAGGAGAACAAGCAGGAGTCGAAAACCAAAGAGAGAAACAACCAGCAAACACAACAAAAGAGCAACACCAGAAAGGAGTAAACCAGAAATCAAACAGAGTCAGAACTCAGTAAGACACAGTCAATACTACTTGGCAATACTTTGCAAGGTGTGTGAGCGAACCAGGAGCTTATAAGCAAACACTAAATGACTAAAGGAGGGATAGGTGTGTGTATCAGTACTCTGGGGATGACGAACGGGAAAACGGAACGTGATTGGGCGATGGCAGACATGTGACTATGACGTCATCGGGTGGTGGATTCTGGGAGAGTGTGTTTTCGGAGATCGGAGGCAGAGGGAAACCTAGAAGCGTGACAGTACGTGCAACAAACTGTTCATTTTGGTGCTGACCATGCTGCCTCCACACACAGATTCATTGGTCGTCTCCACCAAGACAAAAGCGTGACTCCTCACTGAAGATGTTCCGCTGCCATTATGAGTCACTCCTTGACAGTCTGGCACAACATCATTGCAGTCTTTGGCGACATTGTTGTGGTGTTATGGGCAGTCATGTAACGGTCTTCGTGCATATAGTCCTGTGTCGTGCAGCCATCTGCCAATGGTCCTGGAACTAACAGGATGACTTATGGAGGGCATTACTGCTTGCTGAGCAGTGCGTGGCCAAGCACAAAACTTGGATCATTTCCATGTCTCACAATGTCAAACCTACCCACCAAGTTTCATTCCTGTCAGCTGATTCCTTATAGGTGCAACTATTTGTGCAACTATTCTTTTGATGATGAGAGTATGTTGTGCATGTACTGCTATGTATAGGGATGGGATCAAGAAGCAGTTCCAGCTGAGGACCAGTTCCATATTGTCCAGTCCACTGGAATTGTATCGCCTTGAGGTTATACCATCAATGCCAGCATGGCATACTTTTCTGACAGTTGTGCATTGCAAAAACATGATGTCAAACTCTGTATTTGTGCTTCTGGCGGACAGGAAGAAGCGATCTGAAGCCTGGCTTGATTTCAGAAAAATAGTGCTAATTGCGATATCTGTAACATCACCATTTCAAGTAAGGGTGAAAACAAGAGCAATATGTTGAAACATCGTTTAACACAGCATGGGTGAAAATTCAGGAATGCCAGGTACTTGACACACTACGGAGACGTGCCACTGCTTCCCAACCGAGAAGCATGTTTGTTAAGCAGGGTAAATATGCTATGCTCTAAAATGAGCGGTTTCTTTTTACTAAGAAGACCTTAAAGAAATCATCTCTTATTTCATCTCTTGTTTTAGATGATGATAGACAGACCGATAGATAGCGTCTAGAGTCTACTACTAGCTGTTCAACTCACACATCAGTTTCCAGCCAGCAAAACCCTTTCACTCTTTCTACACAGGGATGGGAAAATGAACAAAGAATGGATAAACAAGTCTCACTGTGCAATCACAAAATTTGTAGTGAAAGGTTTGCACTGTTTCTCAGAAGTAGATGAGCTACAGTAGAATTTCAGTAGTTGACGTACAGCCTAATGCAGACATAGACTATATGATTTCTTTTGGATATTGCCTTTTATATCCTATTATGCTATATCCTCAATCTGAAAATGAGTCACCTGTGACTGAAACATACCTAATAACATGTAATACCTCCACGAGCATGAATAAAAGCTGTGATTTGATTTGACATGGACCAGACAAGTTTCTGTATGTAGGGCACATGAATGCTCAGCCACTCCTGAATCAAAGAATTGCACAGTTGGGCCAGATTTGGTGGATGCCTTCCCTGGCATTTCTGGGGAGAGTTCACCCATATGACCATACGCTTCTATACACCTGCAAATTCAGCTACCTCCTTCAGACTATGGCCTTTGGCACACCCAAATGCAATCACTCCTTTTTGCCAGTCATTAACATCTGCTTTGGAGCCATTTTCCACACATCGAACGAGACATTCACTGTACTGTAGGTATTTATAGCTTGATCATCCTCATGCAACACCATCTGCAGGAGCCTGAAGTTACTACCACCTTAAACACACAAGGTGACATTTTTTTTGTCCATTGAGTTTATCTATCTATTATACATTTAAAAAATATGTCAAAGTTTAGATTTCAAAATCATAATACTGATAAAGATTTGAAGACAATCCATAGAAGACACATTCTTCACCAGGTTCTCACTGAATGCTGTTTCAACATGCTGCTTGTTGCACGCAGTTACACTTTTCCACCATAGGGCTCTCCAAATCCTGAATGTATTACATAGTGTAGCTTTAAATATGCTATGTAATGCATATAATGACAAGTGTTATGACTATAGACAAAGCAAACTGGTCTTAATTTGACTTGAATGGGCAGAAATGCATCCATTGGCATATCAAAACATACAGGTAAAGAGTTTTATTCACGTTATGCTCCTAGAAGCCCTCAGTATATGGTATAACTCACCTTGTCTTAAATTGGATTCACTTTGACAGCATAATTAATAATTAATAAATGTGGACCCTCTGCCCTAGGACTAGCATTTATTAATATGTCTTTTTTGTCATTCTATGCAATATCCTCTAGTGCAGAGTTTATCCTTCAGCCTCATTGATTTGATGAGAGTTCACTTTATATTTATATACTTTATTTTTGCATTTTCTTTCACTACAACACACAGCACGCATTATGCAAATTCATCATACAGTCCCCCACACAGCAATAAGAAATACCACTGATGTGGATTAATACAGATGCAATATTGACAGTAAAGTAAGCTACCTGGCTTCCTTTTGTATTACCCAGCTAGTAGAAAAAACATTACAAACTGTCCGCCCACCATGTACCTTATGTTTGTGCTCCAAAGCTCCTGTAGAATTTCAAAAGTTTCTCCCACCACCAGAAAGTGATTTTCTTGTCTTGAAACTGGCAAATTTCACTCCTAAGACCTCCTTGCTATTGTTGCACCAGTACAAGAAACAAGTACTTTTAAACGAGCCATATTTATGTCATGGTTCTGCCTTTTGTTTCAGTTGGAGTGCCCCATAGACAAGGACTAACGATGGTAACAGTTTGATTATTCATATTTCGCTTGTGATTTATTCACTTATCATCAAAGAAAAAGTTGCACATATAATTGCACCCAGAAGGGATCAACCGACAGGAAGAAAGCTTGGTAGGTAGATTTGACATCATGAGACATGCAAAGCAAGGACGTTTTTTTTTCCGCTGTACCTGATTGACCCAACAGCCATGTATGCGGACAATCAGCGAGCAGTGATGCCCTCCAAAAGTCATCCTGTTAGTGCCAGCATCATTGGTAGACGGCTGCACGACGCAGGACTACATACACACAGACAGTTACATCAAATGCCCTTGACACCACGTCAGTGTCACTAAAGCCTGCAATGGTGTTGTGCCAGACTGTCATGAAGTGACCCAGAATGGCAGCGGGTCATCTTCAGTGACGAGTCCCGCTTTTGTTTTGGTGGAGACGACCAATGAATCCGTGCGTGGAGGCACCGTGGTTAGCGGCAAGATGAATGGTTTGTTATCACGCGTCACATGTCCAGAAGGCCTGGTGTCACTCCACCTCCACCCCTACCGCAAAATCTGCTGGAACTGTGTGAGAATATTCAAGCTGCATGGGGTGGATTATCACAGGACACCATTAGGAACCTCTACAACTCCATGCCAAGACGTCTGGCATGCTGCTTTAGCAAACGTGGCGGCCCAACATCATACTGAGAGGTTACTTCTGTATGTGTAGCTCAATAACTATTGTCCATATCAGTCTAAATTTATCATCACTTTTTTCCTGGTAAAGTTTATCTTCCTTCCGACTAGTACCTCAATCTGACAGTTCCTTCTAGGTGCAACTATTCTTTTAATGATGAGTGTGTAATATTTAATAACAATTTCAGTATGTATATTTCTCGTGTTCAACCTGTTGACCACTAGCTGTTCAGATGACAATGACAAGTGGTTGCCATAGTTAAGTCGTATGCAAAGGTGTTAGAAGATGGCGTTAGAAGATGTTGAGTAGATGTTAGTAGATGTTTAGTAGGTGTTTTTAAAGTGAAAATGAGCTAACACATTATCTACAGAGAACCCACTTCCCTGCACTTTAATACACAAATATTAAATGTTAATTGAAAGTAAATAAGATGTAGCACATGGCTGGAGCTCTAGAAATAGCAGCAGTATTTCATATCCATATTTATTTACGGTATAGGGTATGTTTGTTTATTTTCACCTAAAAAAAACCCCCGCAAAAGTAATGATCACTTTTTCAGGCTTTTGCGTGTAAGTGTATCAGTCTGGAACTGAGCACTGTGATACCATGCTTGGTTTCAGTATAGATGTCAAAATCCTGGTGTTGTGATAGCCCTAGAAGAGAGGAACCTGCGATTTTGGGCCAAAGTGTTACCTTCTTTCCTTGTTATCAGGAAGCCTGAGGAGAAAAACAGGACCTTCACAGGTCTTAATTTGCTGCCAGTGTCAGTCAGCGCCTCCAGCAGTGGAGTGACTTTCCTCTTGATGGAGGATAAACAGGGGCTAGGCCTGCGTATGACTTCACGGAAGTCCTATTTACATATCCCAAGGTGGCATTTAAAAGAAAATCTCCAGGAACGGGAACAGTCAAACAAAAATAATCCCTGAGATTTCGATTGCCTCCTGTGTTTAAATACGAGACTGACCCACTCGTGGTGCTTTTGAGAAATGCTGTTGTTGATGTGCAATAAATGTTGATACGCAGTTGATGAGCTGCAGTGTGTTTGCACAGTTGTTTGTTTTCACAGGAAGCTTGTGCGCAACTTGATTAATTGCATTTGGAAGTGTGGTTTATATGTTTAAAATGCATCAAGGAGCCAGTGCTTATTTTTTTATTACGATTTTTTTCCCCCCTGTAAAGTAACAGTGCTCAGCTGGATGTCATTAGCTACAGCGACCTGCGGTTTCTGCAGTAGAGAGATGCTGCTGCTTTGGACCTCCAACATTGTTTGCTGCATCCAGATTCCATTCTCAGTGGGGTTAATGCGCCTTCTTTTTCGAGGAGTACGGAGATCACAGAAGCACATTTGTGAGGTACATGCTAAGGGGCCGAACAGCTGTGTAAAAACCTCGGGCTTCAGAGCCATCTGGTCTTGTTCAGATTACTGCTGGCGAGTACGCATTAACCGCATTTGACTACCTGCAGAAAATCTGCCATTGTGGCAAATATCACTGTATTTTGGGTGTAGTTCAAGGGGATGTGCCTCATTCTGTCACAGTCGCAGAAGTTGAATCGATTGTAGCTCGCATTCGCTTTTGCGCGACGCTATTATGCATACTAATAAGGCTTGTAATAGTTTGATAATGTTTACACTTTACATTCCCTGGGAGGGTGGCACTTTCATCAAGTCTTATTAGGTTTTGTGTCTGCTGTTTCCCGAACACCGTAATTATGAGCCGCATCGCCAAAGCTCCGGTGATAGGAAGAAATCCCATTTGGAAGTTGGCAGGGTAGGTGTCTCTAAATCCGCACTCTGTAGTCTCGCTCCTTTCCTTTCTCCTCTCTTGAAATTTCCTTCCCATCAAAATTCTGCCCAAGTTCTACCTTGAAGGCAGTTTAAACTTCACCTCATGGGCTCAGAGTCAGAACAAGCTGTCTATCGCCTTATAATGAGCGGGGGCTTTCTCTTCTGCCTGAGCTCCATTTTGGCTCTAATGGAGGGTTTCTTTGCCGGCACTGAACACGTCTCCCACTGGGTGTCTTCTTTTAGCTGCTTCCGCCTTTTTTTTTCCAGCCATAACAGCTTTGTCAGCACCCCGTTGCTTGAGTGGGTAATAGCATTTCAGCCAGCGCGCTTGCTAACAACACGATCAAAACATACGCCGGGTAAGAGCGATGTGTTTATACTAGGATATCCATGCCTCATTTAAACCGAAGCCCCATAACGGTGGCGTTCCATTGTTTAGCTACGTGTGCCAGAGGCCAGCCGACCGGCCAGCCCGTAAAAACACTTAAATTCCCACGCACCTCTGGGATGGAAATGAGGAAATTAGGCGCGCTTGGCCGAACCATTCAACCAAAAGGATGGTTCCTCTCCGAGCTGACCTTTAAAACGCTGGCACTTCATTTCCCATTCAGCATCCAGCGGCAGCTACAGCACGTCAAACATCAAGAGCTGTGGCAGGCGGGAGAGAACTGCTGTAAATCTGAAAGCGACACCCAGCTTCAGCTCCCCCGCCACCCACCAACTACTTCCATCCCTTTCCGTCTCCGATCAGATCAAAAGCTGGAGAGCCTTTCTGTCGCAGTGATCCTCTTGTCACTTGTTTTGTTCTTTATTTATTTCCTTTCAGAGACCTGAGGGGAATTAGAGTAGAACATTGAATGATAAAGAGCTAACCGCTGCACATGCTCCAGATGTTCGATTGAAGGGAAGATATATAATGCATAAGAGTATCTTCCCTTCAAACCAAAGTCTTTGAAGTTTCTTTGCGAATGGAAGGGAATAGCTTAACCAGACATATGCTAGAGTGGAACACAGTAGAGAGGAACTGTCCACAATGCATGAAATGTTGTCGCTTTTTGCTGGCGTCTATATGCTCACTTAGATCTCTGAAGTCATCGTGTACTTGGTGTCATACCCGTATATAGAACTTCAGGTCTAAGCATTTTTTTCTGAATGGCATTTTTGAAAATCACAGTGACTGTGTTCTGTGGTTTGCAGAAATGTTCCATACTTTCTCCTGTAGATACATTTTTCCCTAGGAATGACAATGGATTTTCTCAATTTCGAGGTCTTTACAGAGTCAAAATCATCTCAAATATGGCTCTGACATCAAAAGCTTTAGAGGACTATTGCTAATCATCGTGTGTAATACCTCCACAAGCATGAATAACAGCTGTGGTTATTGCAAACAGTGGTCACTGTTTTTTGTCTCAAGCAATATTGAGTAAAAGGCTGCATCTATGTGGTCCTTCCTAAAGACCATCATTATGAATACCGAAATGAGAAATGGGAGGACATCCTATGACCTTGAAATTCTCATGGACATGCAGAAATGAGGACTACAAGCAAGTGTCATCAATGCTAAGCACTGCTCGTATCAAGGAACAGCTCTTTGAATGGCACTTGTGGACAATTGTTAAATGTGAGTAAGAGTGAGTGAGTGCGAAGCCAGTTTAATGAGATACATTCCATCTTAAAATAATCGGCTATAACTAAGAGTGTGACCTTTTACACAAATACAAATAATAAAAAAAGAATAGTTCCTGTCCTGAAATCTGATTGGCTGAGCCATGATCAAAAATCTGTTTTGCTGTTAATGGAATACTCTTTGACTCTAATGCTGTTCACCAAGTGTACAGATGAAGTAGAAAAACTGTTTTGGTTTAAACTGATGAGCTGACAAATTATTTTCTTATCTAGAACTAGGCTGGTCAGTTAGCTAACAAGCTAAAAGATAGTACAGTAACATGCCAAACAACCCAACCATTCATATCAAAGGCTTAATTTAAAGTACTTATGATGTGGTTTACTGTAAAACAGCTATAAGAAGGCTAAATAATGTCACTTGAATGGCTTATATGCTTCAGATGTCCACATTTACATCAGAAGTAGCATCAAACCCAGGCTTAATGTCAAACAGCTCTGTACTCCCTAAGTACTGTGCTATGTAAGTTTTGAAATCCTAGCTTTTACAGCCAACTAGTGCACTATTGCTTTGCTTCGTGCCTAATAACACCCTTCCTCATGATAAAATCTCATTACTGCATGCCTCTTGTGGCTTATTGCTACACTGTAAATCTGCATGCAACAGATCCTAATCATGTTAAATTGGGTTTTGTAAAGCTTGTCCAACATTTCAGTTGTAGAATACATTTCTGGGCGAAGCATGGGTAGGTCAGTTGTTCTGCGTCTCATTCCATCTGTCTAATGAATTTGCCAGAAAGGAGAACATGTAATACACTATGATTTCCCAGCCCAGTAATCCCAACACCATGCAAAATTTTATCTGCTGCCAACATGTCAATATGGCTTCCACAGTGGACCAAGGCCATCTCTGCCCAGAGTGGTGACAATTGCAGTCGGGTGCTGTTTTGCTATATTATCATTGTAGCACTGGTACTGTGGCTACAATCCTGAGTTCTAGGATTCATTCCCCCCATTTATTCTGTCCATTTCTCTTTCGTTCTTCATTTCTGCTTTGTCCCCCTCTGCCTGCCCCTCAGGTTGAGCTCCTTCTTCCCCCTCTCTCAATCCCCCATGGGTCCTGTGGCCTGGCAAAGCCATCATGATTAAATGTAAGACACGAGCCACCCTGCCAAAAGAGAGAGAGAGTGAGAGAGAAAGAGAGAGAGAGAGAGAGAGAGAGAGAAACAGTGTGTGTGTGTGCGTTTAGGAGACTTGAGTGCGGAATTTCTTTGCTGTTTGTCACACATGTCATGAAAACTGAAAACAGATGGGGATATGAGGGAAGGAGAGCAAGCGAGTGGGAATGAAGGAGAGCAGAAAGAAAACAGCTGAACATGCGCCAAATGCAGTTCTTCTCTGCTTGCTGGTTTAACGGGCAGTCACCCTGAGCCTGGCGGTCATTACGAGAGACCCAAACTAATGGGATGCTGATAGGTTTATCTTTCTGGAGATTTGTCAAAGTTTGTGTACAATAACTTCGGCTAAGGACTCGTCGTTCTCCACTGGCTCGGCACTTATCAGCGTAATCCCTGCTAACTTTGCCATGAAGCACTTTTGGCTTGCCGCTCTCAAACTTGGCTGGGAATTCACTGGTCTTCTTTAGCAGCAAGTATGTTGCTGATCTCTTAAGGCTGTTTCAGTTCAACTGTCCTCAGTGTCCAAATATCTGCAAAATGTCTCCTTAACTCCTCGAACACAAGCCTTGTTCTTGAATACAACTCCAGAGGACCAAAAAAAAAAAAAAACCATCCAACACACCACTTTATCATGATCAATCAGTAGTAAGAGCTCGCTAAAAGCTACTATCAGCAAAAATGGTGCAATCAGTGTGCTTTATTTTACTTTGCAACATTTGTCTATAAATACTATATATGTGGACTTTTGGAAGCAGTAGTCTCTTCAAAGAGGCCTTCTACGGGGGAAGATGCTTGCATCCATAATTCTGTTCCTTAATCAATGATATGTGTTAAGAAGTCTCATGCTAATGTAAGAATTCTCTGATATTAGTCTCTATTGACTAAAAATATATACTTATTGACAAAAAAAGTGAATGTAATGATGATATATGTAAGTGATTACAATATTAGAGTGAAAGGATAAGTTTATTGGGAAAAACTGTACAATTGAAAATAGACTCTAGCACCCTATTGGCCTGCCACTAGCCTGGATACAAGATGATATACAGTTGGTCATAGAGGCATACAGGTTCTGTATGGCATCTTATGGCACAGTTGCCAACAGATGTTACAGTTGGGCCTGTAGATCCTGCACACTCATAGGTTCCCAAAGCTAGTGTCCCAGGTTGTCCCATAATGATCAATTGGGAATAAATCTGGTGACTGGTCAGGCCAAGGAATTTTTGCAATCTGACAAAAGCATTCCCTTGCTGTGAGAGGGTGAGCATTATCTTGCTGAAATATGCCAGTTGGACGCTCTGCCATGAGAGGCAACACATATGGCCGGATGATGTCCTGCACATATTGCTGAGGTGTTAGTGTCCCTATGGGTGATTGAATGTCGTACGCGATGGCTCCCCAGATTATCACACCAGCAGTTCAGCTGGGCGCTCCACAGCAAAGGCAGGATTTAAGCATTCACCACAAGGCCTCCATACTCAAACCTGATGCCATCGGATCCCAAAAAGAATCTGGATTTGTTGCTAAAGACAATACGGTTCTAGTCTGAAGCAGTCCAGGTTTCTTGTTCATGACACCACTGCAAACAAAGATGGTGGTGGCTGACTGTCAATAGCAGGACACGTAATGGGCGCTGTAACACATTTCCTTCTGCTAAGTACCTGGAAATGGTCTGGGCAGAGACAGGGGTGTGTAATGACGGTGCCACCTGGGTCTGAATGATGGACAAGGAAACTGTGGGAGCTGCTTGTGCTTTGTGGATCAAATGATCCTCTCTACTGTTGGTCTGTCTGGGTCGCCCAGAGCCTGTTTGCTGTGTGTGCATGCTCTCATGTAACCAGACAACACCTGGAATCATTTACATATGTGCCTGAGACATAGCTGCAACAATCCAATATTTAAAATCTCAGGAGACAGCCATCGCCAATACAATTGGACCATCTCAAGCAGCTGCACATGAGCCTAAGATCACCATACCTAATACCAAGCATGAGTTAGAAGAATTCAAAGTCCTCCAGCAGTCAATTATTTGACATTAAAGATGAACTGTTCGGCTTTTATATAAAGAACCAAAGTCACTCAGACCAATAATATCTCCCCACAATCATGTATGTGTGCATCCATATGGGTGGGCGGGTGGGCGTCTGCGAAAGTACATGGAATTAGCTGTCAGCATATTAAGTCAGAGTGCACCACAAAGGGTGTGTGTTTGCGAGTAGCCAAAAGTGTTTGTATCCAGGCACCCAGCATGACTGAAGCAAGGAAGTCGTGTTGCTGCATAATCGGCCCTTGCCTTGGTAGAGGCTGCCGCCATGGCGTTGGTTGAAAGAGAGAAGAACAGTGACAGAGGCCTCCTCCAGAGAACCTAATTCAATTGAAGAATAAATGAGTTCTCCGGGTAATTTGGGAGATAACCTGCACAGTGGCCGAGCTTAAAGGGAGATAAGAAACAGTGCCAAAATGAAGACAAGAAAACGAGACAATTTTTCACCCTGCCTCCTCGAAATTAAGCTTTTCCCAGTCCACCCCGTAACTTTAATTAAAACACACACGCACGCGCATGGAGGCGCTCATACACACACACTCACGCACACGCACCGGATTATCCGGGCCCTGCAATCAGTTTTGACGGTGAGGAGTAGACAGTCAAGGGTAAGCCTCATACGTTAGCAACTTAACAAAAACATTGCATTGTCGGGGAGGGAATTAATCATGGATTTGCTCTACAGTGTGGCCTGCCAAAAAAAATGACAGTTTCACTCTGAGGACTGGTGCCTCATGACATTCAGGGGACATTGTGCAGTTCAAGTAGGTCTAAAGACAGAACAAAGCCATTTGTTTTGGCTGCTAATGATTCCAGACGCTTTCGCAAAGAGAGCTGTGCATAATTACATTTGCAGCCATGCTATTCTCTCCCTGTCTGAATGGGGGCCTTCTTTTAAATGCTATTTTTATGATTCATGACTACGAACGCAAGCCTTGGAAAAAAAAAAAGGATCTGAGTCATTACTGATGTCATGACATTTCTGTTTGAGTGCCGTACCTGGACGCAGCTAATGGAATATGTAAATTGATGCATTTGCACGATGCGAGGGATGGAATATGAAGGCACAAGCTTGCCATTCAGCGGTTTGGGCGCATTGCGGGGTTTTTTTTTCCAAGGCCGCATTAAGTTCCCTGGGTCTGGAGGAGAATCCGAGGTGCACAGTGCGCTGTTGTGCTTGGAAGTCATACTCAACGCAACAAAGGCAAAGGCGAAAACCACAGTATTGAACTCAGCTGAACTGTGGCACTCTGCTCCATGCACAAGGGGAAATTTGTTTTGCTTGGCCTCTCTGCACATGTGTGCGAGTATGGAAGCGTGCACGTGAAGCAGGGTGCTGGCGAATACGGGTCGGAGGCCAGGTTTGTGGAGGAAAAGCCGATTTGTTTGCACAGTGCAGATGCCTTGCTAACATATCAAGACGTGCATGTTTGCTTTAATCAGCATATTTTCCCAGGAATCATGTTTGTCCTGTGCTGCTCAAAAACTAATCTGATCACGAAATGTCAGTCTGCAGTGCAAATATTGCACTGGTTGTCACCAACAACTGTAATAAGACTGTAATTTCCACTTCTTCTCTTCCTTGTTTTTCCCATTTTTTCATGGCTGAAAGCCTATATTTGTGCAGAACTGTGCAAAAAATAGAGTGTGCACACTCGTTTACTTAGTTCCTCCTCAAAACTGCCAATAAAGTACAGTTTCACAAAAGCAAGTAAATAAGCTCCCCGGACAAAAAAAAAAATAGCTACCACTGGGATGTTCTGGGGGTGTTTTGATTATGCGGAAGAGGGTTCTTTGGTTGAGGTGACAGTAAATTTGAACCACAACGCCTAGATCTACATTGAGCTGCTGGACAACCAGGTTTTGCCTTTTGCTCATCGTCTTACCAAGGAATATACCATTCCAATCCCTGCATTCCAAGATTGTAGCATACACAGGGCTGCAAATGTGACTGATTGGCATGATGAACATTCAGGAGCGTTCACTTGTCTGGACTGGCCTGTAAAATCCTCTTGAAATTCTGTAGGATTACCTGGAACAATGAGTTTCAATTATTTGATGCAAGAGTGGCTGAATATTGATGTAGTCTACATCCAGAAGCTTGTCCAGTCCGTGCCAGATCGAATCACAGCTGTTATTCGTGCTTGAGGAGGGATCATATGCTATTAGGCATGTTTCAGTTACAGGTGACAAATATGACTTGTCCACCATTTGCATTTGTTACAGCTTCCATTCTTTCCAGAGTTTCAGGTTTAGAAGTTGGTTGCATTTGCAGATATGCAGTTTTGGTGTCCTGTATGGTACTGTATGGTGCACATACTGTATTTTTTTTTTGTGTCTATTTCCTTTCCACTGTAAAGCTCTTCTTTCAGACCGAGGAATATCCCTGTATCCCAAGATGGCAATTCTCATGTTCACAGGGCTGCAAATGTGACTGATTGGCATAATGAACATTCAGGAGCAATCACACATCTGGACTGGTCTGCAAAATCCTCTTGAAATTCAGTAGGATTACCTGGAACAATGAGTTTAACAGCAGGGAGGGCAGTTTCCAGATATGCAGTTTTGGGGTCCTATGTGATACTGTATACACTATTTTTCTTTTGTGTCTATTTCCTTTCCATTTTTTGACAGCTACAGATTCTTTCAGATCCATAGTGTTGAGTGGTGTTCTCACATTGGTAGGATGAAAAGCAAAACCTGTGGATTTCTTCTGATCTGAAGCAAGAGCTCAGTTTTCCTGTGTGTATCCGACACAGTTTTGTTGGTCTACAAGGTCTTGCATGGCTGTTAGGAGTCTCAGATGTTCCATATTTTTGGAATTCCAGTTGTGGAAACTACAGGAAAAACAGTATTCTCTTTAATATCTGTTTCCTGCATTATTTCAGACACTGAAAAATGACTGCCATATACTTAATGGTTGTTTTGACTGGAAATTGGATCAACGAGAGGGTGGTCTCTAACTTTTGCCCGAAGCTGTAGATGTTTGAGTTCCAAGCTGTTTTGCTAAAAAAGGCTCTTTGTGTAAAAGTACCAGATTATGTCCTGTAGGACATCTTCCCCGTTTCCGTGAGTACAGCCAGCAACTCTAAATTAAACTGACCACGCTCTGCCCGACTGTTTATTTGAGTGAGGTGTACTCACCTTAGTTTGTATTGGTTACACTAAACTCTTGGGCAAGGTCACGGCAGTGTGTATTTACAGAGCTGATTTATGCATGGCATCGTTTTCTATGTGCCATAACTTCCCCTCCAAACAAAAATAAATCTTCTGGGGGCAAATGCTTTGTATCTCATGTGTTTTAACCATTCACAGATGGGCCCAGTTCTTATTGTTCGTTTCGGGTCCAGCTCTGGAGTTATTGGTCTATTTTAAACTCTAATTGATGGGCTTTCCATATTTCCGCTCCGCTATAAAACTTACATTCGGCTGAAAAAGTGCATGCAGTTTTCCTCAGCCCGACTCCCTCTCTGACACTCATGAGAAAACTCAGCTTTTTATCCAAGGGCCATTTCTTTCGGGCCAGCTCTTGCACCGCCATTTCCATCTGTGCACACATGGCGGCCTGAGAGCATTAGGAATTCCAGTAGTACTTTGTGGTGTAAGGGAGCAGCCAGATAAAACGTAATTGGCCCTGTCCCAATTGGGGGACTTGCAGTCTTTTTTTGTGCATGCCCGCAAGGAATAGGAGGCCGTAGGGTGTCCCATTTTTTTGGTCACGTTGATGTTCAAAGGCCTGCTCAAGAGCGCCCTCTTTGTGCACGTAGTGAGGACTTTGGCTAAACCAACACTGACGGGGACTGTAGTGGTCTTTTGCAGGAAACTCAGAGCAAGACAGGCTAGGAATAATCTTATGACCAATACAAGTCTCCAAACTCTATACTCCTGAGGTCCGGTCTAGCAGACTTTTGACTTCATATGCTAATGATCAATGATCATTGTAATTATAATCATTATGATGATCAAGTGCAGTGGTGTACAGTAACTCAGTAAATGGTATTGGTTGCTGTACTGTAAGTAGTGTGTTGCTGTATCTGTACTGAAGTGTTTCCATTCTGCATTACCACTACACTTCTAATATCTTACTGTTTACTCTACTACATTATGGCCAAATCTGTCCTTCCTTTTGGCTTATATGTGCATAAAAACATAACATGTCAAAATGCCTACCAATCAGGCTACAGCGGTCACTTTGTTTTGAGCTTGTTTTGACCTGTTGGATGGAGTTGGGTTCTAGCTAATGGAAACTGTTCTCCATCAGTGTTTTGTGCGTATGATCATTTGAATAGACATCAGTGTCAGACTAATTAATGACCTTCTATTAAAAGACTGGTGGACTGAGAGACACTAGAGTCTCTTCCCCTACAATGAGTTGATTTCTTAATCTTAGTCTTGTTCCAGAAATGATAATAGGACATTAGAGCTGTAATAAATACTGCTACTCTCCATACTTAAGTACATTTGAAGGTAAATACTTTAGTACTTGTATTCAAGTGAAGGTCTAAAGGGAGGAACTATTTTATTATTACTGGAGGAATATTTTACTTTGGGTATCTCTACTCTAACTCAAGTACATGATTTGTGTACTTCGTCCACCATTGCTTCATCATGTCAAGGCTGCAAAGCCAGAGATCTGCAGGTGTATAAAAAAGCAACTAATACCACCTGAAGTTGGATAGATTGCAGACAAATTGTGTCTCCTAAATCTCCTATTTTTTGGCCATGAATTGTTGGGGAACTGCATCCATTCTGTAGTGACTTTGATTTTGCTATGAAGGTGGTATGATGGTAATTCCACAAGCAAAGTCTGTCTAAGTCTGATACAAACACTTTGGAAGTTTATAGAAAGTCCATATGATCCACTTTGCAAACCTGTTCACTAGCAAAAGTCATTCAGGGCAGCCAAACAGTATAGAAACACTGTACAAGCTTACAGTGGTGACGACGGCATCAGTAACAGCAACCTTAACCATCTTCATTGTGTGCTATTTCGCCTGACACCATGAACGGATTTAAAGAACTACGTTATGGCCCAAAAGCTTATGTCAAAGCTACTGTAAACGGTGTCTCAGGCATAAGGCAGCACGCTCATAACCAAATTGTCCTAATAGCTTTCTTTGAGGTAGCCTTAAATGCTTTAGAACATCTGGTTCGTGTCATCACCACTGCAAACAATTGTGACTTGGGAAGTTTCTCTGGAATAGAGTGTTTCTCTTTAAATCACTCGGAATGATTTGTTTATATCATAACGATTGCGTTATGGAGCAGTGGTTTTGGTCAGAATTTCCATAGAAATCCACTGCCAAGGCTGGGGATGCAATTTGGGCGCTGATGCATGAGGATGTTCACAGCTTCCTGACCAGTGTGACAGAGAAGTAGATATTCAATTGTGAATTTGTTATTGTCATTGAGTTACATTGGGCTTGTAAACAGTATGAAGCTACTCTAGACTAGCTAATTAGCTTATAAGCTAATTTGATGATGTGTAGCATGTGCCACGCGTCTGTCCTGAATGCTAAATGCTGTTAAAACGTGAGGACTATTGTCCTGTAGTCCCACATCGTTTTAATAGTGCAGACAGACTGCATAGCTTAGGGCACAACAGGCCCCTTTGAAAGCGCTGAAAGTGTGTTTAAGCTGCGTGCTCCCTTTAGAGACGGGCTTGCCTGGATTCCGCATGCTGGTATGCGTGCAGAATTGCACTCGTCACCCTTATTACAGCAGCTCCTGGAGGATCTGAGGCAAGGTGGCTTCCCGGATTGACAGCTGAGATTTCCCTGTCCATGTCTGACGATGACCCACCTCGGCCCCCTCCACTTTAAAGCAAGCTTGGTGAGGCAGCGTTCCGGGAGGGATGGGCATTAAATTGCCTCATTTTTTGCCTGCCCAAAGAGTCTGCGGGGCAGGCGAATTCCACCGAGATGACATCATAAGTGATGGGTGTAGAAAGTGAGGCTGCCTAGTGCTCGGCCTGCATCGCTTGCCCGCTGATAGCACTCTTCGGGCGTGAAAGGAAGTGGCTATTTTCGCTCTTCCAAAGCGAGCGAGAGCCTTATGTCGTTGATTGCTCTCAAATCTTGTGGTCAATTTGCCGGAGATGTGCTAAAATTGATAGCCCATTGCCCTGGCCTTCCAGATGTAATCGCTTGAGCCTGAACTTTGCCCTATTGTTAAAAGGCTGGTACAAGGTATGTGGTCTGTGGTCTTCCGTACAACATATTTACTCCTGGGCAGTGGGGGGGGGGTGTATTACTGAGTCTGTCTTTCAGCACAAGCCTTGTTTTACATCATCGGAAAATGGAGCATGAAGCCAAACTAAAACATGCGCTTCATTGTGGTGCTGTTCATTTCGTAGCTAGGTGCCTGGACAAGCTCACAGACACTAATTCTGCTTCTAAAGAGGTATGTCCCAACACAGCTGATATGAACAATTGGTGCATTAGCAGTATGTTAGCCATGTGTTCTTTACAGCACAAATGCTCTTTGTCTTTTGTCCTCCCTAGGACTCAGGCTCCAGCGCTCCACGCATGATGTTATTTTTGCTCCTTGAAAGCAAGCCAATGCAAGTCTCGCATTCTGTGTTTTAATTTCCATTGCTCTTGCCTTTTCTCCTTCGTTCGAGTTCAAGTTTTTTGGTTGCGGCGGAGGAACGGCCTCGGGGGAAAATACATACCAGATTGGAGACTACACTTCAGTGTTTCATTTACAATTACACAAAGTGTGCCTAGCTGTGTTACACTGGGGAATGGAGCTCTGGAAGAGAATACGGGGGTGGTGGGGACTGGGGTATGTTTCTTTTTTTTTTTTCCTGGTGGTATGTTCTCAAAACCAGCAGGCACAGATGAAAGCTCCCCAAACACCCTTACCCCCTAACACCATCCATGCCGCTCAACCCATACTTTGCTGTCTGAGACCTAATTTATAAACTCGCCAGCCATGGACTTCTGAGAACAAATGGCCTTTCCATAAACCGCAATCAACCACACTTTACTGCCTGTTAAGAGCATCCATATTTTCTCTCAACCAGTGGTGAAGTTTGCTTTACTCTTGGAAAAAAGCTCATCTCTCCAATGCAAGGAAAGATTTGAGTTAAAAAAAAGGCAGCATAGCATGCCTTCCTTTCCAATAGAAAAAAACTCAAGAATTCATTTGTGTGTTCTATATTTAATTGCTGGTGTACAAAAAATAACTAGACCTATCAACAGAAGGTGATTAAATTACAGTTCTGACTTACAGATCTACTAAATTAAAGTTACTAAATTACAGATCTATCTTTGTATCATGTTGCAGGAATATCTACTGAAGTTAGCATGCTAACCAGCTAACCCTGGGCCATCCTGTCTCGTAATACCACTTTGTACCTCATGAGGTGATAGTAAGTCACTGTTGCGTTGAGTTTGCCATCAGTCCAACTTGAGTGGATGAAGAAGTTGCACTGCCTCAGTCTAATCTCATGTCAATCATGTTGAAGGTACTGCTCCTGGTTAGAACATTGTAGGACAGGTAACCAATCCACATTCAGCAAACAAAAGAAGTGATATGAATAGACGTAAAACAAGAGTTAACATTGGCACTGCTTTCCAAAGCTTCTTCTAGACTGGTAAGGAGTGTTGTGGGAGGATTGGTGTGGGCACCCCAGCTTTCTGGTGATACGTTACTTCACATTGGCTTGGAGTATGATGCATTCGATAGGTTGCGTCATCTTGCATCATATAGAAAATTGCTCCTTCAGAGATATTGGCTTGACCTTGAGGAACTGGTTTGCATTCTGAAGGTCAACAAATGCACTTTAACCCAAGCATGGCACATTAGGGCTCGCCGTACACACATTGCATATCAACAGACTAAATCAATAGAATGCTGAAGCTCATTGTGTCACACATGATGTTGTTTCTGAATCAGGTGTGCTTACCAAAGACATGTAGAAATTGTTGTGTGCTGCTCGCAGCTTACAGTGTGTTTCCCTGATACATGGTGAGAAAATTGCTCACCCGTATTAGCACTGACTACTGTGTCTTTGAAATTAGTACATCGAATTACATGGTCTCGTTAGAGGCGAGAGATGCCTCACAGGAAAAACTGTTGATGTTCTTGTTGTTTCTTAGATCCACTGACAAGCTCCTCTGAAAGAGAACAAATTAGGAATTCTCCAGATGCAGCATAAGAAATTGCGCTCAAATATTCATTGCGATTTTAAGTGCTAATAAATTGCAATCTGCAGCCGTACATGGTGAGTCTAAAGAACTGATGAATTAGCTCAAACAAGGCCTACTTGTAAACTGAAACAATCAGGTGGAATATATCACTGATGTCATAGCAGAGACCTCTAACTCCATTTAACGTTATCCTTCATTTAAAAAGGCCAGCAGCCATTTACAATTGGGAACATTTCATGATGAATGGACCAGCCCAAAATTATTTATTATGCCATGTTACCTTAACATGCTTTGAAAAATGTTTCTTCCTTCTCCTAGAAAGTTACCAGTTCATAGATCCAAGGTTGTTATGACAGCAATGGTATACAATGATGTGTTGTACTGTGCAAATGTATTTAATTTCCAGTCAAAAGAGTCATAACACACATGTTTTTTTAAACATCTGGAAAAAGAGGGAAAATGTATGTATAAGAGAATGTTACACAGGAGCCTCAATCACTATTATACAGAAATAGAGTGTTTACAGTAAGCTGCTGTGTTTGGGAGTTCAACATCAAACTTCATCCGCTTACTCACCAAAAGCATTTCCAGTGGTAGGAAGCATCGCCAATTTGAGTCAGCAGCAGTCGTCGTTATAATGGTCACTTGCGAAGAGCTTCAGGCATCATTGTGTTTAATACATAATGTAATTGCTACTTGTCCTTAAATGAGCTAATCGGCAGCAGTACCTTCAACATGACTGACAGGAGATTTGAAAACGCCGCCAATGTAATGCTACTGCTTCATTCTTTCACAACGGACTGCAGCAATTCAATATTACAAAGACTCAGAATCGCCTCTTGAAGTACAAAGAGGTGTTATGAAACTGGATGGGCTGGGGCTAGTTGGTTAGCATGCTAACTTCAGTTCATATCTCTGTGGTGCAGTACATATGTACAGTCAAAACGTATTTCTTCAGTAGAAATACATCATCTTCAGTGGTGGACAGTCACTTAGTAAATTACATTTACTAAGTGACTGTCCACCACTGAGGATGACTAATGGGAAATGGCAAACAATAGAGGGCAGCATATAACTAGAAAATGCACAATCCCCCCTCCTCCCTCTTCAATTCCTACCAGTTCTTTCCAGTGTAGAAGAAACATTGCGAGTTCAGCATCAAACTTCAACCGTTTACTCACCAAAAGCATTTCCAGTGGTAGGAAGCATCACCAATTTGAGTCAGCAGCAGTCATCGTTATAACGGTCACTTGCGAAGAGCTTCAGGCATCATTATGTTTAATACATAATGTAATTGCTGCTTGTCCTTAAATGAGCTAATCGGCAGCGGTAACTTCAACATGACTGACAGGAGATTTGAAAACGCCACCAATGTAATGGTACTGTTTCATCCTCTCACGTCGGACTGCAGCAACTCAATGCTACTCAGACTCAGAATCTCCTCTTGAAGTACAAAGAGGTGTTATGAAACTGGACAAGCTGGGGCTAGTTGGTTAGCATGCTAATTTCAGTTCATATCTCTGTGGTGCAATACATATGTACAGTCAAAACGTATTTCTTCACACTCTGCTTTTCAATCTATAATTTGGGTAATGTTTGTACTGTCAGTGTAACCTTGTCAGGTCGCAAAATGTGCACTTAAGTATGTGGTTGTAAACAGTATAAGATACATAAAGTGTGCAGTGCAGGTAGGAGAATCACAGCTCAGTGTTCAGGTGAACAGCTAAACCGCTTACAGTACAGATGTCTAGTATATAGATAAATATTATACAGCTCAGATGTTTAAGTATACAGGTCTAGTTAAAGTGCAGTGCATACAGTCATGTGAGCTAGTGGAGCCCAGTGGGTATAGGCTGGGGTGATCAGGGCTACATCAGTAACAGATCATACAATCAGTATTGTATGAGATGTTAAACAGATTCAGACAATAATTCAAATAACTGTATGTGCTGTATGTAAACAGAAGACATGTAAAAATGACACAGTTTATGATGTTACTTTAGTAATAGCACATATTAAGGAGATTATCCTGTAAAATGTGTGCACCCACTATATTGTATTGACCCCTCCACCGCCCCTTTCCTAAAACCCACAAGGCCATCTTGTATTATGTCATTGCTTCAGAACCTGTCCCAATATCGTTTGCTTCTTCATTTGTTCCTGATGCTGAGGATTCACCCTCTTCTTTGGTTTTGCCTATGTTTTTTTGTGCTGCTTAATAAGTACAATCCTCCATTTGTCACAATTTCTCACAAGACAAAATGGTTATCCAGTACTGGTGTTCTAGCATTTATTCTACCCTTTGAGCAGTCCTACCTAGCATGCTCCTATCATTGATACAGCATAGTAGCTCAGTGTTTCAAATGCTTTATTTTCCAGTTCCACCTTAAATGGTGCTGCGGTAACATTCTGTCACCTGCTCTGTTATAATAACTGCTGCATCACTTAAGGTGGAACAAGAAGCTGGCAAATAAGCTATCAGAATATCACCCCTTTGCATGGAGCTACTGGTAAATATGCACTTTAGAAAAGGTTTTTCTTTTTTTCTGTGTCTTCCAAGACAAAATTCAAGCTGTCACTTTAACGCAAAACATTAAAAGCACTTTCTACAGCCAGTGTGTGATATGTTTTTCTGGGCTGCTGTAGCAACGTTGCGGCTTTCCATGGCAGCCTCTATTGTAGATTTTAAGGGCTCATTCTAAGCTAAATAAAACACATCTATTTGTAGTTACAGGTAATTATGCACTCCTGAAAACAGTTCTGCGCACTAGATTGCATCGTTAGCGTATAGACCCTGTTACGTCTCACACACTGCTCTTTTAAGAAGGTTCTACATACTTGCACATTTCATTTACAAAAATGGAGCTCAAACTTTTTTAGTCTTATTATCCGAGAAGGAGACCCGAGTGCCACTGTCGACTACAAGTGGGCTGCGAAGAACCTTCTGGTGGTCCTTGGGCCTTTAGTAAGGAGGAGCATCTGTTTTGTAGTGGGCCACTAGTGGCACTTTGTAATAAAAATCCATTTTCGAATAGGAAACAACATAGGCGTGCAACAACAGCAAACAAAGAAGCTTCATGTTTTGCCTTTACATTGCCTCAAATATGTTTACTCGTGAGCAACTGATGTAAATTGAATTGTAGAAACATTCAGCTTCGTTTTACCATGATTCTGCCTGATCTTTGGTGTGAAACAGACGTATGTCAGCCTGATGGGTTGATATTTTATGTTGAATGACGCCTGTCACATATTGTGAGGGTAGGTACTCAAAGTGGTAACCAAAATTGGTTCTTGCATACATATGTGGGCTAGTTTTAAGAGCATAAGTTGCCATTATTTCTGTTATAAAAACGTGTATGTTCTAGCATTTATTTTACTCATCGAGTAGTCCTGCTTAGCAAGCTCATATTATCAGTTCAGTATAGTAACTCAGTGTTTCAAATGTTTCATTTTCCTATTACACCTTCAATGGTGCTGCAGTAACATTCTGGCACCTGAGGCATTATAATAATTGCTGTATCCTATAAGGTGGAATGGAAATATTAATAATATGTAATAAAAGGTAAGTTACCAAAGTGGTAACCAAAAACGGTTCTTCCACACATTTCTGCAAAAACCCTTAAATTCTAAGCGCACAAGTTGCCATAATGTTTGTTATAAGAAGCCATGATGGAGAAATAGTAAGGTGTAGATAATGAGGACTGCAGTGGTTCTGATTGGCAGGAGCCATGGCCTGAAAATATGCCTCCCAAACCGCCATTTAAAATTCCATTAATCGGAGCGCAAAGTGAAATGTTGGCCACAAAGGCTGGCCGTTTGCACATGCTCCATTGGCCGATGGCTTGCTGGCATTTATGTACATGTTTATCTCTGCTCAAGAGCCGTGAGGAGATAGTCAGGTGGTCCACAAGAGAAAGCCAAGCTGTGTGTCCACAGTGTTGTGAAATTGAAAACCTGTTCTTCCGACATATCCTGGCCGTCTGGGTCTGTGTGCGGCGGGCTGTTAACCGGAGGAGGAAATTACAGCGCTGACCTCTTGATGCTAGCCGTAGAGACACTCAGCACAAAGGGGAGAGTAATTTTGCTTACAGATCGGCAGAGAGAGGCAGAACCGGGGTAGAAGGTAGGGTAGAGAATCGGTATGAAAACTTCCCAGCCCCAAGCCAAAAGACACCATTGCATTAGCATTCGACACAGTGAAAGGAAGAGTGATAGCTCAGATGTGGCTAAAGAGAGCTGAGAAGGGAAACTGCCTGGTAAGGCACTCCAGGGTGCACATCATTGCAGCTTGAATTGAAATCCTCTCACCTAAAAGCTAACCCAACCTCAGACCAGTGAAGCAAGGAGGTGGGTGGAGTAGGGCTTCTTAAGCATGGGAAATGGGTCTGACCTCAGAACAGCCCATAGGATACCATAATATTTTCTCATGACCCTCTGGGAGAAAGACCGTGTTCTCTGACGTCTCTTACTGTTCTGGGCTTGACTGTGTGGTTTCGGACACCACGATGTATAACAATGGATGCGTGTAAAACTCAGGCTACCACTTGTTTATATACTGCTATGCAATACAATTGTGACCATTAAACAAAGAACACCATATCATATAGTGTCAGAAACAACCTAACCAAGTCTAATTGAGATTTTTGCAGTCTTTATGCAGTTGGGGCTGTATGTTTAATAATTTAGGCATGCAATTTGCAATGATGGCTGGTCATAATATTAAATGAGAGAGCTAAAAAATAAAAAGCTATTAATTGCCCACAAACTGAAGCATCACATATCAGAGCCCCTGTAGTATGCTAACAGAACAATCACAGTAGATCTCAAAGCAGCATTGCAAGTTTTTATTGACTACTACATAAGCAGAACATGAGATTTCGGTCCAAATCATTACTGAAGGACTCTGTAAAGCAGCAATATGTAAATTATTAAGTGTGTCCTACCTAAATACAGTGGTGCAATCAGACTTCTTTTGACTATATCTGACTATCAGTGTAAGCAAAACCTGGACCTGCCCACTCCACTGAGTATTGACTGCAGACTGCTAAGGATAGAAATATTAGTAATAAGTAAATAAGTAAATCTGCAGCTTGGCTTAGATGTACATCAGCCCTGTCTTAGTCATTTTTTCTTTTGGTGGTATTCTTCTTGGTTCCGTGGAAGCCAGCCTTTAATAAGTTATTAATAGCAAGCAAATCAATGTGGATGCCTAACGTGAAACCTTATGTTAGCATGTTAGCACGTCAGTTAGCATTTCTCACAAGCGGTGCTGTCTTTCTAAGATGCATGCATTCACTGAACAGAGCCCAACGACAAGCAATACTGGAACTATTGGAAGCCAAAATACTTCAAAGTGGTTGAACGTCCATGAGTATTCACCTTATCAGCACCAAACAGCACAAAAAAGTTTTTATCAGCAGGACTATTTACAGTCAGCTTGAATTAAAAAAATAATATCTTTCACAAAACCTTAATAATGTCAAGTTTATTGTGTGTTTATCACACAAGATAAATAAATAAATACATAAATAAATACCTAAAAAGAGTTTTGCAAATGGTCTCTTTCAGTAGGCTAAATAAAAGTTATGTTGTGAAGATCATATCTTCTAGTATCTCCTAGTATCTTTTATTCACTGTACAAATTCAAAATGTAATGCTTAATGATTTGATGATACCTGCTAATACACACGGCAACACTTCCCCACTTCCCCAACCACTGATTAGTACACTCCACTACTTGCTAGCTGTGTTGGGGGACATTATGGTACATGTGTTACAGTAATGTGATATTTTTTCCTGTAACAAAATAATAACACATTGCACTTAATTCTTGAAACCACATTATACTTACTGATTCAATACGAATTTTAGTATTTATGTTCCTTTGTCTCCAAGTCTGGCCTTACACAGTGAAACATTTATGCGACTTTATTTGCTCAAAACTTGAAGAAAAGTGTCCTGGAACTGATTTGAAACTTAGCCACAATGTCTGCAAGCATCCCAAATCCTGAAACAGTCAATCAAAATGCCGATAACGAGTTACATAATCATGCCAAATGACATCATTTCAAATGGCTAACTGCAATGGACTAATAGACAAGGAAACAAAACATAAGTTGATTTGTTGGACAACTGAAACAAGATTGTCCTGACTGGTAGTTTTTCATTGTGTTGCTTACCTGAGCCAGGACAACAAACAATGAAGTTTCTCGAAGCCAACATTTCAGTAAACAGCTGGCTTAACTTGCAAGCTAACAGTAACAGCTGTTTAGGCTGCTGCTTGTGCCAGCATTTATTCTTTGTTAGCCTGCTGTTATTGTGATCAAGATATATTAGATATATAAGTCATTCTCTCCTCTGTTGATGTTACAAAGAGTAGAGATTCCTTTTAGAATTAAAGAAGAAAATTAATACAGAATAGGAGACCAAGATGTGGCCCTCAGTGAACTTGCAATGCTTTTTGGGCAGGATAAGTGCTGCTGTATTGGATACTCAACCATTAATTCTCAAAGGCCTTATAGACACAGAACTGAGTAAAAGCTCAACTGTATATAAGCCGAGACTGCAGTGGGCCAGGCTCACCAAAACTGTAGTCTAGCCTGACAAACCTCAATTTCTGCAGGTAGGGTCAGGATTTGCCTCCAACAGCATGAACCCATGAAACCAACCTGCATTGGGTCAGCAGTCCAGGCTGGTGAAGGTGGTATAACGATGTGGACAATGTTTTTTCGGCATACTTAATGAACATGGCGATGAGTTCAGTGCTCTTTCCCAGTCATCGAATCTGAATCCAATAGAACACCTTTGGAATGTGGCAGAATAGGAGATTTGCAGCATAGAAGTGCACCTGAAAAATCTGCAGGAATTGCCTGAAGCAATCATGTCAACATGGACCAGAATCTCAAAAGAATGTTTTTAGCACTTTCTGGAGTCCATGCCATGAAGAATTGAGACTGTTTTGAGAGCAATTGGAGGCCTGACCTTGTATAAGTATAGTGTTCCTAATAAAGTAGATTCACTGAATATGTTGCATGCAAGTCAGCCTAAAAGTACAATATTAATCAGCCTGATGCATTTAAAGCCTGTACTTAAGTTATTTGTGCATGCATAATCTGTGCCTGCTGACTGTGAAGGTTTGACTGTGAATACAATCAACGCAGAGCAAAGGCAGGCAAAAGTATACATGGCCATCATTCCAATGAGCAGTCTTTTGATGCATCTAATCCTGCTAATATAAAACTAAAAACCGTTACAATGCTGAAGAGCCCAAACTTCATCTAAACAGGTAACCATGACACTCTATTCTAAAATATTAAATTAAGAGGCAGCTGTTTTTTTTTATGTTTCTATTGGCCCAAATATGATCACCCATTCATAATTAATAATAAATCAACCATAACTGACTGTCTCTTGGTTAGAGTAAAGGCAGGCATGGGGACATGCTTTTGAAGTGATGCTTGAGGTTTTAGAGAGTAACACAGAAGTGAAGTAGTGAAATAAAATAACCCCATTAGAGGTTGAGAGAAGTTATGAATAGTTTGAAATGGAGTCCTTTATTTAAGTAACTACCCCAAGACTGCTTGATAGCTACATCAGCCTTGGAGGTTCAGTGCAAAACTAATTTTTGGATGATAAACACGTCTTGGCCGATTGGCTACATTCAACACAAAGAGAATTTTTGGCCCTGTATGCTTCTATTTGCATGAAACAAATGGAATAGATATATTTGGCTTTAAGTAATAAAGTATCATGGAATACATGGATCATTCCTCTGAATTGCAAACTCAGACTTTTTGGCATTTTAATGGAATTGGACTGCATTGGACTGATTACTAAAACAATTTAGCTTGAGTAGCATTATGCCTTAATCATGCTTAGTTCAATAAAACATGATTTAAAAAAAACAAAACAAGTTGCATTGAAAACAACCGAACACCACCAAAAGATCACCATATACCGAACACCTCAGTGTCACTGCTGGACTGAGAAAGGTCCACCAACCAAAACTATTCAGCCAAGAGCTTTCTGTGGGCAGTGTCCTGTGGGCAGTGTCCTATGGGCAGCATCCTGTGGCAACTGATGAAGGACTAGAGGATGTCCAACACAAACTCTGCAGAAGCAGATGAGCTGTCGTCTGTGACTGTACATCTACAAAGTGGACCAGCAAGGTAGGAGTGTCTAATAGAGTGGACAGTGAGTGGACATAGTATTTAAACACTCCAGCAGCACTGCTGTGTCTGATCCACTTACACCAGCACAACACACACTAACACACCACCACTACGTCTGTGTCACTGCAGTGTTGAGAATGACCCACCACCCACATAATACCTGCTCTGTGGTGGTCCTCTGGGGGTCCTGACTATTAGAAAACTAGGTGAAAGGATGTTAACAAAGTATACAGAGAATCAGATGGACTACAGTCTGTAACTGTAGAACTACAAAGTGCTCCTATATGGTCAGTGGAGCTGATGAAATGGTGTAGATACAAAGAGGTGGTTTTAATATTATGGCTGATGGGCGTATGTGTTTCGGAGATAACAGAAGAAGTAGAATGATCCAGATACGTGTTGTTAGTGAGACGTAACTACTACACATTTGTCATTGTAACCCGTTCTGGCAGAAAACCACTCTGTTTGTACATGTAGAACATGCTATTCACTACAGCATTTTGATTGCCTCTGTTGGGAGTGCACGTATACAATCATGATACAGGTTTTACTGCAGGTAAAAGACACTGCCAAAATTAGTAGGCAGTAGGCAGTCTTTTGTAATGGTGCGTTTCAGCCAATGCCCACAAGGGACAGTAGAATGGAAAGGTACCATCCTGAAAACGCTCCATTAAATCCTGACGCCAGCCCCTATACTGGCTGTAAATGTTCTATGAGCTCACTTCACTTCCTGAACTGATGCTTCGGGTTCCCATTCTCCACTGAGTATGAAAGGACCCTCACATTCTCCAGCTTTCTAATTACAGTGTGGAATATGTGGCGTGCTTGTCAAAGGGAAGATATGTGGCCTGCTATCCCAAAACTGACAGAATGATATTTCGGATGTGCTGACAAAAGCAGACTTCGCTTATGTGGCCACACATGAGTCTCAGTGGGCTATGAGATCCTGCAGGTTGATCTGAAGATAGCCGTGGCCATATCCTCATGTTTGACATTCTTCCTATGGACATCAGGCTAAGGCTGGGGTGAGAGCCTCATCTTGAGCTAGTTAGTAGAGCTCAGGCTGTTGGAAAGCCTTGAGTTGCCCAGTTTGTGGTATTTTAATGACCTGTTATATCAGGAGCATAATTACCTGTAGCCAGTTTTCTCCCTCCCCTGATCTCTACTGGACTGACAAGAGCGGCAAAGTATGATGGACATAATAGGCTATTTTCTACTGTTATGCTCTTCATGCAGTGGTCAGGCCATATTTATCAATTACTCCTGTTTCCTGAGTAGAATAAAAACAGCTGTGTTCATTTGATTCAAAGGACAAAACTGCATTCATAAACATCTATTATGTAGTGTGTTGAAGCTCATACGGTATGTGTTGGCAGGCTTCCTTCTTTGTGTGGGGCTAAATGAACGCCATATAAATACCTGGGCATTAGAGTGCTCGTGAAAGCAGAATTTCCAACACTATAACAAACCCCAGTGTCCTGTAACTAGGTACAGAAGTTGGGTGGTTTTCATTTGGTATCATGTCTTTATAAGGCTCTGGGAAGCGGTATAGCCGCAGGTGTCTTTCTCAGCATCCTCTTGCTTTTCCAGAAGATACAAAGGGCAGTAATGGGCTCGGTTTTATCTTAATAAACACACACCAGGTGTTAGCAATTTGTCCTTAATGAAGTGCTGCCCTCTGCAGAGCAGTGTAGAACAACAATCAGACACAATCACCGGTGCCCTCCTGGGAGGTTCTACGAGCAAGGGGATAAGCAAGAACGAGACGGTGGCGGGATGACAGGCGACATGAGCAAAGAGGCGGGAGGGATGGAATCCATCAGACGCATCCGTCCCTCCCCCTACAAAGATACTACTGTGGAAAACACAAATGGCACCAGGATCCCGTGGCCTCGTGGGATGCAGGCCTGGAAACACGTAGCTTTAACGAGGCTGTGGATAGAGGGTGGGGGACAGGGGGCAGCTCTGGGTGTGAGGAGGGGAGGGGGAAACATACCAAGTGGTGTTCAAATCTGGCAGCATATAACACAGATTTATGAACTTCATTAAACCGCATTGCTGTTTCTTTATTGGAGCCTGCGGTATTTGGCTCATGTGGAAAAAAACAGGGTTAAGAAAAATGCAGCAATGCTACTCCGCATAAATTGCTTGCAGATCCTCTGCTGTTCCTATGGTTTTTATTCCTCCTCTTTTTGTAGGCATGCTAATGCAGTTTGGGTTTCTTGGTCGCCTGGCTTTAGGAGTGGAAACTAACATCATACCCATCCCTGTCGCCTGCAGACAGGTGGTTTCTGGCATGGACCAAGCCTGTACGCCGCTACGGCTAACTGACCAAACTCACAAGCTGTCTCGTTGAAAACTCCCCAAGAGCACTGGGGAACGAACCGGAGCTCCTGTGGAGCAGACATCGGTTAATAGTTTACTGGAGAGAGACAGAGCCAAACGCCAACCTTGCCCCCTTAGGAAGCAATGGGAATGGAGCTTTAACACGTTCCAGGTATCAGCAAAGCTCATGCTGTTCTAGGGAGTGCACTCTCAACAATAAAGGTTCCTGAGTGAATCTTCACTTGCAGTCTGCCACAGAGGAACCGCTTTGGGTGACTTAGAGTGAAGAATGTTTTAAAAGTTTTAAAGGAAGCATCACACGATCTAATGGTTCTATAAAAATGTAAGGGAACTTTATATTGTGTGGATGTTCTTCAAACTTTAAAAAAGGTTCTTTAAACTCATACATTGGTTCTTTATAATACCTGAAGTGGTTTTATGGCAGGGGTGTCCAGACCTATCAACAAAGGGCCGGTGTGGCTGCAGGCTGTTGTTCCAGAAAAGTAGGATCAGTTCTGTGAGAGCTGCTGATTAAATGAGAGGAGTCAGTTGTGCTGCTTATTGTTTAGAATTGAAACCTGCAGCCTCACCAGGCCTTAGCAGACAAGACATGATGTACGCCGTTGTAAGGCTTTGCATAAAGGACCCTTTTTGCAAGCTTTATTTTTAAGAGTGTTGATGTACCATTCAAAGGGGAAACCCTTCGTTGGAAAGAAGCCGTTACATCATGAGGAGGTTCTTTAAACTTCAGAAAGGTTCTACACACTCATACATTTACAGAAATGGTTAGCGCAATGAGTAGTGCTGTCACCTCACGGCAAGAAGGGCCTGTGTTCAACCCCTGGCTGGGTGTCCAGGGACCTTTCTGTGTGGAGTTTGCATGCTCTCCCTGGGCCTGTGTGGGTTTCCTCCCACAGTCCAAACGACATGCTGTAAGGGGAACTGGAGATGCTAAATTGGCCCCTAGGTGTGAGTAAATAGGGGTGTCTGTTTGTCTGCCCTGTGATGGACTGGCAGCCTGTCCAGGGTGTTTTCTGCCTTCTGCCCATTGAATGCTGGGATAGGCTCCAGGCACCCCCTGTGACGCAGAAGGATAAAGTGGTTTAGAAGATGAATGAATGAATGTGAAATCCACAAGAAGTTCTTTTATGGAATCAATCCTTTTTGGCGGCTTTAGAGACGCATAGACCTCGAAGAAACTCTTAATTGGTCTAGAACCTTCACATTAAATCTAGGTTCTTTAAGTTACTTTCACCCATCCCATTTGCAAACATTATTCTCCATAGATCCATCCACTGAAAGGATTTTAGGGAACCATAAGTGGTTCTTCGATAGCATTGTGAAAAGAACCCCCTTTTGTTTTTTAGCAACATTGCTTTTAGGGGTGAAGGATTACAGTTCTAGGGGGGACCCTTGACTGGTATACAGTCTTTATTATCTGGATGTTCTTTAAACGTTTAAAAGGTTCTTCATGCTCATGCTGTTTACATTGGATAAGGACCACGCCCAAAACTCCTCCCCTTCTACTTTTAAATTATATCCTCTCCTTTTGGTTTCCCATTACAAAAAATGACATCCCGTTACATCCCACCACCACCCCATCTCCTCCCACCATGACTGCTCTCTCTAGCTGAGGGACAGGGTCTCAGCAAACCACCACACAACTACTTTATCCCATAGTACCCTCCTCCTCAAATTCACAAATGGTTCTTCAAAGAGTAATCCATCCAGATGTTCTTTAGGGAACCCAAAGTAGCTCTACAATTCAAGACAGAAAGTGTTCAGTGAAGGGCCATTGGCTATACAGTTCAACCACCATCTCTAGTTTTTTTGTCCATCCTTTGTTTGGTGCATGTGCCATTAATGCAAGTATAATAATGTGCATGAGTACGTTAGCAAATTGGATTACACATAAGGACATACAATTATGGTCATGCCACACGACAACTCACATAGGGCCTGGCAGCTCACATCACATTCTATGAAAATATTGGAAATAAAAAGTATATCTAAGGTACATAACCATGTAACATTTCCAAAAAAAATTTTTTAATTATTTTTTAAGTTTAGCCCATATCAAGTTTTAAATTGTCCATTATATACTGCGTTTAACTGCTCACTGAATGCATATATCAATGTGTTGAAATGAAATATTGACGCAAACACTAGAATAAATATCACTCTATATCATTTAAAGAGGTGTTTTATGAAACACTCTCCCTCTGGTAAATTAACCTTCACTTTATTTGTTGATTTAAAGTGTTTAGAGAGCAATCAAAGTAGTGTTGCATTTATTTCGCTTAGTCCAGTCAGACTTTGGCATTCTAACTTTTAAGAGGCAATTTAGGACACAATTTAGAACTAAATTGGCAAAGCGTCAAAAATAATAGCTAATGAAATAGATGGTTTTTGCTTGCATTTTTGCATGGAAATCCACGTCTCCAACCCGAGATATGCTGGCACGGAATAGCCCATTAAAGAGAAATAAAGTCATATATACAGGAATATACAGCAGTAAGGGCAACATGTTAGCATTTATGGCTCAGTAGCTTGGCTGGCTGTGACAGGTTGCAAGGCTACTGGGGAGAGGGAAAGGTCTTGTCCAGCTGGGCTTAGCTGAACCCATGACCTCCCATCTTAATGCAAAGCCCACTTTGCCATGTGTGACTAACGTGGCGCAGCAGAGCCCTGCCACTTTGAACCTCTAAAGACTGCTGCAGCAGGACACGGAAAAGAGCTGGGCCTGGGAAATGTCCAGCTGCAGGTAAAGCCTTCTTATTGTAAATGCATGGGCAATTTTCTCCACAACGGATGCAGGAAAGTTGTTAAGCATACTGTGAAATCAGGTGCTACTTTGAAGGGTTCATATATGCCAAGTGTTTATCCCAATAAAGATCACGCTAGGCATGATCATGTGTGGGTGCTTTTAATTAACTATAATTAATCTATAGGGAGCTACATGGCTTGAACAAGGTAATTAAAGCCACAGAAAAGGCAGTCATATTTATTACACAGAAATATTCTGAATTTTTTATTCATGTTGAACGTGTTATGAATGTTTCTGCAAAATACCTTCTGATCCCAGTTCTGGTGACCCCACACTGTGCACATTTTGGTGCTTTGTCTCATCTAGCACACCTATCTCATTAACAAACTCCTCACGTGCTGGGTCAGACGTGGGAAGGGTCAAAAATGTGCAGAGCCTGAGGTCACCAGGACTGGGAGTGAGAACTCCCGTTCTAAAGCTTGTCTAACTAATAAATTGAGAAAGACTTAGGGCTGTTGGATTCCAGAAATTGTGAAATGATCATTTATCCAATTCTGAGAAGTCCTGCCTTCTAGAAGCCCCTTTCACATATGCACTTTTATCCGGGCCTTTTAACTGGATTCTCAAGATTTTGTACTGTATGGAGATCACTGTATGGATACATGGCTCGAGAGAAGTGATAAAATATGCCCTGTGAGGCCATGAGTGGCTTCTACTATCCAAAAGTGATGCATCATGGCCATCAAAGTGGAAGTAGGTTTGGGTGGCACGGTGCAGTGGGTGCCATGTGCCTGTGTGGGGGTTTTCTCCTCCAGTCCAAAGACGTGCTGTCAGATAAATTGGAGCTTAATTTCCCCTTAGGTGTGAGTGTATGTGTCTGTGTGTCTGCCCTGCGATGCCCTGTTCAGAATGTTTCCTGCCCAATGAACACTGGAACTGGCTCCACCCCGTGACCCAGAAGGACAAGTGGCCCAAAAGATGAATGAATTTATTGTTGTAAATTTTACACTTTATACTTTAACCAAAGCAACATCCAGCCAATCTCTTTGGTGTGACACATTTGTTAGACAGACTGGGTGTGGGTATACTTGGGTATCACTTTGTGGAACTGTGGAAACTCTAGAATTGACTCTAGTTTCCCACATGCCTGGATTTGAAGAACCAGCACTTTTTGGGCTCGACAATTAGCTCCAGAAAAATGTCATGGCCAAACTGCAGGTGTGAAACGGCATGAAATTGTAATGCATACTATTTGCAAAATTATGTTGGCAGGCCTCCAACCAGGAAAAAATGACAGAAACAGCATTTTTAAATAAATAAATAAATAAGCCACCAAATAACAGCTTACAAGCCAACCGCACAAGTCCCTCGCACCTCTTTGACCTGGTCTCAACCAAACTATATCATTAGCAAAGCCCACAAGACATATCATATGGCTGCACATTCAAATACCGCACTCATAGCCGAGGTCGGTGTTTAAAAACATATAACTCCGGGTGAAGCCCACAAACCTTAGAGCGCAGAGCACTGGGGGAAGGCACTGATGAGTTGCCTTTGATTCCTTTTTGTAGAAATGAATGGGGTTTTTCTTCGGCACAAGTCACAAAAGCTTTTAACACGCTTGGCTTGCTCCTAAACTGTCTGTTCACGAAAAATGGCCCACTTTCTTAGAAATTGCTGGAAATGTGTGTAACGCTATTCTAAGACAGAATGAAGCCGGTGTGAGGACGAAGAGAAACCTTATTACTCCTTATTAGAGACATAATATTTTGTATGGTGTTTCCATTACTCTGTGTGCCCTCTCTAATTTTCCATATTCAGCTCAGGACTGTTCATATGCATATTTGTGCCTTGGAGGGGAATTCTACCAATTTTTCCTACCAATTTCTGTATAATTCAGTCACTGATTTTTTTTTTTTTACCCGAGCGGTTTGATGTAAAATGTTTCATTATAGAGAAACGTATCAGTGCAGATGATCAGTGGAACCAGAGGTTACCTTGTCTGTAACAGAAGTCTAGCTGTTTTATTTACTATCCAAAACAGCTACCAGCTAGTAAACCTAACTGTGTCTTCTGAATTTACATGTGTAATGTTGATACCAGCAAAAATGTGGTAAACAAACTGTGGGGATTGTTTTGCCTCACACCTTTTATGCACCTCTCCACCAAGAACGGATTTAGAAAAATCAATTTTATGCCAAAACATCACCTCAAAACTATTCTTAAACAACGTCTCGGGCACCAGGCAGTGTATTGGTAATCATTTCAGGAAATAACATTCTGTGAGGGAGCTTTTAGAGGCATTAAACTCTTCTGACATCTGGTTCCTATCACCCCCACTGTGAACAATTTTGAGTCGGTTTCTCTACAACGCAGCAATTCACATGGGCGAAATGACTTTCTTTCCATCTTAACAATGTTCTTTGCAGAAATTGAGAAGAATCTCTGGAAGTAGACTATCTATCTATCTATCTATCTATCTATCTATCTATCTATCTATCTATATTCACGGTTGCCTGTTGTTGCCAGCTGCCATTTGCACTCAAGGACAAGGTTCCATGAAAAGCAGAGCAATACAAATGTCTTAAAATTACTTACAAAATATACACACACATACATGCTACTTCATTAAGTACACCATTCTTAAGTACACCTAACAAAGAGACAGTCCAGAGACATACTTTGTCCATTTGTCCCTTTACCCTGTTGACTTGAATGACTTCCATGTTTCCATCTTATTGCGGGAATTCCCTTTCAGGATCTTTACTTTTGATGCATTCGGTTATGGTGATCCTAACCGTGTCCAGACACAGCGATTTCTCACATTGTATTGGTATAAAAAAGCCTGGTTTAAATTCACTGTCTATGTGTTTTATCAATGGGTTACATCTCTGTCTCCCTGCTGTAGCTGAAGACTAGGGTTCAACCTGGGCAAGCACCCTAGGGTATACCAATAAGAGCCCTCGGGCAAGACCTCTAACACTACCTCTGCAAAAATAATCAAATTCTAAGTGGGTTAAACGCTGTAAATGTAAAAGATTGTTAATATGTTAGCAGGGTAAACACTGAGGGTGGGTATGTTTATTAAGTCGTCACACATTCAAGAGCTTTTCTTTCTTATATTTTTTGCATTAGCAGAGCCCTGTGCCCAGCCTTTGAGCCGCCTCAGGCCGTGTGGTTTGAGGCCCCCCCCCCCCGAGGCCCCTGGCAGTCAGAGGCCCCTGGGCAGTGGCCCAACTGGCCTGGCCAATATTCCTTCCCTGAATTTATTAGAAGCCCTAAGGGAAAAGAAATACAAGAAAAAGCAGGATATGGGCCTTTAAGTAGTAGCACCACTTTGCAGAGGGAAGGGTGGGCGGGTTAAGGAGCGGAGTAACCAAGGGGGACGCATGAGTAATAAGCGGATGCGAGGCGGACTAAACCCCCTTTCAGCAAGGAGCAGTTCTGGCATCTGAACAGGGTTGGAGGAGACATGACCTGCTGAGAAAGTCCACCATAAACATGCTGCTTTGCTTTTTCCAATACGGGAGCACCCAAATCTGATTCTGCCTAGCATGAAAACGGAATGAGAAAGGAGGGAATCAAAGGAGACATGCTTAGTCCAATATGCCTTGTGTTCTCTGGAAATACAAATTAGTGTGTCTGGGTGTGCTCTGAATGCTGGGTTTGCTGGCTGTGAGCAGGCTGGGTATAGCCTACTTCATGTCAGAGTATGTTCATGTATGTCTGTAAGACTATACTTGGCAGCCTATCAAATGTGTCAGGCTAAATTATACATGTATGGAAAGTGCATGTTATATCTGATGCTTCCTCCTTCGCATACTTTACTATTTTCATATTCTTTTCATGCCAAATCATATCATATCTACTGTCATAAAGTACGATCAAAGGCTTTATATGGAAGCCTCTTCAATTAGTGGTTTTCTTAGCAATATCCCCAGGCAGGTTTTTCTATTTATCAAATCTTAGACTGCTTTGCTTGTGCACTGCCCAGCTTATTAGACTAATAGTGCTCCAACAAACACATATATACTGCATGTTAAATACATATCCCTCACAGTCACAGTCCCCAATGACACATATGAAACAAACATCCAGCTGTAACAATGTGTTACAAGTTCATTTGTATGTAAAGGTGCGACTTTCCATTCTAGTATGTATGAACACTTAAGAATTTGCCTTTGAAATCTTTTTAATTGTGCAAAAGTAAAATACACACTCATCATCAAACAAACAACTGCACCCCAGAAGGAATCAGCTGACAGGAATGAAACTTGGTGGGTAGGTTTGACATTGTGAGACATGTGAATGAGTTTCACGCTCATGTGACGTAGGCAAGGACTAGCCTTATTGCTGTGCCTGACTGACTATACAAAGTCATTCTGTGCCTGCTTTCCATTCTGACTCTAAGTGCTGTTGTGTTCCTAGCATCCTTTACAAGTGAAGTGTGCCTTGGAGAAGAGTTTGAAAGCAATTTGAGCAGTTGGTAGAGTTCAAGAGGGGTTGCATAATAGGGCTCTGGGATGGTCTTATTGATGTATTGTGCGCCTTACCAGTCATGCGGAATTACCCTAGCACGCTGTTGACGGCAGTGGATAGAAGAAGGCATGCACCAGCGACGTGAATGATCTGGGAGACCTACACAAACCACCAAGAAGGAGAACCGATAGATTGCTAGATATGACCCAACAGCCCTAATTATGGTCATTCATAGAGCAGTTACGCCCTCTGTGAGTCATCCTGTTAGTGCCAGCACTACTGGCAGATGACTGCATGACGCGGGACTGCATGCACGGACCTTGCTACGATTACTGCCCTTTGCCAAAGACAGCAAAAAAAAAAAAAACCTTCTTCATTTGTTAGCCCCCCTTTTAGCCTTTTCAATGGTTGCGACTCCCACCACAGAGCAGGTGGTGGACAATTCTCAGCACTGCAGTAACACTGACATACTGGTGGTGGTATTTTAGTGTATAGCACATCTCAGAGTGGAGCAGACACAGAAGTTTTCAAACACTGTGTCCACTCACTGTCCACTCTATTACACACTTCTACCCTCTTGGTAGACCTCAAAGATATGTAGATGACCAACAGTTTGTGTTGTTCATCCTGTAGTCCTTCATCGGTAATCACAGAACACTGCCCACAGGACGCTGTTGGCTGGACAATTTTGGTTAGTGGACTATTCTCAGTCAAGCAGTGACACAACATAGGTTACTAACACACCACCACCATGTCAGTGTTACTGCAGTGCTGAGAATGATCCACCACCCAACTGATACCTGCTCTGTGGTGTCCAGTCATGTGGGGGTCCTGACCAGGGTAAAGAGGGGGTAACAAAGTATGCAGAGAAACAGATGGACTACAGTCTGTAATTGTAGAGTTGCAAAGTGTTCCTATATGGGAAAACGGACAATGAGTGTTTATACAGAGAGGTGTACTTAATGACTGGTTGGTGTATACATATATACCTATGTAAAGTCAGTTAAAATTGAACTGTGACACATTAATTCATATTTATTAAAATGTTTTCTTTTACTAAATCAGAAAAAGCCATGCATTTCTATTAGTGCTAAATTCATTTATAATGAATGAATTATGAGGGTTACAATAGCATTTCAGTTAGTATCAATACTATTATACCTGTTTATATTGAATTTTTTTAATTATCTTGAATTTTTGATATGAAACAATTGTTGACGGAAATCATGAGCCAAGCCTCAAGCCACTGTGCACATCATCATGATCAATCTTTACAAGTGACATTTATACAATGCCATTTGTATACTACTTTATATCATTTACTATGAGCTTAAACCATCAGTCATCTATGTCACCCGTTTGTACCTCTTTGGTACACTACGAACAGTGAAACACTTTATGCAAAGTTTTTTTTGGGGTTGATGAAAAATATGGTTTTTGTTTAGTTGCAGTATCTGAGGAAGCATTTTTTTACAGTGTATGAACACACAAACACCTGCTCTATCATGTTTAATGCATAAAGACATGTATGCATGGCTTATGCACAAAACTGTACACTGGATAATTGAGACCCCAGCCCCTTTGACTTAAATAATACTTGCCTTGTAGGAGTGATATAATGACCACAAAGGTGGTTCACCCAGGGTGAGGCTCAGTCATTGCACTTCGGTCATGCTGACCCTTGCAAATTCCCCTATGCGGGGACTGCATAATTTCTGGTAGCAGGGGACTGCGGTCTGGAGGGGTCTCCATGGGCTGGAGGTTGGGGAATCAGCCTTGTGACCAGAAGTTCATCGGTTCAATTCCATGAGCCGAGATGACATGACATGAAGTCACCTGACCTCCGGCTGCTCCCTCGGCCCACCGCTTTGGGCAGGTGTGGTCATTAGAGTAGATGTATCACTGCATGGATGGGTTAAATGCCAAGGACAAATTACTCTGTGTGCAAGCACAACTGGTCAATGGATCTAAATTGTAATCACGAATAACATTGACCTAGTTATTATGCATATATTTTGTAGAAGGTCAGGGCTTCCCGTTATGAAATATTCCATTCAGATGGTGATCTCTCCTTCTTTTGACTTTGGTACAATGCAGTGTTTGATACAGTGCTTCTCAAATTTGTGATCATTTGCTTACTATGCAAATAGGCAGATGACCTAAGCGCTCTAGTTTACATGGAAGCAAATGGAGGCCAGCAGTGCTTGAATACCCTCAGTGTGCTCTGTAAACCTATAGGTGAAACAGGTACTTTTTAGTGTTTAACCATAGTTTCATTGTTTAGGTTGCTATCTAGTTACCCTGTTAGCTTTTCAGAAGTTTTATTTTTACATGCTAACTGGTCCTCCAGGTGCCTACAGGAACCCTGGAAACACAGCAAAACTAGACAAACTCACATAGAAACATCCCAAACCCTGCTAGAAAAAAAACAGCACAGAGCAGCATAACTGGCCACTAGCAATTTGTTATATTTGGAATGCTGATATGCTGGTTAGCAGCTACAGATGCTGATAAGTTGATCAGCACCAAAAACAGCATATGCTGATGCTACGTGCTGGTCAATCAGCATGACCGTGGTGTGGTGACCAGCTAAACCAGCACTAGATCAGCATAAACCAGCACAGACTAGCATAGAATCAGCACGAAATATACATTGAGTATGTTTGAGTAAGCTTTATGCTTATTAAAGATGACATTAAATATAGTAAAGATACAAGATGAATGAATTGTAGATCATTCTGCAACTCAAGAACATGAGGTTACCTAGAAACTGATTTTTTTTCAAAAGTCGCTTTTCCCAAAACTGGCCTTCTGTGTCAACTGACTGACCTGCTGGAGGGTCATTTCCGCATTGCAGTGAGTTCCGAATGACCCACAGTGCTTACAGACTGTAGCTTACCTAGAAACAATGTGAAAGAGTGGAAAAGTGTGTTTTTGTGCAGAAGTGGTGGGCTGTGGTAGTGTGAGGGGATATCCTCTGAACCTTAGGTTCAGTGTTTGCCTAGCTTGCTAGCCTGCTAGGTTCTCATAAGTAAAATAATCTCAGTAAATTTGCTGAAAGGTCTTACCATATTGTACCAAAATGAATTCTACTTTCCAGCCACTCAAGCACATTAAGTTTCTCACTTTCTGAATACAAAAAAATGGTCCTCTGTGTTTACTGGAACACTGCAGGTGAATTGCAGCCAGTTCTTAAACGAAACAAAACATATAACATCATCTAGAAACAATTTGAAAGAGTGGATGAGCATGCTTTTGGGCCAAACTGACAATGACTCAATGTCTCCAGATAATGTCCTTCCAAATATTTAACACTTTACTGTTTTCCTTGTTTGCAAGCTGGGTAGTTATTTAGCCTCTTTGATAACTAACTGATAACATAAACTCACCTGACAAAAATGAGTCCCCTGTCACTGAAACGTACCTAATAGCGTGTAATACCTTTACGGGCATGAAGAACCGTTGTGATTCGATTTGGCCTGGACTGGAAGTTTCTGGATGTAGGCCATATCAATGTTCAGACACATTAGAATCAAAGAACTGTGCAGTTCTGTGTAGTTGAATGCCTTCCTTTGGCACAATTCTGACAGGAATTTCCTGTAGACTGGAATTGTTGCAACTGCTGGTAGACCCGTATGACCACATGCTTCAGCTACTTCCTTCACACTATGGTCTTTGGCACGCCCAAATGCAATCACTCCTTTTAGCCAATCATCAACATCTGCTTTGGAGCCATTTTCCACACATGGAACGAGACATTCACTGCACTATACCACCTCTTCTCAATCTATGAGTCCCATCACTCACACCCCACAGGCATTTATACCCCGATCATCCTCATGCAGCGCCATCTGTAGGAACCTGAAGTTACTACCACCATAAACGTTCAAGGTGACATTTTTTTTGTCCAGTGAGCTCTGTTGCAGTTGTGGTTTTTTTACCATTACGTTTGTGAAAAGCAACTCCTGGACATTAAGTTACTTAGTTCAAGTACTGAGAAGTTTTTTTTTTTGTTTTTTTTTGCATACAAATTGGAATTCTGTGCCTGCTGTAACTGTGGACAAGCATTTCTCAAATGAACAAGAAAAAAAGCACTTGAAAACTATCAAGCTCACCTCAAAACAGTGCGAAAGTGCAGAAAATGTGCTTTTGGGCAAAAACGATAGCGTGTTCTTTTAAGTGCAGGAGGTCAGACAGAGCCGTGGTGTAGTTCAGAGGCTTTTTCGGCACTAGATCTGACAGGTGATGGAGGCGTCTGCCACCTGGGAGGAGGCAGGACCAATAACCAAGGTCATCCGCAGTAGGAAGGGCCAAGCCGTCACAGCGCTGACAGGGACACCATGGGCCCTGGCGTGGGTGGACATTTCGCTCTCATTGAAAATCAATAGCAATTTTTCTCAGCCGGCAACAAGATAAATCTGGACAGTTTTTTTCTTGCTTTAATCCTGTGATAGTAAACTGACCGAATTTCCTATGGCCAGAAATATGCTTCTGTTTTATGACATGGTTATGTAAGAAATTATGAAGCTGTTAAACACAGTACTGGCAGTTTTGCTATGTTGCACAGATGTTTCGCATTTAATTACGGAACAGATTTTGTTTTGTCAGGGACTATATAGCACATATGCTTATATTTGAGTGAAATCGGCCCTATAAGTTTGACAGGAACTAAAATGTCAGGAAGGTTTGCCTGATCCTTTGGAGTCTGCAAAGTCCATGGCAGTCCTGCACAGATGGATATGCCGTTGTGCTGCAACACTAAGCGCAAATGTCAGAACAAACAGAATACGCAATTAGTTTGGCCGACCATTGACCCTTAACTGTGCAATCATGAGACAAAGGCCATCAAATGTGGCTGTTGTAAATTGCTCTTTTACGATATACACAAACAGGCTGTCATGTTGGCCAGTTGGGTTGGGGACCTCTGCACAGCTGCCTGTTGAAAGTTTATAGTCCATTACAAGCCTATTGATCACAGGCACATGCTAAATGGCTTTAGGCAAACTGGTTGCTCTTAGTGTGCAATATGGCCTGTAGTCTGTAATAAAATTGGAGTGATAGGTCATTACTTCCCCTAGATAATTTGACGGGGCTTCGACGCACGCTATCACAACAACAGAAATTATATTTACTGGGCCAGGTTTACCTCCACCAGCCCCAATAAACGGGTATTAAAAGTTTCACTTTCGTATTTGTCAGCGAGTCATTAGACTTCAAGTCCTGCTGCCATTGACTTCTCTTCCCTACTCTTGGGCTGCCGGCACTAATGATTTGGGCCCTAGGCTATGATTAAGAGGACTCCAGTTCAATGCACTGTACCCTATCTCTTGACTCCAGCAGGGGCCTGTATGGGACCTGAGAGACAAAACCAACCTCCAGTGATTCCAGCCCTGTGGACTTATCAGCAGCCTAGCTGAGAGCAAAGCAAATTGGCAGCAATGTAATCAAAGAGGAGCCCCCGGACCGTCCGTATCGCTTAATGGAAAAAATGTTGACTTTAAAAGACATAACAATAGATCTCCAAGTTACAAGTGTTCCATTTCTCTGCACCGCATTCCCGGGTTTAATTGAACCCTCCAGTGCACAGGGCCCGGCTACTGTAACACCGGCTAGCCTTGGCTAATTGAATTTGCTGCTGCGTGCAAAGCTATACGTTTTGAGGAGCCTATCGATTTTCGCCTGCTCTCGTGGATCCTGATCTTGGTGATTAATAAGAACTGGTGGGACGTGCCTTTGCTCCATCTCTCTTGCCACTATGACGAAGGCATTTCAGCCCTGTGGAGCATGGCTTCACGGAGTGATTTTTTTTTCTAATTGCTTTTTTCCCTTGTTAAATTGGTCCAGTTGCAGTGGTAATTTCTGTGGCGAGTCCTCACAACCCTCCCTGAAACCTTCTGTCAACTTATGTCCTTAAATATTTTTTGCCTTTAGCTATAGGGTTGTGCATGAATTGACTATTAAGTCTGAAATAATGTTGGTCATTTTGATTTGAGATATTCTCACAATTGGCTGTTTCCTGTACTGGGTTTGAGTTGGTTAGACAGATTCAGAATTATTATCATTCAGAATTATGACAGATTTTTCATCTGCTACCCTATAGCCGAATCTTCCTGCAAGCCCCCTAGTGACTGCTCTATTGGCGGAAAGGAAATCAGATATGATTTAATTAATATAAGCCAGTAAAACACTTCATCTTAACTTTATCAGGTTATTTAAGATGCTGTTGGCTTTCTACGTGTGAAATGTGAATGCCTCTTGAGCTGCTACCCCGCAACTCAAAATATAGTATATTACGTCATCATTATTGGAGATTAGAAAATGCATAGTCCTAAGGGAATTGCATTTTATGGCTACTGCGCTCATCTTACGTGAACTAAAGACTCTGACTACCAGTGAACAAGCTTGCTATCTAGCATTTTATAGGCTACATAGGCTATAGCATTTCCCTCCCTTCATTAATTTCCTTATGCCATGCCCTGCATATTAACATAACCTGAATGATTTGTTGCCTATAATAGGCACCTACCTGCAGTACCAAATATCACCATTGCTAACAGTGTTTGCATGATGTGTGACAGGATGTGTTTGTGAAGCCATACTGTCAATCACCATGAATTCTGAAACACCCATACAGTTGTTATTAATTCAATCTTAATAATAGTTAAGAATATATTAATTTAAAATATCATTTTGCTTAAAGAATAAATCACATTTCATTAGCAAAGTGTTCAGGAGAGATTAAAAGAAAGACACCAGCATTCCCAATCACTGACATCATTACTGTCTGTCAACATCAGCATCTCATTTAGCTGGGAGAACTGGAGTGTCCTACTTTATTACTGCATCCTTTATAGGTAATAAGACCAAGCTTTGATTGGCTAGCAGATGGCTAGGCATTCCCTGGGCTTGGAGTGGAGAGATGCACGAAATCCCAATCCCTTTCGCTGCAGTGCACGCCGCCCCCGAAACAGGAAAATTGCATTTGAAGCCTGTCCTCGTTCCTCAGTGTGTTTGTGTTACACAACAGGCCATTGTGTCTGGCTCCTGCATTAAGGCCATGAAAAGGCCCATGGGTGCTCTGCATCTTTTTTGATACAGCTAAACCAGCAGGGACCCCTTTTCCCTTATCTCTGCACTTTGTGTCCTCCAGACCACGTCCCTCACCCCCATTCCTCATCTTTTAAAAGCCCCCATGGTACGACTTTATCTCTGTGCATGTAAAAGCCTTTTCCCTAAGAATAAAGCCAAAAATGAGCAACAGATGGTTAACTACAAAAGTCTTGTCTGTAGTAATGGTACAACACAGTGCTGCTATCCGTATCTGTATCTGTTCCTCTTTGTTGTTGTTGAGGCCCCATACTGTCCATCATTGGTTTTATGCATGCAGTCTAGAAACTGTTAATTACGTTGGACAGCAAGACTATAAAAAGCTGTGTTTAAGTCTGGTTAGCAGGTTAGCTGGAATATACATTTTGGATCCTTTAGGGGATTAATAAAGCAGTATTTATGTGTGGTTATCAGGACAGTTAATCCTGTCAGACATTTGGTACAAAACTATGGGATTATTTCAGAGATTAAGACTGCGTTGAGGTCTGGTTAGCAGGACACTGAGGAACTATGGGATTATTTAGTAGATTAAGCCTGTGTTTAGCTCTGGTTAGCTTGGAAAAGTAGTATGGGATTATTTTGGAGATTAATAAAGCTGTTGGGACTGGTTACTAAGTCAGTTTTATAGACCCAGGGGTAATTTAGAAGATTAAACCTATGTTTAGGTCTGGTTAGTCTGACATAGAAGTATGGGATTATTTTGAAGATTACTAAAGCAGTTTGGGACTGGTTAGCAGGCCAGCTGGAATAGAACTATGGGATTATTTCGAAGATTAATAAAACTGTTTAGGACTAGTTCGTAGGGCAGTTTTATAGACCTATGGGATTATTTAGGAGATTAACACAGACAGTGTTTTGGCTCAGGTTAAGCGGAAAGAGAAAACAACCTCCTAGAGCTCTGACAGATAAACAGGATGTTTGCAAGTGGTTTCCAGCAGTTTCGGTGTAGCTGGTCAGACTGCATTATCTGTTCAGTAATGTATGTGTTTTAGGTTATGTAAGTCGTTTGAGTGCATCTGTGGGGGGGGGGGGGGTACAGTAAGGAGACAGCAAGCTCAAAAAGCAATCGGCTTGAAGTGACACCTAATCGCTTACATGCGGCATGACAAGTACAAAGTGAACAAGGTAGGGGAGATGGTGGCGGAGGGTTGTGTTTGCTGCGTTGCTATTGTGATCTGTTATGTGAAGCAGTCCTCGGAGTATCCATCATTGTGTTGGGGAGAGTCAGCCAAGCAAGACAGAGGCTGTCGGGGAAAAAAACACCCCTGGGACTGAGGCCTCGTCCTGTCACTACCTCCGGGCACGGCCAGATAATAATGAAGACATCATGGGGGCCCACAGATAGGCTTCTGGAGACTGAGAGGTGTTTAGAGATTCACTGCACACTATGAGGAGCAGCCATCGATTCAGCCCCAGGTTTGCCTTATTGAGGCTGGCAGCCTTGGTCTGTCTATTGAATCTTAATGTTGAGAAGACACTCGGAGGTAGAGCGCCATAACTTCGCTTGGACCTTTCTTGAACTCTTGAACCTTATAGTCCCTAATCTTTCATAGGAATGTAGAGTTTTGCTTTGTGCCAGATCGAGAGTCTCTACAATAAATGTCTTTGAAGTGATGCCATAGAAAACTCACGAGCTTTCTAATAGATGCTTCTTTAGAGAACCATTTTTTTGTAAATGTGTGAGAACTTTGTTCAAGATCATAATTCAGTGATTCCATGCCATTTCCAGGTTTTTCCTAGAGCCACAGGTCTAGGCCAAGATCCAATAAGGAGATTTTATCTTCAAGAGTGTACCTGGATCTCTTGTAGTGTGTTGGATGTATTGGAATATAAGGAAATATATTAATGATCTTGGGTGAATATTTCAGCCATGGAAAGATCTACACTTACTGATCACTTCATTAGTGATGTAAGATCTGGTAGACGACCAGACCTGTCGCCATCTGATAAATAGTACATAAAGCGTTCACCTCTCAAAGACTTCAGATCTGAAGACCTCCACTGGTTTTTCTCTCTTTATCCTTCCACCGTGATAAGACAACTCAAAGCTAGGACTCTGAAAGGATGTAGCTGTTAAGAAGCTGTTACGAAGAAAAGGAAACAAATGAAAAAGAAGAACATTTGCAAATCAAACACAGGTGTTGTCAAAACCACAGGCTGTTCCAGTTCTGAGTCCAGAACTCAACATCATTAAGTATGTTTGGGATTATTTGGATCATGCAGAAAATGCGGCCAGCTTCTAAAATATCGCTGCAGATGTCTTTGGTAAATGGGAGCGAGTTTCTAAGAAAAGAGTGGAAATTGTCCTAAAAGCAAAGCAGGAACACACTAAGTACTAACAAATGATATTATATGTAGTTTTTAAAGAATCTGTGTAATGTTCTGTTATACCCCTTCAAATAGAAGGAGGGTAGCCTCTGACTTTTGCATAGTATTGTAATTACTGTTCAGTATATTGCTAACTGGACCTGAATGTACCTGAGTGTAGACACAATTTAGGTAAACCTATAAAATTACAATTATAATTTAGAACCACGTGCCAATTGTGTTCGTCGACTGTATTTAACCCACCCGTGAAGTGAGACACCCACATACACACACACACACACACACACTCACACTTGCCCAGACTGCTGGGCAGCTCTATCCACGGCACTCGGGAAGCAGTTGGGGGTTAGGTGCCTTGCTCAAGGACACTTCAGTCAGTCCTATTGGTTCAGGGAATGTAATCCAGCGACCCTCCGGTCACAAGGCCGGTTCCCTAACTTCCAGCCCCAGTAAAGACACATGAAAGCGACTGCCCCAGAGTGAGGGCCTTTTCCATTCTCTTCTGTATTCTGTATTGTTCCATATATATATATATATATATATATATATATATATGCACAGATTATGCTCTAACAGTGACCAATGGCATTATTCACTTGTATTAATTCATGAAGACAGAAGCAGTAATAGTAATATCTTCCCTAAAATATGCTCAGTGGGGATCCATAATTCATAATGCAATCTTTGGAGAACATTTTATGTAATTTAACTTTTCTGTCATTTATTCTCTGTCTCAATTACTCAATGGAAAGGGCATCAAAACTTTCTTTTTCTTGGATATATTATATTAGCTCCAAATGTCCTTCCTGGCGCCCTCCCCAGACTGCTCGAACATTCTTAAAAAGGAATTAGCCACCAGACTTTGTAACAAAAAAAAAAAGCCCACTTCTTGCTGCTGTCTTTCATTTCATATAAATTAGTGTTATAACCACCAAGGCTAGCTTGTAATGGCCCAAAACACATGCACTTAAAAGAGAACATCAATCAATATGCTAACTTAAGGATTCAGACAATACGCCAGACGGCAGACAGCGGGAGGAATTTCTTTCTCAGACTGCAATTGAACTTCACAGTTGAAGCATTTAAAATAGATCACAGACGAAAAAAAAAAAAAAAAAAAAAAAAAAAAAAAAAATCATTTCTATGACGGCAGCAGAGGGCTGGAGAAAAAAGGTGCCCGTTTCTCCACTGGGGCCAACACTTTTACTGTGACAGCACGGCTGCTGCCTGTAAACCTACTGCTGTTTTAAGGATTAAACTCTTAGCTTTGCAGTCCTGTACACAATTTGCTTGCTGGGCTTGTGGGAGCTGGGGCTCTTTTGGCTCACTCCATGCCACAGTGAACACTTCCACCCCCTACAGGAGGCCCGCAGCACTGCAACCCTTTTTAATATTATATATAAAAACCCCTTGAGAAGAGAATCGGTTTCCATCTGCCCATTTGCCGCCACCGTGGGTTGTTTTTGCCACAAACTGGAACATCGTCGTAAAGTCAGGAACAGCTGCTGCCGGGGTTTAGAACACTACCTCCCTCGCTCTCTGCCAAAACCCCGGAGCCCAATGGTTTAACACCCCCAGACAGCTGTTCGTTTTGGTTACATGTGTATCCTTATGTCTCAGTTGTACAGAATGTATGTCTGATTGCATTTCGTGCATTTTCCCCTGCGTTCACTTAAGCAGCTTTTGTCTTTATTGGGGAATGTTTGTTGCTCTTATGTAGAAGAGATGCGCTTTATAGTCGTGCTAAGTAGTCACATTTTATGGGCTCTTTGTGTAGCTCTGCAAGCACCAACAGTGGTTGCTGGAGTGGAGGTGGAGTGCAGTTCTTTTTCATGCAAACTCAATGTTTTATTGTATTGTAAATGCAATACTATAGATAGATATAGAATTATGCTGTGGCATATCAACTGTATAAAGAGCATGATTCAAATATGCAGTGCAGTATCAGAATGTCTTTGGTACATGCCTAATAGAAATACACTTGAGGCAAGTCTCAATAAGTAAAGAAATGAGGAAGGTCAGCTTGCATGGTAAATATAGAATGGTCAATATGTGCAGTGCATGTGACATTTGTGGGGAATATCTGATGCAAAAGGGCTTAGGCTATGTACACACAGCAGGTATGTACATGTGGTCCAAATTCGATTTTTGTATTGGGCTGTTTACAACATCTTTTAAATATGAGTTAATTCAGACATTAGACTGGACAGATCACGAATTGACCCGCATATGCAACAACAATGCTTCAAGTGGTACACTCACCCAGTGGTAAACAATAATGACCGCCAATTGATGCAAGTCCACTGCCAGAGGTTTCGATTTCATCCTCACTAGCATTGCAGGAGCTATGAAGAAGTTCCAATGGCTGACCGCTGGACTTGAATGTGTTCGAGCTCATAGGAAACAGGTCGCGTTATTTGAGCATGGACTCTTGTTTGCGTCCTTGGCTTCCTGGCTTCTATCATCCAACATGGAGTAGTTGGGATGAATGGCTTCTGATTTTGTTTGTATAGAAACATCGCTCTGAATGTCTGAGGCTTTGGCAATGTGAAATTATGATGAATGTGAAGTTGACTAACTGACATAACAATGGTATAAATTCTGATCTGCCTGGAGTCGCATTACAACATCGTAGATTTGGATTCCAGTAACACATATGAAAGTGTTCCAAATCAGAACTAAAAATAGCAGATTCATTGTGTTTTTGCTGTGCGCACTGCCACACAAATAATAAGAAAAATGTTGGATTTGGGCCATTTGGGACAGAGGAACTGGTTTTTGGCACAGTATCTAGATTAGCTATACCCTACCAGGTAGCTAATTTCACTGCACAGGCTTCCTAGTTGTCTCATTAGCAATCTAATACAGTAGCAATTTACCACTGTGGAATTTAAGGATGGTTAAAAATGATCCCTTTAAAATGTTTGCATATCTTATTAGTGATTGCGCAATGTGCAACATATCTGTTATATTAGGATTTATTATGGTCTTCTTCTTCTTCTTCGTACACATTTTTGTCCGCTAATTAGTCCCACAGATTTCAAGGTATTGACACTGTTCCAACTCCAAAATGTTTGGTCTGATCGGGAATGGTGTTTGAACATATGTTTTCCGTGTAGCAGCGGATTTTTCTGGATTTTTTTCTCCATTAAGAATGAACTGGACAAAAAAGTACACGCCCATCTACTGTACTTCTCGACCGACAGACATGTTGGTCTGACCCGCACCCGCATTTTTTTTTTCTTCCTCCGTCTTTCCTCTCATAGAGACCCATTCATTTTTACCCCTATTCAAACCCTTTAACCTACAGCCACCAAACTGCATGTACTCACTCAGGACAGATCCCCAAACTCTAATCCACAGACATACTGACCCACACTCCTCTATGTGTTGTTTATTCAACACTCGTTCGTCCTATACCACCCGCAGGCTAGTAACAGCCTAGCAGGAGGTGTGATCCATTAAAGCGGTGCAACCTTTCCGTGTTTGCTTCAGGAAATGCACTTTTCTAGTTTTCATTCTTCTTCTTTTTCTTGTCGCTACACATATTATGTCCACTAACTAGTCCCACAGTTTTCAAGTTATCAACACTCCAACTTCTGAATATTCGGTCTGATCTGGAATGGTATGCTTGTATACAGCTTTATTTTTTTTACAGTTTTCGAAAAATCTTTTTTTGCATTAGGAACGAATTGGATGGAAAAGTACACAACCATCTACTGCACTTCTGCTCGACCGACAGACATTGATTTGCATACACTTCCTCAGGGCAGACCCTGCCCCAAGTACAAATTCAATGTTGGTCTAACCTTCACTCATCTGTTTGTCTTTTTTTCTCCATCCCTCTTTCCATTCATTTCCATTCATTCCCACTCCTATTCAAACCCTGTTGTACAGCCACCAAACTGATTCCCATGATCCTCAAACTATAATCCTCAGCGATACTGACCTGCACTCCTCTACGTGTCATCCTTCGTTCTTCTCATAAAATGCTACAAACTACAAACTTCAGCTAACCAAATCACTCTGCCTTCAGGAAATGCACTTTTCTAGTTATACAGTATTTACACACATGAATGTGAATTGCACTGTTTTTTGTTAGTTTGAATGTTTCTGCGTGATTGAATCGTTGGCTTCTAAACAAATTCATTCATAGTGGTTTGAAGCGAAATGCACTGTTCTTGACAAACGTCCGAGACAGTATTGTTCTCAGTGGTGGTGATAGGAACCTGACGGCTGAAACACATATTGCCTCCAAAAGCTCCCTCACAGAAAGGTATTACATGGAATGATTATGAATGCATTGCCTGATGCCTGAGACATAGTTTCATGATCATTTTGAAAACTTTAACAATGTGAACATTGCATACGTAAAACTGAACTCATGTGGGTTCACTGCTTGTTTTGGACAGTAAAAAAAAGGGAACTTTTCCACCAGTGAACACCCTGATGCAAGGACTACAAGCCAGGCCTCACCTCCACACTTCAGGGGCAATGTTTGAAGTTCTCACATTTGTTTACTTTCCCTATCTCAAAGGAAGTCACGCCTGATGTTCCTGAAAACCCTGTGGAAATCTGTGTGTAGAGTGCGAGGGTGAGAGACTTATCGGTGAAGTCGCCAGCCTGGCTGGCTGATAAGATCTGAGATTGATCATCTTCTTTAAATCCACTCTGACAGTTTTCTTCCCTTCATCACAAGCAATCTCTCAACAAATGGAACTGGAGATGAGTTTCCTCAGCATATGCACGTCGCATCCGCCACGCCCAAGGCTCTTAGCTGGCACTGGCGATGTTATTACTGTTGCAGTAGTATCCATCAAAGCTATCTAATTTTGGGCGCCCCGATACTTCATTTGAAACCCAGTCTAATGCTTATGGCACAGAGTGATGGTCTTCAGAAATGCTTGGTTTCACCACAAATATGTGCTTTCAAGGTTGATGTATTGGCCCTTGCAACTATTAAGCATTTGGTTCTGCTAAAAAGGTTCTGGCCATCTTTGAAGGTGAATACTTCTTCTGCTTCTTTTGGCCAGGCTTTGGCTGGAGAGACACTTTGGCGCCACCAACAGGGCTGGCAAATCAACACTCAACATGACCTGTTGCTTAGTCAAAGACTGCTGGCACTTTTTTTTTAGAGCAGATCTGGTGATTCAAAGCCCAGGACTATATTATATTGTCCTCAATTCTTTGCCTCTCCCTTTTTTTTTTTTTGGAGCCACAGTCATTTCCAATACTCTGTATGCATAAACACATGCATTGGATATGAGAGTGTTAGGTCTGTTTTCCATTGCATGTTTCAATAATGCTTTTGTTGTCGATGCTGCTCTGTTGTCAGTCCTGTTCCCGGTCCTGTTTTGATTCCATCCACGACACGCATTTTTAACAAACAGCCTTTGTCAGGGCTGATATTTCGCAATAGAATCTGCTCCTTATTTCTCATTTTGATGAGAGAAGATTGTATAAATACATACATAAAAAATACAAACTCAACTGCAAGAAAGTTGGGACAGTAGGTAAAATGCAAATCCATAGAGAAAGCATTGACTTGCCTTTTACAGGCATTCAGCCAAAAACAATATTAAAAAAAAAATCGTCTTTTACCTTATGAGCCATACATTTTTAACTATTAGAAGAGCATTCAGTCTAAAACCCCTTTAAAGGTTCAGAGAATCCTGAAAAGGGGCTCTCAGACTGCACTGCATTAAAAACTGACATGCTTCTGTGGCGAATATGAAGACACAGGCTCAGGAATACTCTGGAAAACCCTTGCCAGTAAATACAGTTTGCTGCTGCATCTACAATTGCAAGAATCTAACATGGCCTCTGGGCCCCCTAAATTCCCAGACTCGTAACCCAATTGACCACCTCGATTGTCATGTTCGCTCTATGCACCCTCTCATGCACCCTCCAGCAGCTGTGGGATGCCCTGCAGTCAGCATGATTCCAGATACCTGTGACAACATACTAGGACCTTATTCAGTCTTTCCCAGCCTGTCTAGCGGCTGTCCAGTTATATACATATGATGATATGTACCATGATGTGCTATGATGATGAGTGTGTGTGTATAGAAGTGCTTGGATAGTATCCGAATGACTGGTGTAGCGCGCATTACGTTGATAAGATCATCCTGCTTCCCGGAGCCCTACGATGCGACCCCTCTCGAACTCTTCCAACTCCTCATGTTGCATTGCATTAACAACTGACATGTTTCTGTAATGCATATGAACATACAAGCTCAGGAATACTCCGGAAAACCCTTGCCAGTAAACACAGTTTGCTGCTGCATCTACAAATGACAGACTCCATGTATCAACAGCAACAAGAAGTGCTGCCTATTTCTCTGGGCGGGAGCTCACCAGACATAGACTGACGCAAAGTGGAAATGTGTGCTGTGGTCCTCCCTGGCGCGAATGGGATCTTCCAGCAAGATAATGCGACATGTCATGTGGCTAGAAATGTCTGACACTGGTTGGATGAGTATGCCCAACACTTCCAAGTACTACTAGAAGAACTAGAAAAGCCCATTTTCTGAAGGAAACATGGAATGGTTGCGCAACTTTAATGGATCACACCTCCTGCTAGGCTGTTGCTAGACTGTGGTTGGTATAGGACGAACAAGTGTTGAATAAACAACACATAGAGGAGTGTGGGTCAGTATGTCTACTACCCTGGCCCCCTAAATTCCCAGACTTGAACCCAACTGACCACCTCGATTGTCATGTTCGCTCTATGGATCATCCCTCATGCACCCTCCAGCAGCTGTGGCATGCCCTGCAGTCACCATGATTCCAGATACCTGTGACAACCTTCCAGGACCTTATTCAGTCACTACCAGCCTGTCTAGCTGAGTGTGGGTAGATATGGAAGTTCTTGGAGACTATCCACACGACTGGTGTGGCACGCAATACGTTGATCAGATCATCCTGCTTCCCGGAGCCCTGTGATGCGACCCGTCTCAAACTCTTCCAACTGCTCAGATTTAAAACTCTTCTCTGAGGCATACTTCGCTTGGAAAGGATGCTACCAACACAACAGCACGAGTGAGAATCGAAAGCACGTGCAACAGGAAGACCATATAAGGTCAGTCAGGTACAGCAATAAGGACCGTCCTTGCTTACGTCACATGCACAGCGAGCGTATTATGATCTTAAACCTACCCACCAAGTTTCATCCCTGTCAGTTGAATCCTTCTGGGTGCAGCTTTTTTTCCCCATGATGAGTGTATATTAGTCCTTCTCTCATGAAAGTTATTGCAACAAAATATATATTAGAGTTGGGAATATGGCAAAAATATAATATTGTGTTACATTAAGAGAATATCTGGTGTATCGGGATATTCATTTTAGTCTTCGAGATAACCAATAACATCTATTTAGTTGGGTGTGTCTAAACTTTTGACTGGTATTGCCTATAATACAGTTGTTTAGTTGAAGTAATAAATATCTTGTCTTTCTACTGTTTTGATTGAATACAGGTCAAAAATGACTTGCAAATCATTGCTGTCTGATTGTGTTTATATTCTTCCCACTGTCCCAACTTTTGGGAACTCTGTATATAAATAAGCAATGCGATGATATTTCTCCATTGCGAGTGAATGAGTTGCAGTGAAGTTACCTAAATAGAGATATGTTTTTATTACCAGTTGCCAGCTGGTGTGAAGCCAGAACATTACTCCACATATTGTCCACCTAGAATACTTGGATTCTCCTTCACTGGCTAAGCCAAGCATATTACACACAATTTTACCCAGATTTTGCTGCTACAGACATGTTTTTCATAATCGTAGTGAAATTCTTATCTGTGTCCTGTCTGTGTGGGTGGGTGGGTGAAAGATGCAGCAGCGATGGCTGTCCCTGGCCCGCTGATGCACTGAGGATGTGCATGCCAGTTTTTTAAACTTGTCAGGATTTAAAGTTTTTTTTTTCGTCGGGGATCCTCCGGTGTGACGTGAAAGAACATTCTGTATCTTCTGCCGACTGGGTCAGATCTCAGGAGAGATCCTTGACTGTTGTGGAGGAGCGGGATTCTAGAACAGGATTTTTGATCTGCCTTTGCTGACTCACACAGCTGATGGTGAATTCTTGTTATATCCAATTCCCTGACATCCAGATTGTCAGTGGTGTGTAGGACTTCCCTATTCTTACTATGACAGAGTAGAAAGTGTTTTCACCAAAAATATGTCTCTTAGAGACTCAATGGCTGTTGTAAAATGCATACTCCTGGTTGTAAAACCTGATTGGCTGGCCAAGGTTGAAGCTCTCCAAAAATCATAGTCTGCACCCAGAGATGTTCCCTCATTTATTTTATTCCAAAGAAGCTATTAAGAAGTAGTTCTTCAATTTTCAGTGTCAGTTAAAAAATGTCTCTCAGTATGGCATCAGGCTGCCATGTTTGCTGACGCAACATGCATACGTCACGGCATGGAGCTGTAGAGGCTCTTAATGGTGTCCTCTGATAATCCATCCCATGCAGTTTGAATAATCTCACACAGTTCCTGCAGATTGTGCGGTAGGGGTGGAGTTGGAGTGACACAAGGCCTTCTGGACATGTGACATGTGACAACAAACTGTTCATCTTTGCAGTGAGCACGGTGCCTCCACACACATATTCATTGGCTGTCTCCACCAAGACAAAAGCGGGACTCGTCACTGAAGATGCCTGCTGACATTCTGAGTCATTCCATGACAGTCTGTAACAACACCATTGCATCTTTGGTGATGTTGATATAGTGTTAAGGGCAGTCATCGTAACAGTCTGTGTGCACGTAGTCCTGTGTCATGCAGCCGTCTGCCAATGGTGTTGGCACTAATAGGATGACTCATGGAGGGCATCACTGCTTGCTGAATGTTTGCAGTCTTGGCTGTTGGGTCAGTCATGTACAGAGATTAGGCCCATCTTTGATTATATCACATACATGGCTGAGTGTGAAACTTGAATCATTCTCATGTCTCACAATGACAAATCTACCCACCAAGTTTCATTCCTGTCGGTTGGTTCCTTCTGGGTGCAACTATTTGTGCAACTATTCTTTTAATAATGAGTGTATGTGCCTAATTCAAACACAAAGACTGTTCAGTGGTGGTGATGGGAATCAGATGTCTCAAAGTTTACAACACAAATATAGACATTTTATTTGCTATCTAATATGACCAGTTAACCTGCACGTCTACTTCATATGAAGTGTAGATAATGCGGAAAATAATGGTAAATCTAAATAAAAATGTTTATTTATTAGCTACTGTTTTTCCTTACAAAGCCTTACATGTACCTCTCTACACATGTAATACTGAAACCTTACTTAACCCCAATACAATAGCAATGTTTAAGCCTTCAGGCATCATATTCATAACTACAGAGTAATGAGTATCTGTAATGTAGTTTTTAGAGGCTTTAAATGCTTCCAACATCTGGTTCCTATCACACCACTGTGAACAATTCTAACTCTAAGTTTCTCTACAGCACGTTTCACATCAAACCATTTTGAATGACTTTGTTTATATCTAAACCATTTAAATATGCATGAAAATAATCAGTGCTGTGACAATAATACAGCCTTGGCTTATCTCTTTAAATCTATTTAGATTCATTCTCCTTACCTCTCCCTCTCTCTCTGCAGAAAAACCCATGGCGCAGGGACCACCTGGCGGTATTCTTGGCATTCTGGGTGTAGTAGTGGTGGCTGGCCTGATTGTAGGTGTGGTGGTCACCATCTGCATGGTGTACAAGCGTGGACAGAAGCCCCGCACAGAGACCGACAACGACCTGTAAGTACGACTGCACTAATTTGGAGCGTCTCGGGGAGGGAGCAAGGGTAGACAGAGAGGTGAAACACTGAGCCGAAAGGCTGTCAAGCTCACTAAGCACTGCACCCCAGGCACATGGAGAAGCCTCTGAAACAGAAAGGGTTCAACCTTTATGAAATCAACAGCCATCTAGCCTCACAAAACGGTACCACTGAGACGTGGACTTTCTAACCATCAACGAGGCTCTTTCAGTGAGGTCACCTCACTTATGGTAATGTGGCCCGAGAAGAAGAAGAAGAAGAGGAGGACATTTGCAAAAGTATGTCTCATTTTGTTAGCTGGAGGACATGCTTGATTACTTAAGAGCATGTTAACTGTTTGTTAAAGAGGCTGTTTGATTGCCTCACAGACTTGATTTGACCATTTCCACCATTAAGAAACAGGTGTTTCAATCAGGGCTGATTGCATAAGACACATCAGCCTACCGCTGGAGCCTGCCAAAGCATTATGGGTCATAAACAGAGCGCTTGATTCTCCGGTTTGGAGCCCACACTCCTCTTCAGACCTTGAGATGCAGCATTGTCCAAAAAAGACGTAGGGATTTGGCATGCTGAGCAGATGGAGCGGTGCGGCGCTTCGGTGAAATGTGTTACGGAACATTGTTAGACACAAGAGGATTTACAATCAGGTTTTATTTTCCTGCACTTTAATGAAGTACAGGCTCGGTATACGGAATCAGCTCAGTTTCAGTTATGCAATGAAAGATGATACTGAACTGATGCTCAAGCTTGTGTTTTAAGCTTTGTGTCGAAAGCAGTTCTCTACTCTTACATGCTCTGCATATTGTGTCCCATATTATTAATTTATTAATACTCTTTAACATACAGTACCAGTCAAAAGGTTAGGTGCACTCAATCAAATGGATGTTTTTTGCTATCTTAAAGGCTTTACAGGCTTACACTAAACAGTTCCAACTGATGAGATGTCTGAAACAACACATATTCTGATATACTACATATATACTTGATGTATCACAATATTATTTTTTGCCATATCGCCATCTCTAATCTATTCATCTAATATACCTCTAATGTATATGTGTAATATACATAGTTGAGTCACATTATTATGACCACTTCCTACTTTTGACGGCAGCAACGCATAGCTCATGAAGGAAGTCAAATTTTCATGGCATTCTCTGGGCCCTCTCGACTGATTTGGGAATAAATCTATTCTTGCAGATCACATACACCCACACATGCTGATTCTCTTACCTGGGGCGGATGGGATCTTCCAGCAAGACAATGCAACTAGAAATTTTGTCCGACATTGGTTTTAAGAGCATGATAAAGAATTCCAAGTACTACCCTGGGCCTCTAATACCCCAGACTTGAACCCAACTGAGCATCTGTGGGACCACCTTGATCGCTGTGTTTGCTCTATGGGTCCTCTCTCACGCATCCTCTAGCAGCTGTGGGATGCACTGCAGTCAGCATGGCTTCATGTACCTGTGGCAACCTACCAGGACCTTACTGAATAACTCCCAGCCCGTCTAGCTGTTGTTTGTGCTGCACATGGAGGTTACTCTGGATCATAATAATGTGACTTGACTGTGTAATTCAAATTATTTGGGCAACTAAATATTAAATTCATGTGAACATGCCTTTGAAACTGTATTTGAATGAATGGATTACAGTTACAGTTGCAGAGTTAGCCAATGTGTAATTACTATGTAATTACTATTCATTATAATGTAATTCATAATTAATTACATTCACATTCTATTTATTTTTTCTATTGGCTTTATCTTGTCCGCATGTTTGTTTTGAATATGGCCAAAATGTAAAAGGATAGTTTTTCTCTGCTGTACTCACAACAATGACTTTTCATCAAATAATACATAATAACATATCTCCTCTTCTCTATACCTCAGTCATGCATAGCCCAGTCTCCAAGACAGTGTAATTGGCCTCACTTTTTCTGTTTGGGTAATATGTCCCTAATCAATTAGTTTGACGCTTGCTGGGCATCTGTTAGCTGACGCAACAGAATAGCGGTCAGTGTTTTCCTAAAAACTGTTTAACTGTCCAATTACGTTGTGCTAGTGGCAGTTGGAAAAGATTTGGCTGGTTCGGAAGAAGCACGTGCTGGCCTTCACCCTTGCCGCTTGTGATGGAAAATCACAGTTCCCTTTGAAAAACACATGGATTGAAAGTTTAGAGTTTGCTATTCCAACGGAATTGCTTGCTACCGAGTACTGCAATATAACATGCTTTTGCTTTGTTAAGAGTTGACAATAAGTCTAAGGGTTATATTTCTCTATGATTCATTTATTTGTGATTTAAGCAATTCTGTGCTGCTGTAACACTGTAAATTTCCCCACTGCGGGATTAATAAAGGACTATCTTATCTTATCTTAATTCAGCTGATTTGATGTGATATTATGCAGAATAACCAGTGAACCTACATGTGTTTAGAGGTTTTACGTGTAATGAAACTAAGGAGATTAGAGTGCAATTCCTTATTTACTAATACTCCTTCTGTGTATCTGGGTGTCTTGAGAGTTTCTGTGTAGGGCTAGAGGTAAAAGCAGCTACATAAACAATGTAGAACAGTAAGAACAACTGGTAGCTGTGGGTAGTTTACTGTAGATAACGCACGGCCTTGTGACTGTTCTGGACAAACATCTTTTGGGACATCCACAGATTTGTCATATGGTGAGGGTAACTACAACGGTTAAGCATAATAACAACCAACTCCAATTAGTTGAGGACTGAGAGCCCTGGGTTTATCTGGAAACCCTGGAACAGAGAGAGTTTTGTGGTAGAGTGGAGAGTTTAAGGGCAGAGAAGGCCGGGAGAGTTTTTGAGACGCCATTTTGGGAAAGCCTGATGAAAAGGGTGAAAACTTAGAGCCTCCACACCTTGCACAGAATGACCGATTGTTACTTTAATAGATCAGAGACCACTCTGTTACTTTGATTTTACTTTAATTCAATTACTTGTTATTTTTCTCATGTACAATTGATTTGTCATCAGTTATGTTATGAATTTTTATTAAATTCATTTAAATTCACTTTGTTCACCTTTTAGAATTATTTTAAAAAACATGCTTTTTTAGCCTGGTAAATTCTTTGAATAAACTCAGTGCTAAAACTGGCTCCCTGTATCTATTAGAATAGACTTTAAAGTCCTGCTACTGGTCTAGAAAGCTCAGAATAATCTAACACCTGCTTACATCGCAGAATGTCTCTCTGTTTATGTTCCAGCTTGTGATCTTAGATCTACAGATATACCTTCTGTAAAATACAGAATTCTTCAGGTTATTATGCTTCTAAACTCAGTGGAACTCAGAATTCCAGCTAGCATTAGACAGTCGAACCCAAAACCGTATCTCTTTAACTCGGCATTTAGTTAAAACTACAGTAACATAGTGTTTATATGTATGTATGTATGTATGTATATGTGTGTGTATATGTATATATGCACATATATGAGCTGCCAATGGTATGAAAGGTGCTCTATAAATAAACAAGTAAATCATTTCAATACTGATAAAGATAAATAGAGGAAGACCTGAAAAAAGGCTATTTTTGCTTTACTGCACATACCTCTCCTCTTCACAAGTAATGGATTAAAACCTAAAAAATATGTTTACAGCAAAAACTATAATAAAACCAGTCTCAGACTCCAGGCCATGCATCATCCATTTTGTCTAATAAGTTTCTGAGAGGATGCTATAAAAGCATGAAATGCTTCAATCATCCTGTCACCACCACTCTGAACAATTCTGTAAGTTTCTCTAGTATGCAGCGTTTCACATCAGACCACTCTGAATGACTTTGTTTACATCCTAACCACTTTAAAATCTAACCACTAACTGCTACATTTAGTAAAATCAGTGGTATTCCTCTTTAATGCCATCGTTTTTGAAACTGAGTGGTAGCAGCTGTCCTATTCTAAAATGAGCAAACAAATTGGAAGGGAAAAAAGTTACCTGTTTACTAAAAAAATGATACGGTCTGAAATGATCACCACCATTTAATGCTCCATGAGAGCTGACTCATGGCTTGACTCATGGCCTAACATGAACCTGAGACGAGTGAGTCTGGCAGCATTGTTTGCTCTAATTGAGTAAGCAAGAGGCCATTATAGACAGCTATTGGACAGGACTTCCTCTCTCTCTCTGCTCTTCAGTGTCAACCAGACTATTTTGCATCCAGTACCTGAAACAAGTTTTCCCAGAATTCAGAGCACTGCCCACACACAGAATATAATGGATAGGAACTGAAAGCAAAAGACTCTCTCCTCTGTAAAAGAGTAAATAAATAAATAAATAAAAAGTGTGTGTGTCTGTGTGTGTGTGTGTGTGTGTGTGTGTGGTCAGGAAAGAAAGATGAGGGTGAAACCCTGAGAGCATGTAACGATTGGCTGCCCTGAGTCACAGTTTGGCAAAACACAGTAAGCCAAATTAGTGTAAAAGGTTTGTATGGCACAGGTGACAGTGCCCTTTCTTAGTTTGTTTGTTTGTTTGTTTGTTTGTTTGTTTGTTTGTTTGTTTATGGCTTGACCATAAGAAATCGAATTCTATAAATGACAACATGTGTCAAAATATAAAGGACTTCTCTGAGATACAGGTATGAACTAATTAGCAGTGCATTACATCATGGTGTGACTGAAGGTTAACTGACCTCTCTGTGCTCTGCTCACAAATATGTTTTGAAGCTTGTGTTGTGGAGTTGGAAACCAGTTACTGAATGTTACTAAAGATCCCATTCAACACACTGTGGCGTCTCTGTAGAAGAAGACACAGCATTTTAATTGAATGTTCTTTTAGCATTCAGGGGGAGAACCACTACTCGCTATTGGCTGAAACCTTCAGAAGGCATGTACTGATGGGGGCTACAGTTAATACCCCCAGGTCATAGTGCACTTGCAGGACCTCTGTCCTTTCTGAATGTTGTCCATGTGTCTTCACCAGTCCTCTTGGTCCTCTCCACGCCATCCACTTGTAAGTTCATGGTAGTGTCATTCCTAAGCAGGCCGCTAAGGGGGGTGCGCTATCCCACTTCTGACACCAGTCTGACTCTGGGATAGAAGACGACGTGGGAAATTGCTAAAGCTTTAAGCAAACTATTATTGAAGACAGCAGCAAAGTAGAGCGCCCACTCAGCGTTGGCTGAATAGGCCACAAAGCAGGCAGGTCACTTATAGTGACACCCAATAACACCCTCTTACCAGCCGTAACAGCCTAGCACACAATGGCACAAATAACACAGCGGCACACTAATGCCAATAGCACAACAACTTATTTGCAATAAGGTCTCCCTTAGCTTAGCTGCAGCGCCTCCTACTAACACATTTCTGTTAGTTAAGTTTGCACAGCATGTTTTGGTGAGGTTGTTAGTCTTGTAATGGCAATTCAGCACACAGCAGTGTGGCTTGCTCCAAGTAATTGAGTGGGGAAAGATGTACAGGGCAAAGCATATTGACTTTGGAACACTTGTGTTTTTACCACAGGATGTGATTCTTGGAAAAGGCATTTATTTTTTCAGCATAGAGAACAAAACAGCTTAAAGTTGCTTAGTTGGGCATGGTATGAATTGGCACAAAGACTACAGGAAAACAGCAGTGCGCTCATACGGACTGTATAGTAGAAGCTAATCAAAAAAAGGCAGCTTAGAAATAACAGTGAAGTTGAAACTGTTGTGAATGCTAGATTGATTGCACGACAAAACTTGTGAACCCAACCTACATAAAGAATTGAACCTTTCATTTGTATCCAAAAAATATATACTTTGAAAATCCCACCCTATATAGGTCTGTACTATCATGAAACCGAATGCCAAATCTGATCCATACCCACCACTTTGAGTGTCGACCCGAGCAGGCTGAATGGTACTGCTAAATTCGAAACCTGACCCGAAGTCGCTCTCAGAAAATGTGATATCGCAGACATGCTTTGCTTTTCTACTAAGCACTTATTGACAGAAAATGACTACAAAAACTCTGCTGTAGCCAAAACTTTGACACTGACATTACTGTCTGGCTAGCTCCAGTGTGCCGCTAAAGTGTACTTTTTAATGACCAGGCCATTTAATACGTCCCTGACTCATTTCGAATTTCCTCTTTACCAAGGTTTCTTTGGCAGACAGTTAATAGAGCAGCTTTGTTCTGCACATACTACTCTATGTAAGAGACAAAGAGAGCATACGAGATAGAAATTGCATGTGAGAGACACTTTCAAAGCAAAAAAAAAAAAAAACACTACGTAAAAAGAAATCAGTAATTAGAAAACACACCGAGCTAATCTAGCTGGGCCGGAGGTGATCCTGTAACAATACAGTACCAGTCAAAAGTTTAGAACCACTACTCATAGAGGGTTTTCTTTAGCTTAATTAGCTTAATGCTTTACTTTAGAATATAAGCAAAGACATCACACTACACAATAGCACTCATGGAATAATGCTGTCCACCTTAAAAACCTCCAAAAAATGGAACTTTACAGTAGGATAAAACAGCTTACTTAACCTCCAATGGACAACAACATGTTTTTAAGCAATTTTGGACTAAATGTATTGATCTGTGAATTTTCATAAAATTGAAAGGGTTTTAAATTGTGCAAAAAAAGGAAATAAATATATATTAGAGGTGGTGTTATGGCAAAAATATAATATTTTGATACATACAGAGTATATGTGGCATATCAGGATATATATTGTTTCAGACATCTCATCAGTTGAAACTTTTAGGCATAAGCCTGTAGAGACTTTAAGATAATGAAAAACATCTATTTAATTGGGTGTGTGTAAGGGTGGCATGCCAGACACAGGAGTTGGATCCATTGTAGGTTTATTAGCTAACAAAAGGAACAAACACAAAAGGGTCCAAAAGAAGGAAACGCCCAGAAGCTCTTCCAAAAAAGGCACAAGGCCCCAAAACTTAAAAGTTCTGAAGGTGTCCAAAAGTCAAAAAAGGGAAACACAACAGAAACTGAGGGCAAGAGGTGACCAAAGTTCAGGAGTCCAGGGCCGAGTGGTCCGAGAGGGGAGTGGTCTGAAAAACAAAACAGAGATTACTGAAGGAACACGGAATCTGAGGATTTCCACAGCCGCCAGTGTACATGGGAAGGTGCGTAATGCTCCACAAACACCTAGGAAGGGGAAGGCCATTTAAAGGGAAGGATAATTATTTGGGATGGGGAGCAGGTGAGAGAGGGTAGGTGCGGGAGGGGCTACATAAGAGGGAGCAGGCGCGAAAATCCTCAGAATTCCGGCGAGTTGGACCTCTGGTGGCCGGCATGAGAAGTGTCCCAGCCTATCCTGGGACGACCTGACAGTGTGTCTAACCTTTCACCTGGCATTGTACACGTCTGGGGACAAGAAAAATGTTTGGTCCTGGGTTGTGGCCTGTAACAAGTCTGAACCCGAGCCCAATGTTGTGGGTGAAAAATCGTCCCAAACCTGGCCAGAAACCAACATTTGTTGGGTCCCATCATGCTTGGGTCAGATATCAGACCACTACTAAATAAGCATAAACTAGAGGATTGTGGGAGACACAACATTTACAAAACCATGCTATTAATGTCATGGCGTATATCATACACTGACAATGACAGAGTTGGTTCAGTAATATAGCATGTGTCGTACTGATGTTATGAAAACAAACGTCACATGCTAATTGCTAAGTATACTCTACCTGTCATAACATCAAACTTCATGCCATCTGTCCTGCCAGTTACTGTAAACGTGACACATGTATGACATGAAACAATCACAACAACTCATGACAACATATGGCTGTTATGTCAGTGTAGCAGGGTTCAGGTAAAGTATTACCCTAGGCTCTTCACTGGTACTGAATTGACTAGAATAGATGCATCAGTGATGTGGGGTGTCATATGGAGGCGAGAACTAAACTCTGCAGACCTCCAGCTTCCAACTTTGCAATATCAGCTTTGAAAGGATGTATTTGTGGGCAGAACATGGACAAATAAATTCCAATTGCTCACATAGCCTACTCCATCAGGCAGGGGACTGCACTTTGCTCCATGCCGGCACCCCTTCTTCACACTTGCTGGTGGTTGCCAGTGCTCCTGGGACGATGCTGGGAACTCTAGTGTGAGAGGGCTGGCTTCCTGCCTCCGTGGGAATATTACCAAGGCAACCAGTGCGAGGGCGCATGAAATCTGGCACAGGAGCCGCCTTAATTAGCTCAATGATCAAATTAGGACGCTTATTCGAAGGACTCCTTCCAAATCCGTGTGATTGATTTAAGATGCAAAGGCTTAATATTTCCATTAGGGTACAGTGTCAGAGCCAGACTGGTTGGTTCGTTGGGGGGAAAATAATGCTTCATTGCTCTCGAGCAGTCTGCCGAACTGGCCGTCACGGCTTTGCACGTCCTTTGGACGGGTTCTGCCAAATCCAACTGAATTACTTCCACGAGTTGCCAAGGACACTGGATTTTAATTTCTTTTGCGCTCTGCCTCCCATGTTCTCTCTGGTCGCCCATAAAATCTGTAACATTCACGAGGCTCATGAAATAGTCCCACACATGTTTCCTTCGTTTGTTGTTTTCCCATCTCGAGTCCCAGCTATTTCTTTCCTTGGCTTCACTCAGAATTCATTTGTTTTTGTATTTTGGTCCTAGGCGTATATCTTACTGTGTGCTATTTAAAACCAAACCAAAACAAATAAAACCTTGTTTGAATCATGATAATTTAACCTCCAGTAATATTGTTTCCCTGCATCAAGTCAGAATGTAGATCAGTATATGAAGAGCTTGCTCATTGCTCGTGTTAGTCCAGCTGTGCCTTGACTTATTGCTTAAACGAGAATTACAACTAATATTCCTGCATAATTTGACAGTTGAGATGTAAACAAAGTAATTCAGGGCAGTTTGATGTGAAAGGATCTATTGTAGAGAACCTTGCTGAATTTCCTTACAGTGATGGGAACCAGGGATCATGATGTTTATAGTGAACATAAGGCCGTTTTATTTACTATCCAAAGCGCCCAGTGAACATACACAAGCCTTAATAATGGGTAAATAGCGGTACCTCTGAAAAGATATGTTTTCTATTGGGATTTAAGGTCACCGGACAAAAAATAGTCACATTGTGTATTTAATGTGGTAGTAACTTCAGGCTCCTACAGATGGCATTGTACAAGGACAATCAGGCTATAAATACCTTCTGCGGGCATTGAGCTCTTCTTAAGATGTCTGGTTCCTATCACCACCACTGTGAATTATTCTGACTCAAGAATGGCACATTTCACATCAAACCAACCCAAATGACTTTGTTTACATTTTAACAAGATAGTTACGCAGAGGTTTTGAACAATCAGTGCAATTCCCCTTTAAATCAGCATCAGCGTTCGGCAGGCTACAGCACACTGAAACTAGGTCTAGGATCTAGTAGAGCCCTGACTTGGCCTTTTCTCTTTAAATGCCTTGTTTTTGGGAGGAATCTAACCACAGGTCTGAAGAGGCAAATAAACCCGTCTCATTCCAGTCTTGAGAAATGCTTTATAAAACAAATGAGACACATTTACACACACACATACTCTCTCATTCTTTCCCTCTCTCTCTTTCTCATCGGTCTTTTGTCTTCTAAACTAATGAGACACTTTTATATGCATGCACTCTCTCCTTCTCTCTCCCTTGCTCTCCTATAAACCAATGAGACACACATGGTCCCTCATCATTTCTCTTCTCTCTGTCTTTCTTCTCTCACTCTTATAAATCAACATTTTAATACACATGCATTCTTTCTCTCTCTCTCTCTCTCTCTCTCTCTCTCTCTCTCTCACAGACGCTGACTTGCCAGATTATTAAGCATACCTACACGCATTTTATCAGACATATGTACGGATGTATGATAATTGCTTTTTGTGCAGATTTTATATCACAAGAGCTTCAATTTTTATATTACAGTCTATATTATCAAGAATATTGTTATGCTTGTGTTTAAGCTCTGGAAGTATTACAGGACTGCTTGCTTTATTGTTAAGCATAGGATGGAAACAAAAGGGTTAAATATCCAGCAAAGAATTTTTATTGCTTTTCTCCATGGTTTGTAGGTATACAGAGCTATGGGAGCTCCCCTATTGGAGCTGAGAGAAACTTTCTAACTTCACCTTTAGATTAACCATCAGCATAATTATGTATTCACAGTGGAATCAACCAATTATGTTTTGATTTCCTATGGATGGGGGGAAAAAAGTCACTCTAGGCCTTCTGGAAGCCCTTGATATGTTCCTGACAGTGAATATGAGCAGCAGCCTAATCAGAAATGGAAATGGAAATAGCGGCTGCAGCTTTATACCAGAACTCACTGTTAAATACGTGCTAATATGTCTATCACAAGCTTTAAGTGAAACATGGAATGCCTATTTGAAACTTTTGATCTATTTTAATGTATTTATTCTGGACTGGCCGTAACTGATTTTTCTTTACCACCTTAAATGCAACAGCAGTCACATTCTGGTGCCTAAATTCTCCAGCATGTAACTGCTTCACCGTTTAAGGTGGAATGGAAACATCAAATAAGAAGCTAGCATCCCCAACAGAAGGTCTTCATATGGATCACTCCAAGCTTAGTGCTAACAAAACTACTACAATCCTATAGGAACGCTAGCCGAAGTTAGCTTTAGTGCTTTCTCTGCTCCAAGCACACCTGATTCATTTTAGCAGCTCATTAACGAGCCCTTTATTGGGTTGCAAGGGGTTTCGTGAAAACAGGTAGTCCACCTAAATGTGCAAGGCAGGGTGCTTGGACCAGGGTTGAGAAACACTGAGCAGAAATGACTAGAAATAAGTTTCATTTGATATCTCCTATACGGCGTCGCATAAGCCTTGAATGAATAAACCGATGAGTCAGGTTTTCAGAAGTTTGACTTCTTGTTTGACTTCTTCTTGACTGTTGGTCCAGACAGTTTCCCAGTCCAAAGAAGAGCCAGTAGGGGAAAGCTCTCGTTCTCAAAGTTGTTCAACTATCAACGGTTTAATACAGTAGTCTACCAAAGCATTGTATATAAACAATACTCTTCCCCGATTATCTTCCCAGATTATCTGCAGGCCTTATCCAGTCAATCAAAAGATGAATTTTAGGAGTACTGCCCTATGGTACTCCATTTTCACGAAGTAAAGAACGTAGTTGTAAATAAACAAAATAAGAGGAGGCCGGAAGGTTAAAAGCACCTGAAGCTCCTGAAATGACTGCAAGCCACTACTGCCACACGTCACCTATTGTATTTATACCTTGAGAGGACCAGAAAGAATTACAAAAAGGTTTATGCCATAAAGGGGTTTGTACATAGGTGTTGGGACGTAACATTCATACATGTCTCCATCTTGCTCCAAATACTCAAAGAGTATGTTTTATTTTCTGTTGAAATAAATAGAAATGTGAGCTATGGCATTACATGAAAAATGTCCTCTTTAAATGTGTTCTGTGTAAACGGTGTGTTAAAGGAGCAGTATGTAAGATGACATAGCCATTATGTAAGCTTGTTAGTTTGAAACATTCCAAAATTATCAACCAAATGTCAAGAAATTATAGTTTTGGTGGCATGTCAAATACTCTTATGTATCGTGTTGCAGAGATGTTTACTGAAAGTAGCGTGCTAACCTGCTAACCCCTGGTCCTGTTTCCTAGTAGCACTTGGTACCTGAAGAGGTGAAAGTAAGTGACTATAGCGTCTATAAATGTATACCTTCAGTCCCCACATAAACAGCTGAAGAAAAACATGCCCACTCTGATCATGAAAACATGCTCAAAAGCAAATAAAAAAAAGTGATATAAATATCAGTAATGTGAGAGTTAACATTTGTGTTGCTTTCCACTGCTGGAGATGTTCTTGACAAGTAAAGGGATGATGTTTGATGCTGAATTTGCCACGATCCCTCAGACTGGTTACAAAAAAATAGCTGGATGAGCGAAGACTGAGGAGGAGTATCCACTGGACAGATTGCGTCATTTTACATATTGCTCCTTTAAATTATTTTCACTTAGGGAACCAACTAAGGTGGGTAGCTGTGCCTAATATACTGACACCTAAGCCTAAAAACTAATAAGACAATTTTCTACACTTGCTTTGCTTCTCTCTTTCTCCTTCTGTATAGTTAACTGCTGTGTGTTCTTCCCCTTGCCCGCAGCATCGCTGTGGCTGATAGCTGTGTGACTCAGACTCAGGCCCCTGTGGCTGAGGC